>OY747704.1:10817500-11426250 GCA_963556495.2 Valencia hispanica
ACAGCGTTTCTCTCTGTACACAGAATGGACATTTTTCTTCCACTGCAGCATTGATAATGGACACAAATGAATTTACAGCTACAATACCATGAATAATTCTCCATTGTAAATCTGCATGTTTTTTCAGTAGAGGAGGTTTATACAGAGATTCCCATGCTGGTTTAGAATCAGGGGTTAAGGAGAGACAGGCTCTCCACACTGTCACTGCGTCCATTCAACTTGTTCTGATTGAGAGTTTTTACAAACAGTCTGTAGAGAGATTTTCCAGATGCTCCGTCTAGAGATATGCCTGTAATATCTGCAGAATCCAGTAAAGGACCAAAACAGTCCTTTATACCAGGGAACAGTCTGATGGAAGGGTAAGGGTCAAGATGATCTGGCAACAGAGTACCTTTATAATAATCAGCCAAAAGAGAACATTCATGTTCATTCAACTGTTGTTTCCAGTAATTCAAAAGTTGACTAACAACTCGAATAGATTTTATTCCCGAACGAGCAGCAAATTCAATGGGATTTTCTAGCTGAGGTCCAGCTAACTCTACAACCTTCTTCAGGGAGAAGATACCTCCAGTGTAGAGCAGTCTGGATAAGGTGATATTTCCCCAAGCAGGAAAGTCTAGGAAACTCTCAAACAGCACAGGTTCCTGTAACAACCAATGTAATGATTCAGCCTGTTGTTGCCTCTCCTTCCTCAACAGCGACCACACAGAGAATACACTCTTATAGAAGGCTGGAAGTAGGGAAGAGTTCAGCCTGCTAGAGTCCATCAAAAACAGAGATAAATCCAAACCCATGCCACCAAACCTCTGAAGAATACAGCATGATACACTCCTCCACACCAGATCCATGGGTCCTGTGAGTAGCCCCTGAATGAACTGGAGACGAAACGCAGCACCTCTACTAGCCAAATGAATCAGGCCTTGTTCACCTTCTTCTCTCCGTAAAAAAAGGATACTTTGAGGAATCCAGTGCAACTAATCCCAAAAAAAATCAACCAGAACTCTTTGTACATTTAATAAAATAGAAACTGGGGGATCAACACAAATCAACCTATGTCACAAAGCAGAAGAAACTAAATTATTAATAACAAGAACTCGCCCTCTATATGGTATTTTAGGTAAAATCCACTTCCATTTTGAAAGTCGACCTTTTTTTTTTGTCTAGTACATTTTCCCAGTTCTTCTGTAAAAAAGTTTCATTACCTAGAAACACACCTAAATATTTTAACCCCCCTTTTTTCCAGACAAGACCTCCAGGCAGACTAAGCTGATCCCCCAGCTGACTTCCTACAGAAATGGCTTCACTCTTTCCCCAATTTATTTTTGCAGAAGAAATAAAGCCAAAACGAGAAACATTATTCACCAGAACATCGATATCTCTCTGTGAATTTACCAAAACAATAATATCATCAGCATATGCTGACAACTTTAAAAAGACATTACAACCAAGTAAAGAAACACCACACAAATCTTTTCTCAATTTGTGAAGCAAAGGTTCTATTGCCAGGGAATAACGCATCCCTGACAAAGAACACCCCTGCCTCACTCCTCTTAGAACATTAAAAGGAGCACTTAAACCTCCGTTCATTTTGAGCACACTCGAAACGTCACGATACAAAACCTGGATCATAACTGAAAAACCTGGGCTGAAACCAAAAGCAGTCAAAGTCTGCCACAAATATTGGTGTTCAACCCGGTCAAAAGCTTTTTCTTGGTCAATAGAAATAAGACCAACATCTATGCCCAATGAGCTGGAGAGTTCCAAAACATCTCGAATTAGAGTGGCCAGGGCTTTGGAGAAAATCTTGTAGTCCGTACAAAGCAAAGAGACTGGTCGCCAGTTCCTCAAGTTTTGCAGATCTCCTTTCTTTGGTAGCAGAGTGATGACTGCTCTTCTGAAACTCAGCGGCAGCCAACCTCTCTGGAGACTGTCTGTGATAACCTCCAACAAATCTTCACCAATGACGGATCAGAAAGATTTGAAAAAATCCACTGAAAGACCATCCACGCCAGGTGCTCTACCGCTCTTTAAACTCATCAGAGCAGTGTGAAGTTCATGCAGATTAAGCTGAGCCTCCAGTTTTTGATTGGCTTCAGCCCTTACTTGAGAAAGTCCTTAATATAAACTATTGCTTATATCAGGATTCTCAAAACATTCACTCTTAAACAGATCTTTATAAAAGCTGACAGCAAACTTTCTGATCTCTGAAGAATCAGTGATCGTCATGCCATTATCAGTTTTTAAAGAGTGAACAATCTTTCTTTATCCATTCTTTTTCTCCAGTCCGAAGAAATAGTGAGACGGGGCATCCATCTCTTTGACGCTTTGAAAACGTGATCTGACCAAGGCTCCTTTAGCTGCTGTGCCCAGCAGGTCGGCCAGAGCTGCCTTTTTAGTTTTGAGGAAATCTTAAAAAAACTCTATTTCCTGTAGATGCTGCTAAACCCTGCAGTTCTAAAACCTGAGTCTCCAAGTCCTTCATAGATCTAGTTGTGTTTCTGGTGACATTACAAGGTAACTGTTGACACAACTGTTTAGTTTGACATTTTCCAAAATCCCACCACTGTTGAACACAAGAGAAATCTAAATTTGTTTGTTTGTGACTAATCCAGAAATATTCAAAAGCTTTTCTGAAAGTTTTATCATTTAATAAAGCTGTATTGAAATTCCAATAGGCACTCCGTAAACGAATATTTTTAATGGAAACAGAACAACAAACCAAACAATGGTCAGAGAAACCAATAGGGGTTATTTTACAACTTTTAAATACATTCAAATGATGTTTAAATGAATATATACGATCCAACCTTGCCAAAGATATTGTCTTTAGAATGACTCCATGTATACTGTCTATGATTTTTATTAAAAACTCTCCACACGTCCAGAAGATCAAAGGCTGTAGTCAGCTGTCTAAGCCTTCTTGAGGACTCTGAATGAGGCTCAAGATGATTCCTATCTAATAATGGGTTTTCAGTACAATTAAAATCCCCACACAAAAATACTCATTATCAATAGTCTTTTACAGTGTCACATAAGATATTCAAAAAAACATTCTATCAACACCTTTAGTTGGAGCATATAAATTGAGAAACACTAAATTCACATGTTCATATTTGACTTTAACTTTCAATTAACAACCAGCAAACACTTCTACTTCACAAGAAAGACGTAAAAAGTTCTTAGAAAACACAATCCCCACACCTCCACTTGTTCTAGACTTGTGACTAAAAATCTCTCCTCTGCGTCGGCAGCCCCCGCATCCTCCACTGGGGCAGCAGACGCTTGCACCCCAGGGGCAACCCACCCATCACCTACTCCACCTGTAGTCTTAAGGTTTCCTGGACAGGACCAAATTAAATGCCTTCTCCTCCACAGCCAAAACATTTCATGTTCTCCGATGAAGCAAAAACCATGTAGTTAAACCCATCTATTTTTAAATTAAAAGATAAGTTGAGCTAGTTATTTGCATCCTTGAGAATCATAAAAACTTGCCTTCTGTGACACACAACATGTTTAAGAAGTGAAGATTTGCAACCCAAAGAAATCATCTTTATGGGTGAAACAAGCTGACCATACCGTGACAGCTCTTTTGCTAGAAGATCGTTTTTAATGAACGGGGGAGCGTTTGATATGGTAATCTTTCTTGTTGGACTAACCAGTGGAAGAACCGGTGTAAAAGTGTCATGAATTACAACACCTCGTTCTACTAAATCGTTCACTCTCAGAGTGCTATCTAGAAAGATAACAATTGCTCCATTCATACGGGAGGCAGATTTAACGGTGTCATAACCCACTACCTCCCCTACAGCTAAACCGGCTTCCTCCACTGAACAGTTCACTGTCGGTATAAGTTTGACAGCATGACGATGACAACAAACTCTGCACCACTTTCAACAACGGGCATTGTGCCCAACCCGATTGGTAGCAGACACTACCACACCAGGCTGAAACAAACTAACCAACCTATAACTAAAGTGGCTGTTGGGAGATGGAGTTGCAGGGGTAAATCATAAGATGAAGAACAGATGGGAAGGGAAGCATAATTGTAGACTAAGGGAGAGAGGGTTAAACACCTTCACTTCACCTCCTGCTGCCTGCTCTTCCTGCATTTAGGTTCTACCAGTACTCAAACCATGACACAAATATGATCAAGCCATGTAATCAGCAACTCTTCAAATAAACAGTGGATTTAGAAGTTCAAAAACACATTAAACCAACATGATGAAACAATATATAAATTGTTCTATCTTAGCTAATTTGTCTCTGCCCAGACACATAAAACACACCTATCTTACTGTGAGAGGACTTTTGGCAGCGGAAAAGGTAAAAAAAACAAAAACAAATAACAGGGTCCAAATGTGGGCAAAACGCTGGGAAGCCTTAAGTGCAACTTACCCCCAAATCAACTTTTTTCTGATAAACTGTATAAATGAGTGTCTAATAGTGCTGTCTGGTTTTTTTTTTGGCATTTTAGCATATTTTAGTAAAAATATGTCAATGTGGAACTTTCTTCAGGTTAAAACTTTATACTGCACTTGAATTTGCATCACGCATTGCTACTGACTGATGTCAGCTATACTGGCTGGCTTTCTTTAAGCTACTTTAACGCCTTTTCTTTTCCAGCAACTTACAGACATTCACATATGAGTTGGTGCTCTCTTCTGCATGGCTGTAATGCTGCTGAGAATATGCGTTGGATCTTCCAGACTCGAAGTCCTTTATCACATTAGTGACTCAGCAGAATCCCCGGTGTTACTGTGAATGCTGGGAGATGCAGTTTGATCAGTCCATTTAGGCAGTTGTCCTAACAGGAGCTAAAGATTAGGGTAATGGAAAGGAGGCCCTTTATCTTGAAATATTTGGTTGAGTGAAAATAATTTTAAATCTAAATCTGCCAAGAGTATGACATGTGTGTAAAATATTGAGCTTAACTGCATATGCAAACTTTTCCTAGAAAGCCACATAGGGTCTGAAAGATTTCAGCAAATGGCAATTGGACAGTTCAAATCAAGGGTTTCAAGGTTTTTAGATGGTACCCTACTGCAGAAAAGCGTTTCCTGATCACATTCTTGTGTTGTCTTTTGCCCAACAGGTAGTGAAGATGATGATTGTGGTGGTGTGTACATTTGCCATCTGCTGGCTGCCCTTTCATGTCTATTTCCTGCTACACCAGTTCTTTCCTGAGTTGTTTGAAGAAACATATATTCAGCAGTTTTATCTGGGCATCATGTGGTTGGCCATGAGCTCCACCATGTACAACCCCATCATTTACTGCTGCCTCAATGACAGGTTAGTCAGCACCTTCACACATTCAATATTTCAAGCATGCAAATCTGTTATGCATCACTTATTAACATAAAGCCCAATTTATTTACTATATATTAACAGAGAATACAGGTCTGAAAGCAAATTACTCCATATTCAAAATAAATAGAGGTTCATAGTGCTATGTGTTTGTGGTGGTCATGATTTCACTTGGGAAATGTTAAAACTGAAAGATGCTCTTCGACTTATTTATATTAAAGAGTTTTTCTTTACAAAATTAGTCTCATTCTAGAGAGATGCAAAAAATATAAGGCATGTATTCACTTATTTTCAGAGGATGCATGTAGTTGATTTTTAGGAAAAAGTCAGAGTAGCTCTTTTAAAGAAACCAGCAAAATGATTGCTTTGAATATTGAAGGGAAATGCTGCTTTCCAAAAGTCTGAACATCTGTCAAATCACACCTAACTTATTGATGTTTCAGTTAGTTTCCAGCACACTCTCCTCCTTCTATCAACCAATATATGTGGAACAATGCACACCCATTCCAGTGCCCTTGGAGCTAAGGCTTTTAAAATAAACAACTTTAAACAACAAATTTTGACACTTTTTCCCCCAATGCAGAGTCAAACTTAAAAATTCATATAAAATCAATAGTTCCAAAATATTCTTGGGTGACTGTATTTATATCTGGAAGAATTCGTGCTGTCATGAGATTAAAAAAACTTTGAGATTAATTAATTATGATCTGTAATTAATTAATCTAATTAATCTTTTTTTTAATCTCACCTAATAATTGCTGAGAAAAGCCCTCATCTTGAGGTATTTTCTTTTAAATTCATTACATTATTGTGGTAGAACAAAAGTTTGATACATGTAATTTAAAAAAATGGCTTTGTGAAGTCATTTATTGTATTTAACAGACTTGAACAGATGTAGTCCCAGCCATTTACATTCTGCTGTTTTTGTGACTAGTCCCAAGTGGCGCCTGCAACCTTCTGCTCCAAGCATGCGCGATTCGTTAGCATTATGGCCGCAGTGTGGTCAATATCTTTGAGTCCAGCTGTATTACGGGCTGTAAACAACACATAATATACGCATTATTTTGATACCGATGTCTTGCCATACCGGTTGACCTGGGCGGCCACGTGTAGCTGCAGTGTGCGGTGCAGACTGGTTACCTGCTGTGAGCTCTGAGACAGGAGAGCGAGGAGAGTATGAAGAGTAACAACGTTACATGCTTCACCCAAAAGTTTCTAATAACCCCATAAAAGTTGCTAGATTTGCCGCTAGTTTCTTTTTTTGTTTTTTGAGAAAGAATCGCTAGAGGGGTAAAAAAACTCCTCATCTCATCTCGCTCTCCCCACCACGATGGAAGCCAGTCATCTTCTGGTGAGTTTACAGCCAACCGAGGGTGTGGTTAACCCCGAACAACTCAAGCACAAGAAGCCCAGTGCATAAAACATGTTTTATTTATAGGGAACTTGCATGCAGAAACTGTAAAATTAAAGATTAAAAATTAGATTAACGCGATAATTTGACACCCCTACTACTATTTAACTACTGTTATTTCCAATAACCCTAATCAAAAAAAAAAAAAAAAAAAGAAAATCACAGTCACCTATGCTACTTAGCATATATATATATATATATATATATAATTCTAGAATTGTGCTGCTCTGGGTGGCTGCATTTTGGAGTGTCTCTGTTGGCCAGATAGTTTGGTTTTTTTTGGACATTGTTTCCTCATCTTTCTTGAGGAAGATTGCATTTTTTGGACCTGTATACTTTCTAGTTTCTGGTGCTGTGAAGCTGGAGGGATTGTTGCTGTTAATTTTTCACTTCTTGATACCTTGTTATGATGCGTAACCATGGCAACAAGGTGGTTTACGGCCAGGAGCAGCTGTTTAACATTGCAATAGCTGAAATAATACCTAAACTGAAGCCACAAATCCCTGATGAGCTGAAGAGGAGGAGGCGTGAATGCAGAGCAGGAGCAAAAATGAGACGGAGAAGGAGAAAGTTCAAACCATCTCATCCGTCTGTCATAATGGGCAACGTGAGATCACTGGCTAACAAGATGGATGAACTCCAAACCCTTACAAGGACTAAGCCAGAGTATCGGGAATGCGGTGTTATGTGTTTCACTGAGACATGGCTGCAGGATCATATCTCCGACTCCAACGTTTTTCTGCCCGGCCTCCTCACTATACGAGCAGACAGAGATCTGAAGACAAGCAAGAAAAGTAAAGAAGGTGGAGTAGCAGTGCTTGTCAACAACAGATAGTGTCATCCAGGACATGTTTTTGTGAAGTGTCGTCTCTGCAGCACAGATATTGAACTCTTGGCTGTAAGTTTTCAGAAATATTATTTACGAAGAGAGTTCACCAGTGTTATTTTGGCAGTTGTTAACACTTTACCTTCAGTCATCAGTTCTGATGTCACTAAGCTACAGACCCAGCACCCCAATACATTTGTGGGAATATCTGGTGATTTTAATCCTGCCTCGCACTCGTCTACACTTCCAACATTTCACAGTTTGTCAGCTGCTCCACAAGAGAAAACAAGATCTTGGATTTGTTTTATGCAAATGTAAAGGATGCATACATGTCCAAACCTAGACCTCCTCTGGGCCAATCAGATGAATATCTTGTTTTTCTCTGTTCAGAATATAAGCCACTTGTTCAGAGGCAACCTGTGACAAAGAGAACTCTGAGAAAATGGTCACAGGAAGCTGAAGAAGCCCTTGTTGGGACACACAAAGCCATTGGGTGGCGCTAACCCACATTCTAGCTCCAACAGGAAAAGAGAACCAGAGCTTTTATAAGGGCTCGGGTCACTGGAGCACGCTCTCTTCCGCTTGGGCTTTCGGCCAGACAGTGCCAGGAGAGACCCCAGCAAATCCTTCCTTCGTTGGCCAGGTGAAAGGACTCGAGTTTCTGGGAGAAACTCACTCCAAGGATGACAAAGGCTGCTGATCGATCAGGTGAATCGCAAACCACAGATGAGATAAACCCCACTGTTCTGCCCTGAGCCTTGCAGAAGCTTTCTGAATTACAGACGCTGCTGTGAGGAAGGGACCGCTAACAAGCTACTGCATGCTGCAGAGTCGCATCCAGACTGAAGCCTGTGTGGGATGAATGCTGTGCTGAAAAGCTGCAGAAAAAGGTACTGTCAGTGAAGGAAGGTGGAACTGATCGCTGTTTAGCCAAGCCGGAGAGGATGTCCCGACGTCCCAGCTAACGCCTACCCCAACAGCCAAATAAGGCCTTCCTCTGCTAACCGACCGCAGCGATGCCTGCTGGCTAACGTTTAGGTTCCCCCATCATCCACAGAGCAACCTGGATAACTTTAACCATTCAATAAGGTCTGTCTGGGCAGAGGCAAGATTAGTTTAGGATAAACACGATTTAAGGCGTGTTTGTTTCACTGAGATTTGTTACCTTGTGTAAGATTTCATTTATTGTTTGGGTACAAACAGGCTGGTCGGCCTGGGGGTTTAAACAGTTATTTTCGAGGTTTCCGATGGAAAGTCGTTTTATATCCTGCAACCTGAGTTACTCAATCCGACAGTTTTCCTTTGGTGTTTAATAAATGAACCAGAGCGACTTTAACCAGGGCCACGTGAGTTAGCTGTAAGCTACATGCTATAGTGAACCACGCGGGCCCGCCATTGACGGCTTTTTATTCATGAACAATAGACTGCCATTAATGCTATTCAAAATAGAGATTGACTTTAAAACAGATAGTTTCAACACTAAACTAATCTTTCAAGTCATTTTTTAGACTGTGTTCTTGGTAAGTCAAAATACAAAATTAGATCGACATAATTGGTACTGCCGTTAACGTCAACATAAAGTCTAAATATTTATTTAGATCAATCACTGCGGTGACCGATCCATTAAATAGAATCAATTATCTAAAGGTTATTGATTTCTAATTCAGCGAATGGTTTAATGAAACATTGCTTCTTCCAAAATTGTTTTTCTTCACTTCTGCTTTGCATTGTGAATTGGTGGTTTGAAAACAAACCAGAATCTGCTGATTAGTCTTAAACTAATCACAATTAGTTTAAAACTAACTTGGCTTCATTCCCAACAGTGTTCAAGATAAGCCTTGGTCTTTGAGCAACCATATTCATTCTGAATCGTGACATCATTATCAATTTATTGTTTGTATTTCTGTGCATATTTATTACTTTTACTGTTTTACTTCTGAGTGTTAGTTTTATTATAGTTATTTTTTCTTAATAGCTTAGTTGTGTGTTACTAGTTTGGTGAGTTGTTAATTAAAGTATGTTAACTGAAAGTTTAATTCTTTTTGTAATAAACTCTTGTATTTTGGAAAACCGTTGTTATTTCACCTACATGTGTAGTAACTTGCTGTTCAGGAACGCCAAGAACTTATTCCTTCATATATTGTTTAATTACCTCAGCCTTATCAGGCAGGTAATGATAAACATAAACTGAGACCGAACAATTTGGCTATTGTATTCCTGGAATCCAGGTGGTGACCCTAAACTTGGTAATTTTTACATAAAATTATTAATCTGATTAATATTGCCCTAAGCAATTAGTCATAATTATTCATAGCCAAAACCTATCTGTGGCACAACAAAGGTTTGCAGCAAGATACTGCAAAATTTCTACACGTCAGTTGTGGAGAGTGTAATCTCTTCAGCCATCATCTGTTGGGGTAGCAGCATCACAGCCAGGGACTTAAAAAGGCTAAACAACCTGATAAAGAAGGCTGGTTCTGTTCTGGGGACGATTGTGGAACATCTGGAGATGATGATGCAAAGGATTCTTTTTAAAATCAAAATAATTATGGACAACGCTGTGCATCATCTTCATGAGATTATCCTGCAACAGTGTCTTCAGTCGGAGGCTTCTTCAGTTTCGCTGCAGCACAGACCGCTAAAGGAAATCCTTCCTCCCCACAGCACTTAATTTCCCTCTGGGATCAATTAAGTAGTTTTGAATTGAAATATATATATATATATATATATATATACACCAACTGACAAACTCGTCGACCACTGGCCCATGCTAAGATTCATGTTTCTGCAGTAAACTAACAATAACTGTACCATCAGCATATTTCAGGGTGTGTCTGTTGCTATACTGGCTCCTACAATCGTTAGTGTAGAGGATGTATAGTAGAAGTGAGATTACACTGCCCTGTGGAGAGCCAGTGGAAGAAACACTCCTTTCGGAGAGACAACCATTTACCTTAACTCGCTGTGTTCTGTTTGTTAAAAAATCCATAATCCAGCTCACAAGATTACTCTCAATGTTAAATTCTGATGATAATTCACTAACTAAAACTTATGGCTGGATAGTATTAAAAGCAGAAGAAAAATCCAAAAACGCCTGGCGTGTGTGCCAGGACCCTCTAAATGTCTATACAGGAGATTTAAAAGTGAAGTCTGAGCATCCTCTATGCCTCTGCTAGCCCTGTATGCAAATTGCCCGGGGTCTAGGGCCCCACCCACCCTGAACAGCAGAAATCCCTTTACAATCCTTTCAAATGACTTCATGACCAGTGAGGTCAATGCCACAAGTCTGACGTCATTTAGTGTGTCTGCAGAGATGCCCTTTGCCACTGGAACTACTTCCAAGCCATTGGGACCCTTCTTTGTTCCAAGGACATCTCCAAAATGTCAGCAAACACAGTCCTGCTCTGAACAGCACTTCAACAATCTCCCAGTGATTCCATCTGGTCCTGGACTCTTGTTTACTTTAGTTCTCTTTAATACAGACCTAACGTCCTCCTTTGTAACTGAGAAAGGAATTAATTTTCCCTGAGCCTGTTCCTCAGTTAGGTTCTTTAGTTTCTCTGAAAAGTCATAAGTATGAAAACGTGAAAAAAAGGTGTTCAACGCTTCAGATAACTCGCAATCATTTTTATACGTTGGCAATTGGGCTGATTTATTATATGCTTTTTCCAAACCTATCATTCTTTTCACACCATCCCATGCTTCCTTCAAGTTGTTACTGTCCAGTCTTTCCTCTATCCTATTTTTATATATATCCGTAGTTGTCTTTCTGATTTCACGCTCATCCCCCTTATGAAAAGCCCTATGTTTTTTCATTAGCACTTGATTCAGTGAGCAAGTGACCCATGACCTATTATTTGCATACAGTTTAACATACTTTTTGGCAATAAAAGAATCCACACAAAAAGAAATATAACAACATACAACATCAACAAGCTCGTCAATATCCGAAGCAGAATCAATGAAGACAGACCAATCAGTGCAATCAAAACAACCTTGTAATTTCAAAACTGAATTATGTAGATATCTTCAACGTCCTCCACAAACAGCAGCAACAGACATCCCGTTCCATCAGGACAGGAGGGCTCTCCCTTAGCCATCCTTCAGTTAGAAAAAATTTGATCAATTGCATTAAGAGACCAAAAATATTAATCTAAAGTCCTGATAATCTTGTGTGCACATGCATCAGAAGCGTGTGTTGCCTGTTGTAGTGGCTCCAGTAACTTTCTCATTACTTTAATTTTTATTATTTACATTTTAAGTTTTTTGTTTTCTTAAGAGTGCTTCTTAAAATAGTTTTTTCTGATACTTTTCCTCGACTTAACATTGTTTTCTCCCTGGAGTATTGGAAGCGCAACGCATTCAGTACTCCAGGGATCAGCCGTTTGCCCTGCATCTGAATGGAATGTTGCCAACCTGACCGTTGCTAACTTAATCAGGGCTTCCAGTTGGAATCTGGAGAAAAAGTCATTGTAGATGCAGAAATGGAAAGATGGAGGAGGAGTAGAAAGGGAGAGTGCAACACTGCGAAGTTGGCTACAATCAATACTCCAGGGATCATCTGTTTGCCATGCTCTGCCCTGTGTCTGACTGGAGCGTTGCCACCTTCAACTGGGCTTCCAGTTGAAATCTGGAGAAAAGGCCATTGTGTAGAGGTGGAAAGAAGAAGCGAGGGAGAAGAGAGAGAGAGCGGCATCAGAAGTCGCTGACAGTGCTGATTCGGAGTCAGTAGGAGTATAAAGAGTGTAGCTTAATGGGCTTCACGGAGATTTGGCTGCACCAGGACATTCCTGATGACGTTTCCATCAACGAATTTAACACTGGACGGGCCGACAGAGACTTTTCCACCACCGGAAAGAAGTGAGGAGGAGGCGTGGCTGTACTCGTTAACAACCAGTGGTGTAACGCATCACACATTACCATAAAAGAACGTGTGCTGTTGGATTCAGACCATATCATTTTCCTCTGGGATTTTCCAATATCATTATTGTGATTGTTTCTGTTCCTCCCTCTGCAAACCCCACTTCTGATTTGGACACAATTTACTCCTCCATAGCACGGCTCCATGCACCCCTCTGCATTCATTGCCATCTCAGGTGACTTCAACCACATAACTTTGAACTCCACTCCCACCACTTTCATTCAGTATGTGAGCTGTCCCACCAAAAGAGAGAAAATAATAGACATGCTGTATGCAAACACTAAGGATGCATATAGCTCATCTCCCCTACACCCGCTGGGCAAGGCAGATCACAACCTGGTTCACTTCACCCCTCACTATGTCCCTCAGGTGAAGTTACAGCCTGTGACCATTAGGTCAGTGAAAAAGTGGTCCAAGATGACCCTTTGGTCACTACAGAGCTGCTTTGAAATGACTGACTGGCCAGCATGGAGAAAACATTGATGGGCTTACAGAGGTTATTACTGACTACATTACATTTTGCACATACTCCATTATCCCAACACAGACAGTGAGGTGTTAACCCAACAATAAACCATGGGTAACAAAGGACATCAAAGCAGCTGACCGTGATGAGGTAAAAATTTGTCAGGGAGAACTGAAAAAAGTATTATCAGGGAGGCAAAAAAACCTACCAGAAGAAGCTGGAGAGCGAACTCCAGCAGAGTAACTTCAGAGAGGTCCAGGGTCCAATGAGAATGTTCCCTGGTTTGAGGTTGAAAAGTGATTGGGGGGGGGGGGGTTGGAGATGATATTGATCAGGCTAATGAGTTGAATTTATTCTTTAACAGATTTAACTCTATGGCAATTCATCTTCCCTCTGCAGACCTCTCTGCTGCTATCAGCCCTCTTTAACCTGCCACTTGACACCTCCTCCTCCACCCACATCCCCCTTGCTCTCCCTATACCATAGTGACTAACACCCCACCTTTCCCCACTTCTCTTACCTTCTCAGTGGACCAGGTCCAGAAACGGCTACTAAGACTCTACATTGCTAAACCTGACAATGTCAGCCCCAGAATCCTCAAAACTTGTGCCACCCACCTTTGTGGAGTTCTCCATCATAATTTCAGGATGGGCCTCCATCTTCAAATGGTCCCCATGATGTGGAAGACATTCTGCCTTGTGCCTGTGCCAAAGACGAAGTGTCCCAGTGATCTGAAGGACTACAGGCCTGTGACTCTGACGTCACACATCATGAAGACCTTCAACTCATCGTGAACAAGCTCCGGCCCATTGTTCAGTCACTCATGGATCCAATCCAGTTCACCAACCAGCCCCAGCTTGGAGTTGAGCACGCCATCTTCTACCTGCTGAACCTATGCCCACCTGAACTAGCTAGCCAGTTCTGTGAGGGTCATGTTTTTTACTTCATCGCATTCAATACCATAAGGCCAGTTCTACTTTGTGAGAAGACGACGGCCGTGGAACCCCTCCCTTGCGTCCTGGATAATTGACTACCTGACTGACAGACCACAATATGTGTGCCTGAAAAACTGTGTCAGAGTTGTCAGCAACACCGGACCTCCACAGGGCACTGTCCTCTCTCCCTTCCTCTTCACCCTCTACACCACTGACTTCAGCTACTGCTCAGATACCTGCCATCTTCAGAAGTTTTCTGATGACTCTGCAGCGGTTGGATGTATCACAGAGGATGATGAGGAAGAGTACAGAACTGTGATGTACAACTCTGTCAAGTTGTGTGAGCAGAACCATCTACAGCTCAACGTGGCAAATATCAAAGAACTGATTGTGGCTAATTTCAGATAAAATACATGAACCATCAGCATTCTCTCATCTGTCATCAGTATTTGTGATCTTTCAATCTTCTTACAATAAAGCTTCCCTTTACTTATTCACGTCTCTCAGTGTAAAGGCTTTGAAGAGAATATCATCCCTGAATATTATAATTAAGTTATTTTGGTCATTTTCATAACTTCAAGTGTTAAAAGACTGCTTGTGCTGTTGGATAACTGTTGTTACTGTTTCTTAATCATGTTACTCATCTACTAAACTGTGTGTACTGTTGTAACTCATCAAGCATTAGGTAATATAAAACGGTCTAGTCAGATTATGACCATGTCCAAGTTGTCTGCCTGTGTAAACTGAAATTTTTAGACTTTCCTGTAAGCACAGAGAGCTAAGTTAATAAGCAATCTATGTTACTTTTTAATTCAATTCAAATTCAGAAATATTTCATTGATCCCAGAGGGAAATTAAGTGTTGGTATAGCTCATATAATTATTTTTTTTAAGGAGTTGTTGTGGATTATAATGGCTGTGGGCCGGAAGGATTTCCTGTAGAGGTCTGTATTGCAGCGAAACTGCAGAAGCCTCCGACTGAAGAGGCTCTGTTGTTGTATGACAGTCTCATGAAGAGGATGCTCAGGGTTGTCCATAATTATTTAGATTTTCTGAAGAATCCTTCTTTGCATCATCATCTCCAGAGGTTCCACAGTCGTCCCCAGAACAGAACCAGCCTACTTTATCAGGTTGTTTAGCCTTTTTAAGTCCCTGGCTCTGATGCTGCTACCCCAACAGATGATGGCTGAAGAGATTACACTCTCCACAACAGACTTGTAGAAGATCTGCAGCATACTGCAGCAAACCTTGAAGGACCTAAGCTTCCTCAAGAAATACAGTCTGCTCTGTCCCTTCTTGTAGACGGTTTCACTGTTGCGCCTCCAGTCCACTCTGTTGTCAAGGTGAACTCCGAGGTACTTGTACTCCTCAACCACCTCTACTTCTTCTCCCATGATGGAAACAGTGTCTGACTTATCCCTGTTTCTTCTGAAATCTACAATCATCTCCTTTGTTTTGTTCACATTCAAGGTAAGACGATTGTTTCCACACCATGTCACAAAGCGATCCACCAGCTCTCTGTATTCAGCTTCTTGTCCAACTCTGAAACACCCGACAATTGCAGAGTCATCTGAGTATTTCTGCAGATGACAGGTCTCTGGTTTGTACTGGAAGTCTGATGTGTACAAAGTGAAAAGGAATGGTGAGAGTACGGTCCCCTGTGGTGCTCCTGTGCTGCTGACCACCTGGTTTGACACACAATTCTTCAGTCTCACAAATTGTGGTCTGTTTGTCAGGTAGTCATTGATCCAGGCTATGGTTGAGGGCTCCACCTGTGTCTTCAAAAGTTTCTGACAGAGCAAATCAGGCTGAATTTTGTTAAATGCAGTGGAGAAATCAAAGAATATTATCCTCACAGTGCTGCCTGCTTTGTCCAGATGACAGTGGGTTGGTTGAAGCAGGTGCATGATGGCATCTTCAACTCCACAGCAATAAGCAAACTGCAGCGGGTCCTGATATGTTCTAGTTTGCTTATTCAGGTGGGCCAACAGGAGTCTCTCCAGGACCTTCATGATGTGGGATGTCAGGGCAGCAGGTCTATAGTCATTGATGGGTGAGTTATCTTTGGTACTGGAACTAGGCAGAATTTCTTCCACAACACTGGAACCTTCTGAGTTAGGCTAAGGTTGAAGAGGTGCTGTGCCCAGGCCTTCAGGACTCTGGGGCTGACATCATCCGGACCTGCAGCCTTGTTCCGGTTCAGTTTCTCCAGCTGCCTCTTCACCTGACTTTTGGAGACAGACAAGTGGGAGCCCCACCACTTAGTTTAGCTCAAAACAAATCACCAAATCACCTCTTCAATTGGCTACAGGACTAAAATCCTGGGATTTGATCACCCCGGGAGGCCCCCACCTGGTGAGAGCGTATGGTGATTAACTGGCCGAAACGCTTGTAGACCCAGGTGGACACCACTGATGAGTTTAGTCCTGAAATTCTTTAATAATCTTCGCTACGAGATAGTGATGGGCTAGTACTGCTACTCCTTCACTAACTACGCAAACAACTTAGGAACAAAACAAGACCTATCTTAAAAACAACTCAATTCAAGCCCCTAAAGTACAACAGCGCGAACATTCTACCTAAAAAAAACGATGATTTCTCGATTCAACATTACACAAGACATATCGAAATTTAGCCAAACATTTAACAATTAGCCAGGTTTCACCACTATTTCTACCCCTAATGGGTTGCAATCAACCACCAGGGGGCAACATCTTTTTTAAGATAAAAACAAGTTAGACTACACCTAACCTAGTGGACTGCAATCAGACATTAGATGAAAACACTTTCACTAACTAAACACTAGCAGGCTCCAACTGACTGTAATCAGCCACCAGGGGCAACATCTTATCCATAGAAGCTAAGCTAACTTAAACTTTGACAAACCCAACACTTAGTCACATTCACGGTTAGAACACAGGGACAGTAAAGGACATACAACACACCATAAAGGGAGAAAAAGCACCATCTCAAGGGACCCCAGAGACCTCATAACACTAGATGAAAACACTTTCACTAAAAACTTAACACTATCATGCTCCGACTGACTGTAATCAGCCACCAGGGGGCAATGTTTTATCCATAGAAGCGAAACTAACTTATACATATTTAACTAACTTTTAATATTAATTTTAGTGTACATTTTCCCATTAAGATCTTTTTCAAGAACATCCAGTTTTGGAATTTTTTTTTACCACTTTTTAAAATTCTTCTACTTTATGTTTCATATAAAAAAAGTAACTTTTCTAATCCACCATTTATCCAAAATTCTTTAACCTTTATTACAAAAAACTGATATAACCGGACAGGATTTTAGCCCTAAACCTTAGTCAACGGACAAATTAAGCATACGCTACACTTGACCACAACCTTACCCCACCCCCATCCCTCACCCTAAAAACTCAGAACAATACCACCACTTAATATTTATGCTTCCTTTTTTGAACACACTAGATTTAGGACTAAACAGGACTCAATCCCTAAACCTAAAGTCACAGGAGAATAGAATATTCTTTCTTTCAACATAAACATACCTCAACCCCTACCCTCACCCTAAAAACTCAGGACAACACCACCAATTAATATTTATGCTTTCTTTTTTTTTTGAACACACTAGATTTATGACTAAGCAGGATTCAATCCCTAAACCTAAAGTCACAGAAAATATAATAGTCTTTCTTTTAGCATAAACATACCTCACCCCCTACCCTCACCCTAAAAACACAAGACAGGGCCACATTTTAGGACCTACAATGCCTACCTAAATGCACCAATTCTATAACTAAACAGGTCTCAACGCCCTAAACATAAAGTCACTAGAAAATTAAACATTATCTCTTCTAACATAACTTGACCCCACCCCTCATCCAAAAAACTCAGGACAGCTCAACTTCCTTCTCCCGCTTTTTTTCTATCCCCTCCTCTATCTCCTCCTCTTCTCTGGTCTCTTACTAAGCACAGCACATAACATTACTCTCAAGAGCACGGCTTAGGAAGTACCTAAACCAAGCATATGCACACACCGGGACATACCGATGCCCCGTCGCAACTTACACAGCACATCTCAAATCAATAGTTTGACTCCAAGAATCTCTTGGAGCAACCATCTGCACATACACTTCCCATAAAGACAGAAACCAGTGGCTCAGGAGGAGAGTTGATCTCGAGTGAATGTGCATTTCCTTTGGTTTCCACACCAAACTCTGCGGAGCTATCGGGCGGCAGGGGGATTCCATTGAGCCAATCACACAAACCTAACCATTACCAGTTTATTCCTAACCTTAACCAAAACATAATTCACACCATGCCTCTAAACCTTACCCCTAACCCAAAAAAAGGGGGTCCACCATATTAGGACCAGGCATTGGTCCCTATAAGGTCCATCGGTCTTCAGAAGGTTAGCGAATATGCCAGAAAAGGTCCTAAATAGGATAGCAATACAAGAACACCCTTATACACACACACACACAATACCTGGAGAATCCATTCTGCCATCACCTAAGGAGTAAAAAAAAAAAAAAGAATATTAGTGTTATTGACTTTCACAGCATGTCAGAGACATGTCTCTGTAATCACAGATGACGGAAGGAAAGTCTCACCTAGGACAACAACTTCTTCCTTCTCCTTTAAACGGGTTAGAACATCAGCCCTTATCTTTAGCCAGAACTGTTCGACTGGTTCAATCCAGTAAGTGTCTTGAATCTTTAAAAAGGTAGGCTCAGCCACCATGCCCATTTTCATAAACTTGAACAGAAAGGCTTTTTTTCCTATAATTGTTCCCAGAGAGCAGTATGTTGATGGCCAGCATGAAATCACCTCCCTGCATGCCGTACTTCAACAGGGGCTGCGAATTCCACCGCCACAAAGAGTGTCCAAAGGCACATAGCTGTATTAGTGGAGATGTTAAAAAAATATCCCAGAATGAGTGATCATCATAAATAAAAAAACAAAATTCCAGTTTGGTGCTGCCAGTAATGGCAGCATTGGGCACATAATTTTATGGCCAAAAAGGAGGACATGTCCGGGCAAAAGAGGACGTGTGGTCACCCTATATAAACACAAACTTACGTGCTTAGCACAGTAGCTAACGCCTTAGCTAAGACGAGCCAATCGATATAAAACAATCTACAATGTATCGTACACAGATCTATGCACACTGTTGGGTGAAAAAAAGATTATTACTTACAAATCCAGCAGGAACAAAGCCAAGTGACCATCAGTATCGCATCCTGTAGCTTCCTTCAACTATCGCCAACGAGTGAAAGCCGGTCCAATGTTTACTCTAGTTCGAGCTCTTTCTGTCATGCTCCCGTTTTCTTTTCTTCGCCTCCTCCGACATGCTCTTCCTTTTCTTTCCAGGCTCCGTCATGATGACAATTGTTAAAGCTACCTGCTACTAGGTATCTTCCATTTATATGTACCCGCCGAGTATGCTCCAGCTAGAAAGCCTTGCAGGATGCTGCACCTACCGGCTTTTGTGAAGCCTGCCGTAACGCAAGTCGCATTTGTAGTCTCATTAGAACTACAAAACCGCTACCCGACGACCCAAACTTGCATAGTGCTGTTATGGCCGTTTGAGGGCCGCAAAGCGAATGTGGAAGTGCCGTTTCACCCTGTTATGAATTGATGAACCACTGAAACGAGTTCGGAAACATTATTTTAAGGTAAATAAAACTTAGTGTTGCTTTAAGTTGCTTCTGTATACTCCATAGTAATTCCTTTTCTCCCCCCCTGAAGGCTCTTTTTTTCTTGTTTAGCAGTTCCTTCAGGTCACTGGTGATCCAGGGTTTGTTATTAGGGAAGCATCTCACTTTTTTGGTGGAGAGGATGTTGTCCACACAGAAGTTTATGTAGTCAGTCACACACTGTCATGGCATTGATGTCCTCTCCATGTGCTTGGCAAAGAGTCATCCAGTCTAGGGTCGCAAAACAACGTTGCTGGGCTTCTTCAGCTTCCTGTGACCATTATTTTTTCATTCTTTTAAAAAGATTTCAAAACCAAAATGGACCCTATGTAAAATAAAATGTAATGCTCCTCTTGATAAATCATAAATTAACTATGTTTAATCACCTTTTTTGTCGTGTTGTGCAAGGTGAGAGGAGGACCCAAGTGCAGGCAGGACAAGCGTTGACACATAATGAAGAGTTTAATAATTAAAGTCCAAAAACTCACAGGAAAACTCCAAGGAAAAAACAACGCAGGAGGCAAGGAAAACTGTTAACGATGAGGATCCAACAGGGAACTAATGGACATGTAGGACAACATATAAGCAGTTAAACTAAAACACCATATCATGACAGTTTTTGGAAAGCTAAATTAAATGTCACTAGTCACACCAAGTCTGATTTCTGAAAGACCTGCAGAACCAAGAAACCTCTTAAATAGAATCACTCTAACAGGAGGTAGGGTAAAAAAAAATCCAAAAGAAACACATCAAGCCCCGATCTAAAGAAATTCAATAACAGGTGAGAAACAAAGTAGTTGACATCAGTTTGAAGAGAGTTATAAAGCCAATTCTAAGATGTTTTTACCATAGTAGGAGCCATTATCCACAAATGGGAAAAAAAAGAAGATACGAGAAAGTGTATCTGGGAATGAATGTTGAGGGTATGACACCTCTGGGCCTTTCCTACCAAGATTTCTCCTAATGCTCAACCAGGAGGTCAGCAAATCACCTAAAACTTCTAAAATGCTGCAGGCCTCACTTGGCCCAGTTAAGATCTGTGTTCATGATTCGACAATAAGAAAAAGATCTTCCGCTCCATTTTTCCCTCATTCGTGAGCAAGACCCCCAGATACTTAAACTCCTCCACTTGGAAATACTTCAGATGAAGCCAACAGGACCACGTCATCTGCAAAAGGCAGAGACCCGATCCTGAGCCCACCAAAACGGATCCCCTCAACACCTTGGCTGCGCCTAGAAATCCTGTCCATAAAAGTTATGAACAGGATCGGTGACAAAGTCCAACTCTCACCGGAAACAAGCCCGACTTACTGTCGGCAATGCGAACCAAACTCTGGCACCGGTCGGACAGGGACCTAACAGCCCATATCAAGGGGCCTGGTACCCCATACTCCTGGAGTACCCCCCACAGGGCTCCCCGAGGGAAATGGTCGAACGTCTTTTCCAAGTCCACAAAACACATGTAGACCGGTTGGGCTAACTCCCACGCACCCTCCAGGACCCTGCTCAGGGTGTAGAGCTGGTCCAGTGTTCCACGGCCAGGACGAAAACCACATTGTTCCTCCCGGATCCGAGGTTCGACTATCCGTCGGACCCTCCTCTCCAGAACCCTTGAATAGACCTTACTAGGGAGGCTCCAGTAGGCTACAGGATGTCATAAAAAGTTCTAGTTTTGTATATAAATAGCCCCTGAATAGAAATTTGTGTTTGGACTGATTAAAAATTTGATTTGTTTGTCGATCATGAGCGCAAATGCTGTTGATAAGCGGTTTCAGCGAGTCACACTGAAGTTCGCTGGCTCTCCCGGGGGGGGCGGGTGTTACAGCGGTTGTATGAGCTGCGAGAGGAGGTGAAGTGGTTTTTGACATAAATCAAATCAGATCTGGTGAAGCATCTGCATGACACTATGTGGCTTGCGTCTCTGTCTTATTTGATCTATATTTGACCGCTTGAATGGCCTTAAACTGTCTTTGTAAGGCCGCGAAACTCATATATTTTGCTCCTTGCAGACAAAGTGCACGCCTTCACAGTAAAACTAGACCTCTATGGCCACATCAGTCGAGGGAACCCCAGCCTTGTAGATTTTATCACTGATGCAGGCATGTCACACGATTTCTCCTCTCTATTTCAATCAGCGTCTGAGCAACCTGTCAGCAATGAGAAAACAATTTGCGATTTACTATAGAGGATTATCGCTCTTTTGCTTGGGTCCGAGATCCGTTTGTGTGCACAGCAAACAAGCTGTCATTTTAGGGTGATCAATCGTCCTCTTTTCCCCGGACATGTCCACTTTTAATGGGCTGTCCGAGTGGATTTATAGGCTGATGAAAATGTCCGGGTCTTTATTGTTTTCATGGGACCATGCTTAAACTGACTGGTGTGATGCATGCACTATGACAGCCTTTCTCTCATGTAACGTCCTCCCGAGGTGGTTCTGATCCGTTTGACACCACAGATAGCAAGCTGTGCACAGCGCTGCTCTGCGCCGAGTTGCACCGCACCGCACCGGGTTATCCTGCATTGCGCAACGCAATTGCGCAGCGCCGAGTTAGTGCAGTTTACAAGAAGTCAAAGTACAAGCTTCATGCACAAACCACAAAAGATATACTGTCAAGTCGCAACAAATGGGTGGCGGAGTGCACCATTCACATAACTGGAATGTGTGTTTCTGTGTGACAAAAGTGGCAAATATCCAAAAGATCACATGGACACAAAAACTATAAAAAGCCTGAGCAAAGTGAGAGTTCATCTATAAATTGACTGTGGAGGATGAAGATGCAAACTAAACAGAGTAAGCACTTTTTAATTTTGTTTTTGAGTCTGCAGCTGTTTACTTTTATTACAGTGAAAAGAAAATAATACTTGTTTTCTCAGATTATTTCCGATTTTTCTTCAGTTTTTGTCCAGTGCAATTTAAAAAGTAAACTAATATTGTTGCTGGTAACTTTTTTAATTCAGAAGAGTAACTATTTTTATTATAATTTATTTCCAGAGATTATAAAATAATTTTTCTACTTGTGAAAGGCTTTTTGAAGTTTGTTATTTAACTAATCTTTTCTAACCACATTGAGAATGCACACTTTAAATATGTTAAAATCAAAAGTCTTGGCCAAGTCCTGAAAGTGTTTTAGTACTGTGCCAGGTGTCCTCTTTTTTGGAAATCAAAATATGGTCACCCTGTGTCAGTTGATATGCAGGACCATCTTATTGAGCTGAAGAGTGACAGTAGACTGAAGGAACGCTTTGGCTCCTCCCCTCTTTCATCATTCTGGGCAGCATTGATACAGGCGTCCTCTGGCTGGACGGAGGTCGGGCGGACGGCCCTTAGGTCCTCTTCTGAGGGTCAGGTAGCCCCAAAGATGCCTGGCCGGTAAAGGTCGGCCGAGACAAAGAGAGTCTGGAGGCTCGGACGCCTGCTGAGACGGAGAGTCTGGAGGCTCGGACGCCTGCTGAGACGACCGTTCTGGAGGCTCGGACGCCTGCTGAGACGACCGTTCTGGAGGCTCGGACGCCTGCTGAGACGACCGTTCTGGAGGCTCGGACGCCTGCTGAGACGACCGTTCTGGAGGCTCGGACGCCTGCTGAGACGAAGGTTCTGGAGGCTCGGACGCCTGCTGAGACGAAGGTTCTGGAGGGTCGGACGCCTGCTGAGACGAAAGTTCTGGAGGCTCGGACGCCTGCTGAGACGAAGGTTCTGGAGGCTCGGACGCCTGCTGAGACGAAGGTTCTGGAGGCTCCAGTGACGGGGATGGGTCCTCCCTGACCCTCCCTGGGAGCTTCAGCGACGAGGACGGGTCCTTCCTGACCCTCCCCGGGAGCTCCAGCGACGCATGGGGAAGTGTCCATCGCTGGAGAGCCGCCGCTGTGACCGCCAGAAACACGGCAGCCACAACAACGGCGGGCTCTGGAGCTGGAACGGGCTCTGGAGCTGGAACGGGCTCTGGAGCTGGAACGGGCTCGCGGACCGGTGCTGAAACGGGCTCACGGACCGGTGCTGAAACGGGCTCACGGACCGGAGCTGGAACGGGCTCACGGACCGGAGCTGGAACGGGCTCACAGACCGGAGCTGGCCCGGAAGCGGCCCCACCTCGGCGGCGTCGCTGTCTGCGGTGAGTCAGCAGAAGAGGCTCATGCCGTCGAGGACCAGTCCCTGGGGAACAGAACGCCAACCTTGTGCCGACGAATGCGGACGGTGAAGGTGCGGTGCTCCGCTCCCCGCTCCCGGAAACAGTCCCGGCGGCGCAGCGGGACCTACGCCGGCGGACAGATGGTGGAGACGGAGAGGGCGGACCGATGATCCGATCCAACGCCTCCCTGCGAACCCTCTCCGCCTCGCTCCGCAGCGCGGCGAGATCCGGAACAGAGAACACCCTCCTGAAGTGAGGGAGCACTCCAAGGATTTCCTCAGCTCCGGAGACCCGCACAGGAAGGTGAGGAGAGGCAGCGAGTCTGGCCAGGTTTGCCCAGACGTCCTGGCGGAGGGCGGCGATCTCCCGGGCGAGTGCTGGGTCCATGTTTAGGGCCGGATCATTCTTTCACGTGGTGTGTGGAGAATGGACCCAAACGCACTCGCTGAAGGAAGGTGCAGGATGTTTATTACAGTGAGGAGATCGTGATGATGGTGGTGAACGGAGACACTGGACATCGGGCAGGGAAGGAAGACAGCAGGAAGAACGACACACCATGGGGATTGACAATTACTAATGATCCGGCCGGGAGTGAAAGGAAGTGAGGGGTCTTAAAGGCAGGAGGTGAGTGGGATCAGGTGTGGTTGATGAGACAGACAGGTGAAGACAATGAGGCAGGAATAGGGCAGCGTGACAGGGTTCTCCTTTGCTCCACTCTTGGGGGATGCGGTCGGCCCCACCCGGGTCCGCCTGGGGCTCTGGGGGTCCTTTGGACGTCTTTGCTCCCATCTCCTTCATGTCTGCATCGATTCTTGGGAGACGGATTAATGCCTGCTCACACCAACTATCGAACACGCTTATGGAGAAACCTTATATGCACCAGCATGCTAACACACACACATAGACGTTTGTGTTTAAGGATATATTCTTGGGCTGAGGTTATCATTACTAGAGCTTGATTAATCGGTACCATGAGTTTTTCTGTGACATTGTTGTTGTATTTTTATATCTATTTTTGTGTGATGTGGTTGTGTAATTCTTAGTTTACAATGTTTGGTTTGTTTTGTCGATGTTCCTTTTTCGTGTTTTGTTTTGTTTTTCCCCCTCTCTCTGCCGTCCTGTGGGTATGGAGGCAGACTTCAATGTCTTCCTGTGTTTTCTTTGTTCCCCTTCCTCTCTTGTATTTTCAACTCACCCTCTCTCTTGACTTTTTGTTTCCTACCTCTCTTCTTCATCTTCCTTCTTTCTTCTCCTTAATTTTCCGTCTCCGTGTCCATAACATCAGGAAATAAAAACCCCAACAATTCATAATAAAGATTTTTCACACATATATCAAGTGGAGGACTATAGCAAAAGCTGTACTGCTCCGCTTGTGAAAGTAAATCTGTTGGGCTTCTACTTAGTACTCAGACACCATTTCTGAGCTCTACACTGCCAAACAGGACATGTTAAAAAAAGAAAAAGAAAAAAAAGATTATGATAATGTTCATGTTTTACACCTTTCTTGTAAGCTCTTTGAATAATCACTCATTGGATGCACCATATCAGACCACCCATACAGTAATTTATTTTTACAATGTTATTGTGAGTATTATCTTGCCTAACAAATGTCTCTTTACACTGCTAGAAAAGCACAGAGCAAAACCAGTTAATTAGAGCCATTGCCCACCGTAGATATTTAATTTCATCCAATTAAATATCTGGATCCCTAGCTGCTAATTAGGGTATTATGCTCCCCAGCTGCAGCAGAAGCATTTAAAATAGCCTGTATATGTCAAAGGAAGCAGAAGCTGATAGTGATCTCGTTTGTATTTTTCACTTTTGGTAACACTTTTCCCTCCTTTACACATTTTAATTGGTTATTTGTCAATAAAATAATAAAGAACTTAGACAAAAGGAAACCGCTAATTTACCTTTAAATATAGTTTTGAGAAACAGAAAGCACCACTTTTTAAATCCCCTGTGTAACATTATTGTGTATGTTCCGCCTTTTATAATATTGATCAACGTAAAGTGGCTAATTGTAAAGGTGTTGTAGCCACTTACACCCAAGGTTGACTCTTCCAAGCGCCACTGTTTTCACAAATATTTAAAAAACTATAGATGCGAATTAGCTTACAGCTAAATCTAGTAGAATGCATCAAATGGCAACATTTATGTTTAATATTGTACATGGTCCCTGCTCAAAACCTGGAGTTACACC
Organism: Valencia hispanica; assembly: GCA_963556495.2. Taxonomy (NCBI): domain Eukaryota; kingdom Metazoa; phylum Chordata; class Actinopteri; order Cyprinodontiformes; family Valenciidae; genus Valencia; species Valencia hispanica. The sequence goes on from OY747704.1 coordinate 10,843,377, forward strand.
TTTTAATTTTTTGGGAAGTTCTCTAGAAGTTGGAAATCCAAGCTGGAATGTCAAGGGTTTCTGACCAGCCCGACCCTAAAATTCAAAATAGCTGCCTTGCAAATGAAACCTAGTGATACCCCTGGTTAAAAACAAGAAGTAATTTTTTTTTGTTTTTTCTGACAAATTGTATATTTACAGCTCCTTCACCCACTATAATATAAATTCCACCAGTTATTGAGCTTGGAATAGTTGGGTTGGGTTTGATCTTTGTCCCAGATTCAAATTCAACGGTAAGTGGAACACAGTATAAGAAAGCCAACAGCAGTCGCTCCTGGTTCTCTGTCAACTGCTTCAGTTCCAACTAGGTGTTCAGAATATTTTCACTTCTGCATTTCTCTTTCAGGAACTTACTGACGATCCAAAGATGCAAAGTTCCAAAGATGGTGCTTTTTAGCTCTATATCACAGTTGTTTTGCTTGTATGAAGCAAGTCATTTGGTGCTAAAGCTTCTTCTGAGTACCACAGAAGGCAGTCCAAGTACCAACAGAGATATTTTTGCCACAGTTTGAGAACCATATTTGTAGGAAGTACAGTTTTCAATTAAATAGCTTCTTACATTTTTGTCTTTCCCTTGACTTTACATCACTGACACAAAAAATACCTAACTTTGAGATTTTATTCAGTGATGGCTTCTACAGCAAAGAGTGTAATGTTTGGTGAATTCCAACTTGTTTATGCAAATGAAATTTCTTCTTTAGCAATCAGATGTCTGTAAAGGGTCTACAAAGACAAGCTGTAATGTATGGCAGCTTAAAGTGTAACTGAACCCCCTGAAAAATCATAACCCCGCCCCCAGACAACATTTGAAAAATTCTACAAAGTGGGTGGTGCCAGGAAGAATGGAGGGGTATGGCCAAGTGTGGGGGAAAAGCGGAGGGGGGGATGCAGGGGGATGTTCAGGAGGACAGTGACAGCTCGCTTAATGTGACACTGAAACATGGACAGTGACCAAAGCGACAGCTTTATGGAGCCCAGCGGCCGCGAGCCGTATCAATTCGAGCTGCTGGCTCGGGGCGCTGAGTCAGCACCGTCCGAGGCTGGCGCTGCTGCTGAGGGAGAGAAAGACAGGATGGGTCCAGTCTCTGAATGGTAATGCTAACATAGGCTAACGTTACCCCTAACCCATAGGGTAACGCTCAAAACAGTATGTTAGCTATGCTAACTAAGTGCTAATGTGATAATAATGGTAACCTGAAAAACGCAATCCAACTCCAAACTCGTCACGGGGCCGGTATTAGTGATGTGTCGGTCCCGAACGAACCAGCTCTAAGAGCCAACTCTTTGAAGTGAACGATGGGAGCCAGCTCGTTATTGGGAGCCATTTTTTTATTTTTTTATTAGTTTTATACCCAAACCCACGGGGCGTGTCTGTGAGACCATGACTGCTGTGACACAGTCAATGCTCTGTAAAGCTCTACCGCTCTCCACCAATCACAAAATTCGAATGCAGTAGCCACCGTTCAACCCTAAGATGGCAGCACTAAGACGTTTTTAGACCGAAAAGTGTAGAATTAAACAAGTTTACACGAAAATGTAAAAAAATCCCCAGAAACTGAAAGATTGCATTGTTAAAGACCCATTTATGCAGTTTAGAAGCAAAGAAAAGTTGTTTTGGGGTTTAGTTACTCTTTAAGTAACTAAATCTACCCTCTCTGTGTTTTTCTTCTACAGATTCCGTTCTGGTTTTAAACAAGCTTTCCGCTGCTGCCCCTGTGTCCCTCGAGGTTTTTATGAAGGCCTGGAATTGAAGTCTACTCGGTACTTGCAGACCCAGACCAGTGTTTATAAGGGAAGCCGAATGGAGACCACTGTTTCCACTGTTCTTCATGCTGGAGAGGAAGCAGTCCAGGCCAAGGTCAAAGTTAAAGGAGGTCTTGGACCTGCTGCTGTCGGGGTGCAACCACATTGTTCCTCCCTGGACCTCACTTCAAATGGGTCATCATCACGGAGCGTCTCCAAAACCGTATCAGAGACGTCCAGTTTTTTCTCCAGTAACAATTTGCAGTAATAGGCCCTCTTTTCACCAGACAGTAGTAAGAGTGCGCGAGTTACCTGTTCGCAGACCTGCTTTTGCATTCAAGGGATTCAGGCAGAGTACAGAGAGAATGTTCGACTGTCTGCTGGTGGCTGTCAGTTTCTGAGGAAGATAATTTCAGTGTGTTTTACTAGAACATCACCCTACAGAATTTGGTCCTCTGAGCGCCACCCTCACTTACAGCACAAATATTGAAATTAATTGAAAAAGATAAATGTGTATCACACCTTAGAGCCAAACTGCAGCAAAGAGCACATAATCGAGATAAGCACATTCCAGCTTGAGGCCAAACTGAAGCAGATGCTGTCACCTCCGATCTTCACAGCTTCTGATTGTCAGCACAGTTTTCCCTCCCTGCAGAAAGGGGGCTCACACATTCCCAGTCACACAAGATGTATGACTTCACACAGTCTATTATGGGCTGGAGCCACCGTAAAGCATGAGCTGAGCATCATGTGAGCATAGAAAGACCTAGTTTAAACAGAACGGCTTCTCTAAAAGAGAATCAATTCTTTACACCTTCAGCTGAGAAAAGCTGGTGAAAAGCAGGAAAGCTCCAAAGTTTCCACCAAAAGAAGCAAAATAATAATTCTAAACTTAAACATGGAGAATTTGTGTGTGTGTGTGTGTGTGTGCGTGTGTGTGTGTGTGTGTGCGTGCGTGTGTGTGTGTGTGCTACTTGATCCGAATGCCAATTATTATCTCTCTGAGCAGGACCACATCTGGAATCCACCATGCCGAATCTGTGTGTATCTCCCTGAAAGAGTGCTCTAAAGATCGCCTGTGGGCTTTTCTGAGAAGTTCTGGCAATCAGCGAAAACACCAGCAGCGACTGGCTCATCTTTCATCTGTCAAAACATTGACTTCAACTGCTAGTAGCACAGTTTCTGTAAACACAAAGGTTTTATTAATGCTGGAAAAGTAACAGCAGCCGCTTTTAAACTGAATCCAAACTGCAGATCAAAGAAAATCATGTTTCAGAATCCACTAGATCTAAACAACGTGTTTAGCTGATGAATAACCTATCAGTTCAGAGTTCTTGGAACTTGCTTAGTGTTAATCGAACATTCTATATGGCTTAAGAGTAGACTCCTCTTTCAAACTGTGAAGGATTTACGCTAGGTAGCTGCTGTGTTTTTATGTGATTTGCCTGAATTACATTTACACCCCACACTCTGTCTGGAGTGAACAGCTCTTTGCTGTAAAAATGATCAAACTCACTCCTGACATACTGTGTTTAAGGTGTACAGGATATTGTCAGTCATGCAGTTATTTGTTTAAATTGTTGCTCTGTTTAAGTGCAATCTAGCTACCTAGGCAGAAATATTAGGCCTGAAGATCTCTGAGAACCTTCTGGCCTGTAATGTTGCAAGTCAGTAATCTGTAGCTCTTTAACATGCAGCCGTGTGCCTTGCTGCTTATCATAAGGTCTGTGAAAGGCTGTGTGGATTACAGCAACAGCTCAGATTGCTGTTCTCTAGAGAAAGAAGGGGGTAAAGGTGAGGGAGTGCAGACACCTACTGGTGTACAGTATACACAGTATATGTTTGTGAGTGTGTGTAACCTGTGATTTTAGAGTTTATGCTTTGTTGCAGGATTCTTATTCAAACTCAAAAAGGACTCTATGATCTAATGTAATATATTACTTGTTTAAATGTGATATCTATGGAAAATGTTTATGTTGTGTTTTGATTGTTCAATTTCTCATTAGCGATCAGTTTGAATTGATGCCTTAATGTACAAATTTTCTGGAGTGTGCTTAGAAGCTAAATCAACATTTACATATTTGCTCTGTAAAGAGCAAACAGTTTGGCATTAGCTCACATAATACAAGAAATTCATTGCATTCATAAAATTTCAGCGAGATATTGATGCCTCTAATCCTGTTTTCATTCACATAAGGGAAATGGCTTTATTTTCACGTTTTTATGCAACAAATATGGTTGGCTTACATCCTATTTTTTAAATGAGTGCTTTTGCCAACAGACAAAGAAAATGTCACAAACATCCACACATAAACACCAGTCACAACAGACTATTCATGGCACATAGTTATTTTAAACAAGAATGTCTTGATCAGGATTTTATGAGATATTTCGGGATCTGCTAATACAGACTTCCATTCTCCCTCAAAGTTAATATAATCCAGTTTATGTATGTGCCCCAAAAAAATTAGACACTGCATTTAATCAGTGTAATAATGTACAAATTAAAAGCACAATAAATGCTCTTAAATTGACCAAACATACCATGGATAATTCTAACATATTTTATTGTTGTTCCAGTTAAACGTGTCCACAAAATGTAGCAGACATTTTTTTTTCTCCTTTTTCAGAAATGTTGCACTTTGGCTTAAATATCATAAAACACAATGATAAGCAAACAGAAGGTGCATGACACAGACTTACTAGAAGGAGCAGTCTCCATTCCACTGTGAATGTGGTTGTAAAGGTAGAAAAAGCTTTCGAATCTTAGCCAAAAGCTCAGTTAACAAAATAATGTGCCAGGCACTCCCAGTATGAGTGATTCAGAACTGCAGTGATTGGGTAATTCTTTATTTTTGTCTCATCTGTTGAAACGGTTGTTATAAAAAATTAGCTTGTTGATGAGTACCTAAAGCTACATGGAAATTACTTGGGGTATCCAGAAGCAATGGGCGATAAATTGCTTTCATTAGACTCAGTTTCTAATCAATAGTATGTCTAGTTACATGTTGGAACAACCCCAAAATTTTATCAGTTTTTCCTGGTGCCCTTGCGGACATTTCCTGATAATTTCATCAAAATCCGTCCATAACTTTTTTAGTTACGTTGCTAACAGACAGAGGGGCAAGAAAACATTACCTCTTTGCAGAGGTAACAATGCCCTTAAATTGATCGAGGAGAGGATTATCTTTTTTTTTTTCAGGACAGATAGTGTTGAATGGTAAAGCCAGAGGCAGGTGTAGTGATTGAATCAGATATAATAAAATCTACCTACTTCAGGTTGCAGAACAAGTCGACAAAGATTGGTAGAGATGTTATTGTTGGGATATTACAGTGCATCTAAAGGTGGTTTGTGGATCTGGAGAAGACCCCTGAGGTATTGTGTAGGGGATGGTTTTAGGTCTGTCTACTCCCTGTATAACTGCATCAACAGGGGCCCAACCTCACGCCAATGAGTGACGTAATCTGCTGGAGGAAACTTTTTAACTGATTGGAATGTTTCTATAAATGTATTGAAATTACTTCTTGTTAAGTGACTTGAGATGACATCTGTTGTGAATCGGCGCTGTATAAATAAACTGAATTGAATTGTATAACCAAAGCAAAAGCTGTGTCCACATTCTCAGCACAAAGTCAACCTTGTTCCTTGTGTGGGTTGGACTTAGCTAGGGCAGCCCATGGTCACCAATTCTGTTTAGTGCTGTTGATCAAGGGCTTAAAATTAGCATGGACTGAAGGGACATGTCCCCACCAATATTCAGCGATTTTTGAATTGTCCCCACCAATAATTTGATCTCCTCGAAAAAGAAAAACAAGCCCGATGAAAGCAAAAAGGAGAAAGAAAAATATCTGTCAACTTCTCATTCTAGAGGGGCAGAAAGAGTTTAATTAGGCTAGGCTACTGGAGTCCTACCTCCCGTAACAAATATGGCCAATGTGATTGGCTGTGCCTTTCCCTACTGTCAGGTGTCAGGTGCAGCTATGTTTGCTTGTTAGTAGCACCAAAACTGCAAGGAGAACTTTCCAGTCCGCAATAGGATTCAGGTGCAACGTGGGCGACACATGAGTGTCAAAAGTGAGTAAGGATGGCAGGAAAAAATAGGAATCTGGACATAGGGAACAATTTTTCAAAGAAACCTGTAAGTCACTTAAAGTCAAGTTCACTAATGAAATGTGTCTGTCATGATAACGTTACTGGCAATGCTAGGCTTTGGCGCACATCATACAGTCTCAAATTGTATGTAACTATGAATTACGTGGTTTGGAAACGTAACTGCACAACAAGCTGCCCAACATTAGTTATCTTACACCATGCATCTAAGGATGGCAGAGGTCTGTGCACGCTTCCCCCAGGGGGCACGGTGGGCATGTGCTGTTTGATTTCTGTCATACTTTTAAGCCCATTTTCCAGACATGCAACAATTTTTGCAATCTTCAAAGCTGCATAAAAATAAATATGTTTCTGCTTGCATACCTAATTTCCCTCACATATGTTTTAAATACAAAACAATTGCAGTAAAAGTATAGTTTACTGTTGCAGAATCCTGCACAGGTCCAATTTTACCAACCCCCATGCGTTAAGATGATTTTTTTAACCCGACCCTTTACCCACAGTTATCTCCAGATTATATCCAGACCCCAGGCCCGTTGATTTAAAACCTGCATCGGTCTGTGTCCGCCGTAACTCTCCGTAACTCTCCATTGTGCTGTCTTCTGAGCTCTCAGATAGCGATGCTTTGAATACGTGTCCAGGTATGAGATGATAATCAGTCAGATGCTTTCATTGGAATCTTTTTTTTTATTGATTCAGTTACCTGAACTCTGTGCGTAATGCTGAAAATGTCTGCATGTCTGCAACAGGTGGTCATCTATGTGAATGTTAAACTGCTTGTATTAAAAAAAAAGAAAGGAAAATAACGTGACCCTGTGTTACGATATATTATTTCCCTTTTTATTTCTCTGGAATGTTGCACAGCTGGTACTTATTTTATGCAGAACTGTAGTAAAGTTACAGTTGACGTTTCTGCGCACAGAACGGCAAGGGTTGCAAGGAAAATGTTTGTTTTGTTTGTTGCTCGTTCTTCTGGGGCAAACATAATATTAATGTAGCCAACATTATTCTTTGTGATACAATGTGGATAAACATGATCTTTCCCAGACAACAGTCTAATGATGGTTTTCGGCGCCATTTGAAAACAAAGTAAAACACAACGGGCTTTCAATTTATACACCTGTTATTATTATAATAAGATGTCAGAAGGATAAATATCTATATATGAATGATTATTTATTGTCCCCACCAATCTTCAAACCACACTCATGTTTATGGTTATTGTCCCCAGGAATTTTAAAAACAAACCTATGTCATCGAGTCCTGTTGATGGACAGGATGTCAAAGCAGAATCAGGAAGAGAAAGGTGTCTGGTTTGGGAATGTCAGGGTCTTATCTTTGTGTCTTGCAGATAAGATGTGGTGTTGGCGTCTTCCATGTACTAGAGCAGTTCACAGCTAAGTGTAAAGGGATAACGCTTGGGTCCTTTAGGTATAAGGCCATGGTTTTGAACCAGAAAAAGGTGGATTGCTACCTCCAAGTCAGGGATTGGTCTTGGCTTTAAACAGAGGAGTTTAGATATCTTGGTGTCTGGGTAATGAGCGATGGTAGGATAGAGCAACACATTGATAGATGGATTGAAGCCACTTCTAAAAAAATGTGTGACGTGACTCGATCTGCCTTAGTGAAAAAAGAGCTGAGTCAAAAAGCAATGCTCTTCGATCCCTCACCTATGATAATGATGTATGGCTCATGACAAGACGATTGAAGTGGCTGAAATGAACATGCTCTGTAGGATGGCCAAGTTCCCTTTTGAGATTTGGTGAGGAACACTGCAAGGAGGAGCTCAGAGTACCGATGCTGCTTCTACATACTGAGAAGAGATGGTTTGAATATCCTACCTGTGTGTTGTGACACAAATAGGTATGTTTTGGCCATTCATAACTATGAATAATTGCTTAGGACAAATAAAAGAATTAGAAACAATAACCAATAGATTGATTGTGATGTCACAGTTCAGTATGAATATGTATGCTTAAAGACCAAGGCTTGTATGTAGAGTTTTGGGATTGAAGCTAAATTAGTTTAAACTAATTGTAATTAGCTTAACACTAATTACAATTAGTAATTGTGGTTTTCAAACCACAAATATACTGTACAATGTAAAGCAGAAGTGAAGACAAAAAACAGTATTTGAGAAAGTATTGTTTCATTAAACCATTAGCTGAATTAGAAATCAATAACTTTTAGGAGAATTAAGTCTATTTTATGGATGTCACCATAATGATTGATCTAATATAGTATTTTGACATACTAAGAAGGTGGTTTAAAAAATGACTTATACGTTTAGTGTTTCGTGTTTAAGCTATCTGTTTTAAAGCCGATCTGTATTTTGAATACTGTAGGTAGCAATCTTTATTGTTTATGAAGCGCTGGGTGGTCTTCAAGAGCAGACCACAGAATCAGATCAAGCGTGCGGAGCTAATGTATGTAGCGCAGCTCATAGCAACTTTGTTTTAGCTTAGCACCAAAGAATAAAGGAAAAAGTCTGGTCGGACAGAGTAACTCATGTTGCGTGATTTAAACGACTATCAGTCAGGCATTAACCTTTAAAAACACTGTTCATACCCAAACAATTGAAGAATGAATTCTTAAAAATGCAGAAAAAAGACAGTGAAATTTCCAATCAAAACAAACCTTATTTTGTTAATCTTAAACTAATTTATCTCTGCCCACACACAACCTTACGTGAACGTTTCTTAGACATCCAGGGAAGGGTGGCTCCATTGTCTGAAAAGACTGGCAATAAAGCAGAGAAACCAGCTGTTATAGTCAGTTAGTAATAGCTGCGTGGGGTGCTAACAATGAGGCTTTGGATGTGGCTGCTAGCCACCTTTAGCTTGGAACGCCGTCCTCCCACGGGCCGCTCCCTTTTAGCGGGCGGCAATCAGCGCAGCAGCGTGTCCTTGAGGCTTGTTCAGCTCTTGGCTCCTGCAGCAGACCAGGGCGGGGCACCAGGCTGGTGCAGCGACAGCAGAGAGCAGAACTCTCATTCTCTCTGTGGAATCTGTAAATCAAAAGATACTTTCTGCAGTTTCCAACAAGTCATTCAAGACTTATTTCATCGGATCCAATGAGTTTCTTCCAGAAACTTGTCTCCCCCCTCGCCAGCGAAGGAGGTTTAAAGCTTGCTCCTCTCCTTTGTGGTTGACCACGGACAAAGAGGAAGTATGGAGAGGAGCCTTATACTCAAATAGGAGTGATGATGCTTCATGAAGTCCTCCTTTTTTCTGTTAAAGGTGAAAGTGGATTTTGTGATCAGCACTTCTACCGATGGGAGGTCATTTGGTCTAGTCACCATGGCTGTGTTTCCAACATGTTGAAAACGGTTGGGCCTATCCTGCTGGCATAATGTGGACAAATTACAGTTATTTTGTGTGCAGTAGTCACAGCTAAATATAAGGATTTTTGATATAACAGTCTGATGATTTTTGCTAGTGAAACAATATGTCAACATTCTAAGTGTTTTCTCCGAGAAAAGATAAAATAAGCAGCTGTGAAATTATTTGACAAGATGTAAATCACAGTCTATTGTGATCTACGTTTTCTCCAAAAGGTTTGAGTAAAGCATAACATAATTTTTGTGTGCAATGATATTCTCAAAATATAAAATTTCTCTGCCTTGTACTGAGTTTCTGCCAAAGCAGTTTTCTCTAAATGCATTGTTAAAACTGGCTTGTCAGAAATGTTAGCAGATTAAAGATAGCAAGGGAACGATATATGCAGTCTTGTTTGTAAACTAATGTGAAAACAAGTCCTCATCTCCTATGGCATTTGATGAATGGCCTTGATGATGTATTCTGGCATCTGTGTTATGTGGATGGCAATTGCATTTGGGGACGCTCTCTCAAGAAGCTCACTTGTTTTCACATAGGAGTTTAAAGCCCTTGATAAAGTGGGTTTGGCATTATCAAGTGTTGGAGTTAACTACAGCTCAGCATGAAAGAAAAGTTACTGTAAAATATAATCCTTCTAAAATTACTTTGTTCATAAGAACCATAACATTTGAAAAGCTGTCTCTATTCTTGACTTAGGAAAGCAAACAGCTCACTACTCAAGTTTTCCACATTAGACCAGCCTACGTCGAATTGTTTAAAATAAAGTTAAAGGAAATACCTGCTCCATGCAACCCGCAGAGGTTGCATGGAGCAAAACTTCAGAAAAAAACCTCAACCAAAACTCTACAAGCTGTGATAAACTTATCCACAAAGGGGTTTTTCTAAGTCTATTTTATATCAAGAAGTGACGCTAAGCAGAAAGGAACCACCCAATGTGAAATTCAGTGATGGGCCTGTTATGATATAACACATCCATCATTTACAGCTGTCTGAGCCAGAGAGGAATATAGGAGTTGAGTGAACACTGAATGTACACTCGAGAAAGCAACCTCATCACCTTATTAGAACCTTATCATAACCAGAAAGCCAGGAATGATTTTCAGTCTACTTCCTAATTGCAGACTGTGCTCCTACACTGCGGACAGGTCGAGTGGAGTGGGTGAACCAGGAGTTGGGGTTTAATGAATGTGTAATCAACTTTGTTCCAACGAGTGGTTGTTAAATGAGCATCCTCTTCTGCCTCTCATACATGCAAACACGCACTCTCACCCAGCCGTCGCTGATGAGAGAAGTAGTGATTGAGATAAAATATGGCAGATTGTTGAAGAGGAGCGGCGCCAGGCAGGCTACACAGCGGGGTGAATAGCCTCATCAGCATCATCTCTTCCTGGGTTGCTACCCATCCCTCACCCTCCAATCATGCTAATTACAGCTGAGAAGAGCAGAAGGCAACTAGCGCCAGGTACACACTCAGCCAAGCACGCCACACACAGAGGCACTCACAGATACTGGATGATGCATGTGCTAGCAGTTCTCATTACTAAGACATGTAGATATCAGTGGAACCAGGAGCACACTTAAGTGTGTTATGATTGGCCAGTTGTTTTTAGATTGTCACACATGCTCACAATAATTACTTAACTCATTGTGCAATGAGGAAATTGCTGTTTATAAAAACCGTCAAACTTTTACAATAGAGGACTATCTACATCTACAATCTACAAACCAGACCATTTTCAGACCGCTGATCCACAACTCACAAATCAAACCTGATCTGTGAACAGAGTAACAGGTCATGCTAATAACAACGCTACTTAATGTAGAAGTTGTCACTGTCAGAAAAAGATTCACAGTTGACCATTCTCAGTATCTGTGAGGTGTTTAAAAATGAATTAAGAGAAATAACAAAAACTGTAGTGAGCTACTTGTAAGGAGTATGTATTTTCCACAGCCACATAATGGTTGTTCATTAGAGATGCATGGGAAACTTCCACTCTTGGTAAAAAAAAAAAGACAGACAGAATGAAGAGTTTTTAACAAGACTCAGATAAGTAGATATCTACAGAAGTTAAGAGATTGCTCTCAGAACAGGTTTGTTTGTCATGAACTAACTAGTTCTAAGTCAAGTTTAAATTTTCAGGCTAAATATAGTGAGGTAGGGGACCTTTCTTAATTTTGACAATTGTTTCTGTAGAACAAAATTATTTATATTTAACAAATATAAAGGTCCCATAATCAGTGTGGTGTGTCACATTTTATAGTTGAGTTGTACTCTATACTAGGCATGGGCCGGTATGAGCTTCTGACTGTATGATAACCGTAGGCAAAAATATCACGGTTTCACACTATTATGATTACAGCTCTAAAATGTATATTTTGAATGTCTGTATTTTTTTTTTAAACACTTTTTAGTGAGCCAGATATGTATGCTAAGATAAATCATCATTAGCATGCTAGTTACCCTATCTGCCTCAGTTTAAAAAAAGTTACTAATGATAAAGATTAAGAAAAGTTAAGGTATGGTAATTACCATATCTGCCAAGGTAACAAGCTCATTTCACTAATGTCAGACGCTAATACGCTCGTTCATTTCAAGACAGCATTAACTTTACCCTGAATTTAGCTCACGAAAATGCGCGATCATATTCGATGTATTGTCTCCTCGGGCTGCCACTGTTCTCAGGCACGTTTTGCACGTTGGGCGACCTTCTTCTTCCAAGCCGTGATCGCCTGGCTTTTTACGGTAGCCGAAGTATTCCCAAACATCCGCTTAGAGACGGTGGAAAAAGTTCAGTCATTACACAGCCTGCAGCGCTGGCCGTTTGTCACTCACCACTATAGACTGTATAATAACAACAAATGCAGGTGTGTGGGGGGGGGGCTTTACGCTGCAGCTTAATGAGGGATCTTTACTTTCTCCCTGACGAGTCGTCACATAAAAAAAAAAAGCTTATACCGCAGGGACGGTATGACGGAAAATGTTAGTGGTTTTGAAACCTTGACTTTCTCGTACCGCAGTATACCTTAAAACCAGTTACCACCCCACGCCTACTCTATACTGTAGAGAGACGAAGACAAATATGTTTATAGTGTATTATCAATTGCATGCGTAGAAATATAGTGTTCAGCTATTGGTCTGGCCCTCAAAAGCAGACAAAGCTGGTTTGGTTTTACTTCACTGAAAATTATATGAATACACAAAACAATTATCAAATGTACAGTTGCCTATGTGTTCCTTGGGGAAAATTAGCTGTCACCCCCTTATTTAAAATGTCAACTCCAAACAATTTTGTCTTTGAAGGAACTTATTAAAACCCTGTTTTTCAACAGCTGCTCTTACAGCTGCTCTTTCATTATACATTACATAGACATAATCTTCTCAAATGGGTCAAAATGATTAATCTAGGCTCTATTAGCAATAATTCATTAAATTAATCCATTCCCACCAATATCTTCTCCAGCAAGTTGCTGAGAAACCAAAACCTTTCCGTAGCCAAAAACAATGTGCTGTCATATAATTGGTGGGATGTTTGAACTTTTTTCTAGACAGAAGCTCTGTGATTGCTTGCTTTCCTTGCTCAAACCTCACTAGTTACGGGATTTAAGTCAGAGCCCTTGCAAAGGTTTAGTGTAACCCTGCTTTGTCACTGGCAAAACAGCTTCGATGTGTCCTGCTGGAACATCCACCTATGTCCAAGTTTCAGCTATTGTTGATATTAGATGAAGAGGAAGAATTGGATGTAGTCCTTTATTTTCCCATCCGCTTTATGCAAAACCTAGGATCTACATGATGTGAAACCGTCCCCCCAGTATGATGCCACAATGTTCTATGGCTTTAGATTGACTCCTCCAAACATCCTTTTTGTCATTATGGCCAAACTACACCATTTTTGTCCTGTCTGACCATAAAGTTTTCTCCCCAAGGCATCTAGCTTGTCCATGTGGCAGCTGCCAATAGTCGAGGTAGAAGATGCCAACTTTTGAGCAGGTGCTTCTTTCTTAAGTACCCTCTCAGTCTCTGTGATGAAACACTGGATTAATAGTGTACAATGTCACTTGTTCTTCTGCATGTTCCAGCATGATAAGATGGAGGATTTATTGTTCCTGAACATCCTATCTAAATTCCCTTCATCTGAAGATGACAGTTTGGGTAAGATGATTGATATTCATGCACATTCAGACAATGATCCTGAGCACAGACAAAACTAGATTTAAAATGGATAACACAAACTCATCTTGGCCTCCTCAAAATCTAGACCTAAAGCATAATGATAGTTTGCAGACTAATTTTAAAAGACATGTCTGAGTCAGGGAACCAACTGATATACCCAAAACATGCAATCAAATAAGCACCCAGAATGATGTCAGAAACTTGTGGATGACTAAGACACGGGCATTTGATCATGTTGAGCCTGTGTGAATATATTTGAGATATGGTTTAAAATTTGCAAACGGTGTAGAATAGAGAAAATCCACAGTATATTTTAACTTGTACCTCCAATCTTTTCTTCAAAAAAATCTTAAGAGCTACTTTATCATTTCACCCTGGTAAAAGGACTGTTCAAATAAATCTTCAAAAGCGGCAATTTAAAATTATTATTATTCAGATCCATGATAAGTGGGTTTATACTAAGCTCCTGACTGGAAACCAAACAGGTTTTCTTTTGAGACTAAGATACATTATGAATTACAATCAATCACTTGTCTTTTGTTGTTGAAAGAACATCAAAAGCTATAATTCTATATTTTTTGTATGTCCATCGGTAAAAGCGGACATCAAATGAGTTTCCAACACAAGCTATTAGAGAGTCAAAAAGTAAGACAAAGAGGATTAATATGTTGTTGTGTTTTATAATCTCCTTAATACTGACAAATGAACGGTACCATTGTTCATTCCTCCAAAAAAACATTCCTACCTTAAAACTTAGGGTGAATACATTTGCATTCGTGTAGATCTTGTTGTTCTTTATTGCATTTAACACACACATGCCTAATAACATTATATAGTGTTGCTGGAGGGTCAGAATTGAACCTTTAAGTTATATGTAAGATTTAACATATTTACTCTGACACTATATATGTAAAATGAACAGACTATTTCATGTGTTATGTTTAAAACCTGACATCATCCTTAAGATTTTTTGAGTCGTGATCTGGCACTGTTCAGACAGCAATGTATGTCTGATTGCAGTTTTGTGCAGTTCTGTTATTTTTGTCATGCTCAGACTTTGTATCTGTCTCGACCACTGTGTAATCATGGTGTTCCCACTGAAGAGGAGAACTACTGTTTATCTGCTGTGTATCTTTTACAGTGTGAGTATTACTCTGAAGTGACTGTACTGTGACTGCCTCCTGTTGTTTGTGAAGTTGCGTTTTCTGCACAATTTGTGTTTCAACTGTGCTTTCCTGAAAAACCTTACAGTGTACATTTGTCTATTAAAGAAAAAGTTTTGTCTAAGAATTCACTAACATCTACCCATGTGTGGCTTGTGTTTGGTTGATGTAAAAAAAGTTTATTGAGTTAGTGTGAGGGTTCCTGTCTTCTTTAGATCAAACAATAGCAGTGACACAGAAATTGAAACCAACATCTGATGAAGAAAGGGCTGATCTCAAAGTCCAGAGAGGAACACACACACACAAACACAGAATTCTCTCCGTTTTAAGTGTGCCACCACTGAAACTCTTTCTTTGTATCTCCTGACCTGCTCTACATTTGTTCAGAGATGAGAGACAAAAGGACAGAGATGGTACAATACTAGTATTAGTGTGTCCGTGTTTATTCATGCACATTTAGTTATACAGCAACAAACAGCACAGGTGTGTGGGGAGTGTCAGAAGAAACATGACATGCTTAGCAGAGGACCCTCGACCAGCTCTTACTCCATGCATAATGAAACCAAGCTGAGCTGCCTTCATTGCCCTAAACCCTCCAATGATTCACTATGGAGATGCAACATTTTATTATTTCTTCTGTAAAGCATTAAAGGAAGACTGTTGTATTAAAAAATAGATTTTTGATTTTCCTATTTTGGCCATGTCCATATATCAGTGTTCTTATGTTATTTTAACAGTTTCATACATAATTGTTTTGCAATAGAAAATTAATATTCATCAGACCACAAACCATGTTGATATATTTTAAAACTCTACTTAACTCTACTCACGTTAGTGGAATTTTATTTGACAGCATAAACTACATTATCTCACTAATCAATGGAAATCTTTATTGTAGTTAAATACATAATCTAACATAAAATTTTTGTTTGAAATGCCTGTAGTTTATAATCAAAAACTAACTTTTTGGTTTAACCTTAAATCTAACTTTGCCCAGGGTATATAAATAGTTTGGAGTTGTAAAGCAAAGGTATGATTTTTGACAAAGAGGTCACAATTAAGCTATGTTTGTCAGTCTTTAGGAAGCTCAGCCCTGCAACGCATCTACTTACTGTCATTTTCCAAAACAGCGGAGGAAGATTCAGCTAGTGGATGTCTACAGTCTGTCAGAGGAGTCTGAGCAAACACGTAGCACCATCTGGGCTTGTTTTTGTGTTTTTTGCTCATCAGATTTCTATATGAGATATTAGGAAAAGTGGACTTCATGTTGACTAAAAGTGATGATCTTTGCCTAAATAAGTAGCTAAGTTCGGACAAAAGATTTCATAAATTGAAATGTATTATATTAAAAAGTGCTAAATATTTAACTTATGCGAGTTGAAATCAGAATTGTGTAGATTACTTTTTCTTGTTCTACACATAATGCTGTGTTTTTAAGTTTATATCCATTCATCATGGGCATGAATTTTCATTGACTTCTGGCTTAAACGAACTGGGGTCTCATTTATAAAACTTTGCGTAGAATCACTACTAAAACCGTTCTTAAGCTCAGCAACTTTATTTTTTTTTATTACGCCTAGTAAGTTTCCGATTTGTCAAACTTGGAATACGCACAGCGGAATGCACTTTCTGCTTTATAAATCCCACTCTCCCTAGAAATGTGTGCAGGTGTTTTTGGATCATATCCCGCCTCCTACACACCCACTTTCTCCCATAAACGGTCCATGCAAAGTGTCTAGTGAATATTCTGAATCAGCTACTATGGGGCGTTTCACGGGTAACCATGGCAACAGAGAAGTGGATAAAGTAATTCCACAGACAGCTGCAGGCTCGTAGAGGCACGGAAAACCGTTTAATTTCAATCAATCACTTAATCAGCGCTTTACTCAGCCAAAGTGCTTCACATTAAAAGACAAAAATACAGTTGCAAAAAAATGTGTAACAAGAAGGGAGTAAAAAGATTTAAAAATGTAATAATTAAAGCAGGACAAGTGATAAAAAGTTTCAATTAGGCCTAAATGATTACTTCTTGTAGCAACAATAAGACTGGAATTTATTAAAACAAAATTATTTAAACAAGCAAATCATTAAAACAAAACTAGATATTTAAAGCCTGACAGAAAAGTTGCGTTTTAAGTCTACTTTTAAAAAGTATCATCTTTGCAAAATATTGATTTGGGGTCACAAACAAATGGAAGAGCTGCAAGTGATGCAGCGTTGATGCAGTAGCGTTCCTGACATAAAAAAGAACAGCGAGGGACGGGGTGCATAGTTCCAGCGGGTCGGTAGATCTAGTCCAGTTCAGCACAAAGATCTAATAGGACTGCTTTAAGGAATCTACATCGGGTCTCCCATCCAGATGCTTCCAGTGGCGTGATCTTCAATGAGCGCCATCATCCATTGTGCAGCATTATGCAGGGGATACTGCAGTATTCGTACTTCACACAATTAATACACCAATAAGTGCAATTTCTGAATAATCTGAAGACATAAATGCATATGAACATACTGTGATATAATTCTTAGGTGCAACATATTTTTTCAGATTCTCATTTTTATTCTCACTTCAGAGATGGGATGGGGGGTGACTGCTGGTTGTGTGTCTATGTGCGCAGAGCTCTACAAGTTTGAAATTGTATCTTAAATTCACATTTTGCCATCTCTCCTGCTGCGCTGTCAGTGTCCTCTGTGTCCAAAAAGTGCGTAAGCAAGAGCATTAGTGTGCTTAAAGTTGCGCACATTTTTCCACCACGTTTTTTTCTATAAATCCTAAACTTGGCGTAGAAAGTTGCTTACGTAGTTTTCACACCCCGTTTTGTGCGTATGCAAGCTTTATAAATGAGACTCCTGAAGGATTTAACAACATACAACTTCAATGGTGTAGAAAAAAACACTGCATTAATTTTTTATTTAGTGTTGTAACTATTAATAAAAAAAAGGTCTCTGGTTGTCTGAGCATCAATAATTATAATCAATAAATTAATATTAATATAATTATCGATGAAGTTTAACATGTTTATTAAAGATCATCGGGGCACCAATCTCATAAATGAGATACTTTTAATTAAACCAGACCGTCAGTCTCTTCTGAAAGGGCGGAGTCCGTCCCCGAGGATTAACAAAATTTATAGCACACACTGAAATAGAACAGGAAACTTCTCGTTAATTAAGGGAACTTATTAAAATAGGTCAACCGTACAGCCAAGCATTTTATTTATAATTACCATCTATTCTAACGCATGCAAAAGTATAGAACAAAGTTAACGTCGAGGGAAGGGGGGCGTGTGTGTGTGTGTGTTGTTGGGAGACAGCGAGCGAATGAGGGGGGGTTTAGCTTGCTCACTCAAGCCTTATCAATTGGCGCGATCGGTTCACAAAGCAGCACAAAAAAGATAGCGTGGCAGTTCAACAAAGGCTAGTTTCAATTAGCAATGGTGGCTTGGACAAAGGGAGGGATGACAGTAAAAGGGAATTGATGGAAGGCCATGCGACCTGTCTAAACAGCCACGCGCCGACCGCAGCAGACAGTACAACAAACCGGGAAATAATACAATATAATAAACTGCTTGAATCAATTTTATTGGAATTCCACGTGAAAGACCAGTACAAAGTGGTGTACACGTGAGAAGTGGAATGAAAATCATACATGATTCCAAACATTTTTTGCAAATAAATAACTGAAAAGTGGGGTGCGCATAATTATTCAGCCCCCTTTGGTCTGAGTGCAGTCGGTTGCCCATAGACATTGCCTGATGAGTGCTAATGACTAAATAGAGTGCACGTGTGTGTAATCTAATGTCAGTACAAATACAGCTGCCCTGTGACGGCCTCAGAGGTTGTCTAAGAGAATGTTGGGAGCAACAACACCATGAACTCCAAAGAACACACCAGACAGGTCAGGGATAAAGTTATTGAGAAATTTTAAGCAGGCTTAGGCTACAAAAAGATTTCCCAAGCCTTGAACAACCCACGGAGTACTGTTCAAGCGATCATTCAGAAATGGAAGGAGTATGGCACAACTGTAAACCTACCAAGACAAGGCCGTCCACCTAAACTCACAGGCCGAACAAGGAGAGCGCTGATCAGAAATGCAGCCAAGAGGCCCATGGTGACTCTGGACGAGCTGCAGAGATCTACAGCTCAGGTGGGGGAATCTGTCCATAGGACAACTATTAGTCGTGCACTGCACAAAGTTGGCCTTTATGGAAGAGTGGCAAGAAGAAAGCCATTGTTAAAAGAAAACCATAAGAAGTCCCGTTTGCATTTTGCCACAAGCCATGTGGGGGACACAGCAAACATGTGGAAGAAGGTGCTCTGGTCAAATTAGACCAAAATGGAACTTTTTGGCCAAAATGCAAAACGCTATGTGTGGCGGAAAACTAACACTGCACATCACTCTGAACACACCATCCCCACTGTCAAATATGGTGGTGGCAGCATCATGCTCTGGGGGTGCTTCTCTTCAGCAGGGACAGGGAAGCTGGTCAGAGTTGATGGGAAGATGGATGGAGCCAAATACAGGGCAATCCTGGAAGAAAACCTCTTGGAGTCTGCAAAAGACTTGAGATGGGGGCGGAGGTTCACCTTCCAGCAGGACAACGACCCTGAACATAAAGCCAGGGCAATAATGGAATGGTTTAAAACAAAACATATCCATGTATTAGAATGGTCCAGTCAAAGTCCCGATCTAAATCCAATCGAGAATATGTGGCAAGATCTGAAAACTGCTGTTCACAAATGCTGTCCATCCAATCTGACTGAGCTGGACCTGTTTTGCAAAGAAGAATGGGCAAGAATTTCAGTCTTTAGATGTGCAAAGCTGGTAGAGACATACCCTAAAAGACTGGCAGCTGGAATTGCAGCAAAAGGTGGTTCTACAAAGTTTTGATTTAGGGGGCTGAATATTTACGCACACTCCACTTTTCAGTTATTTATTTGTAAATAATGTTTGGAATCATGTATGATTTTCGTTCCACTTCTCACGTGTACACCACTTTGTATTGGTCTTGCACGTGGAATTCCAATAAAACTGATTCATGCTTGTGGCTGTAATGTGACAAAATGTGGAAAAGTTCAAGGGGGCCGAATACTTTTGCAAGCCACTGTACATCATCCGATCCACATCAAATTCAACAACCTGAATATTCGTCCAACCTCTAACACATATCTATGCAAATATTGGGTGGTGTGGCCTAATTTCTGCACAGCGCCTCCTAGAATCATTAAAACCATCCTCCTCAAGCAATGCTTTTAACTAGGATTGGGAATATCAGTACATATACAGTTTATGAAGACCTATTAAAGTCTTTTGAAGCCAGAATCCATACCCCACAGGAAGTCTGTTATTTTCGTCCAAAGCTGCTATTTTGTTCCTTTTGAACACTTTGTCTTGTAGATTTGATCAGCAGGCTCAGTGGAAGCATTGAGGTGGGCGGTGCGTGAGTCCCAAGGTCGCAACATAGGCCGAAGCGATTCACTTTTTTTTTTTTCAAATAAAAATCATAAAAAAAACAATACATTTTGCACATTAGGTCATAACGTCAGTCACAAAACTTCTCTTTGGACGTAACATAGCTGGCTAGCTTTAATTTGCCTTCCCCTATGATTGTTGGAAATATGCCTAGGGTCAAGCTGGCTGCATGAAAGCATACAGAGCTGTTTTCATGTCTCTACCAGGTTCAAGTCCAGACTCTCGCAAAGTCGCTTCAATAGTCTGGGATTTTGAGGCACTGCCTCCCTTCCAGAAATATATTTCACAGCTTGACGACATTTAAAAAGATGGTAGCACTGGCGTAAAGGTCAGTCAATTGTTTTTCCACAGATGCTGTAGTGACATATTCGAGTATTTGTTTCACAAGTTTGCAGATTTAGCTTTTCACAAATGGAGAATTATTCTGGCACTTTCTGGCAAGTTCTCAGGGGGTGGTCATGAACAATTCAGAGATGAACGCCTTCTGTTAGGCCACTTTGATTGGGCGAGTTCTGTGCCAATGGTTGGTATTTCTGTAAGGTTCTAACATCCAGAAAACAAAATCTTGAAGTAAAGTGCCTTGCATAAGTGGCTATACACCTTTTCTACATCTTCTGTTACAAACAAAAACTACATGTTTTATTGCAATCTTATGTGACCAAGTAGAACACAGTGGTAATTAACTGTGAAAGAGAAGGAAACTATTTTTTTCTTTGAAGATTTACAAAGATAACGGATAGTCTATCAATCCGTTAGACCTAATTATCCTCTACCCAGACCAAACAGAAATAAACCAGGTTTATTCTATTTGGTGATGACTCTCTCCACATTCTACATTCTTCGTCGTCAACTGACTGGAAAATGTCTAGTTTAAAGGAGCGGTTTTGCGCAAAACCGAGGTCGAGAGCGGACGTCCGACTTTATGCGCTGAGGGACTCAGGCCTGTTTTCAATGGAGCTCAGATGCCAGCGGACTCCCTGGTTACACGGACGTGGAGTCAGTTTGCTTGGCTGGTTCACTTCGAAGTTTAAAAGGGGTTCTTCCTGGACCAGCAGGTTTGAACGAAAAAATGAAAAATGCTAGCAATGGAATAAAGCATCTAATTGCGGCTCCGCTGGTAGGAACCAAAAGACGAGGATATTAATTTTCGCGCTCCCTTTTATCAACTCTGTGATTTCATCACTGGCCACAGACCAATGAGAATGGGTTGAGGGCGGTGCAACGGATGCTGGGAGATGCAGTTATTTCAGTGAAAGGATGCTGGGAGATGCAGTTTGTACAGTAAAAGGCAATAGCCTCAATATTAGTATCCTACCAAAATACATTTCAACTCCCTTTTACTTGCTGTAATTTTAATTTAGGTAAAGTTATTGTAATGGTTACTGTTTTCTGCCATGAATACTGCTCTCTCTCAATCTCAACCCCTGCTGATTACTCATTGTCTTCACCTCCCTAATTACGCACCAGGGTTATCGTTTATAAAACTTTGCGTAGAATCCTTACAAATCCTTACTAACACCGTATTGAAGCTCAACCATTTTTACTTAAGCCTAGTAAGTTTTAGATCTATCAAACTTGGAGTAAACAAAGCTGCACGCAGTTTCTGTTTTATAAGTCACACTCTACTTAGAAATGTGCTCAGGTGGTTTTGGATCAAATCCCTCCTCCTACACACCCACTTTCTATAAATGGTCAAAGTAAAGTCCCTAGTGAATATTCTGCATTGACTTGAGCTGGCTGTTTAATCGGGAACCATGGCTACCGAAGGCCATTTTATGTCAAATTAATAAATCAACATTTATTTATATAAAGCTTTACTCAGCCAAAAGGCGCCCAAAGGGACAAAATATAGCTAGTAATAAGAAAATATGTAAGAAGACAACAATAGTAAGAACATTAAATAAAAAAATAAAAGCAACAGCACAAATCTAAAGCATGCATAGAAACTAAAATAATATAACAGATATTTGACAGGTTCCCCATTGCCAGAATCACTGCTAAAACAGAACAATGTATGAGCAGGCACCTGCTGCTAATAGAGGAGAGACAGTAAATAAAATTCTAGGATCCATAGTAAGGGTCAGTATTTGCTTTACCACGAACTCAGCACTGTACAGCGCCATGTTTGTTTACTTTGTTCCACAGAGTAGCGCATGCACATTAAATATTGGAATGCTAAAGAGCTCATAATTTATTTATTTTTAGTTATTAGTTTTGCACATAACAAACAATCCAATATAACATTAACCTCTTTAAGCCCTAGGGTCTCTCCAAGCTCCTAGCTCGAATAGGACATTCCATTCCAATTCCATTCCAATAGGACAGTTCCATTATTTTCTGCTCTTGGGTCCTCTTTAAAATTACTGAACATGACAAGAAGTGGTCATTCAGGCTAAAAGATGTCTCAAGATTTCTTTTTAAAATATCAGTTCACTAGCAAGGACCACACTACAGATCAGAATTTAACAGTTTATTGAAGGAACTAAAACGTCTGGGGAGATGTGCCAACGGAGGCTGGTTGATGAGGAGTTAATTGTAGATTGTGGCAGAACACGGAGGGACCAGAGTTGGTATGAGGTCTTCAATAGATTTCAATGGATTTCAATAGAGTCACAAGGCACTCTTCAGGCATTTGAAGTCCTTCAGGTACTTAATGTTTTTTTTGCACAAACAGGACGGTACACTTCTTACAAGCACAGACACACGCACTTTCACATACACTGAAAATACATTGATCTTAATTTATACCTTTGTTCCCTCCCCTGGGAACTCCTTTTTCTTTTAATGAAATATATTTCTTTTTTTTTCCGTTGACATCAAACAAATTTATTCTACCCTGTCTATTCTGTCTGGTTATCATGGGTTGTCTTTTTTAAAACTATGATGAATTGGACACACCTGTTAGATGACACACACAACCCTATATGGGCATAATTACTCATCCCAGCTGTCAGCTCTGGGCACACTTAAGCACACAAAGATCACTGTATACCAACAAGAGTACAATATGGGACTTCAGTCTACAGAACAGGGTTTTTTGTATATCAACAGATGTACAATGTAGGACTTCAATCTACAGAACAAGTGTTTTTCCCTGACATCTCCAGAGTCTTGAATGATTTTCAGATATTTTGTGTTCCATGTTTAATAGCCCGAGTGTGTCTTCAAAAAGACAATTTGCATGTTTTAATGCATGGATGTGTTCACAAGAAAAAGGCAATTTATGCACAGTGTGGCTGTCAAACAGTGACAGTGACGCCAATCTGTCTGAGATTGTTTTACACAGAGATACTTAAACATAATTCCATCTGTCTAAAGCGTTTCTAGCATGTTCTCTCCCTTTCAATGTTTTTCCTTGGTACCGTTTACCATTTAATACTCTACATTGCTTAGAGCATGAATCGGTGAGAAGGAACTTGGAAAGGATCAGGGAGATCCAGTGGACCTTCTCAAGCGGCAGCGAGGCTTGGAAGGAGAACAAATCAAGGGTGATGCCCAGGAACTAGAGAGAGGTAAGAGGGCCCAACATATTCTACTCTGAAAAAAAGACACCGATGTTGGAGAAGGCCTCGTGAGGGTGCGGAGCCTTGAACGGGGTGGAGAAGAAGCGGGGGTGATGACCAAGAAGTCATCCAGGAGGTGAAGGATGTAAGGCAGGCGGTAAGTATTAAGCACGACCCAGCAGAGGCCCTTGGAAAGACAATCAAAGATCCTGGTACTACTCCTGCAACAGAAGGTGAGCCAGACCGCGAAGTAGACCGCGAGGTATCGTACCAGTGAGTCAGGCTGCGGGGTCAGGTTATGGGGGCAGGAGCCCCTGAAGAGGGAGGCAGAGCAGCCCAGCTCATTAAAGTTGTTGCAGACCATTCTGCCCCCCCGGTAGAGCAGTGGACAGGGCAGTGACAGACGGGCGACCGAGAATCACTGAGTTATGGGCCACGGGGGCCTGGGGCCGGAGAGGGGCGATGGAAGTGCAAGGTGGCGGGGTGAGAGGGGGCGCCGCAGAGGCTGCAGAAGAGGGATGCCCGAGCCGCAACAATACAGCTCTTAGTCGAGCACGCCCCAATACGTCCCCTGATTAAACCAGGCGAGCCGACCCGCGGACAGGGAGGAAAAAAGGGGTGCTTGCTCGCTCGAGCTTGGGGAGCCATCTCCAGCAGGATAGACAGGTAATCATCGAGTTCGGGCCGCCGGTTGGGGAACACAGAGCAGACCGTATCCCAGTAAAGGGAAAAAGCCAGGGTGAACTCAGTGGGAGTGAGGTCCCTGGAACAGGGGGGTGAAGGCGGAGCCCAGCTGCATTGGCCCCAGGCTGGTCTGCAGTTCCCGGGGCTCACCTGAGAGGCCCAGTGAGGGCTGAAGGAGCAGAGCCAAGTCGATGTTATTACCCTGGAGGATCTGCTAATGCAGCGCCGGAGAGACCGGAGAAGAGCTGTGGATGGAGGAAGGAGGCTAAAGGGAGGGGGTGGTTGTGGACAGAGAAAATGTATTAGACCCGGTTATAAAGGCGGGAAGGACTGGGTTGCGGGGGGTGTCAGGCCAGTCGGGGGCTGAGAGAGAGACGCTAGGACCACCTGGCAAGTGGCCGAAGCAGAGGGCACAGTGAAGGAAGTGGAGGGGACCATGGAGAGGGGAGGGAGGGGAGGGGAGGGGGGGGGGCAAAATGGTGCTTGAAGGGAGAGTAGAAGAAGGAATGGGGGGACCAGACGAATGAGTGCCGACTGAAGGTGCAACCTGTGCCAGCAGGGAGGAGAAGAAACTGGCGGGGGAAAAAAAGCTAAATCAGAAAATGAGGCAGCGGGTGCAGGGTGACATGACAGCCGGTTCCCAGCAGGGGGCGTCATGTGTGCTGGGCCGGAAATGGCAGGCAGGGGAACTGCGTCACCGGAAGACCCTCCCCAAGAGGAAGTGGGGACTCCGGCAGAACCGGGAAGCCCTGAACAGGAGAAGGAGGTTGGTGTACTAAGGTGAAATAGACTGAAAAAGGAGCTTGAAGAGGCAGGCCTTAGTAGCGGAGCGGCTGAAAGGAGTAGGAGTAAGCCGGCCCGAGCGGTCGCAAGGGCGGCTGCTATGGGACACGGAAGCTGACGGCATGGGAAAAAGATCCAGCTGGGAGCGCAGAGTTGAAAAAGCCACTGCATGATTGAGACGGACGGGAATCCCGCTTGCTCGAGAAGACCCGCATACGGCGCGAGATCTGACGAACCACAAGCTGGGGAGGCGTCCTGGCGGAAGCTGGACCGCCATGGAGTAACTCCTTGTTCGACTTGGTCAGATCGACGCAGATCATCCGGATGTCCATCCGGAGAGACTAACAAGATGCAAAGGTAACGTGCAAACACACGCGAGCGAGTGCTAAAGGTGCGCAGAGTTTCAGCAGATTTGTGCAAAGCGAATGAGACAGACGTGGAACGTTTGGCAGGCTGAGTTTATATGAGTTACTGAGTGATTGGAAACATGAAAGGGGCTAGTAGTGATGCGAAGGAGGTGTGAGGCCTAGTCCTGCTCCAGAACCTAAGTTAACAAGTTAACCATAAGTCGAAGTTATGATTTAAAAATACATTTTGACAGTAAAATTGAACCTTGAAAAACAACTTGGACCCCAAAAATGACCAAAATCCAAATGGGTTTTAAGTACTTAAGAAACATTTCAAATGTGAGACTTTAAACTAACTAAGCTTGGAACTGTTTGGAGGTTTTAAGCTAATCACAGGACAAGGGCCGGAGAGACTCATCAGCCCTGGAATTTTATAACTTAGACCAGCCCACTTTCAATCACAACCTATTATTTTAAAATCAAGTAATTATAACTTTAGCCTAAATGTTAAGTCTGCAATATCACACTGTTTTGTAAAGCATTAATTTAGTAATTTTTTCTAGGATGCATCTAAATCATTGCAAATAAGGCTTGCTTTACAATGTCGATTTATTTCAACATGAGTGCACATGTCAGGAAACAATCTGTTCCAACCACGTCCACCTGTGCCAGATTAAAATCATCTCCCTCACTGGTCGGCTCTCCATATTTAAAGAGCCTTCACTCACCTTACCTTCAGCCAGTCCAGAACTCCCTCCTGGTCAGAGTCGTCACACCAAGCATGTCATCTCCTGATCGTCTAAATACTGCATTGTCTGCCTCTCCAGTTGGTTCGCCAGCCTGCTCCAGGTTCTGTATCTGAGCGCTTGTTGCTTGTTTGATAATAAAACTATAGTAACTATCTCGCTTCACCTGAAGTTACTTGACAGGATGACAGAACCTTCATCAAAAGCCTCAGCAGACCTGGAGGCACTACGGGCCAAAGTCATCTCGCTCCGAGGCACAGTGGAGCGCCTGAACTTCAAGGTGGAATCCCTTACGGAGGCGCACGTCCGTCTGGCCGCCCTGGTCCATAACACCTCAGCTCCACGCTTCTGCATCCCTGAGAAATCGGATGGAAAGAATGGTTAACCCAATAGGCTCCTTGCTGCTCTAGACATGCTTTTCTAGTTCCAGCCGGTGACCTATTCTGCAGCCACATCCTGAGTGGCATTACTGATGTCACTGGTTTGCCAGCCTGCTCCAGGTTCTGCATCTGAGCGCTTGTCGCTTGTTTGATAATAAAACCATAGTAACTATCGAGCTTCGCCTGAATTAACTTAACTGCACATCTGCAACATTGTTCTTTACAGCCCATCCTCTTCAACAATATCAGAATGTATATTCTGTTCAAATAAGTGTTTACAGAAATCCAAACCCTAACAAATTAAATAAAAGAATAAATACAATTAAAAAGCTTTGAATTAAAGGATGAAAGTAAAATAAAAGGTGTTGCACTAACTAATAACACTCCTCTGCAGTAAAACATTTCTATCACAAGTTTGATTTCACAAATATGAGGAAATAAGTTCAACTTATCAACTATTAGGAAATATCTAAATTGTTTTTTCTCAGTGTTTTTCTCTGTAGAAGCTACACCTGATCTGGTATCCTACTTTGATGGAATGCCCTGTTGGATGGGAGGCATGACTGGGATGATGCTCCCAGTAACTGAGCATCCCCCATGTCCTGTTGTCAGCTTTTTACTTTCTTTTGTTGTGCCGCAGATAGGTAGGATTTGGCTATGAATAATTATGAATAATTGCTTAGGGCAATTATTAATGAGAATAATAATTTTATGCAAAAATTACCAAGTTTAGGGGCACCATCCTGTTGGATTCCAGGAACATTTATATATATAGCCAAATTGTTCAGTCTCAGTTTATGTTTATGATTACCAGCCTGACAAGGCTGAGATAATTAAACAATAGATGAAGGAATAAGTTCTTACGCTGTGGACATTAATTGTACACATCACTCCAAGTAATCCCAGACAACTTCTCTTTAAGTTAAGGGGACTTTATTTAGAAAATAGAAAATCCCATATATTCTAAAGCATGCAAAAATTACTACAGATCTTAGACAATAATAATAGGTGAACATTAAACACAATTAACATGAAATGAAATCAGTGAGACAGCTGAGGTTCGGGTCAGAAAAGGAGGGGGTGGCCCTCAGTCCAGGGGGGCTCAAATCACAGATAGCCTAGGAGACAAAGTCATAAATATCAGCTCTGTGCCAAGATGGAGGGGAGCACATGGAGTCTAAGAAAGAATCATAAAACTAGCTTTGGCTAAAGGAGCACATGGGGGAAGCATCCATGTGGTAGGCCTCTGCTTTAGCGACAGACTAAAGACAATGGAGTTAAACTTTTCAGCTAAGACCAGCTAACGCAGGCCGGACCAAGCCCGACTGCCGATGGAGTCATCAGGGAGGGAGAGAGAGGGAAAACAAGAGGAAGGAAAAAAGAAAGGCGTGATCTGCTCAGGATAAAACAGACAGTTTCAAAGACAGCAATTTCACAGCTCAGACTTATACGTGCAACGACGCAAAAATGAGCAAACAGGTACAGCGCTTAAAAATACTTTAACCAACAATGAACGAGATCTAACTCGTTAAAATTCTATTTTCTCTGTTTATCTCCGCCCAGACACAGTATTAGTATAAATGAACCGGTTCAGTCCTACTTTGCTTTGGAGGAGGTCCAGTCCACTAGGAGGAGAGCAAATTTTGTCCGTCGTTGAGCAAGAAAAGGAAGAGTTATTAAAAAAAAAACCTGTACAGGATTTAAGGATCGTGTGGCCCAAATGCAGGCTGGATGGCCTGCAGGAACAGTTATCTTGGAACAGTTTTTATGTCGTGCACCCTGGTCACGCAGACGGGGTGCGCACTTCGAAGCTTTGAAATGAGTTCTTCCCCGGTCCAGCGGGTCAGAACAAAAGAGAATCTTCATCGGTGAGATGTCCTCTGTTCAGCAGTAGTCCATCCAAGAACTTCTAGCTGGAGAACAATTCAAAATGGGTGTGACTACTCTTATAGCCCCCTTTGGCCGTGATGTCATCGCTGATGTCACCGTGGGTGGTCACGGACCAATGGGAGTGTGTTGGGGTCACTGCTAGGATTGCTGGGAAATGTGGTCTGCTCAGTCCATCTTTGAAATAGCTCCCAGACATCCAAATGTCTGTTAAGTTCATCTTGTGAGAAATGCAATCACAACACTTTAATAGAGAAAGTATTCTTAAATCAGTGCTTTTTATTCTTTCTGTGTTTCTGCTATGTCTTCTCGAACCCCCAAACGGTCATGGCAGATGGCCGCACATACTGAGCCAGGTTCTGCTGGAGGTTTCTTCCTGTTAAACGGGAGATTTTCCTCTCCACTGTCGCTACATGCTTGCTCAGTATGAGGGATTGATGTGGTTGGAGTCTGCAAAAATGGGGCACAACCTTTAACACTAACATCGGAGCTACAGGCCAGGAATGCAGCACTTAGGTCAAAAGACATTGAGGCCTACAGGAAGGCCAGAGCAGACCTAAACAGAGGCACCAAGGCTGCTAAAACAAGGTACAGAAAGCAGAGAGAGGACAACTTCAAGGAAAACAACCCCCGCTCCGTGTGGAAGGGCATCCACCACATTACGGATTACAAACAATGCTCCCCCTCCCATACCGACACTTCTCTACCAGACCAGCCTAACACCTTTTTCTCAAGCTTTATAGAGGACACCAGACAGCCAGAGGACACACAGCTGATACCATCAGAGCACAACCAGCCCCCCACCATCCAACAACATCAGGTACTGCAAGTCCTGCACAGCATTGACATTAGTAAAGCACCAGGACTGGATTGGGTACCAGGGAAGGTGCTGAAATCATGTGCCCATCAGCTTGCTGCAGTATTCACTAACATCTTTAACCGTTAGCTGCTGCACCTGCCACCATAATCCCCGTGCCCAAATCCTCTGCCCTCACAGGGTTAAATGATTACCGGCCTGTGGCTCTGACACTGGTGATCATGAAATGCATGAAGAGACTGGTGCTACAGCATGTCAAGGCCCACATCCCACCCGGTTTTGACCAACATCAGTTTGCCTACAGGTCCAACAGATCCACAGACGACGCCATTTCCATCGCCCTTCACACCGCTCTCAGCCATATTGAAAGCCCCCAAACATCCATCAGGATGCTATTTGTTGACTTCAGCTCAGCATTTAACTCTATCAGCCCTAGCCGACTCGTCAACAAACTGCAACAGCTGCAACCTCCCTCTGTCTGTGGATTAAGGAGTTCCTGACTAACAGACCTCAGCATGTCAGGATGGGCTCCTCCACATCCTCCACTATCATCCTTAACACTGGTGTTCCTCAGGGCTGTGTTCTGAGTCCAGTCTTGTACACACTGTACACCCATGACTGCATCGCCACCCACAGCTCCAACACCCTCATCAAATTTGCAGATGATACAACTGTTGTGGGGCTGATTAACAACGGAGATGAGGCACTATACAGAGAGGAGGTCCAAGCACTGGCGGGCTCGTACAGCGACAACCACCTCAACCTCAACACCCAGAAACAAAAGAACTCATCATCGATTTCCGGAAGTCGAGACCCACACTGCACTCTGGCCTGAGCATCAATGGGGAAGAAGTTGAGCGGGCCACAAGGTTCAGGTTTCTTGGACCGTAAGTTTCAGAGGACCTGGGCTGGACAGTGAACACCAGCCACATAATCAAAAAGGCCCAGCAGCATCTCTTTTTCCTGAGAACACTGAGGAGGAACAAACTCCCTCCACCTCGGTTGAAAAACTTTTATCACTGCACAATAGAGAGTGTCCTGACGTATGGATGTACAGTGTGGTATGCCAGCTGCACTGCATCTGAAAAGAAACAACTGCAGCGGGTCATCAAGACTGCTCAGTGGATCCTTGGCTTTCCACTCCCATCCCTAGAGGAGATCTACTCCAGCCTTCCCTCTGGCAGACTCAGAGTCATGCGAGCCCGCACAAACAGACTTAAACACAGCTTCTTCCCCATGGCTGTGAAAAGACTGCTGCAGGAACCATGAGCCCCAACCCCATCTAGCCAACACACACTTCACCTCCCACACCAGGAAACGGACCACTACGTTTTGCACTAGTGTAACTACAGACTAAATACAGACTATTTATATATAGTATTTTACTCCACTTTTATATTTATTACTTGTATACTTTTTTTAAATCTGTGACATGTAGCTGTTACAAGAGATGCTGCCAAACGAAATTTCATTGTACTGTTATACAATGACAATAAAGCTTCTATAAATCAATGACTCGATGCAATCTGCTGGGATTCCTTAAATAGAAAACTAACTAAAACTTTAAACTGATTGGAATGTTTGTAAGATTGTGTTGAAATGACTTTTCTTGTAAAGTGCGTTGTGATGACATCTGTTGTGAATCAGCGCTATATAAATAAACTGGATTGAAATTTTATCCAATTATTATGATTAAAGAATAAAAAAAATGGGTTGCATGTAGAGAATAATATATTGTTGTTGCTGATCCTACATCCACTGGACTAATTATTTGGTCAGAAAAAATGCAGCGTACTCCCAGGATGTTCTGTTTGATTTTTATTAAAATTTTCCTCCAACAGTTGTCATATCTGTATTAAATATTGAATGCCTGTGCAGTCTTGTGTTTTTGTTTGTTTAAGTGAGTGTGAGTGTGGTTTCCTAAGATACAGAAATAAAGGATAAAACGAAAATATAATCAGCAAGGTGCATCAGATCAACTCAACTGCAATTAACAGCAACCTATACTATATTTTACCACAAGGTGGCAGTAGCTACATAGTCAATGGCTCTGAGTCCGACTCTGAAACATTGCCAATAACTTATGGACATCAGCATGACTTGCTATCTTGCAACTGCTAATGCTGCTATAGTTATATATCACCTGCTAATATTCAAGTAACAGAATTAGCATGGTACTGTAACATTCAGATTGGCCTTAACAAAATAATTATAGAGTACAAAGGCAGTTTGTCAAAACTAACAACTGGAACAACGTTTGACATAAATATTTACAGGTGCTGAATATTATGTAATACTTACAATTTCACTAACGCACACGGAGGAATTATGACAGTAACCAGGCTGTACAACGTGCAGGTGACTGAGCAGCATTGTCTCCTCCTCACTTTGGCAGAGGTTCCTAACGAGCGGAGCATGCATTGAGCACGTGATCAATTCTTAAAGCTATAGTGTCCTATTACAAATAGCAGGGGATTTTGTACAGCCGCCCCCAAATTTACTACTAAATTTGAAAGAAATAACACAAAGTCCCTGCTATTGGGTAAACCCAGGGTGCACGGACCCTGGTTACACCTTAGTCCTTTGGGACCTCAGGAAGGGCGATGAGTTTGGCAACTGGGCGAAGGTAGGTCTTCCCCTTGATGTCCACTTCTGCGGCCCGTATGCATCCATCTTTGCTGGGGAGCACTTTGCTCACCTGTCCGATGGGCCACATGGCTCTAGGTAGTTGGGGATCCACTACGAGGACAACCTGTCCCACAGACAGATTGTTGGTAGGATGTGTCCACTTCTGGCGTGGCTGCATATCTGGCAGGTACTTCTTGATGAATTGTGCCCAGAAATGGTCTGCGATGACTTGGCTGTGTCTGTAGCGGCGTATCCCATGCAGGGCTTCAGCGCCATACAGGGCTTGTGGAAGAGATGCGTCCCGCCGCCCCATGAGCAACATGTTAGGCGTGACTGGATCCAGGTCAGCAATGTCTGCAGAGACGTATCCTAGCGGCTTGGAATTTAGGATGCCTTTGACCTCCACTAACACTGTCATGATAACCTCTTCTGGAACAGGTTGGTCTCGTAGCACCCCCTGCAGAGCCCCTTTCACGGATTTGATCTCCCGTTCCCAGGTTCCGCCGACGTGTGGCGCCAGCGGTGGATTGTATTTGAAGGAAATACTCTGTCTTGCCAGTTGCTTCTTGAGGGACGGTTCGAGTCCAGATAAGGCCTCCTGGAGTTCAAGTCTCCTCCACAAAAGTTAGTCCCTTGATCACAATGGATCTCGAATGGCTTCCCTCGCCTTGCAACAAACCTTCGTAAGGCCAGGAGGAATGAGTCGGCATCCATGTGAGGGAGAATATCAAGATGGACACACCTGGTGGTCAGGCACTTGAATATGATCCCCCATCTTTTCTCTTGCCGCCGACCAACTTTCACCGTGTACGGCCCAAAGCAGTCCACTCCTGTGGACCAGAATGGAGGCTGATGAAGGCGGAGCCGGGCAGCTGGGAGTGCAGCCATCTGGGGAACCGCTGGCTTCTTTCGCCATTTGCAGCATTCTGCACACTGCCTTTGATGTTTGCGGACAGCCTGGCATCCCCATAATATCCAATATGACCTCCTGATTTCAGCGAATACTCTCTCTAGGCCGGGATGAAGAAGGCGCTCATCCTCGGCGTTAGAGTTGAGTGCTACCAGCTGATTCGACGGGGGTAAGCCGTATTGCGTCATTTCCTGTTGTCACTGTTGCGCTCCCTGTAAACTGTTTGGTGTTCAGAGTCTCTTGAATTGATCTTATTTTCTCTCTGCTGAGCCCTTTCTAAGTTATTTTAACACACAAGCACACTAAAACACACGTTTTGTGGTGGTGTACTTTACGTTTTGGGAACTCCTTGTGTTTCACACAGCTCTTCTTGGGGTGGTAAGGTCTCGCTAGCTCAGTTAGCTTAGCTTCATTGCGGCTATGGCTACTCTTCTCTCTCCTGTCTCTAACTCTTCTCTTCTCTCTTGCTCTCTCTGTCAGATGTTTAGTTACTTCCCTGCCTCCTTTAGTGATAATGGTAAGTGTAATAAATGTAATATTTTTGTAGCTTTGGAGGCGAGGGTATCAGAATTAGAAGCACGGCTCCGCGCTGTTGAAAAACCAGCAGATAGCCGAAGCCCATTAGCCAGCGCGGAGCCAACAAGGATAGAACCCCCTAGCTGTCCTCCGGTAGAGCCCGCGCAGCCGGGACCTCAGGCTGGTTGGGTGACTGTACGTAGGAAGCATAGTTCTAGGACCCAGCCCCCGGGCCACCACCAACCAGTCCGCGTTTCTAACAGATTTTTCCCGCTCAGCGACACACCCGCTGAGAAGCCGACCCTGGTAATTGGCAGCTCCATAGTCAGAAACGTGGCATTAGAGACACCATTGACCATAGTCAAATATTTGCCAGGGGCCAGAACGGGCGACATCAAATCCTACCTGAAACTGCTGGCTAAAGATAAGCGTAAATACAGTAAGATTGTTATTCACGCTGGCGGTAATGACACCCGGTTACGCCAATCGGAGGTCACTAAAATTAGTGTTGCTTTGGTGTGTAAGTTTGCCAAAACAATGTCAGACTCGGTAATCTTTTCTGGTCCCCTGCCTGATCGGACCAGTGACGACATGTTTAGCCGCATGCTGTCATTCCATCAATGGTTGTCTAGGTGGTGTCCTGCAAACGATGTGGGCTACATTGATAACTGGAGAACATTTTGGGGAAAACCTGGTCTGATCTGGAGAGACGGCATCCATCCCACTTTGGATGGAGCAGCTCTTCTTTCTAGGAATATGGCCGAATTTATTAGTCCTCCAAAACACTGACAACCCAGGGTCCAGACCAGGAAGCAGTGTCGTAGTTTAACCCACCTCTCTGCTGCTTCTGTACTGTTACCCCCCCCATTACTCTATAGAAACAGTGTCTTGACCACGGCCAAAATTAAATGGATTAAAAGTTAAGCCAACAAAAGCAAATTATGGAAGTCTCATAAAAATAAATACAACTTTGACTGAACAGAAAAATAAATCTATTAAATGTGGTTTATTAAACATAAGATCTCTCTCCTCAAAGACTTTGTTAGTAAATGACTTGATTTGTAATAATCACATTGATTTCCTTTGTCTCACAGAAACCTGGTTGCAGCAGGAGGATTATGTCAGTATAAATGAGTCAACTCCTTCCAGTCATTTAAATTTTCACATTCCTAGAAATACTGGGCGAGGAGGAGGAGTTGCAACCATTTTTCGTTCTGATTTACTAATTAGTCCAAGACCAATTGATAGCTACAGTTCTTTTGAACATCTAACCCTTAATTTTCCTCATCCAAGTTGCAAAACATTAAGACCATTTTTGTTTGTGGTTTTGTATCGTCCACCAGGCCCTTACTCTCAATTCTTGGATCCGATCTCACATTTTTTATCTGATTTAGTATTAAATACTGATACGCTTATTATAGTGGGGGACTTTAATATTCATGTGGATACTGATAGTGATAGCCTAAATGCAGCCTTTAGTGCTATTTTAGACTCAATTGGCTTTACTCAAAAAGTACAGGGATCGACCCACTCGGGCAAACACACTTTGGACCTTGTACTGACATACGGTATTGAGTGTGAGGAAATAACAGTCCACCCACATAACCCGGTCCTGTCTGACCACTTCTTAATAACTTTTGAATTTACTTTAACTGACCATTTTAAATCTGAAAGAAAATTTCATTATAGTAGAGCTTTATCAGACAATGCTGTAACAATTTTTAAAGAATCTGTTCCATTCTTACTTTCCTTAGTGTCTCAGGGTAACACAGTGGATGGCAGCAATTCTATCTCTAACCCTTCAGAAATTGATGATCTGGTTCACAGCGTTACGTCCTCATTGCGTTTGGCATTAGATAGTGTAGCCCCCTTAAAAAAGAAAGTGGCTAGCCATAGGAGGCTGACTCCTTGGTTCAACGCAGAGTTGCGTACTTTAAAGCAGAATACTAGGAAGTTGGAGAGAAAATGGCGCTCTACACAGCTAGAGGATTCCTATTTAACCTGGAATAACAGTCTACTGCTGTATAAAAAGACCCTTCGACAAGCTAGAACACCATATTTTTCATCATTAGTAGAGGTGAATAAAAACAATCCTAGGTTTCTTTTTAGTACAGTTGCCAAACTTACACAGAGTCATAGCTCTGTTGAGCCAACTATTCCCCCAGCTCTTAGCAGTGATGATTTTATGGGATTCTTCGTAAATAAAATTAATTCTATTAAAAATAAAATCATTGGCATCCTCCCAAACATGATTACTTCTTCTTCAGTAAATGAGGCAGTATCGGAAAGACCTGTAGATCCTCAGTTGTGCTTAGGCGGTTTTGATTCAGTCGAGCTTTCGGAATTATCAAAAATATTAGCCTCATCTAAACCTTCAACTTGTATGTTGGACCCAATTCCAACCAATTTATTTAAAGAAGTGTTCCATCTGGTTCCTGGCCCCATTTTGGATATGATGAATCTATCCTTAGTAAACGGATACGTACCACAGGAATTTAAAATAGCTGTAATTAAACCTTTACTCAAGAAACCTTCCCTTGATCCAGATGACTTAGTGAATTACAGACCATATATCTAAGCTTCCTTTCTTATCCAAAGTCCTTGAGAAAATTGTTGCTAATCAAGTCTGTGAGCATTTAAACAATAACGAGCTGTTTGAAGAGTTTCAGTCAGGTTTTAGAGCTCATCATAGCACTGAAACAGCACTGGTGAAGGTTACTAATGATATTATCATGGCCTCAGATAATGGACTTGTGTCTGTTCTGGTTTTGTTAGATCTCAGTGCTGCTTTTGACACAGTCGATCATAATATTCTCTTAGTAAGGCTTGAAAATGTTGCAGGGATCAAAGGAACAGCACTAGGCTGGTTTAAATCATATTTGTCTGGTAGATTCCAGTTTGTTCATCTAAATGATAAATCTTCTTCACTCTCAAGGGTTACTTGTGGAGTTCCACAGGGTTCTGTGCTTGGACCAATTCTGTTCACCATATATATGCTCCCAATTGGTAGAATCATTAGACAGCATGGGATACATTTCCACAGCTATGCAGATGATACACAACTATATTTATCCATAAATCCTGATGAACCCAGTCAGTTAGGTAGATTACAGGCATGTCTGGAAGACATGAAAACATGGATGACCCTAAACTTTTTGCTTTTAAATTCTGACAAAACAGAAGTTGCTGTCTTTGGACCAGAAGTTCTTAAACAGAAACTGATTAGTCAATCACTTCATCTGGATGGCATTAAATTGGCCCCCAGTAATAACGTAAAGAACCTCTGCGTTATTTTTGACCGAGACTTGACATTTAAATCCCATATTAAACAGGTTTCTAGGATTTCTTTCTTTCACCTCCGGAATATTGCTAAAATTAGAAACATCCTGTCCAGGAGTGATGCTGAGAAACTAGTCCATGCATTTGTTACCTCAAGGCTGGACTACTGTAATTCTCTACTATCAGGTAGTCCACAAAATGCCATTAAAAGCCCTCAGTTGATCCAAAATGCGGCAGCAAGAGTTTTGATGAATATTAAAAAGAGAGATCACATTTCTCCTGTTTTAGCTTCCCTTCATTGGCTCCCTGTTAAATCCAGAATACAATTTAAGATCCTTCTTCTTACATACAAAGCCCTTAATAATCAAGCTCCATCATACATCAGAGATCTAATTGTTCCTTATGTTCCTAACAGAGCCCTTCGCTCTCAGACTGCAGGTTTACTTGTAGTTCCTAGGATTTCTAGGAGTAGAATGGGAGGCAGATCTTTTAGTTATCAGGCTCCTCTCCTTTGGAACCAGCTCTCAGCTTTAGTCCGTGAGGCAGACACTCTGTTTACTTTTAAGGCCAGGCTTAAAACTTTCCTTTTTGATAAAGCTTATAGTTAGAGTGGCTAAGGTCATCCTGAGCTATCTCTGTAGTTATGCTGCTACAGGCTTAGACTGCTGGAGGACAGACTTACCAATTTTCTTCACTGTGCTACTTCCTTTTCTCCTACTACTCTCCAGTTGTATTACAGTACATTTTGTTATTTCGACTGTAAACTTTGTTTTCTCTCAGTGTTTTTCTCTCCATAGAAGATATACCTGGTCTGGTATCCTGCTTGGCTGCAATGCCCTGTTGGACGGGGGGCATCGACTGGGATGATCCCCCCAGTAACTGAACATCCACTGTGTCCTGTTATTAACTTTTTACTTTCTGTAACATAGAAAGTTCTCTTATATCAGATCTTCTTTTCCTTCTGTGTTTCTGCTCTGTCTTCTCAAACCCCCAGACGGTCGTGGCAGATGGCCGCTCCTACTGAGCCTGGTTCTGTTGGAGGTTTCTTCCTGTTAAAGGGGAGTTTTTCCTCTCCACCGTCGCTACATGCTTGCTCAGTATCAGGGATTGCTGAAGGATTGCTGTGGTTGGAAAGTCTGCATCAACGGGGCCCAACCTCACGCCAATGACTGACGCAATCTGCTGGGATTCCTTAAATAGGAAACTTTTTAACTGATTGGAATGTTTGTATAAATGTATTGAAATGACTTCTTGTTAAGTGCCTTGAGATGACATCTGTTGTGAATTGGCGCTATATAAATAAACTGAATTGAATTGAATAATCCTTGATCAACAGGCGGGTCACGAAATGATCATGGGAAAGCCGGATTGGATGTATAGTATCCTCTTCTAATGAGTCCGAGGGTCTTATCCAGAGTGGGACAGAGAGAGTTCACCCTACTATTTGGTGGTACCTCCATGCCTGCTTGGAGGGACTTCACCTCTTCAGGAAAGCTTTCGCGCTGTGACCTCTTCAGCAAGGCCACTCAATCCTCTCTGCAGCGGTCATGGTCATCGTGGCAGTTCCATCCAGTGCTGCATGGGTGACGTGCAGCAAATCTTCCCATGAGCTACATGCGCTGAGATCAGGAAGGGCTTCTGGGATGACAGATGTTGCGCCGCAGAAAGCACTGTGTCAGAGCTCTGTTGCATCCTGTAGGACACTTGAAGGACAAACCGGCCACTGATTCGGAGGGAGTTGTAGGAAGGGAGGACCCTGTCTCCACAGGTCTGATCCCAAAAGCTGGGTTAGAGTCAGGCCTCGTGTTATCACATCAGCTGGATTATTCTTGGAGTCAACATACCTCCAGTTCTCGGCTCCAACCAGCTCTTGGATTTCCGCAATGCGAGTCCCCACTGTGTC
Source organism: Valencia hispanica (assembly GCA_963556495.2). Taxonomy (NCBI): domain Eukaryota; kingdom Metazoa; phylum Chordata; class Actinopteri; order Cyprinodontiformes; family Valenciidae; genus Valencia; species Valencia hispanica. The sequence continues at coordinate 10,881,795 of OY747704.1, forward strand.
CTGTTATCAACTTTTTACTTTCTGTAACATAGAACGTTCTCTTATATCAGATCTTCTGTTCCTTCTGTGTTTCTGCTCTGTCTTCTCAAACCCCCAGACGGTCGTGGCAGATGGCTGCTCCTACTGAGCCTGGTTCTGTTGGAGGTTTCTTCCTGTTAAAGGGGAGTTTTTCCTCTCCACCGTCGCTACATGCTTGCTCAGTATGAGGGATTGCTGAAGGATTGCTGTGGTTGGAAAGTCTGCATCAACGGGGCCCAACCTCACGCCAATGACTGACGCAATCTGCTGGGATTCCTTAAATAGGAAACTTTTTAACTGATTGGAATGTTTGTATAAATGTATTGAAATGACTTCTTGTTGAGTGCCTTGAGATGACATCTGTTGTGAATTGGCGCTATATAAATAAACTGAATTGAATTGAATTGAATACCTTGTACTGTTGTGACTCCGACTGGATCCACTTCAGCACTGTGGTCAAATCTGACCACAAGGTAGAGCACACAATGTTCAAGGAGAGTTCGGAGAGGAGGACTCTGGCCAGCTGAGCTCCATTCAGAGCTGCACTCAATTCGATGCGTGGGATGGATAATTGCTGCTTAGGTGCAACTCGGGATCGGGCCATAATGAAAGACCTGTGGACCTGGCTGTCAGGGCTGATCTTTCGCAAGTATGCAACAGAGCCGTATGCTTTCTCCGATGTGTCGCAGAAAATGTGGAGTTCTACTTACTCTGTGGTTAAGTTGTAGCTAGGAGTGTATCTTCAGGGAAGAGTTACATTCTGCAGCTCCGGCAGTTCAGACTCCCAGTTCTGCCAGATGGATAACAGATCAGGGCGACTGTAGTTCAGTGGTAGAGTTGTCGGCCTGCGACCCAGAAATCGTGGGTTCAATTCCAGCTCGCTTCTGTCAGTCTGCCCCAGGGCAGTTGTGGCTTTAATCATAGCTTGCTTCCACCAGTGTGTGTATGTGAGAGTGAATGAATAATGGAGTTAAAGCGCTTTGAAGGTCTCGAAAAGCGCTATACAAATGCAAGCCATTGTTATTATTATTATTATCCCCTTTGATGGGCTCGTCCCATTGTTGCTTGGACTGCCACAGGGCTTGTATAAGGACCTTGGCTCGGGTTGTATAGGGAACGATGAATCCCAAAGGGACGTATTGGCTGGCGAGGGTGCGGTACATACTTCTCATCGTCCAAATGAGAAGTATCAGGGAGGTTCCAGTACTTGTAACCTAGCTCGTCAGAGAGACAGAGCCATTTCAGGCCAAGTGTGGACTCCTGCGGTTGCGATTTGTCGGCCGACAGCCACAGTTCACAGGCATCTGATTTGGCTTCTGGTGGGAGGTGTGTGACTACGTCGGGCACATTGCTGATCCACTGACGGATGTCAAAACCACCTGTTGCAAGGAGAGCCCTCATTTTGTCAATAAGGTCCTTCGCTTGTGCGGGGCATGGCAGGGATTGGAGGCAGTTGTCCACATAAAATGCACGTAGCACGGATTTCATCACCTCTCCGTTCCCTTCTGCATGTTCCTTCACGTGTCGCTGCACGGCGTAGGTGGCGCAGCAAGGGCTGCTTGTGGTCCCGAATGGCAATACACGCCACTTGTATATGTCAGGTGGGCGGTCGTGCTCCATGTCACGCCATAGAAAGCGCAAGACAGGCTGATCCTTTCTCAATAGCCTCACTTCGTGAAACATTGCACGGATGTCCCCGCTAATGCCCACAGAGTGCTCACGGAATCTCAGCAGGACTCCCAAGAGCTGTGCACCTAATGTTGGGCCAGGCAGTAAGTTGGCATTCAGGTTGAGCTCCTGGTATGTGTAGGAACAGTTAAACACCACTCTTGACTTCCCGTTATGTTGCACTAGATGGTGGGGAATATACAATGAGCACTCCGACTTGTTGGTTGACTCAGTGGATAGCTTCTCCGCATATCCAGCTTGGACCAGCTTGTGGATCTCCCTGTTGTAGATACAGGCTTGGTCTGGATTGCTGGCCAGTCGACACTCCGTTGCGCGCAGTAAGGCCATGACAGAAGAGGGAGGTGCATGAAAACAACTTGGGTCTCCTTTCCACAGCAACGGGGTGGCGTAACGCTCCACGCCATCCACGTTTACACGCACAGTGTCTCTCTCCAACCGCTCTAGTGCCCCTTTGTCCTGCTTAGAGCAGGTTATCTCCTTCTGATTATGATGAGGGAGTGAGTCAAGCTGCCACAGCTTCTAAACGTGGTATTGAAGCTCCTGTGCTGGGGACAAGAAGGAGGTGTGCAGGGAGAGACTCTGTTTAATCGGTTGATGGAGAAAGGTGTCTGGCCCCTGGATTGCCCAGCCAAGCTGTGTACGCACTGGAATGGGACTGCCTGATGGACCAATTTGGACTGGAGCAACAGGTGTAATCAAGTGCGGGTTGTCGGAGCCTATGAGGATCATAGGCTTTACCCTGTTGTATGATTTAGCAGGGATTTCCTTCAGGTAGTCATATCTTTTCTTGAGAGTCAGCTGGGCATGACTGCTCTGCCAGGTTCAACTGTGCAGCAGTGAAGACGCTCCTGAGCTTGTGCTTGACCTTTAGGTTTGACAAGGCATGTATTTCCAGAGAGAAGGAAGCCCCTTCTACAGGACGATATCTTGCCTAATGGTACGTAGAGCCAGGGACTCCTTCTCTCCTATCAGACCAAAGCACTTTGTGGCTGCTGGCAGGATGATAGTCCTTTCGGAACCATCGTCAAGTAAGGCATGAGTGTCCACGTCTTATTTCCATTCCACAGTCGTACAGGCACGACCTTCAGCATCACCCGCTATGAATGACTAACTTGATCCATGTAGATGATGGTGGATCTGGTGTTGACGGTCAGCACGTTAGGTTGGGCTGTGGTTGCCGCCTCGTGCAAAATGAGTAAATACTGCTCGCCACAGGTTGAGCATGGCTTCTTGATGGTGCAACATTCAGGCTTGTGACCCCGACCGCACCTCCAACACCTATTGTTTTGCTTGATCCAGTCAGCTTTCTGAGCTGTAGTCATCTTAATGAAGTCTGGGCAGCTGCTGAGGTAATGCTCCTCGCTCTTACAGTAGGGACAGAATGGTTTGAAGCGTTCACGCTTCTTGACGGGGTGTGATGCCGCGCTGACTGCTGTGTTTGGAGCAGGCTGGTGCATGCTTGAATCTTGCTCAGTGTGCAGCAAGAGGGAAGTGACTTTTCCCCTTGTAAACTTGAGTGGTTTTGGCTCTCTGCGAGTGGTTTCTGGTTGCAGTCCTCCAGATGCTCTACGTGATATCTGAAGAGCCTGTGACTTGACCTCCAGCCATGATGCAAGGTCAACGAGGGTGTAGGATTTGGCTGAGCCCAGTGAGATGATTTGCCGTTTCAGGCAATGTTCTACAAAGGAGTCTCTGTAGCTTGGTGGGAGTTTGGTGAGTAGCGTGTCTACGTGCGAACTACAATAGAGCTCCCATCAGTAGTAAAATTACATGATAGTTGTGTATGATGTAAAGAATGGACATTTTCACATGTTCTTATGCATGTTCTCTGTGAATAAACACCTGAAACTCTATAAGGTTCATGTTGTTTATTAATTAGTCAGCTTTTTGGCAGGTAAAAGACTACCACCGATTTGGTAGGCTACACTTCTTCACATAAGTGACAAAACAAGAGTATAGGGAATTAGACAGACAAAAACAAGAATAAACAATGAAGTGCGCACGGAATGGCCAAAGTGTTTAACGGTGTTTAATAATTTCCCATAATAATCCCATAATATCCATCCATCCATTTTCTTCCGCTTATCCGGGGTCGGGTCGCGGGGGCAGCAGCCTAAGCAAAGAGACCCAGACTTCCCTCTCCCCAGCCACTTGTTCCAGCTCCTCGGGAGGAACCCCAAGGCGCTCCCAGACCAGCCGAGAAACATAGTCCCTCCAGCGTGTCCTGGGCCTTCCCCTGGGCCTCCTCCCGGTGGGACGTGCCTGAAACACCTCACCAGGGAGGCGTCCAGGAGGCATCCTGACCAGATGCCCGAGCCACCTCAACTGACTCCTCTCGATGTGGAGAAGCAGCGGCTCTACTCTGAGCCCCCTCCGGATGACTGAGCTTCTCACCCTATCTCTAAGGGAGAGCCCAGACACTCTGCGGAGGAAACTCATTTCAGCCGCTTGTATCCGTGATCTCGTTCTTTCGGTCACCACCCAGAGTTCGTGACCATAGATGAGGGTAGGAACGTAGATCGACCGGTAAATCGAGAGCTTCGCCTTTTGGCTCAGCTCTCTCTTCACCACGACAGACCGGTAGAGCGCCCGCATAACTGCAGATGCCCCACCAATCCGTCTATCGATCTCCCGCTCCATTTTTCCCTCATTCGTGAACAAGACCCCCAGATACTTAAACTCCTCCACTTGGGGAAGGACCCCATCCCTGACCCGGAGGAGGCACCCCACCCTTTTCCGGCTCAAGACCATGGCCTCGGATTTGGAGGTGCTGATTCTCATCCCAGCCGCTTCACACTCGGCTGCGAACAGCTCCAGCGAAAGCTGTAGATCACGCTCCGATGAAGCCAACAGGACCACATCATCTGCAAAAAGCAGAGACCCGATCCTGAGGCCACCAAAACGGATCCCCGCAACGCCTTGGCTGCGCCTAGAAATCCTGTCCATAAAAGTTAGGAACAGGATCGGTGACAAAGGGCAACCTTGGCGGAGTCCAACTCTCACCGGAAACAAGCCCGACTTACTGCCGGCAATGCGAACCAAACTCTGGCACCGGTCGTACAGGGACCTAACAGCCCGTATCAAGGGGCCCGGTACCCCATACTCCCGGAGCACCCCCCACAGGGCCCCCCGAGGGACACGGTCGAACGCCTTCTCCAAGTCCACAAAACACATGTAGACCGGTTGGGCGAACTCCCACGCACCCTCCAGGACCCTGCTGAGGGTGTAGAGCTGGTCCAGTGTTCCACGGCCAGGACGAAAACCGCATTGTTCCTCCTGGATCCGAGGTTCGACTATCCGTCGGACCCTCCTCTCCAGAACCCCTGAATAGACCTTACCAGGGAGGCTCAGAAGTGTGATCCCCCTGTAGTTGGAACACACCCTGTGGTCCCCCTTTTTAAACAGGGGGACCACCACCCCGGTCTGCCAATCCAAGGGAACTGCCCCCGATGTCCACGCAATATTGCAGAGCCGCGTTAACCAACACAGCCCCACAACATCCAGAGCCTTGAGGAACTCCGGTCGAATCTCATCCACCCCCGGAGCCTTGCCACCGAGGAGCTTTTTAACGACCTCGGTGACCTCGGCACCAGAGATTGGAGAGCCCGACCCCAAGTCCCCAAACCCTGCCTTCAGATTGGAAGGCGTGCCGGTGGGATTGAGGAGGTCTTCGAAGTATTCCATCCACCGACCCAAAACGTCCCGCGTCGAGGTCAGTAGCACACCATCCCCACTGTAAACAGTGTTGGTGGCAGACCGCTTTCCCCCCCTGAGACGCCGGATGGTGGACCAGAATCGCTTCGAAGCCGTACGGAAGTCGTTTTCCATGGTCTCTCCAAACTCCTCCCACGCCCGAGTTTTTGCCTCAGCAACCATCCGAGCCGCATCCCGCTTGGCCTGTCGGTACCTATCAGCTGCTTCAGGGGTCCCACAAGCCAAAAAGACCCGGTAGGACTCCTTCTTCAGCCTGACAGCATCCCTTACCGCCGGTGTCCACCAGCGGGTTCGGGGGTTGCCGCCGCGACAGGCACCGACCACCTTGCGGCCACAGCTTCGGTCAGCCGCCTCGGCAATGGAGGCGCGGAACATGGTCCACTCGGACTCGATGTCCCCCGCCTCCCCCGGGACGTGTTCAAAGTTCTGCCGGAGGTGTGAGCTAAAGCTCCTTCTGACAGGAGACTCTGCCAGACGTTCCCAGCAGACCCTCACAACACGTTTAGGCCTTCCAGGTCTGTCCGGCGTCCTCCCCCACCATCGGAGCCGACTCACCACCAGGTAGTGGTCAGTGGACAGCTCTGCCCCTCTCTTCACCCGAGTGTCCAAAACATGCGGCCGCAGATCAGATGAGACGACAACCAAGTCGATCATTGAGCTGCGGCCTAAGGTGTCCTGGTGCCAAGTGCACATATGGACACCTTTATGCTTGAACATGGTGTTTGTTATGGACAATCCATGACGAGCACAGAAGTCCAATAGCAAGACACCACTCGGGTTTAGATCGGGGGGGCCATTCCGCCCAACCACACCCCTCCAGGTCTCACTGTCATTGCCCACGTGAGCGTTGAAGTCCCCCAGCAGAACAAGGGAGTCCCCAGGAGGAGCACTCTCCAGCACCCCTTCCAAAGACTCCAAGAAGGGTGGGTAATCTAATCTGCTGTTTGGCGCGTAAGCACAAACAACAGTCAGGACCCGTCCCCCCACCCGAAGGCGGAGGGAGGCTACCCTCTCGTTCACCGGGGTAGACCCCAACGTACAGGCGCCGAGATGGGGGGCAACAAGTATGCCCACCCCAGCTCGGCGCCTCTCAGCGGGGGCAACCCCAGAGTGGAAGAGAGTCCAACCTCTCTCGAGGAGACGGGTTCCAGAGCCAGAGCCGTGCGCCGAGGTGAGTCCGACGATGTCCAGTCGGAACCTCTCAACCTCGCACACCAGCTCCGGCTCCTTCCCCACCAGAGAGGTGACGTTCCACGTCCCGAGAGCCAGCTTCTGCAGCCGAGGATCGGACCGCCAAGGTCCCCGCCTTTGGCCGCCGCCCATCCTGCACAGCACCCGACCCCTATGGCCCCTCCCACAGGTGGTGAGCTCATGGGAAGGGGGGCCCATGTTACCTCTTCGGGCTAAGCCCGACCGGGCCCCATGGGTAAAGGCCCGGCCACCAGGCGCTCGCCAACGTGCCCCACCTCCAGGCCTGGCTCCAGAGGGGGGCCCCGGTGACCCGCGTCCGGGCGAGGGAACACTGAGTCCATCTGTCGTTTTCTTCATAGGGGTCTTTTGGGCTGCACTTTGTCTGATCCCTCACCTAGAACCAAATTGCCATGGGTGACCCTACCAGGAGCAAAAGCCCCCGACAACATAGCTCCTAGGATCATTGGGACACTCAAACCCCTCCACCACGATAAGGTGGCAGCCCAGGGAGGAGAATCCCATAATACTCCATCCAAAATACTCCAGTTCCATATTGCCTAGTAACCGCAGATATTCCTTAACTAATCTTCTCCAGTTAAACGAAATATTTAGCCTAAACTAAGTTTTTTTTTTTATTAATCCTTTTTTAAATCTAGCCTACTATATTCCTTAAATTATCTGTTTACGTGTGACCCGAGTCTGTGTAATATATTTAATTAAATAAATCATAAAATTCTTTTTTTAATTATTTCAATTTTTAAATGGTGCCGGAAATTGTATTTATATTAGTCCTGACGTTTTAAACAGAGAAGGCTCAGCTGAGCGAAAAAAAGATTTAACTGTAGGCTATCACTATTTTTGTTGAATAGATTTTTGTACGTTAACTGGGTTCTGGAGGCAGTTTATAACTTTCAGGCTGTACAGGCTGCTCTCATGTCCGCTCAGTTTACGTATCTCTGTTAGCTCGATAATTTGCACAATAAGGCTGGTGTAGTTGTGTCGAATTGTATGCACTTGTGGGAGTTATTTGGGCAACAAAATGGAAAGGGGGTGTGGCTGTGAGCCATCTCTTGTTCAACCAGGCAAAAAATCTATCTATCTATCTATCTATCTATCTATCTATCTATCTATCTATCTATCTATCTATCTATCTATCTATCTATCTATCTATCTATCTATCTATCTATCTATCTATCTAGTCATGTGATTTTGCTGTGTTTTTATTTATTTTTTTGCATTTTATTGAAACTTTGTAATAACAATACAATTATACATGGGACGGGAAAGGAATGCAGTTATAGTAACATATGTAGCTACTGTACACATACAAAAAAGAAGAAAAATGCAACCAAAATAAATACAGAAAGACCCCATTTGCATGACAATTACTGCAATCGTGCTCTGAGGATCCGGCCCGATCCCCGATCGGGGAGATCGGGAAACTGCTGTCATTTCATCATCCATTTTTAATACAGTAATAAATACAGAAAGACCCCATTTGCATGACAATTACTGCAATCGTGCTCTGAGGATCCGGCCCGATCCCCGATCGGGAAACTGCTGTCATTTCATCATCCATTTTTTGGGTTGTTTTTTTTTTTTTTACCAAGTGAAGAGATTTAGTTAATTTCCATTTGAAAGGAGTCATAACCTAGTATTATCTTGAATACCCATGCTCTATTATAGTCTTTCGGGCCCTTCTAAAAAAGAAAAGTTGAAAATAAGTGAAAAAAATTAACACAGAGCTCCTCTGACCCTTATTTCTGAAGGCATTATTGTCTCGCGAGATCTGATGCGATACTTTGGCTGTCATGGACGGGCATTTTAATAATGCAAATGAGGGTTGATTGGTGGCAGGAAGGAGGGGAGTTGACACCGCAGGTAACGCTTCAGCATATCTAACGCATATCTACTACTCCCGCTAGCATACAATAGCCACATAGCAGTTAGCTGCTGTTTATTACACACAGCAGAGCAATAAAAACACAGCCTTACCGTTTCAATTGCAGGCAAGTCTCTGATTGTTGGAATGGTCCCTTTTTCCAAACGGAGCTTCGATGCCAACTACGCCTGATATTGTCCCAAATTCGTAAAGGATTCCGGCGTAAAAAAATAGAAAAAATATTTCCATGTTGATTCTGGCAGTCAACAACAGAGCAACTCACGTGTGCACTACGTTTCTGGCAGAAATGGTTTTAGCTGATTAAAGTAAAAGGCTGACACGAATACGTCTTCTTCATGCATCATTGGATGAAGAAACTTTCTGCATCTTTTACGGTGGAGTTCGTACTTCGAATCGGTGATGTCGGTCGCGAACGAACCGGCTCTAAGAGCTAACTCTTTGAAGCGAACGATGGGAGCCGGCTCATCATTGGGAGCAGTTTTTTTAATTTTTTCATTCCCCCCTGGTTGTTTTGGTACATTTGGTAGACATTGTTTTGCATTAATTTTGGTAATAAATACACTTTAAGCAACAGTATATCTGAGGAGCATAAAGAGCCAGCTCTTTATGGTGAGTCAAGCCAAATGAACTGGCTCTCCAAAAAGAGCTGGAATTCCCATCACTAGAATTCAGTAATGGCGGCGCTCGACTGAATATGAGGGGAGAGAGGGAGGGCGGGCTTCTTGCAGCATAGGTAGGTCTGCGATGTCTATATATGGTTTATCCTGCGCCGACTTGACGTCAAGTTGGCCAGAAATTAAAACCACGTATTTCAGTGCGCGTGCACGTGGGCTTGTTGACGAACCCAGGGGTAAACAAAATATAGGCTTCCCGGGCAGTGTATAATCGTTAGGCAATCATAACATACATTTTTTCTCATGGAAAAGCTAAAATCACAGGTCATGACTCCTTTAAAGGCAGAGAAAGATGGAGCTGCTTTTTGCCAATTTTCCTTGTGGAGAAAATTTTTTGCATGTAAAGCCTAAAAACATTTACAAGTTCCAGGGAGTTGTTGGTGGGATTTTCAAAGTAAAACAGAAAATCTTTTAGGCTACAGTAAGACAATAGCGAGAATCAAACAAGACAGAAATGTTGTTGCTACAACTTTAAATAAAAATAAAAAAAATTAAAAAGGATGAGCTGCTGCTGAGATCTCGCAAGAGCTGTGCGTAAGTAATATGGCGGTAATATTGGTAAAACAAACAAACTCGGGTAAAAACAAACCATAACATTCGAGCCAAATATAGCAAATAATAATAACCATTATTTTGTATTTCTCCATAAACAAACTGGACGAGGAAACCTTGCACAGGCTGAAAAGCTACTTGGACGAGTGCTTTGACAACATTGTTATGGGCAAGCCAAAGAAATCCACCTCTGCTGTACCGACAAGCACACCATCACAAAAACGCACTCGTTCTGAGGCCAGTAGCTCCACCATCTCTCCAGAGAAAAGCTACAGCGATGTCCTGGACTCAATAGATAAGAAGCTAACCAGCCTAGACGCCCGTTTGGGCCTGGTTGAGGTTCTCCATAAAGAATTTCAAGCTCTAAGGGAATCCCTGGAGTTCAGCCAACAACAGGTAGCATCGCTCGCTGCAGAAAACCAAACGCTTAGGGAGAGTGTAAAGAAACTCACCGAGGGGATGACGCAGCTGTCCGGAGAAAGGAAGAGGATGAAAGAAACTATCTTGGATATACAGGCCAGGGGAATGCGGGACAATCTTGTTTTTTCCGGGATCCCAGAACAGGCTGAGGACGACGCTGAATCCACCGTCCGAGATTTTCTCCAACATCAGTTAAAGCTCCCAAGCGACACGGTAAAAAACATCACTTTTCACCGCGTCCACCGGCTCAGAGGTAAGAAGCCCAACAACAGCCGCCAGCGACCAATTGTTGCTAGATTCGAGCATTACAAGCAAAAAGAGCAGGTCAGAGGCCAGGGCAGAGAACTGCGGGGAACGAATTACAGCGTTAATGATCAATATCCGAAGGAAATCCTGGATGAAGGCGCGTTTTGTTCCCAATCAGGAAAAAATATATCAGTGAAGGCACCAGGGCTACAGTAGCGGTAGATAAACTGTATGTTAATGGGGAGCTGTTCAGGAATCCCCAGCTTACTCCTTGGCTTTATTAGTCATGTAACACTGCTCAGATAAGAGTTGTTTTATCAGTCAGCTATAATCTAATGTTAGCACAGCTCTGTAAAGTTGTTTACATTACTCAATGTGGGCGGGGCCAGGGCTAAGCACTGGGTTGCTGGCTCTTTTTTCTTTTCTCATCTTCACATGTCTATCACCAAATGTCTTTGTCACTCCTTTTTCTTTCTTTTATCACTCACACACACACACACGGAATTTTTTCATAACATAACTATTTCTTTCTCTCTTACCCTCAACCTTCACAACTTTCTTCTATTTCTCTCTTTCTTATATCTCGGCTTTTGGATTTTCAATCAGGCAACCCCAAGCACAAACTAATAATACACCTGTGTTTATCAGTTTCTATGGTGATGTGGACTTTACAACTTTTATCTCAAAACTATGACCACTCTAAGGTTTGTCACGTGGAATGTTCATGGAGCTGGCACCAGAGAGAAAAGAGTTAAGATTCTTAACCAGCTTAAAAGATTGAAGGCAGATGTCGTCTTATTACAAGAAACCCATAAATCTACCTCAGCTGCAGATGATCTTAAATCCCCTGAGTTTCCTAATGTGTTTTCTGCATGCTATAACTCCAGAAAAGGGGAGTAGCAATATTAATAAATAAAAATGTAAATTTTACAGTAATAGATACAGTTACAGATCCAGAGGGTAGATTTATTATAATAAAACTATCCATACATAACCAAAAGTTATGTATTGTCAGTATATATAGTCCAAATGTTCATGACCCCTCATTCTTTCATTCCTTCTTCTCGGTGCTCCTTGAACACATGGATTGCTCACTTCTTCTTGGGGGCGACCTCAACTTTGGTTTAAATGAAGAAATAGACAGGCTCAGCACAGCAGGGACTCAGCGCAGCTGGAAATCTATAGATATAGTCAAACAGTACATGAGCGATTATGGACTTTGTGATGCATGGCGATCTCTTCACCCCAATGACAAAAAATATACTTTCTTCTCAAATGTCCACCATTCATATTCTCGACTGGATTATTTGTTAGTCAGCAGCTCACTGTTGACTGACATTTCAGACACTGAGATACACCCTATAGCTGTTAGCGATCATGCTCCTGTTTCTCTAAATTTAGTAAATAAAACAGAAACACCTCAAAGCAAAAATTGGAGATTTAATATATCCTTACTTAACGATAAAGAATTTATTAAATATTTCGAAAAAGAGTGGGCCTCATATTTGGAATATAATGACCTCCCTGGTAGGTTGCCATCCATTCTTTGGGAGGCAGGAAAAGCTGTAAATAGAGGTAAAATAATCTCTTTCTCATCAAATAAAAAGAAAATGGAAAAAAAAGGTATTCAGGAATTAGAAGAAACTATTAATTCATTAGAAGCTTCTCTAGATGAGGAGAGACTAGGCAAAATCCATAAAGCAAAGCTAGAATTAAATCAAATTATTAATAAACAGACCCAGTTCTTAATTCAAAGACTTAGGATAGAAAACTTTGAACAAGGTAATAAATCAGGTAGATTTTTGGCTAACCAGCTTAAAATTAATAAAGAAAAAGCAACTATATCTGCTATTAAAGATCAGACCGGGAATACAGTATATGATCCTGGAAGAATAAACAACACATTTAAAGAATTTTACAAGGCTTTATACTCACCAGAGATAAATCCATCAGATCACCAAATTGAACAATTTTTTGATAACATAATACTACCTAAATTATCTGAAAGTCAAGCGATGGCCCTGGATTCACCACTAACAGCGGCTGAACTCCAGGAGGCCCTCCAAGGCATGCCCAATAAAAAGGCTCCAGGCCCAGATGGATTTCCAGCAGAGTTCTATAAAGAATTCTGGAATATTCTGGCACCAACATTCCACAGAATGCTGCAGGAAACCAATGAAAATGCAAGACTCCTACCAAGTATGAATTCTGCCTACATTAGTCTTATACTAAAATCAGGTAAAGACCCTTTGTTTCCCACCAGCTATCGTCCCATATCCCTTATTAATGTTGATCTTAAAATAATCTGCAAAGCCCTCGCAAAAAGGATAGAGAAAGTAACCCCTCTTATAATACATCCTGATCAAACTGGTTTTATTAAAGGGAGACATTCATCCACAAATTCACGTAGATTAGTAGATTTAATAGATTTTTCTTACTGTAAAAACATTAAAACTAATATATTATCTTTAGATGCAGAAAAAGCATTTGATAGAGTTAACTGGAAATTCTTATTTGTTACCTTACATAAATTTGGCTTTGGAAATTCTTTTATAAACTGGTTGAAAATATTATACAGTTCACCAACAGCATGTATCAGGACAAATAACCAAACATCATCTAGGTTTAATCTTCAGAGAGGTACCAGGCAGGGATGTCCTCTCTCTCCCTCCCTGTTCGCTATTTTTATTGAAACACTAGCTGCAGCAATCAGGCAAACTCACAATATTAAAGGCATAAAATGCAATAACATAGAACATAAAATCTTTATGTATTACTTTTTCTCCAGCATTCACAAACCTCTTTCTCTCAGGTAATCGGGTTGATAAACTCTTACTCAAATGTTTCAGATTATTCTATAAATTAGTTAAAATCTACAGTTCTTCCAATCAATTGTTCTGTCCAGAATCCAACTAATACACAACTGCAGTCAGGGAATATTACCTATTTAGGTATCAATGTCTCACCAAGACTGGCAGATTTAATAACGCTAAACTACATCCCACTTTTGAAAAAAGTGGAAGATGATCTTGCTGGATGGAAATCCCTACCCATATCACTTATGGGAAGGGTTGCTTTAATAAAAATGATGGTTTTGCCCAGAATCAACTACTTATTCTCAATGATCCCAAGTAAACCATCACCAGACTGGTTTAGATCTCTGGACTCTTCTATCTCTAAATTTCTTTGGAAAGATAAACCCCCACGTATCAGCTTAAAAACACTGCAGAAGACCAAAGAAAAAGGAGGTCTAGAACTACCAAACTTCCATCATTATTTCTTAGCCAACAGGCTCCAATACATCTCAAGATGGTTAAAACATAGCTACCTAGACGAGTCCTGGATAGACGTAGAACAGACACTATGTAATAAGATAAAACTTTCAGACCTACCATTTATTAGCTCAAATATAAAACAATATGAATGCTTTAAAAGCATAAATATCAGCTCCTCTCTGACAGCATGGTGGGAGTTTCTAAAACTGACAGAGTCCACAATAATCCCATGCAGACGTACACCCATCTGGAATAACCCCGACATCTTGCAAAAAAATGTATGATAAGTTTCCCAGTCTGGAGGTGCAATGGAATTGAATACCTGGAACATATATTTGAAGGAACAGACTTTATCCCATTTAATACATTAATTACACAATATGGAATTGATAAAAACAAATTCTTAGAATATCAACAAATTAAATCTATTATTAAAGGTAAATTTAGGCTCAATGCAGCTGAATTACAAATTCCAGCAAGAGTTTTAGATTTTCTTAATCTCAATATACAAAACTTTATCTACATTAGATGAATCAATAGCCATCCCTATTTCAAAATGGGAGGTGGATTTAACAGCCAGCTTTGACCAAAACGTTTGGTCTCAGATATGTTTAAGAACATTTAAAATAACAAACAATCCTCATTTGCAATTAATACAATACAAAATCCTTCATAGAGTACACTATACAGGTCAACGAATGTTTAGGATGGGTTTTAAATCGTCTAATACCTGCTTACAATGCACAAGCAATATACCAGATACTTATGTTCATGCGCTTTGGTTCTGTCCACCTGTTAAGAAATTTTGGTGCCAGATATGTGAGGACTGTCTGAAATGTAACATCCCACCATCTCCCTCAATTTGCCTGTTAGGAAATTTAAATGATGTCACCATGGACACAAAGTCAGTTCTAATGGTTCACATTGCCTTATGCATCGCTAAGAAAACTATCCTCCTGAACTGGAAAAATAAAAAAGCTCTTAATATTAATCAGTATAGAAATCTCTTGTTGGACCATATTGGTCTTGAGACGGCCTCTGGCTCCATATCTGATCAATCTCTCTGGGCTCCTTTGATCGGCTCCATCACCATGGGGGGTGGGGGGCACTTGGTTTTGTCGTTTGGGACACTGTTGCTGACGTGGGGGTTTTGGGGTTGGAGGCGTCTGGGGGGGACCCCAGGGGGTGGGATCACTGGGCGGATGGGGCGCTTGACATCATGGCCGGCCTGGGGTTGGGCTTTGGGTGGTAACTCCTGATGGCTGCATACGGTGCCTTGGGGGGGTTGCACTGGCGGACATGGGTTACTGGCCTGGTGGCCGTGCTGCGCCTGGGTAGGGTCTGGGGTGGACCTGGGGATTCGGGGGCGCTGCACCCCTTAGCTGTGGTCCTGGCTGGGGTCGGCCGGCGTGGGGTCTCTGTTGGCTGTGGGGGTCGGGGCCGGCCGGCATGTGCAGCCGCCTCTCTCTTTTTCTCTGGGCCGATTGTCATCGCCGGTCCCTGTAATAACGTCTCGCCTTGTTTGCTGGTTGGGGTGCCTGGCTGCTGGTCGCAGCGGCTGGGTGCCGTTTCTGGGCCGGATCAGTCCTTTTTTGCGCTGGACTCGGCTCCTGGGTCTTGGTCTCTGTGCGGGGCGCTGGGGTTGGGCATTTGGCCGGGTTCGGTCAGACTTGCGGGTGGACTGGCCGGGTGGTGGGAGTGCAGGGCAGGTGGGTGGGGCGCTGGGTTTGGTCTCCTGCCGGGCCGTCGAGCAGCAGTGGTCGCTCCACAAGGAACGAGGCTGGTGGATGTCGGGCTGGTGGGTCGGCCGCCCGGCTCATCGGTTTGCTCCTGGTCTGGGCGGGTACGCCGCCGTGGTCCAGGCTACGGGGGCCTCCGGTGTGCTTGGACGGGGGGGAGGGGTGTGCGGGAGGGGGGGGGGGGGGGGGGGCGCTATCCCGTGGTGTCCTGGGTCCCAATTTTAATATACAACTTAGACACTCCCACTTATAACATTCTCACGCGACACATATGTGGGCACACTTTTCGGCATTTAGAGGGGGAGCGGTTCAATCAGCTTCACCTCTGGTGCCGGTGCCCACTGTTAAACCACATATAGACACTGAGGGCTCGGGGTGGGGGTTGGGGGATGTGTGGCTGCCTTCCTAACATCCCACCCCTCTGTTTTAAATGCACATTATAACAACACACATCAACACCATACTCGAGCGGGAGGATGGAGACTAGGGGTCTTTTCACACCCCTGTTCACTACGGGCCATCAGGGGTTGGGATCCAGAGGAGGAACAGGCGGTCTGGTCGGGGTCCTGGGCTGTCGGGCTGCTTTGCCACTGTGGGGCCCTTGGCGGTCTGCTTGTCTCCGTCCTAGAAGGTAGGGGGTCCATCTCCCGGGTCCGGGGACTGGTGGCTCTACTGTGGCATCGGTACCTGGACCTTGGAGCATAAAGTGTGTATGGGGTGTGTGAGTGAGGGTAAAGTGTCATTTTTTTGGGTGTCTTGGTGAGTCAGTGAGAATGTATGTGTTTAAGAGGGAGGGTGTTGGAGAATGTGATAAATGCAGTCTGTTCTTTTGTTTAACTTTGTGTGACAAGATTAAGGGAAGTAACTTTTAGTGTGGGGGTAAGAACCTTCTTAAGGAAATGTGCTTATAAGAAGCTGACTTTGCAATAATATGCTGTCCAAACAGGATGCACCTACAAACAAACAAACAAACCTACAAAGTGCCATTGTGTTAGAAACAGTACTGCTGTGTGTTGTATGGTGATAAGATAAGACAATGGACAATGGGGGTGTGGTGAAATCTGTTCATTTGTGTGAATAAATAGAAGCTGTAAGTCTCAACATCTTTGAGACTCTGCTGGATCAGAACAACGACTGGTGTGTCAGTTTCTTTTACTGCATGATTCTCCCTCAGCTGAGCAAACACATTTCACATTTTCTCTGTGCGTGCTTTTCTTTCTAGGTAAACCTGTGAGTTAAAATAACCTAACATTTTTGGTGCCGTGACTCGACGCTTGGTCCGTGCAGGGGAAGGTCTTCGCCGGAGGGCTGCACGGGGCCCCACCTGACCTACAAGTCCAGGCTGCTTTCTTGCTTCACTGGCCAGCTGATTAGCTCCGCCGGACACCTTCTCTGCCGGTCCCTTGCGATCGACTCGGTTTGAATCGCTCGCACAGGGGGGAGTTTGTGAGTACCAGTTTGGTTTTTTGCACCCTTATTTTAAAATTATTTCTAACTAAGACAGAGAGGGTACAGTTCTGCTGTTCAGGTTTAAAAGACGTTTTAAACCTCTGACTAAGGGAGTCAGGTATTGAGCCTTCCCGGGATAAAATAGGGACAAAATAGGAATAATATAGGTATGAAACAGTTGATTATATGGGAAGGTTGTAACGGATTAGATCGGTGAAATCTAAAACCACCTCAGAGGGATATAAAGAACGCCACTGAAGGCAGTAAAAATACGAAACAGCAGAAGTAAAAAAATAAAAGTACCGACCCTAGGTTGGTGTAAGTTAAGTAGGCACACGACATAATCCTTATGTATGCCATTTCCTCCTGAAACCTGACGGTGTTAACGTACGGAGAGAAAGGCATTCAAGGGACGTCCTGTGTGGATCCAGGATTTGTACCGTTCTTAGATTAAAGAAGTCTATTGACTCAAAAACAGGGGTTCACAAAACCGGAATATAAGACTATACAATCACTAAAATTTTTCATTCCTCTAGATAAAAGATAAAATAAGATGAAATAGGAGAATAAACTAAGTCTGATTTTAAATTCCCAAAGGAACGTTCCTCATAATACTCCTTATTATTACTCTAATTTTAATAATTACAGTGATAAACTTGATAAAACTTGATCAAGACTGGAAAAGAACTGTAGAACCTGCCCTTTCAACAGGGGATCTTCATTAGAAATAGGCCTAATGATAAATAATGTCTAAATAATAATACTAGTAATGAAAAAGCATGATAATAAATACATAATTATCTTAATGTGTGATAAACCGGTTGTGTGACTGTGTGTGTGTGTGTGAATGGAGATTTCTATGGTGAAACAGCTGTAGGCTGAAAGGAGTCTCATGGTTTGAAAATTGAGTAAATAACACTGTGATAAGATAAATAGATCAGATAAAAGAGAAATAAAAGTTGAATTTACTTCCTTAACATGAGAATGATAAATATTTAAAAATGAAAACAGTAAAATGTAACTTGTTGAAATATGGGGAAAAATAGCAAAGAAAATTTGAAAGGAGATGTAAAAAATTTATGTAAGAGGAAAGGACAATACATTTCTTTAAAATAAAGATTATGAATTTGAAGGACGATTGACTGAGTAATTTCGTGTACTTCTTGGTAGTTGCGATATAAAATAAAACTAAAAGATGAAAATTGAAGAATTAGACATTTGGCGTCTCAAACAAACAGGGAAAAAAGGGGGGTTAATGTATGAAACAGATGTGTTTTTTAGCACCCGGGAGGATAAAAAAAACGTTTTAAACTTTGTTTTCTCCTAAAGTTCCGCCGAAAGAAAAATAAAATAAGAGAAAACTCACTGACATATTTTAAAAAATCCTATGAAGAGTAAGGTAAACTTTATTGTGATTTAAATGAATTATCTTAAACAACCGACCACCTTTTCCCCTTCCCCTCAGGGAAGGGCTGTTCTGATAATAAACAACACCCTTCTGTCCCTCAACAATGGGTCGTTAGTTGTTCACTTAATAAACAAACCAACTGTGATGGGTTGTGACAGAAATCGGTAAAATGGACTTCCTGAGGAAGACTTGTTTGAAACCAGATTGATCATGCGTTTCAAAATTGTTAAAGGTTATCAACTGCCAAGGCAGAAGAGGAGGAAAACACCTCTCCTGCTAGCTGATAATGAGGGGGATGTTTTAGCTAAGTGCAGTTCAATACATAAGGTTGGGATTTCTTAAGTGCAGCAGTAACTTTTACTTTATATAATAATAATAAGAAAAAACTTAGCTAATATTTTTAATGATATTCATGGGATGTCTGTGAGATCTCTCATATAGTAGAAAAGAAATGGTTTAAAATGACGGATTATGAGCAGAGTGATTTTATTTTAAAATTTAGACGGATGTCTACAGGTCCTGTGGGGAAGTGACAGCTGGGTGGCTACATGAATTTATTCTTTGTAACAAGTGGCAGTTTCAGATGTTTGCTTCTAACATTTTTATGACAGATAAGATATATGTTGAAAGGAAACAATCTTGTAATGTGCTGGGTTAGAGATTGCAAATAAGAGAAGAAATTTTCGTTATGGGATTACCGTAGTAAGGAATGTAGTAACGCACTCCGAAATTCAATTTTAGTTCCACATGTAATCATAATAATAGGCTAATTTGTAGAACCTATATATATATATATATATGTATATAAAAAAGGTAAGGAATAAGGATTAAAGATGTTTCATTATGGAAATATTAGTTGCTGATTAACTGAATAATAAAATTGGATTATGTTATTGAAGTCCAATGGGAAAAAATTATGAATTTGGTGGAATTTTGTTTTCCATTAAAAAATGAGGTTGAGTTCTTAGAAAAATGAAATTAAAATGATAGGTTTTTGGCTACAGGGAAAACCTGTTGTGATAATCATAAAATCTAGAGATTATTTTCTAATTTGTTAGGAAGAGATTTCCTATTTCACTTGAAGTTGGGCATGTTCTCTGTAGGGGATAAATTAATAATCCAAATTGTAGATTTTCATAAAACTCTTGAAATGAGACACCTACCAAAGAATTGTTCTACTTGGAAAGAGAAGAATAAAGTTTTAACTGAAGTTTGTAATCAGATGGAGATGAAATACTCATAACAGTAGATCCAAATTGAACTTTACATGTTTTCTTGGCATTTGGCAAACAATGGGGTAACAAGGGTATGGTGATCTTTAGTGACAAACTACTTAAAGCATTAGAGCAATATTGACCCATGGCCGTGCAATGTGTCAACAGGGGGGATGGTTAGTATAATACAACAACACTTTACAACATAAAATCTAGAAACTTACTTAAAATTTTTTTTGTAGATTATGTGTTATTTGTGTAAAACACAATCATCAGGGAAACATGAGACCAAAACGTGGCCAGTTTCCCCAAACAAACCAGCCTTTCCAAACTATACACATGGACTTTATTGAACTAACACAGAGTGGTTCCTTTAAATACTGCCTAGTAATGGGTTGAAATTATTCCAACAGCTAAAAATGATGCACTAACAGTGGCAAAAGCATTATGCAAAACAATCATTGCCAATCATGGCATAGCAAAACATTTAGGAATAGTGTTAAAAAATCATTGTGCTTATCATCCTCAAAGTACAGGTCTGGTTGAAAGAAATAATGGGACAATAAAAAGCAGGCTAAGAAAATGTATGGAAGAAACAAAAAAGGCCATGGTTAGAATGCTTAGATTTAGTTAAACTCTGTATGAGAATAACCCCAACAAATCAGGGATTAAGTCCTTTTGAGATAATTTATGGTAGACAATATAAATTGCCCATTACTGCACCAGACCTACAGAAAGCAGATGAAGAATTAACCCTAGCTGATTATATGAGGGAAATTATTCAGACTAGAGAAGTACAAAGAGCACATAGTTTGCCTGTATCTTCTTCTGTGCTTCTGTGTTACAGGATCCTGAGAACCCCATAAAGCCTGGAGATTGGGTATTCATAAGAGTCATCAAGGAAAAGAATTGGACAAGTTCAAAGTGGGAAGGACCTTTCCAAGTTCTGTTAGCAACTCCCACATCTGTGAAGATTGCTGAGAGACCTTCCTTGATTCACCTTTCACATTGTAAACTGCAGAGACAATTGGATTAATAGACGTGTGACAGGAGGAAGTCTGGGCTACAAAGGGCATTGGTTACCACTAGGGCCTTTGGTCTCAAACTCCAGCAGAAAAGCAGTCCTGTCACCTAGTGGTCAAACTCTCTGAAAAGAGGGGCTATTCATCCAGTTGTTTTTCTCTGCCAACACCATGAAGATTATTACATTATCTGGTTTGACATTGCTAAGCTTTGCAGTGTTATGGCTTCTGATGAATTCGAACACCACCCCATCATGAGATAAAAGATTTTTAATTAACACCCACTACGTTTTTAAGAACGCCTGGTATCAAGTAGCTAATCTGACTGCTAAACGTTTCACAATTTGGAACAGGAACACCTGATGGCTACATTTGGAAGTGTGGATATACTTTCTACCTTTACCTGCCTAAAGACTGGTGTGGTACCTGCAGTTTGGCTCGACTGCAACCATCATGATACAGAGAATGGTTTTGTATCATCATCAGAGCTGAAGAAGAGTGATTTCTCACCGGTACAGTAGTTCGTTCCTTTTACAGACAACGATGGGCGTAAACTGCTCTACAGTGATGCTAAAGGAATTTTCCACACCATGTTTCCATCTGTTGGAGTTGCAGGTCTGACAAATAGGATGAACGAAGTTTGGTGGTCCCTGGAAAACACCACTGTCATCCTTACAGAAATGTCTGATCTGATGGGAAACGATCCTGGAAAATTGGCTATGAGAACTATGCTAATGCAACACTAAGTGTGTACAGTGATTGGAGAACATTATTGTACTTGCATCCCATCTACACATGACAACTGGACTCTCATCTATGACAAGGTGCGAGGACTTGCTGATTTCCTGAAGTCACAAGAATTACAAAATGCTCCCTGGGACTTTATGTTATGGTTGACTACTGGACGTTGGTATCAGGTTCTTTTGAAAGTTGCAATGCCTTTTATTGTCATTCTATTTTGCTTATTTGTATCCTGTATTTTACCATGTAAGAAACACCTGATGAGGAGTAGGAGTATGTTTGTTAAGTTAACGTTAATGAATTCTACAATGTAAACTACTTTTAAGGTAGCCGTTGTATGAAGGATGTTTTTAATGTTTCTTTTACTAGAGTTGTTAAGACTGCATTTAAGGGGGGAAATGTTGGAGAATGTGATAAATGCAGTCTGTTCTTTTGTTTAACTTTGTGTGACAAGATTAAGGGAAGTAACTTTTAGTGTGGGGGTAAGAACCTTCTTAAGGAAATGTGCTTATAAGAAGCTGACTTTGCAATAATATGCTGTCCAAACAGGATGCACCTACAAACAAACAAACAAACCTACAAAGTGCCATTGTGTTAGAAACAGTACTGCTGTGTGTTGTATGGTGATAAGATAAGACAATGGACAATGGGGGTGTGGTGAAATCTGTTCATTTGTGTGAATAAATAGAAGCTGTAAGTCTCAACATCTTTGAGACTCTGCTGGATCAGAACAACGACTGGTGTGTCAGTTTCTTTTACTGCATGATTCTCCCTCAGCTGAGCAAACACATTTCACATTTTCTCTGTGCGTGCTTTTCTTTCTAGGTAAACCTGTGAGTTAAAATAACCTAACATTTTTGGTGCCGTGACTCGACGCTTGGTCCGTGCAGGGGAAGGTCTTCGCCGGAGGGCTGCACGGGGCCCCACCTGACCTACAAGTCCAGGCTGCTTTCTCATTTCTCATCCTCATTTGCAATTAATACAATACAAAATCCTTCATAGAGTACACTATACAGGTCAACGAATGTTTAGGATGGGTTTTAAATCGTCTAATACCTGCTTACAATGCACAAGCAATATACCAGATACTTATGTTCATGCGCTTTGGTTCTGTCCACCTGTTAAGAAATTTTGGTGCCAGATATGTGAGGACTGTCTGAAATGTAACATCCCACCATCTCCCTCAATTTGCCTGTTAGGAAATTTAAATGATGTCACCATGGACACAAAGTCAGTTCTAATGGTTCACATTGCCTTATGCATCGCTAAGAAAACTATCCTCCTGAACTGGAAAAATAAAAAAGCTCTTAATATTAATCAGTATAGAAATCTCTTGTTGGACCATATTGGTCTTGAGACGGCCTCTGGCTCCATATCTGATCAATCTCTCTGGGCTCCTTTGATCGGCTCCATCACCATGGGGGGTGGGGGGCACTTGGTTTTGTCGTTTGGGACACTGTTGCTGACGTGGGGGTTTTGGGGTTGGAGGCGTCTGGGGGGGACCCCAGGGGGTGGGATCACTGGGCGGATGGGGCGCTTGACATCATGGCCGGCCTGGGGTTGGGCTTTGGGTGGTAACTCCTGATGGCTGCATACGGTGCCTTGGGGGGGTTGCACTGGCGGACATGGGTTACTGGCCTGGTGGCCGTGCTGCGCCTGGGTAGGGTCTGGGGTGGACCTGGGGATTCGGGGGCGCTGCACCCCTTAGCTGTGGTCCTGGCTGGGGTCGGCCGGCGTGGGGTCTCTGTTGGCTGTGGGGGTCGGGGCCGGCCGGCGGCCGGCATGTGCAGCCGCCTCTCTCTTTTTCTCTGGGCCGATTGTCATCGCCGGTCCCTGTAATAACGTCTCGCCTTGTTTGCTGGTTGGGGTGCCTGGCTGCTGGTCGCAGCGGCTGGGTGCCGTTTCTGGGCCGGATCAGTCCTTTTTTGCGCTGGACTCGGCTCCTGGGTCTTGGTCTCTGTGCGGGGCGCTGGGGTTGGGCATTTGGCCGGGTTCGGTCAGACTTGCGGGTGGACTGGCCGGGTGGTGGGAGTGCAGGGCAGGTGGGTGGGGCGCTGGGTTTGGTCTCCTGCCGGGCCGTCGAGCAACAGTGGTCGCTCCACAAGGAACGAGGCTGGTGGATGTCGGGCTGGTGGGTCGGCCGCCCGGCTCATCGGTTTGCTCCTGGTCTGGGCGGGTACGCCGCCGTGGTCCAGGCTACGGGGGCCTCCGGTGTGCTTGGACGGGGGGGAGGGGTGTGCGGGAGGGGGGGGGGGGGGGGCGCTATCCCGTGGTGTCCTGGGTCCCAATTTTAATATACAACTTAGACACTCCCACTTATAACATTCTCACGCGACACATATGTGGGCACACTTTTCGGCATTTAGAGGGGGAGCGGTTCAATCAGCTTCACCTCTGGTGCCGGTGCCCACTGTTAAACCACATATAGACACTGAGGGCTCGGGGTGGGGGTTGGGGGATGTGTGGCTGCCTTCCTAACATCCCACCCCTCTGTTTTAAATGCACATTATAACAACACACATCAACACCATACTCGAGCGGGAGGATGGAGACTAGGGGTCTTTTCACACCCCTGTTCACTACGGGCCATCAGGGGTTGGGATCCAGAGGAGGAACAGGCGGTCTGGTCGGGGTCCTGGGCTGTCGGGCTGCTTTGCCACTGTGGGGCCCTTGGCGGTCTGCTTGTCTCCGTCCTAGAAGGTAGGGGGTCCATGTCCCGGGTCCGGGGACTGGTGGCTCTACTGTGGCATCGGTACCTGGACCTTGGAGCATAAAGTGTGTATGGGGTGTGTGAGTGAGGGTAAAGTGTCATTTTTTTGGGTGTCTTGGTGAGTCAGTGAGAATGTATGTGTTTAAGAGGGAGGGTGTTGGAGAATGTGATAAATGCAGTCTGTTCTTTTGTTTAACTTTGTGTGACAAGATTAAGGGAAGTAACTTTTAGTGTGGGGGTAAGAACCTTCTTAAGGAAATGTGCTTATAAGAAGCTGACTTTGCAATAATATGCTGTCCAAACAGGATGCACCTACAAACAAACAAACAAACCTACAAAGTGCCATTGTGTTAGAAACAGTACTGCTGTGTGTTGTATGGTGATAAGATAAGACAATGGACAATGGGGGTGTGGTGAAATCTGTTCATTTGTGTGAATAAATAGAAGCTGTAAGTCTCAACATCTTTGAGACTCTGCTGGATCAGAACAACGACTGGTGTGTCAGTTTCTTTTACTGCATGATTCTCCCTCAGCTGAGCAAACACATTTCACATTTTCTCTGTGCGTGCTTTTCTTTCTAGGTAAACCTGTGAGTTAAAATAACCTAACAGAGGGAACGTATGACTGTGTCTGTATGTCTTTGTCTACCTGTCAGGTTGGATCTTGGTCTGCCCCCTCGCCTGGCGCACCTCAGGCCTTACACTTAATGGGGGGGCCTATTTCCCCTCCGTCACTCTCCGCCGGTGACGGGGGCCCCTGCCTGCCGGTGCATCGGTGGTCAATCCGGTTTGGACCTGGTGCGTGCCTGGCCGGGCCAGGTGTGTCGGTCGGCCGATGCGCTGGGCCGATATCTTCCTTTGGTTGGTTGGGGCACCTCTTTTAGAGGTGCCAGGTTTGGGATCGTCGGGTGGTGCCTGCGGGATGCGGATCCGGTGTCTCTGCTCGTTTGATCACCTGTTCTGTGCGCGCCGTGCGTGGCCGGTTCATTGGCGGGTTGGACCGGCCCTGGCCCTCGTTGGATGCCTGATCTCGGCGCCCTGTGTTGCGCGGGATCAGGACAACTTGGTGTCCAGATGCTTGCTGAGCCCGGCCTGGGGATGTTATCCGTCCCCTGCGGCTATCGGTGGGGCGCTGGGATGTTGGCCTGGGGATTGGCCTAGGGTGGAGGCGGCGCGTGGCGGCCGGCGGCCGGCCGCGGCCCCTGCAGTGCCGGGGGCCCCTCGTTGGCCGGTCCCTTGTCGGGTCCCTGCTGGGGGGTGGGGTGCACCTGGGCCACGGCTCTCCGGGTCCATTGACCGGCCCGCCCTGGCGCGGCCGGTTGCCGGCGGGGCCCGTGGGCTCGTCACTGGTGCCCCCCGGGCCCCTGCATAGTGGCCGCTGGACGTTCCCCTGGGGTTCTCCTTTGCTCCACTCTTGGCGGATGCGGTCGGCCCCACCCGGGTCCGCCTGGGGCTCTGGGGGTCCTTTGGACGTCTTTGCTCCGATCTCCTTCATGTCTGCATCGATTCTTGGGAGACGGATTGATGCCTGCTCACACCAACTATCGAACACTCTTATGGAGAAACCTTATATGCACCAGCATGCTAACACACACACATAGATGTGGGGTCTCTGGTGTTTAAGGATATATTCTTGGGCTGAGGTTATCATTACTAGAGCTTGATTAATCGGTACCATGAGTTTTTCTGTGACATTGTTGTTGTATTTTTATATTTATTTTTGTGTAATGTGGTTGTGTAATTCTTAGTTCACAATGTTTGGCTTGTTTTGTCAATGTTCCTTTTTCGTGTTTGGATTTGTTTTCCCCCCTCTCTCTGCCAGTATGGAGGCAGACTGTGGGTATGGAGGCAGACTTCAATGTCTTCCTGTGTTTTCTTTGTTCCCCTTCCTCTCTTGTATTTTCAACTCACCCTCTCTCTTGACTTTTTGTTTCCTACCTCTCTTCTTCATCTTCCTTCTTTCTTCTCCTTAATTTTCCGTCTCCGTGTCCATAACATCAGGAAATAAAAACCCCAACAATTCATAATAAAGATTTTTCACACATATATCAAGTGGAGGACTATAGCAAAAGCTGTACTGCTCCGCTTGTGAAAGTAAATCTGTTGGGCTTCTACTTGGTACTCAGACACCAATTCTGAGCTCCACACTGCCAAACAGGACACGTAAAAAAAGTATTCAGTCATAAAATAACGATAACAACAAATTATTATATAATTTAAGAACATAACATTGCCATGTCTTCTTTCCTTAAAATATCATCAAATTAAAGTCAATCAATCAAATAGAATTTTAAATAATTATACCTACTCATATCCTAATGAGGTGAGGGTAATTTGGCCTGTCCTTCACTGTTATTGTTGAACGTATTCAAGACTTTAAATTTGTAAAATGTTGGCAAAATGTTGCCATTTGCTTATTGTCTTAAGTATGATCTTTTTGTAAACAGTGTATATATATATATATATATATATATATATATATATATATACATATATATATATATATATATATATATATATATATATATATATATATATATATATACATATATATATATATATATATATATATATGACAAACATGACTCAGTTGGTTTTAATAATTTATTATCTCAATGTTATGTCTCATTAAAAAAAATCTTCAAGAAAATCTTTGTCAATAATACAAGCATAGAATAGGAATGATGAATGTCCTTCGCTGATACAATAATACTAATAAAGTAAGCTACAAAATAATAGTACCGGCTACTACTTACTGTACTGACTTGGGAAGTAAATCATCAGTGTTGTGTAGACCATGATGTTACCATAACATCAACCCTGTTGTCGATAATTTGATTTTAAAAAAAGTGAAAAAAATGGCGATTCAAATGGACTTTTATTTCTTATTATAATTGAAACTACATTTTTCAACATTTCTCCTCTAAAAATATGTTATGTTGAGCCATGTGATTGCCATGCAAAATTACTGTTACATCAGGCTATTTTTGTAACAAGTTATTCCCATCTCTCTATAATATCTCTTTGTTTAATCACTAAATGTGTTCCATTCTAGTATTGATGACTGGAATAAAATACAAAGTGCACATTGTATTTTATCACATTGTTTTTTTTAGAAAGACTGGTCACACATAATGCTTTTCATAGTTGAATTTCTGTTCTATTTCACTATGGCTCACCACTACCTGATCTTAAAACACAATTAACAAGAATTTAAGGTTTTTTTTGGTAAAGTTTTACATCAGGTACGGCATGTTAACCCTATCTTCATAGGATTGTGGTTGCAGAACCGAGTGTTGTGTATGGCAGTTCAAATGTTATAGTAACCAGATTTGGGTTGTACAAATGATCTCACAAGTGAACAAATATTTATGTAACTTCAAAGCAGGGCCTGAAATGTTTTACTATATGAACGAGTCCAAAATGGATTCACACAGTCCAAAACAAAAAAAAGTTTAATCCCACGAGAGAAATTGGTCAGTTTAGTTATTCAGCCTATAGGTAACAGTGAGACAATTTTTTACGACACACAACCACATGTTATTTAAACATTTGAGCCCATGTTGTCAGGCTACACTATCGGTTGCCATGGGCAACACTGTCAGAGCGACACAAAGACGGAGCAGGAAAGACGACTGGAATTACGCGTTTAAACTGAGAAATTACGGATAACATTAAGAAGAAATGGAGAAGCAGGCTAAAGAAAATGGTCATTACGTGGAGAAAGTCACTACCGGCGCCAAGCAGAAACGTAGACCCATAAGAGCTGCCTGCAGCAGAATGGGACAGAGATCTAGACTCTTTACCTCCGTGCACCTACATGGAGATCATTGATTACTTGGTTTTTGGCATCAGCTATTATACCATGCAAGAATTCCAAAGCCATAAGTCATATATGCGCAATAAGAAAACATGTTCCCTTTACAACCCTTGCCGTTCTGTGCCGGTAAACTTCAACTAAGAGTTCAGAGTCTTGCAATGGGGCGGGTACCCGCGGGTGGAATATTCCAAAGCGGTAAAATACAAATAATTGATTCTACTATAATTTACATTAAATCAGGAAACCCATTATTTTCTGTCTTTGACAGTTTTTTAAGCTTTGAAAAAATCTGAAACATATTTAATATTATTTCATTCTTCATTCATTTTAGTTAATATTCATATTAATGTTCAACAATCTGAACAAAGAATCTCCATCATGCCATCACACATGGAGCAGATGAAAACATGTACAAAGCTGCTCTGATACCAACAACAAATGAACGCCTTGTCGCCTTCTGCTTCTGGCGGGTATCCTGACAACATGGCCGACGGGGGCGGGGAACTGGGCCGTGACGACATCTTCTCATTCTCAATAAATGCTTCATTGTTGTTGTGGATAGTATAACAATATAACAACAATATAAGTATATCATATGGTAACAATATGAGTGAATAAGCCAGGGTGACGCATCTGCCCTCAGGGAATGTTTTTAACAAGCAATCGGAGAAGGGGCTGGAGTGGATGCATGTCAGTAGTCAGGTTTTTTTACTATGAGAAGACTCAAACATTTATCAATCATTTGAACTGTCACTTGTTTGCATTGGCAGATAGACATTTTTTTAATCTTTTTTTTTTTTTTACGTGTCCTGTTTGGCAGTGTGGAGCTCAGAATTGGTGTCTGAGTACCAAGTAGAAGCCCAACAGATTTACTTTCACAAGCGGAGCAGTACAGCTTTTGCTATAGTCCTCCACTTGATATATGTGTGAAAAATCTTTATTATGAATTGTTGGGGTTTTTATTTCCTGATGTTATGGACACGGAGACGGAAAATTAAGGAGAAGAAAGAAGGAAGATGAAGAAGAGAGGTAGGAAACAAAAAGTCAAGAGAGAGGGTGAGTTGAAAATACAAGAGAGGAAGGGGAACAAAGAAAACACAGGAAGACATTGAAGTCTGCCTCCATACCCACAGTCTGCCTCCATACTGGCAGAGAGAGGGGGGAAAACAAATCCAAACACGAAAAAGGAACATTGACAAAACAAGCCAAACATTGTGAACTAAGAATTACACAACCACATTACACAAAAATAAATATAAAAATACAACAACAATGTCACAGAAAAACTCATGGTACCGATTAATCAAGCTCTAGTAATGATAACCTCAGCCCAAGAATATATCCTTAAACACCAGAGACCCCACATCTATGTGTGTGTGTTAGCATGCTGGTGCATATAAGGTTTCTCCATAAGAGTGTTCGATAGTTGGTGTGAGCAGGCATCAATCCGTCTCCCAAGAATCGATGCAGACATGAAGGAGATCGGAGCAAAGACGTCCAAAGGACCCCCAGAGCCCCAGGCGGACCCGGGTGGGGCCGACCGCATCCGCCAAGAGTGGAGCAAAGGAGAACCCCAGGGGAACGTCCAGCGGCCACTATGCAGGGGCCCGGGGGGCACCAGTGACGAGCCCACGGGCCCCGCCGGCAACCGGCCGCGCCAGGGCGGGCCGGTCAATGGACCCGGAGAGCCGTGGCCCAGGTGCACCCCACCCCCCAGCAGGGACCCGACAAGGGACCGGCCAACGAGGGGCCCCCGGCACTGCAGGGGCCGCGGCCGGCCGCCGGCCGCCACGCGCCGCCTCCACCCTAGGCCAATCCCCAGGCCAACATCCCAGCGCCCCACCGATAGCCGCAGGGGACGGATAACATCCCCAGGCCGGGCTCAGCAAGCATCTGGACACCAAGTTGTCCTGATCCCGCGCAACACAGGGCGCCGAGATCAGGCATCCAACGAGGGCCAGGGCCGGTCCAACCCGCCAATGAACCGGCCACGCACGGCGCGCACAGAACAGGTGATCAAACGAGCAGAGACACCGGATCCGCATCCCGCAGGCACCACCCGACGATCCCAAACCTGGCACCTCTAAAAGAGGTGCCCCAACCAACCAAAGGAAGATATCGGCCCAGCGCATCGGCCGACCGACACACCTGGCCCGGCCAGGCACGCACCAGGTCCAAACCGGATTGACCACCGATGCACCGGCAGGCAGGGGCCCCCGTCACCGGCGGAGAGTGACGGAGGGGAAATAGGCCCCCCCATTAAGTGTAAGGCCTGAGGTGCGCCAGGCGAGGGGGCAGACCAAGATCCAACCTGACAGGTAGACAAAGACATACAGACACAGTCATACGTTCCCTCTGTTAGGTTATTTTAACTCACAGGTTTACCTAGAAAGAAAAGCACGCACAGAGAAAATGTGAAATGTGTTTGCTCAGCTGAGGGAGAATCATGCAGTAAAAGAAACTGACACACCAGTCGTTGTTCTGATCCAGCAGAGTCTCAAAGATGTTGAGACTTACAGCTTCTATTTATTCACACAAATGAACAGATTTCACCACACCCCCATTGTCCATTGTCTTATCTTATCACCATACAACACACAGCAGTACTGTTTCTAACACAATGGCACTTTGTAGGTTTGTTTGTTTGTTTGTAGGTGCATCCTGTTTGGACAGCATATTATTGCAAAGTCAGCTTCTTATAAGCACATTTCCTTAAGAAGGTTCTTACCCCCACACTAAAAGTTACTTCCCTTAATCTTGTCACACAAAGTTAAACAAAAGAACAGACTGCATTTATCACATTCTCCAACATTTCCCCCCTTAAATGCAGTCTTAACAACTCTAGTAAAAGAAACATTAAAAACATCCTTCATACAACGGCTACCTTAAAAGTAGTTTACATTGTAGAATTCATTAACGTTAACTTAACAAACATACTCCTACTCCTCATCAGGTGTTTCTTACATGGTAAAATACAGGATACAAATAAGCAAAATAGAATGACAATAAAAGGCATTGCAACTTTCAAAAGAACCTGATACCAACGTCCAGTAGTCAACCATAACTTAAAGTCCCAGGGAGCATTTTGTAATTCTTGTGACTTCAGGAAATCAGCAAGTCCTCGCACCTTGTCATAGATGAGAGTCCAGTTGTCATGTGTAGATGGGATGCAAGTACAATAATGTTCTCCAATCACTGTACACACTTAGTGTTGCATTAGCATAGTTCTCATAGCCAATTTTCCAGGATCGTTTCCCATCAGATCAGACATTTCTGTAAGGATGACAGTGGTGTTTTCCAGGGACCACCAAACTTCGTTCATCCTATTTGTCAGACCTGCAACTCCAACAGATGGAAACATGGTGTGGAAAATTCCTTTAGCATCACTGTAGAGCAGTTTACGCCCATCGTTGTCTGTAAAAGGAACGAACTACTGTACCGGTGAGAAATCACTCTTCTTCAGCTCTGATGATGATACAAAACCATTCTCTGTATCATGATGGTTGCAGTCGAGCCAAACTGCAGGTACCACACCAGTCTTTAGGCAGGTAAAGGTAGAAAGTATATCCACACTTCCAAATGTAGCCATCAGGTGTTCCTGTTCCAAATTGTGAAACGTTTAGCAGTCAGATTAGCTACTTGATACCAGGCGTTCTTAAAAACGTAGTGGGTGTTAATTAAAAATCTTTTATCTCATGATGGGGTGGTGTTCGAATTCATCAGAAGCCATAACACTGCAAAGCTTAGCAATGTCAAACCAGATAATGTAATAATCTTCATGGTGTTGGCAGAGAAAAACAACTGGATGAATAGCCCCTCTTTTCAGAGAGTTTGACCACTAGGTGACAGGACTGCTTTTCTGCTGGAGTTTGAGACCAAAGGCCCTAGTGGTAACCAATGCCCTTTGTAGCCCAGACTTCCTCCTGTCACACGTCTATTAATCCAATTGTCTCTGCAGTTTACAATGTGAAAGGTGAATCAAGGAAGGTCTCTCAGCAATCTTCACAGATGTGGGAGTTGCTAACAGAACTTGGAAAGGTCCTTCCCACTTTGAACTTGTCCAATTCTTTTCCTTGATGACTCTTATGAATACCCAATCTCCAGGCTTTATGGGGTTCTCAGGATCCTGTAACACAGAAGCACAGAAGAAGATACAGGCAAACTATGTGCTCTTTGTACTTCTCTAGTCTGAATAATTTCCCTCATATAATCAGCTAGGGTTAATTCTTCATCTGCTTTCTGTAGGTCTGGTGCAGTAATGGGCAATTTATATTGTCTACCATAAATTATCTCAAAAGGACTTAATCCCTGATTTGTTGGGGTTATTCTCATACAGAGTTTAACTAAATCTAAGCATTCTAACCATGGCCTTTTTTGTTTCTTCCATACATTTTCTTAGCCTGCTTTTTATTGTCCCATTATTTCTTTCAACCAGACCTGTACTTTGAGGATGATAAGCACAATGATTTTTTAACACTATTCCTAAATGTTTTGCTATGCCATGATTGGCAATGATTGTTTTGCATAATGCTTTTGCCACTGTTAGTGCATCATTTTTAGCTGTTGGAATAATTTCAACCCATTACTAGGCAGTATTTAAAGGAACCACTCTGTGTTAGTT
Organism: Valencia hispanica; assembly: GCA_963556495.2. NCBI lineage: Eukaryota > Metazoa > Chordata > Actinopteri > Cyprinodontiformes > Valenciidae > Valencia > Valencia hispanica. The sequence goes on from OY747704.1 coordinate 10,914,200, forward strand.
CAATAAAGTCCATGTGTATAGTTTGGAAAGGCTGGTTTGTTTGGGGAAACTGGCCACGTTTTGGTCTCATGTTTCCCTGAGGATTGTGTTTTACACAAATAACACATAATCTACAAAAAAAATTTTAAGTAAGTTTCTAGATTTTATGTTGTAAAGTGTTGTTGTATTATACTAACCATCCCCCCTGTTGACACATTGCACGGCCATGGGTCAATATTGCTCTAATGCTTTAAGTAGTTTGTCACTAAAGATCACCATACCCTTGTTACCCCATTGTTTGCCAAATGCCAAGAAAACATGTAAAGTTCAATTTGGATCTACTGTTATGAGTATTTCATCTCCATCTGATTACAAACTTCAGTTAAAACTTTATTCTTCTCTTTCCAAGTAGAACAATTCTTTGGTAGGTGTCTCATTTCAAGAGTTTTATGAAAATCTACAATTTGGATTATTAATTTATCCCCTACAGAGAACATGCCCAACTTCAAGTGAAATAGGAAATCTCTTCCTAACAAATTAGAAAATAATCTCTAGATTTTATGATTATCACAACAGGTTTTCCCTGTAGCCAAAAACCTATCATTTTAATTTCATTTTTCTAAGAACTCAACCTCATTTTTTAATGGAAAACAAAATTCCACCAAATTCATAATTTTTTCCCATTGGACTTCAATAACATAATCCAATTTTATTATTCAGTTAATCAGCAACTAATATTTCCATAATGAAACATCTTTAATCCTTATTCCTTACCTTTTTTATATACATATATATATATATATATATAGGTTCTACAAATTAGCCTATTATTATGATTACATGTGGAACTAAAATTGAATTTCGGAGTGAGTTACTACATTCCTTACTACGGTAATCCCATAACGAAAATTTCTTCTCTTATTTGCAATCTCTAACCCAGCACATTACAAGATTGTTTCCTTTCAACATATATCTTATCTGTCATAAAAATGTTAGAAGCAAACATCTGAAACTGCCACTTGTTACAAAGAATAAATTCATGTAGCCACCCAGCTGTCACTTCCCCACAGGACCTGTAGACATCCGTCTAAATTTTAAAATAAAATCACTCTGCTCATAATCCGTCATTTTAAACCATTTCTTTTCTACTATATGAGAGATCTCACAGACATCCCATGAATATCATTAAAAATATTAGCTAAGTTTTTTCTTTTTATTATTATATAAAGTAAAAGTTACTGCTGCACTTAAGAAATCCCAACCTTATGTATTGAACTGCACTTAGCTAAAACATCCCCCTCATTATCAGCTAGCAGGAGAGGTGTTTTCCTCCTCTTCTGCCTTGGCAGTTGATAACCTTTAACAATTTTGAAACGCATGATCAATCTGGTTTCAAACAAGTCTTCCTCAGGAAGTCCATTTTACCGATTTCTGTCACAACCCATCACAGTTGGTTTGTTTATTAAGTGAACAACTAACGACCCATTGTTGAGGGACAGAAGGGTGTTGTTTATTATCAGAACAGCCCTTCCCTGAGGGGAAGGGGAAAAGGTGGTCGGTTGTTTAAGATAATTCATTTAAATCACAATAAAGTTTACCTTACTCTTCATAGGATTTTTTAAAATATGTCAGTGAGTTTTCTCTTATTTTATTTTTCTTTCGGCGGAACTTTAGGAGAAAACAAAGTTTAAAACGTTTTTTTTATCCTCCCGGGTGCTAAAAAACACATCTGTTTCATACATTAACCCCCCTTTTTTCCCTGTTTGTTTGAGACGCCAAATGTCTAATTCTTCAATTTTCATCTTTTAGTTTTATTTTATATCGCAACTACCAAGAAGTACACGAAATTACTCAGTCAATCGTCCTTCAAATTCATAATCTTTATTTTAAAGAAATGTATTGTCCTTTCCTCTTACATAAATTTTTTACATCTCCTTTCAAATTTTCTTTGCTATTTTTCCCCATATTTCAACAAGTTACATTTTACTGTTTTCATTTTTAAATATTTATCATTCTCATGTTAAGGAAGTAAATTCAACTTTTATTTCTCTTTTATCTGATCTATTTATCTTATCACAGTGTTATTTACTCAATTTTCAAACCATGAGACTCCTTTCAGCCTACAGCTGTTTCACCATAGAAATCTCCATTCACACACACACACACAGTCACACAACCGGTTTATCACACATTAAGATAATTATGTATTTATTATCATGCTTTTTCATTACTAGTATTATTATTTAGACATTATTTATCATTAGGCCTATTTCTAATGAAGATCCCCTGTTGAAAGGGCAGGTTCTACAGTTCTTTTCCAGTCTTGATCAAGTTTTATCAAGTTTATCACTGTAATTATTAAAATTAGAGTAATAATAAGGAGTATTATGAGGAACGTTCCTTTGGGAATTTAAAATCAGACTTAGTTTATTCTCCTATTTCATCTTATTTTATCTTTTATCTAGAGGAATGAAAAATTTTAGTGATTGTATAGTCTTATATTCCGGTTTTGTGAACCCCTGTTTTTGAGTCAATAGACTTCTTTAATCTAAGAACGGTACAAATCCTGGATCCACACAGGACGTCCCTTGAATGCCTTTCTCTCCGTACGTTAACACCGTCAGGTTTCAGGAGGAAATGGCATACATAAGGATTATGTCGTGTGCCTACTTAACTTACACCAACCTAGGGTCGGTACTTTTATTTTTTTACTTCTGCTGTTTCGTATTTTTACTGCCTTCAGTGGCGTTCTTTATATCCCTCTGAGGTGGTTTTAGATTTCACCGATCTAATCCGTTACAACCTTCCCATATAATCAACTGTTTCATACCTATATTATTCCTATTTTGTCCCTATTTTATTCCGGGAAGGCTCAATACCTGACTTCCTTAGTCAGAGGTTTAAAACGTCTTTTAAACCTGAACAGCAGAACTGTACCCTCTCTGTCTTAGTTAGAAATAATTTTAAAATAAGGGTGCAAAAAACCAAACTGGTACTCACAAACTCCCCCCTGTGCGAGCGATTCAAACCGAGTCGATCGCAAGGGACCGGCAGAGAAGGTGTCCGGCGGAGCTAATCAGCTGGCCAGTGAAGCAAGAAAGCAGCCTGGACTTGTAGGTCAGGTGGGGCCCCGTGCAGCCCTCCGGCGAAGACCTTCCCCTGCACGGACCAAGCGTCGAGTCACGGCACCAAAAATGTTAGGTTATTTTAACTCACAGGTTTACCTAGAAAGAAAAGCACGCACAGAGAAAATGTGAAATGTGTTTGCTCAGCTGAGGGAGAATCATGCAGTAAAAGAAACTGACACACCAGTCGTTGTTCTGATCCAGCAGAGTCTCAAAGATGTTGAGACTTACAGCTTCTATTTATTCACACAAATGAACAGATTTCACCACACCCCCATTGTCCATTGTCTTATCTTATCACCATACAACACACAGCAGTACTGTTTCTAACACAATGGCACTTTGTAGGTTTGTTTGTTTGTTTGTAGGTGCATCCTGTTTGGACAGCATATTATTGCAAAGTCAGCTTCTTATAAGCACATTTCCTTAAGAAGGTTCTTACCCCCACACTAAAAGTTACTTCCCTTAATCTTGTCACACAAAGTTAAACAAAAGAACAGACTGCATTTATCACATTCTCCAACACCCTCCCTCTTAAACACATACATTCTCACTGACTCACCAAGACACCCAAAAAAATGACACTTTACCCTCACTCACACACCCCATACACACTTTATGCTCCAAGGTCCAGGTACCGATGCCACAGTAGAGCCACCAGTCCCCGGACCCGGGAGATGGACCCCCTACCTTCTAGGACGGAGACAAGCAGACCGCCAAGGGCCCCACAGTGGCAAAGCAGCCCGACAGCCCAGGACCCCGACCAGACCGCCTGTTCCTCCTCTGGATCCCAACCCCTGATGGCCCGTAGTGAACAGGGGTGTGAAAAGACCCCTAGTCTCCATCCTCCCGCTCGAGTATGGTGTTGATGTGTGTTGTTATAATGTGCATTTAAAACAGAAGGGTGGGATGTTAGGAAGGCAGCCACACATCCCCCAACCCCCACCCCGAGCCCTCAGTGTCTATATGTGGTTTAACAGTGGGCACCGGCACCAGAGGTGAAGCTGATTGAACCGCTCCCCCTCTAGATGCCGAAAAGTGTGCCCACATATGTGTCGCGTGAGAATGTTATAAGTGGGAGTGTCTAAGTTGTATATTAAAATTGGGACCCAGGACACCACGGGATAGCGTGGAGCCGAGTCCCAGGAGCCGAGTCCAGCGCAAAAAAGGACTGATCCGGCCCAGAAACGGCACCCAGCCGCTGCGACCAGCAGCCAGGCACCCCAACCAGCAAACAAGGCGAGACGCTATTACAGGGACCGGCGATGACAATCGGCCCAGAGAAAAAGAGAGAGGCGGCTGCACATGCCGGCCGCCGGCCGGCCCCGACCCCCACAGCCAACAGAGACCCCACGCCGGCCGACCCCCAGCCAGGACCACAGCTAAGGGGTGCAGCGCCCCCGAATCCCCAGGTCCACCCCAGACCCTACCCAGGCGCAGCACGGCCACCAGGCCAGTAACCCATGTCCGCCAGTGCAACCCCCCCAAGGCACCGTATGCAGCCATCAGGAGTTACCACCCAAAGCCCAACCCCAGGCCGGCCATGATGTCAAGCGCCCCATCCGCCCAGTGATCCCACCCCCTGGGGTCCCCCCCAGACGCCTCCAACCCCAAAACCCCCACGTCAGCAACAGTGTCCCAAACGACAAAACCAAGTGCCCCCCACCCCCACTAGGTGATGGAGCCGATCAAAGGAGCCCAGAGAGATTGATCAGATATGGAGCCAGAGGCCGTCTCAAGACCAATATGGTCCAACAAGAGATTTCTATACTGATTAATATTAAGAGCTTTTTTATTTTTCCAGTTCAGGAGGATAGTTTTCTTAGCGATGCATAAGGCAATGTGAACCATTAGAACTGACTTTGTGTCCATGGTGACATCATTTAAATTTCCTAACAGGCAAATTGAGGGAGATGGTGGGATGTTACATTTCAGACACTTTGATAAGTCCTCACATATCTGGCACCAAAATTTCTTAACAGGTGGACAGAACCAAAGCGCATGAACATAAGTATCTGGTATATTGCTTGTGCATTGTAAGCAGGTATTAGACGATTTAAAACCCATCCTAAACATTCGTTGACCTGTATAGTGTACTCTATGAAGGATTTTGTATTGTATTAATTGCAAATGAGGATTGTTTGTTATTTTAAATGTTCTTAAACATATCTGAGACCAAACGTTTTGGTCAAAGCTGGCTGTTAAATCCACCTCCCATTTTGAAATAGGGATGGCTATTGATTCATCTAATGTAGATAAAGTTTTGTATATTGAGATTAAGAAAATCTAAAACTCTTGCTGGAATTTGTAATTCAGCTGCATTGAGCCTAAATTTACCTTTAATAATAGATTTAATTTGTTGATATTCTAAGAATTTGTTTTTATCAATTCCATATTGTGTAATTAATGTATTAAATGGGATAAAGTCTGTTCCTTCAAATATATGTTCCAGGTATTCAATTCCATTGCACCTCCAGACTGGGAAACTTATCATACATTTTTTTGCAAGATGTCGGGGTTATTCCAGATGGGTGTACGTCTGCATGGGATTATTGTGGACTCTGTCAGTTTTAGAAACTCCCACCATGCTGTCAGAGAGGAGCTGATATTTATGCTTTTAAAGCATTCATATTGTTTTATATTTGAGCTAATAAATGGTAGGTCTGAAAGTTTTATCTTATTACATAGTGTCTGTTCTACGTCTATCCAGGACTCGTCTAGGTAGCTATGTTTTAACCATCTTGAGATGTATTGGAGCCTGTTGGCTAAGAAATAATGATGGAAGTTTGGTAGTTCTAGACCTCCTTTTTCTTTGGTCTTCTGCAGTGTTTTTAAGCTGATACGTGGGGGTTTATCTTTCCAAAGAAATTTAGAGATAGAAGAGTCCAGAGATCTAAACCAGTCTAGTGATGGTTTACTTGGGATCATTGAGAATAAGTAGTTGATTCTGGGCAAAACCATCATTTTTATTGAAGCAACCCTTCCCATAAGTGATATGGGTAGGGATTTCCATCTAGCAAGATCATCTTCCACTTTTTTCAAAAGTGGGATGTAGTTTAGCGTTATTAAATCTGCCAGTCTTGGTGAGACATTGATACCTAAATAGGTAATATTCCCTGACTGCAGTTGTGTATTAGTTGGATTCTGGACAGAACAATTGATTGGAAGAACTGTAGATTTTAACCAATTTATAGAATAATCTGAAAAGAGGTTTGTGAATGCTGGAGAAAAAGTAATACATCATCTGCATATAAAGACTGATTTTATGTTCTATGTTATTGCAATTTATGCCTTTAATATTGTGAGTTTGCCTGATTGCTGCAGCTAGTGTTTCAATAAAAATAGTGAACAGGGAGGGAGAGAGAGGACATCCCTGCCTGGTACCTCTCTGAAGATAAAACCTAGATGATGTTTGGTTATTTGTCCGGATACATGCTGTTGGTGAACTGTATAATATTTTCTACCAGTTTATAAAAGAATTTCCAAAGCCAAATTTATGTAAGGTTACAAATAAGAATTTCCAGTTAACTCTATCAAATGCTTTTTCTGCATCTAAAGATAATATATTAGTTTTAATGTTTTTACAGTAAGAAAAATCTATTAAATCTATTAATCTACGTGAATTTGTGGATGAATGTCTCCCTTTAATAAAACCAGTTTGATCAGGATGTATTATAATAGGGGTTACTTTCTCTATCCTTTTTGCGAGGGCTTTGCAGATTATTTTAAGATCAACATTGATAAGGGATATGGGACGATAGCTGGTGGGAAACAAAGGGTCTTTACCTGATTTTAGTAGAAGACTAATGTAGGCAGAATTCATATTTGGTGGGAGTCTTGCATTTTCCTTGGTTTCCTGCAGCATTCTGTGGAATGTTGGTGCCAGAATATTCCAGAATTCTTTGTAGAACTCTGCTGGAAATCCATCTAGCCTGGAGCCTTTTTATTGGGCATGCCTTGGAGGGCCTCCTGGATTTCAACCGCTGTTAGTGGTGAATCCAGGGCCATCGCTTGACTTTCAGATAATTTAGGTAGTGTTATGTTATCAAAAAAAATTTAAATTTCATGATCCGATGGATTTATCTCTGGTGAGTATAAAGCGTTTTAAAATTCTTTAAATGTGTTGTTTATTCTTCCAGGATCATATACTGTATTCCTGGTCTGATCTTTAATAGCAGATATAGTTGTTTTTTCTTTATTAATTTTAAGCTGGTTAGCCAAAAATCTACCTGATTTATTACCTTGTTCAAAGTTTTCTATCCTAAGTCTTTGAATTAAGAACTGGGTCTGTTTATTAATAATTTGATTTAATTCTAGCTTTGCTTTACGAATTTTGCCAAGTCTCTCCTCATCTAGAGAAGCTTCTAATGAATTAATAGTTTCTTCTAATTCCTGAATACGTTTTTTTTCCATTTTGTTTTTATTTGATGAGAATGAGATTATTTTACCTCTAATCACAGCTTTTCCTGCCTCCCAAAGAATGGATGGCGACGTACCAGGGAGGTCGTTATATTCCAAATATGAGGCCCACTCTTTTTCGAAATATTTAATAAATTCTTTTTCCTTAAGTAAGGATATATTAAATTTCCAATTTTTGCTTTGAGGTGTTTCGGTTTTATTTACTAAAGTTAGAGAAACAGGAGCATGATCGCTAACAGCTATAGGGTGTATCTCAGTGTCTGAAATGCCAGTCAACAGTGAGCTGCTGACTAACAAATAATCCAGTCGAGAATATGAATAGTGGACATTTGAGAAGAAAGTATATTTTTTGTCATTGGGGTGAAGAGATCGCCATGCATCACAAAGTCCATAATCGCTCATGTACTGTTTGACTATATCTATAGATTTCCAGCTGCGCTGAGTCCCTGCTGTGCTGAGCCTGTCTATTTCTTAATTTAAACCAAAGTTGAGGTCGCCCCCAAGAAGAAGTGAGAAATCCATGTGTTCAAGGAGCACCGAGAAGAAGGAATGAAAGAATGAGGGGTCATCAACATTTGGACCATATATACTGACAATACATAACTTTTAGTTATGTATAGATAGTTTTATATAATAAATCTACCCTCTGGATCTGTAACTGTATCTATTACTGTAAAATTTACATTTTTATTTATTAATATTGCTACTCCCCTTTGTCTGGAGTTATAGCATGCAGAAAACACATTAGGAAACTCAGGGGATTTAAGATCATCTGCAGCTGAGGTAGATTTATGGGTTTCTTGTAATAAGACGACATCTGCCTTCAATCTTTTAAGATGGTTAAAAATCTTAACTCTTTTCTCTCTGGTGCCAGCTCCATGAACATTCCACGTGACAAACCTTAGAGTAGTCATAGTTTTGAGATAAAAGTTGTAAAGTCCATATCACCATAGAAACTGATAAACACAGATTTATTATTAGTTTGTGCTTGGGGTTGCCTGATTGAAAATCCAAAAACCGAGATATAAGAAAGAGAGAAATAGAAGAAAGTTGTGAAAGTGTGAAGGGTGAGGGTGAGAGAGAAAGAAATAGTTATGTTATGAAAAAATTCTGTGTGTGTGTGAGTGATAAAAGAAGGAAAAATGAGTGACAAAGACATTTGGTGATAGACATGTGAAGATGAGAAAAGAAAAAAGAGCCAGTATCCCAGTGCTTAGCCCTGGCCCCGCCCACATTGAGTAATGTAAACAACTTTACAGAGCTGTGCTAACATTAGATTATAGTTGACTGATAAAACAACTCTTATCTGACCAGTGTTACATGACTAATAAAGCCAAGGAGTAAGCTGGGGGTCCCTGAACAGCTGCCCATTAACATACAGTTTATCTACCGCTACTGTAGCTCTGGTACCTTCACTGATATATTTTTTCCTGATTGGGAACAAAACGCGACTTCTATCCAGGATCTCCTTCGGATAATGATCATTAACGCTGTAATTCGTTCCCCGCAGCTCTCTGTCCTGGCCTCTGACCTGCTCTTTTTGCTTGTAATGCTCGAATTTAGCAACAATTGGTCGCGGCCGGCTGTTGTTGGGCTTCTTACCTCCGAGCCGGTGGACGTCGTGAAAAGTGATGTTTTTTACCGTGTCGCTTGGGAGCTTTAACTGATGTTGGAGAAAATCTCGGACGGTGGATTCAGCGTCGTCCTCAGCCTGTTCTGGGATCCCGGAAAAAACAAGATTCCCCTGGCCTGTATATCCAAGATAGTTTCTTTCATCCTCTTCCTTTCTCCGGACAGCTGCGTCATCCCCTCGGTGAGTTTCTTTACACTCTCCCTAAGCGTTTAGTTTTCTGCAGCGAGCGATGCTACCTGTTCTTGGCTGAACTCCAAGGATTCCCTTAGAGCTTGAAATTCTTTATGGAGAACCTCAACCAGGCCCAGACGGGCGTCTAGGCTGGTGAGCTTCTTATCTATTGAGTCCAGGACATCCCTGTAGCTTTTCTCTGGAGAGATGGTGGAGGTGCTGGCCTCAGAACGAGTGCGTTTTTGTGATGGTGTGCTTGTCGGCACACCAGAGGTAGATTTCTGTGGCTTGCCCTTAACAATGTTGTCAAAGCACTCGTCCAAGTAGCTTTCCAGGCTGTGCAAGGTTTCCTGGTCCAGTTTGTTTATGGAGAAATACAAAACAATGGTTATTTTTATTAAACGTTTGCTATATTTGGCTCAAATGTTATGGTTTGTTTTTACCCGAGTTTGTTTGTTTTACCAGTTTACCGCCATATTACTTACGCACAGCTCTCGCGAGATCTCAGCAGCAGCTCATCATCCCGTCTAGTTCCTAGGATTTCTAAAACAACTAACAGGAATGATATTTTTGATATAAAATGATTACTTAAGAACAACAAAAGGCATCAATTCCATGGAATAACCCAGGTCTCAAATGAAGAAAGAATATTCAAGCCAGCGTCATTCTTGAAAGAATGGAAATTGGCATCAAGGCACAATGATGAGCACTTTAAATCTGAGAACTAAACTTCGTTTCTAACTCTTATGTCATACGCTTATAACATTCTTCTCAGAATTAAGAGGAAAGATTCAGATATTACCAGTGTTGGGGAGAATACTTTGTAAATGTATTGAGTTATAGAATACTGAATACCTGCTTTAAAATGTATTTTGTTACGTATTCCGGTACTTTGCTTAATCCTGGTACTGTATTCCAAATACTTGGAATACTCCCCCTTAAAAAACAGCATTTAAGTCTATTAAATGTCACAATATGCATTGGTAGCTACTCCTGCAAGAAAACAGAGGGCATATTAATGCTAAACATTATGTACTGATTGGGAAAAAAAGAAATAAAACAATTTAATTATTTTTGTTTATTTATCAAAGTGTCAACAGAACATTTCTGTAATAAAGTGACAAAGTGCTTGAACATAGCACAGCATTACTGTCTGTAATATATATATGCATTTTGCTTACCCTTTGTATTTCACAATTTGACAAAAAAAAAAAGGCTATTGCGACTTTCTTTTTGTATAAACATGACGGTTCATTTCACTCCAAATGGAGAGCTTTTATCCTTATGGCAGGAAACATCATCAAGCTAACGTCATTTCAGATAAAACGAACAGCGACACTAACTGTGAGAAATGACCTAACTTACACGATACATGTACTGTCAAATAATGCATACAGTCTATAAAAACAATGTAGGATACTTTAAGTTGTTTATTCAGATTAGACGTTGAGTCTTTGGACGGAGCTAATAGGTTGTTCGCTGGCAAACAAAGATTGCACTGCACTGTTAAGAGTGCTCCCCCCTCTCCTTTTTTAGCGTGAAAAATTGCTCGAATTTCAAGGAAAGGAATGCATTTTTTCCTTCATTGCTCGTAGGTTGATTCGGCTGCGGTTGTGGCTCCAACCACTCCAGCTCCTGGTCTGAATCAGTGACTGTATATAGATCTGAATCTGAATCCATACCTAGCCTCTCATGTTAACGCTGATACTTGATAGTGAGAATGGGGCGCGGGTTTGACGTCAGAGAGAAGCGACAGTGTTATTGTTTGCAGAGATGCGGTGGTGTGAAAGAAAATAAACGGAGTGTGCAATGGCCGCTGGCTGCTCTGCTTTTTGACTACGACACTGGGGGCCGCCATTACTCCGCCATTGCTGTAGTACCGCCATATAGCCGCTAGTCCCCCATTGGAATACATTGCACTTTAGACACCTTAAAAACAACTTTAATGCCCGGTGCCTATTTTTTTAAAAACTGTCTACAGCTACATATTGCTCCTGTGATTACGCTGGGTTAAAAAAACCCAGAGGCACCAGGCTGGTTAACGTAGGATAAATTTTCTAAATCTTGTATTATTAATGAGGGCCGGACTTTGATTGACAGGCCGTTTATGTCGCTGCCTGGCCCATCGGCTAGTCCAGTGTTTCTCAAACTTTTTTTATCATTCCCCACTTTGGACAAAGGAGCATACACAAGCCCCCCCATGCTTTTATCGCCCCCACAGAATGGTGACCACGCCTGATTTTTAAAGTGTTTTATTTATTTAAATAGCAGAGTTAGTCTACAACTTTTTAAGGGTATAAATTAGTTGGAAAAAGGGGTTATAAAACCGGCTCAGAAATATATGCTGTCAGTAGTTGCTACATGTAGAACTTCAGCTCACAGTTGGAGAAAATAAAAGTTGTAGTTCTATCAAATTTACAAAGCTTTCAAAAGTACAAAATAAAAAAATAAATAAAGAGCAAGATACTCATCCCTGTATTTCCACCGTGGTTGACCATGTGACTTCTCTTACTCTGAAACGTTCCCTGTTCTTTTTAGATATTTGTCCATTTTGTAGATGGAATCTCTGATAATGCGGCTACTGCAGCTTGTTTTGTTCTGCTGCGATATATTCCAACGTCAAACTCCCAGCCCGATGTTCCAGGTCCCGGTTCTGTTTACAATGATGATCACAATTGCTAATTTATATATGTGTGTTTAATTTTGTGAGAGGGGGGAGCTGGTTGATTTAATTTACAGTGCAGTGAAACATTCACAACGACAGAATCTAGGGGGGAAAACTATTTAAATCCCATTGATGTCACGCCCCACCTGCAATACCTCTGCGCCCCACTAGTGGGGCTGGCCCCATAGTTTGAGAAACACTGGGCTAGGCTAATATGAAGCTAGCAGAGTTTATTTGGCTGTGGAGCTGAGCTCAACCTAACGCATTCTGTCTGAGTCTTTTCACTTTGATATATTAGACTATTGAATAATGTGTGAGCCTAAGTAAAACATGTTTGTAATTACAAAATTGAAGTTTAAATGTTTTCACCCTTGTCTGTTTGACCACTATAACATTTTACTGCTGATATGCAGTGTGCGATTTGTAAAAAAAGGAGAGGGGGGATATATATATATATTTTTTTTACTTTTTATTCTTGAAAATGACGACAGGTTTGTGTATGCAGGCTGCAGGGCATCTTGCTCATACATTTACCCTTTAAAAACTGACAGAAAATGTGAAAAACAAAATTATTGTTGACATAAAAAAATTAAGATAAGATCAAATATATTATGATTAAAATTAAACATAAGAATTCACTTGACTTATCCAGTCATAGCAGGTGAGATGATTTTTTCCCCGTGGCAGCATCAGCAGCACCTTGTCCGCCCTCTCAGACCCATAACTCTCTCTGCATATTTTTATGTGGTGAAAAAAATCACCTTGGAACCCAGCCGTGGTCAGGTGCAGAAATACTTTTCAGATGTAAGAATCCCTCTATACCCTCAGTTTATTAAACCGTGCGCATGGATTTGGGGTGCTGCATGAAAGTGTAGATATTCGAGTTTAAACAGTGCATCCACCAGTGCAATTTCCACATATTCAGTATCCTCTTTAATGCAAGGTGTTCTAATTATGCTGCGCTACCAGCTCCATGCTTCCCAGAGGCAAGACGGACACACACTGGGCACTTTTTTGACTATTTCCACAAATTTTGCAATCGGTTTGTCTTCAAAGCCATATAAAAACAAATATTGCATTTGTTGTGCATGGAGTTGAAACAAACCTGGTCACTAGTGAGATTGTAGTCGTATTATTTAAAAGTTAAAGGAATAATACCCTTTTTTCAGTTTAAAGCTCTGAAAAGGTCCAGCACGATGCCCAAATCAGCGCGCACATAAAACATGCGTAAACTGAGGCTATATATGAACCTCAAAATTATTTCTGCACCTGACCCCTGCCAGGCTCCGTGCAGAGATGAAGGGAAGATTGTTGAGTGTTTTTATCATTCTTCCTCTAGTCTGTGCAAGATTCTGGGTTGATTGCGCAGAATCCCCTCTTGAACTCTGCTGCGGAGACGGAACGTGTAAACTGCAGCCATTAATTTATGAAGGTGTTCGCCTATGTTGTTTAATATAAATTTTTAATTAACCTTACCTTAACCTATTATCAATTCAAAGATGCAAACTCTCTGAGGATCAGTATTATTTGTTCTGTTAATGAAGCATATGTTTGCGGGAGAAACAGAAAGGCGTTCACAATCTTTAACAACTTTTATTTTCAAGAATAAATAAAAAATCATCAAAAAAGGGGAAAAACGTGCTCCTGACTTGACTCCAAGCCCTCCGCCCTCGGCTGTATCAGGATATTGTCAACCGTGGCCTTATTTGTATTCATTTCTGGGGAGTAGAATTTAAATCATTATTAGATTACAATTATTACAGTATTCATCCATTCATAGCAGCACACACAAGGCACTTTCATCCACACGCATTCAACACACATACACTGCACGCACTTTTCATACAAGGAATTTAGTACTTGACACATTATTATGCACTATATATATATATATATAGTCAATGTTACACACATGTAAACATATTGCAGATTAGACTAGGCTAATAAACATCCTCCACTCGGCTTTACGTACATTTTGACAGCAATCTGTCTCGAGACTCTTTTTATCCAATTATCTTCAATATCACGTTGTGATAATTCAGTTTAAATTGCTGTATTTCGTTCGAATGTAATTGTAGTAACACTACATCTTAATAATTATTTTAAGTTATGAGTTCTTACCTTATGAGATTGGGGGGAAAAGAGAGCTGTCGGAGGCGCACAGATGGCTGCAGTAGAATGAAGCGGGAGCGCTATATATACAGTCAATGAGCGGATTAGCCTTTAGCTTAGCTAGCCAGGTTTAGCATCAGAGCTAAAGGCGCGGGAGCAGAAAGGGCGGGATTACGACAGAAATACACACCCCGCGAGGGCCAAGCAGGGCCGAGTCTACAGTGAAGATCCCGCCCTTATGCCCTTTTTAGGAACATGCTGCGTCAGAACCGGGGAGGAGGAATCTGTAAATCCACCATGATTTCCCCCATGAACGTGGTCATTTTGGTAAACGGGGAGGAGTGCGGAAACGCTGTCCATTATTTATACAGTCAATGGGAGTGTGTTGCTCAGCTCCAAAGAGTATTATATTCGTGAGTCCTGACCACGAAAGTGTGAAACACACAAGTATTCCAATGGTATTACGAAAGTAACTGTATTCTAAATACCATGTTTAAAAATAGTAACTGTAACGGACTCAAAATTAGTATTCTAAATACGTAACGGCAGTACATGTATTCCGTTACTCCCTAACACTGGATATAACTTTGTCACAGGATGATGCTGGGTTTTGCCCCTTGAGCCCCCTGCAGCACATAAATGTTATAAAAAACTACATGCTACTCCATGAGCTAACATTCACAAACTGTGGCAATTATCAAATCCTTCTCATCAGCTAGTGGGTCCAAGACAAGAAGAAATGATGGAGAAAACAATAGTAGGCCTATAATGTTTATGCTATCATTTTTCTTGGATCGTTTAATTTGTTCCTGTAAATGTGTTCTTTAGCAGTTATATTAACAATTGACTGGTGTTAAAAATACTAAGATTAACTCTCCAACAATATATCTAATAAACCAGTCACTTATTAGCCTCACTACTACTAGCCTATACAATTATCAGTTCAGAAATACACCCAAAAATAGCATCCGCGGTAGTAGTGAGCAGTAATAAATCTGCTAGGCCTAATTACTTACGCCAGTTAACAACATTACACAAAATAAACCTCGCCAAAGTTATACATCAAATAAATAGCATAGCTAGTATATTCGAGCAATGTTAACACTCACCTTCAAACGTAAGGTCCTTATTTCACTCATATTTAGGTTTTCCGACGTGTCCGCATTGTTTACATCAGCTGATGTTCTGAGATGGACAGCTTTAAAAAGAAAATCTTTGTTTAAAATTGTAGCAACAACATTTCAGTCTTTCCAGCTCACATTCGTTATAACAATAACGTATCCCATGAGAAATATAGTTATAGTGACATATTATCCGTTAAACATTTCTGAATAGATGTTCATTACTGATATACATTATTTGTTTGTAATTAAATTAAGAGACTTAAAATAATAATCCACCTCTATCAAAAATAACTTAAATGATGGTGAAGAATTCTGAAATTTACATTTATGGATATGAAACTTCCCTAACAAAATATAAAGTACATAATTTATTTTCTTTGAAGTCAAAACAATTGATAATGTTCTTCCCCTCAATGATGATTTTGTGTTTTATTTTGTCTTTAATCTATGATTATTAAAAATATTGCAAGAGTTACGAGTGCCAACAAACAAAATCTGATAAAGACAAAGCTAAAAAATTTTAAAGATCCAGGGGTTCCCTCAAAGGAAATCATTATTTTCAAAAACTAAAGCAGATACACGCCGTCAGCTCACCACCTGTGTAATGGAATCCACAGACTACAGAGGCTTGCACTTCTGCGCCTCCTGATGGATAGATTCAAGATTGCAGAAATTAAATTACCGCTTGGAACAGGGGTGTTTCCACTCTCTACGTCAGGACAAGGGACGTAATGACGTATGTTGCGGCCGAATTTGTTAAGCTGATTGTAACGTGATCATAACGCGACAATACTGCACTGATACTGCAGGAGTATCAGCTGAAAAAGGCGGAAATTTTTCATACCCAGATCTGCATACTGTTCCCCTTTAATGTTGCTAAAACGAGTTTTTTCTTCTTTTTTTTTTTTAAAGAAAATCAGCAATTAAAACAAACAACACAAAACTATGTAATAAAAAGAATTTCATGGTTCCTCAGGGAGACTCTGGTGCCAACACAACCCATGCTCAGAAAACGGTTCTCTTTTTTAAAAAGGTTATTTATTTAACAGGTGTGCAGCAAAGGGGATCATCTGGGAGCAGCGACTGTGGATCTGAGGGGAGGAGGGTTTGGAGAGGTAAGTGAGTTTGTGCAGATGCGGCTGGCAGACCAAGTGAGAGATGAGTCCTTTGATCCCTTCTTTCCTTGTCAGGCAGGCTTGAGGGTGGACAGACAGGTGAGCGAGGTGGGATTGGTTGGTGAGTTTCAGGGTGGCAGTATGATGAACTAGACTTCCAAGTCATTTCCCACAGGGAAATGACTTGGAGGAGGAGACGCCGTGAGCAGATGGAAGACAACGAGGGAGGCTTGGAAACCAGCACAGAGGCCTAATGGCAGGGGAACTCAGAAGACACAGGAGCTGCAGGGAGGAACAACGAAGAGGTAGGGTTCAATACTTTCTCTAAGAACAGAGAACGCAGGTATGAGCCTAGTTACGGCTTGGTAAAGGTTAACCATCTGGCGTCTGCTTCAGGTACCCTTTTATGCTGTCACCCTAATCAGCCCAGATCTGGTGCAGCTGGTGCCTCGCCTGCCAGTCACACCCTGTAGGAAAGAAGGTAAAGGAAAACACCAATCTGCACACGTCAAACACAGAACCCAACAAAAAAACACAATACCAGGTTTATTTTCATTAATTTATTTACTGGAAGCTTAATAAAGTGACAACTTTGACATGACTATCTGTCATCATGCTGTGAAGACGGTCGGATCCACCTATCTGGCTGCAATGCCAGCTCGTGACACACAAGGACCAGTGTTGCTAACTGTCTCCGACAGAAAGTAGCTGAAGTTGTCCCAGAAAGTCGCTAGATGTTGCCAGATGACGTCATATGCTAATTTGCATAATGATTATGTCATCACGTGATGCAAATGAAACAGAAAAAAGGAAATAATGATATTTAGATTAAGATTTGGTCATACAGGGTTAAACAATACATTTGTTTTACAACAGGGAAAACATGCTACAGGGTAATGTGACCTTTGTCTTCAAGAAGAGACTGTAGAGCATGTTATAGTATTTTGCCTGAAGTATAGCCTATTGTTGAGAAAACTGCTACAAAATTTACAGGATATCAAATTGCAACTGGACCTCCAAGACCTTTTAAACAAAATTCAAATTTCTGAGAAAAAAAAATACATTTGCTGAGATATCTCAAGAAGACAAAATTAATAAAGAGAATGTAGTTGTTTGTTTTTTTAGTACTTTGTAAAAAAATAAGCAGGGCATATTTTAGCATGCATCAAATGTTTCTTGACAACTGCCATTAAATAGATGTTTATTGCTTGTGGTATTATTTTCATAAGGTTTTTTTTTTGTTTTTTTATTCCACGGTTTTTTCCCATTATTTATCCCCCAGTGCTCCTACCTAGTTCCAGTCCTGGGGTTCCGCTCTCCCATTGCCAGCCCCGGGAGGGCCCCACACTGAAACCCAAGCCTCCTTTATGCTTGGGCAGTGAGCAGGCCCTTCTTTTCACCTGATGGGGCGGGGTTTCCCTGGCTGGACGTAGCGCGTGGAAGGATCATGTTATTCCAGCTAGATCCTCCCCATCCCTTCAGGCGCCCTGGCCGGCCAGGAGGAGGCAGTATATGGCCCCAGGACTAGTGCATGTTTTTGTGGGAGTAGCTCTCATTAGCTGCTTAAAGGAGTCATAACCTAGTATTATCTTGGATACCCACGCTCTATTATAGTCTTTCAGGCCCTTCTAAAAAAAAAGTTGAAAAAAAGTGAAAAAAATAAACACAGAGCTCCTCTGACCCTTATTTCTGAAGGCATTATTGTCTCGCGAGATCTGATGCGGTACTTTGGCTGTCGTGGACGGGCATTGTAATAATGCAAATGAGGGTTGATTGGTGGCAGGAAGAAGGGGGGTTGACACCGCAGGTAACGCTTCAGCATATCTAACCCATATCTACTACTCCCGCTAGCATACACTAGCCACATAGCAGTTAGCTGCTGTTTGTTACACACAGCAGAGCAATAAAAACACAGCCTTACCGTTTCAATTGCAGGCAAGTCTCTGATTGTTGGAATTGCCCCTATTTCCATGTTGATTCTGGCAGTCAACAGCAGAGCAACTCACGTGTGCACTACGTTTTTGGCAGAAATGGTTTTAGCTGATTAAAATAAAAGGCTGACACGAATATGTCTTCTTCATGCATCATTGCGTGAAGAAACTTTCTGCATCTTTTACGGTGGAGTTCGTACTTCGAATCGGTGATGTCGGTCGCGAACGAACCGGCTCTAAGAGCTAACTCTTTGAAGAGAACGATGGGAGCCGGCTCGTCATTGGGAGCAGTTTTTTAAATTTTTTCATTCCCCCCTGCTTGTTTTGGTACATTTGGTACACATCGTTTTGCATTAATTTTGGTAATAAATACACTTTAAGCAAGAGAAAATCTGAGGAGCCGAAAGAGCCGGCTCTTTATGTTGAGCCAAGCCAAAAGAACTGGCTCTCCAAAAAGACCTGGAATTCCCATCACTAGAATTCAGTAATGGCGGGGCTCGACTGAAAATGAGGGGGAGAGGAGCGAGGGGAGAGAGGGAGGTCGGGCTTCCTGCAGCATAGGTAGGTCTGCGATGTCTATATATGGTATATCCTGCACCAACTTGACGTCAAGTCGGCCAGAAATTAAAACCACGAATTTGAGTGCACGTGGGCTGGTTGACGAACCCAGGGGTAAACAAATGCTTCACTTTTAAATATCGGCTTCCTGGGCAGTGTATAATCGTTAGGCAATCATAACATACCTTTTTTCTCATGGAAAAGTGAAAATTACAGGTCATGACTCCTTTAAAGAGTAACTAAACCCTAAAACAACTTTTTTTTGCTTCTAAACTGTATAAATGGGTCTTTGCCAATGCAATCTTTCAGTTTTTGGGGATTTTTTTTATATTTTCGTGTAAACATGTTTAATTCTACACTTTTTGGTCTAAAAACGTCTTAGTGCTGCCCTCTTAGGGTTGAACGGTGGCTACTGCATTTGAATTTTGTGATTGGCGGAGAGCGGTACATTTCTACGTCACAGGCATTGACTGTGTCACAGCAGTCAGTCTCACAGACCCGCCCTGTGAGTTTGGGTATAAAAATATCAGACATACCGGCCCTGTGGCGAGTTTGGAGTTGGATTGCGTTTTTCAGGTTACCATTATTATCAGTTAGGATAGCTAACATACTGTTTTGAACGTTAGCCTATGTTAGCATTACCATTCATTGACTAGACCCATCCTGTCTCCCTCAGCTGCAGCAGCAGCACCAACCTCGGACAGCGCTGACTCAGCGCCCTGAGCCCAGCGGCTCGGTGCTGCTTGGCCCCATAAAGCCTCCCTCTATCTCCGGTGACGGCGGAGGTAGAGGGAGGCTTTATGGGGCCAAGCAGCCTCGAGCCGCCAATTCAAGCCCGAGGCCGCCGCTGCTGAGGCAGAGGGATAAAAAAATCTAAAACCTTTTCTGGCATTTGTGACTCAACTGTATTGAGCCTAAATTTACCTTTTATAATGGATCTAATTTGTTGATATTCTAAAAATTCATTTTTGTCAATCCCATATTGTGTAATTAATGTATTAAACGGGATAAAGTCATTTCCTTTAAATATGTGTTACAGGTATTCAATTCTTTCAAGCCTCAGGTCTGGAAAATGTATCATACGTTTTTTTTTGCAGGATGTCGGGGTTATTCCAGATGAGTGTACGTCTACATGGGATTACTGCATGGGATTAGTGAGCATGGGATTAGTGAGCAAATAAATGGTAGGTCTGAAATTTTTATCTCATTGCATAATGTCTGTTCTACGTCTATCCAGGACTCATCTAGGTAACTATGTTTCAACCATCTGGAGTTGTATTGAAGCCTGTTGGCTAAGAAATAATGATGAAAGTTTGGTAGATCTAGACCCCCTTTATCTTAGGGCTTCTGTAATGTTTTTATGCCAATACTAGGGGTTTATCTTTCCAAAGAAATTTTGAGACCGAGGAGTCCGCAGATCTAAACACATCTGGTGATGGTTTGCTTGGGATCATTGAGAATAAGTAATTGATTCTGGGCAAAACCATCATTTTTATTGATGCAACTCTTCCCATAAGTGATATGGGTAGAGATTTCCATCTAGCAAGATCATCTTCCACTTTTTTTAAAACCATTACTGGTTTAACAATCTTCCATTCGTTCATAAGCATCCAAGCATGATTTCATACTTCCAAGACCAGGTAAGCTCTAACCAGAATAGAAAAGTCAAGCACCACAAAGCCAACCATTTCCATCTTATTGTCTAAAGAACCTTCTTTGTTCTTGAGAACATGTTTATAAGGTCCGTCAGTTTTGCCATGGCTCTAAATTGTTCTCACACCCAGGTATTAACAAGACTCAGGCCAAGGTATATAAGTTTCAGGTGGCCCACCTTAAAAAAGAAAACTCTAGAGTTTGTGTCAGCCATGTGGTTGATGGATTATCCAAAATGACCCACCTCATACATCTTCACAAACTACCTTCTGCCCCTGAGCTGATGTGATGGCCTGACAGCTGTTAAGAGTTCATGGGTTTTCTCACGTTATTGTCTGACAGATAACCACAATTCATTTCCTGCTTTTGGGGAGAGTTTTGCTCTCTACTTGGCATTGATATTAGTCCGTCTTCAGATTTTCATCCTCGGATGGATGGCCAGACCGAGGGGATAAACCAGGAGGTTGAGGCCCAGCTGTGCATTCTCAGCATGGACGCTCCCAGTTGATGGTCCCAGATATTCCCTTGGTGGATTACTTAATGGATTAACATCAAGTGGTACAGGTCTGTCACTATTTCTTGTCATCTATGGTTATCAACCTCCTGTTCTCTCTGTGCATGAAAAGGTCACTCAGATTCTTGCTTCCCATCTCAGGAAATGGGGATATTGTCTCAGGATCTGGGGAAGGTACACAGCAGCTGTCTGCAAGACCTCTGCTGTATATGCCCGTAATGCCAACTGCCATCACTCCCAGGCCCGAAGATATCTGGTGGGTCAGAAGGTGTGCATATCTACTAAAAACCTAGTAATTAAGGCAGAGAATCACGTGTTGGAGCTCCGTTTTATTGGGCCATTTCCAGTTGCCAAGATTATCAACCCTGTGGCAGTTCGTCTGAAGTTCTTCTTTGGTTGTGCATTGTGCCTCAACCAGTTCTGTTGTCCAAGTTTTTCCCTCCTTCCAGACCCACTCCACCTGCCTGGCACTTTGATTGGGCTCCTGCCTTTACTGTCCATTGCTTGTTACATTCCCGGCATTTGGGTCGTGACATCCAATACCTGGTGGATTGGGAGGGTTAAAGTCTGGAGGAGAGATCCTGGATACCCTCTCGGCTCCTTTTGGATAAGAACCTATTTTGTAACTTTCATCATTAGATTCCTGATCTGCCAAAAGGGGCGTCAGTGGTTGCCCCTTGAGGAGGAGACTGGGTCATGATTTCTGTTTTCTGCTTACTACTCCCTCCCATCCCTACTGATTGCTCATTGTCTTCACCTGTGCTGCTCTTCACCTACTTGCTGCGAGATAATCTGATGCCTTTGCAACAGCCTTCAAAACCACTTCTAAATTATTCTTTTGAAACATCTCTGGCTTGGCTGCATGTTGGTTTCTGGCTACAGTGTGGTGGAAAATTGTTATGTAATTAGGAATTAAGTGTATATTCTCTGTTTAGTGAATGTATCTAAGGCAGAGGACAAGGTTAGTGGCAAGCTTATTGTTCCAGCTTAATGTTATGATAAAGATATATGTGTCAGGTCACCAGAGAGACAGACGCCGGGGCAGTAAGATAACAGTCTGGCCTTCGGATGTGCTGTTTTATGCGTTGATATCAGACTCTCATGAAAAGGTTACTCCGGAGGTGGGGCGTGAAGGTTGGAGAAGACATCTACAGAGATAAACAGTGATTGCTGAATACTATTTAAGCAGTTAGTTAGAAAGGTTGGTTAGGGTGATGCACGAGTAACTCTGTCCCCTCCATGCTCTGGCCAGACATGTTTGTATTAAATACTTAAACGCCTTCTGGGACTCAAGTCTTCTTTATTATGGAAACCCTGAGATACTTTTTTTGCCATAACAACAGTCTGGATCAAAAGTTTAAGACCACTTGAAAAATGGCAAATCATATTTTGCATGATTTGATTTTAACAATATTCCAAGTGGAGCTTCAATATTCAACAAGAAGAAATGGAAGTGAGAGAAAACATTTTTAGCATGCATCTAAAATGGTAAAATGGTAAAGACGGCCGCACGAAGGGCATCTACTGTCTGGAAACGTCCATTTTTGTGAACTTCACTTGCCATTCAACCCCAAAGAATCTCAATTGGATTTTGATCAGGGGAACACAGGATGGTCCAAAATGTTCTTCTCCTAGAAGAAGTCCCTTGTCCTCAGGGCATTGTGTACTGTAGCATTGTCCTGTGGAAAACCCCGTCACACAGAGGAGGGCTCTCAGTCAAGAAGAATGCTCTCTGCAACATCTGGATAAAGCCAACGGCCGTTTGACGTGCCTGCACCTCCTGAAGCTCCACTGTTCCACTGC
The DNA here is from genome assembly GCA_963556495.2 of Valencia hispanica. Classification (NCBI taxonomy): domain Eukaryota; kingdom Metazoa; phylum Chordata; class Actinopteri; order Cyprinodontiformes; family Valenciidae; genus Valencia; species Valencia hispanica. Next base: position 10,937,002 of record OY747704.1, read on the forward strand.
AGAAAAAGGCATCCTAGACCAGTGTTTCCCAAAGGCGGGGTGGGTCGGGAAGATTTTTTATGGGTCGCCAAATAATTTTCTTTAAAATGCTCTTTTCTGTCAAGAATCATACATGCAGTACTTCATTGAGCCACACGAAGGAGCACTTATAAAGACTATTTCTTACAGGGGCTATATCCTTTTTCCCCAAAATAAACATAACAATAGCTTTTTTATTTGACCATTTATGACTCAAACATCTCCTGGTGAGCCTACTGACACCTTGTCAGCTCACAGTGGGTGCACCTATAAGCCAGTATCCAATTTTTTCTATTTTCTGTCGGTTCGGATTTTCCCGCGCTGTCTGTGGATGTGACGTCAAGCGCGTTCATGTTAAATGTTTCAGATCACTCTGCCACCACCGCTAGTCACCACCATAGACTGTATGGTCAGCACTCGCAAGCAGTTCAATGGATTGTGTGAATACACAGAAGAGACCAAGGACAACTTTGACATCAACTGTAACTCCACATAAGACTAAAAAAGTTAAACCCCTGCGTGCCTGAAAAAGATCAAAGAGCGACCGGCGTATGAGCGCACACTGCGAGAGCGAGCAGAAAGGAAGAGCAGTTCCGTTTTTTGGCCACAGGTGTCAGTCGCAAGTTTAAATTTCAGAAAACTGCATATAGCCCCTTTAAACTATGGGTTTGTAAATGATTCCAAACAAAATCAAGAAGCTCGACCTATGTGATTATATCCCTCGAAAAACTTGCAAATGAAAGTTTAAAGCCAGCCAAATTGAAGAGACATTTGGAAATGCTTCACGTTGATTTAGCAAATAAATCACTGGATTTCTTTCAAATAAAGGAGCAGGAGATTAAATCATCTGCAGACCTTCTTCACAGAAATGTGACAATAAATGACAAAGCTCAGATTGTATCATATATGGTTTCTTACCGTGTAGCCACAGAGAAAAAGCCTCACATGATTGCAGAAAAACTTATCCTGCCTGCCACGATCGACATGGTTAGCACAATTATTGAGGAAAAAGCTGCAGAGAAATTAAAATGCATTTCACTGAGTGACAACACTGTTTCTAGAAGAATTATTGATATTTCAAGCAACCTTGAGGATCAACTTATTTCAAGACTAAAGATGGTGGGGGAGTTTTCCATCCAGCTGGATGAAAGCACTGATGTCTCAGACTGCGCAACTTTGTTAGTCTACGTGTGATGTATGGGAAATAGAAAAAAATTTTTTGGAGGACTTATAATGTTGCTTGACTATTCCTACTGGGACTACAGGTGAGCAGATATTTAATGTATTGAACAGTGAAGAGATAGAAATTCTGTTAATGTTGTATGAAGGTTTAATTTTAGTGTATGTGGCAACACTTAGAAACAGTGAACAATCAAGAGGAATGTGGTACATCCTGTGTGCCTTGTGTGAAGAAGCTGTGACCATTCTTTGAACGAAGATCTATGTGGGAGGAGTTTTAACTTGTTTCAATAAAAACCTTAAGATGAGATAAAGCTGTGCTCAGTTACTAGAACTGAGTCCAGCGAACGACGTCTCGCTGTTAAAATATATAATTGTTGTTTGTTGTTCTTATTGCTCCTTTTTACAGAAATGAACGAGCACGCGGGAAGGTGAAATGAGAGCTCAGAGAGAGCCCAGGGTCATAAAATAAATGTGTGTCTGTTCCTTTAAGAGAGGCTTTAAATTAGAGTGAAAACACCTTCTCAACAAAATGGTGACCCCGACGTGATTTCTGGAGGAGCAAAGGAAAACGTGAGTTTGGAAATTGTTGTGATCAACAGATGCTGGAGATCGGAGGACGGAAGTGACCCAGGTCTGAAGTTATTTGGTAAGCGCTGGCACACGAGGCGCAAAATTGATTAATCTAAAAGTATGTTCTGTCTGTAGTTCTCCAGTAAATGTTGATATCTGTTTCTGCTGAGTTAAATAGACGCCGACCGGGTCGGTAAACTCAGGGTGTGGCTGGCCCTAAGGTAAGCTAGGACGCTTCTTACTGAAAGCTTGCGTGTTGGACACGAAGAAGGCTGAGTGGGATCAGCTCGTGGATTGAGAAACCACGGAATGTCTAAAAAAAGGAAACTCAGAGATCAGAGAGCGATTTCAACCCTGGCATTTCTTGTTCCTTTGAGCAGGATCCCAGATCTGACTGGATCTCCGGGAGGAGCCACAGGCTACTGAGCCTGTGCATGGCCTGGTCTAGGACCAGCTGGATCCTGGAGACCTCCAGCTCAACGTGGAGGCCGGAACATCGCGGAGTTCCTCCCGGAGCAACAGTTGGATGGGGTCTTCCTTCACAGGGACAACAGCCAGTGAGTAAAAATTTGATGCGTGAAAGAATAAAAAATAAGAGAGAAAAAATAACTAGGTCCGGGACCTGTTTTGCAAATAAAGATCGGGGATCTTTGCGTGATGATCCGGGATCTCACAATGAATATCCATGTTAAAGGAGTTGGACTCCGAAAGCGCGCAGAGGTCTGGGATCTCAATTAGAAATAGGCCTAATGATCTAATGATAAATAATATCTAAATAATAATACTAGTAATGAAAAAGCATGATAATAAATACATAATTATATTAATGTGTGATAAACCGGTTGTGTGTGTGTGTGTGAATGGAGATTTCTATGGTGAAACAGCTGTAGGCTGAAAGCAGTCTCATGGTTAGAAAATTGAGTAAATAACACTGCGATAAGATAAATGGATCAGATCAAAGAGAAATAAAAGCTGAATTTACTTCATTAACATGAGAATGATAAATATTTAAAAATGAAAAATAAATACAGCAAAATGTAACTTATCGAAATATGGGGAAAAAATAGCAAAGAAGATTTAAAGGAGATGCAAAATTTATGTAAGAGAAAAGACAATACAACATTTCTTTAAAATAAAGATTATGAATTTGAAGGACGATTGACTGAGTAATTTCGCGCACTTTTTGGTAGTTGCGATATAAAATAAAACTAAAAGATCAAAATTGAAGAATTAGACATTTGGCATCTCAAATAAAGGAATTCCTCAGGAAAGAGTAAAGAAGAGAAAAAGGAGGGGTTCATTTGTGAAGCTGATGTGTTTCTTAGCACTCGGGATCTGATAATAAACAAGACCCCCCCTCTGTCCCTCAACAATGGGTCGTTAGTTGTTCTCTTAATAAACAAACCAACTGTGATGGGTTGCGACAGAAACCGGTAAAATGGACTTCCTGAGAAAGACTTGTTTGAAACCAGATTATCATGCGTTTCAAAATTGTTAAAGGTTATCCAACTGCCGGAAGGCAGAAGGGAAGGAACACATCGCTAGCTGATAAGGAGGGGGGTGTTTTAGCTGCGTGCAGCTCGCTCAATACAAAAGGTTGGGATTTCTTGAGTGCAGCGGCAACTTTTACTCTATAATAATAATAAAAAACATAGCTAATATTTTTAATGATATTCATGGGATGTCTGTGAGATCTCTCATATACAGGTCCTTCTAAAAAAATTAGCATATTGTGATAAAGTTCATTCTTTTCCATAATGTAATGATAAAAATTAAACTTTCATATATTTTAGATTCATTGCACACCAACTGAAATATTTCAGGTCTTTTATTGTTTTAAAACTGATGATTTTGGCATACAGCTCATGAAACCCAAAATTCCTATCTCAAAGTTTCTCTAAACGAGCTATTAACCTAATCATCTGAATCAACTAATTAACTCTAAACACCTGCAAAAGATTCCTGAGGCAGCCTGGTTCATTACTCAAAACCGCAATCATGGGTAAGACTGCCGACCTGACTGCTGCCCAGAAGGCCATCATTGACACCCTCAAGCAAGAGGGTAAGACACAGAAAGAAATTTCTGAACGAATAGGCTGTTCCCAGAGTGCTGTATCAAGGCACCTCAGTGGGAAGTCTGTGGGAAGGAAAAAGTGTGGCAGAAAACGCTGCACAACGAGAAGAGGTGACCGGACCCTGAGGAAGATTGTGGAGAAGGACCGATTCCAGACCTTGGGGGACCTGTGGAAGCAGTGGACTGAGTCTGGAGTAGAAACATCCAGAGCCACCGTGCACAGGCGTGTGCAGGAAATGGGCTACAGGTGCCGCATTCCCCAGGTCAAGCCACTTTTGAACCAGAAACAGCGGCAGAAGCGCCTGACCTGGGCTACAGAGAAGCAGCACTGGACTGTTGCTCAGTGGTCCATAGTACTTTTTTCGGATGAAAGCAAATGTTGCATGTCATTCGGAAATCAAGGTGCCAGCGTCTGGAGGAAGACTGGGGAGAAGGAAATGCCAAAATGCCTGAAGTCCAGGGTCAAGTACAGTCAGTGATGGTCTGGGGTGCCATGTCAGCTGCTGGTGTTGGTCCACTGTGTTTTATCAAGGGCAGGGTCAATGCAGCTAGCTATCAGGAGATTTTGGAGCACTTCATGCTTCCATCTGCTGAAAAGCTTTATGGAGATGAAGATTTCATTTTTCAGCACAACCTGGCACCTGCTCACAGTGCCAAAACCACTGGTAAATGGTTTACTGACCATGGTATTACTGTGCTCAATTGGCCTGCCAACTCTCCTGACCTGAACCCCATAGAGAATCTGTGGGATATTGTGAAGAGGAAGTTGAGAGACGCAAGACCCAACACTCTGGATGAGCTTAAGGCCGCTATCGAAGCATCCTGGGCCTCCATAACGCCTCAGCAGTGCCACAGGCTGATTGCCTCCATGCCACGCCGCATTGAAGCAGTCATTTCTGCAAAAGGATTCCCGACCAAGTATTGAGTGCATAACTGAACATAATTATTTGAAGGTTGAGTTTTTTTGTATTAAAAACACTTTTCTTTTATTGGTCGGATGAAATATGCAAATTTTTTGAGATAGGAATTTTGGGTTTTCATGAGCTGTATGCCAAAATCATCAGTTTTAAAACAATAAAAGACCTGAAATATTTCAGTTGGTGTGCAATGAATCTAAAATATATGAAAGTTAAATTTGTATCATTACATTATGGAAAAGAATGAACTTTATCACAATATGCTAATTTTTTGAGAAGGACCTGTAGTATAAAAGAAATGGTTTAACAATGACGGATTATGAGCAGAGTGATTTTATTTTGAATTAGCTGGGTGGCTACGTGAATTTATTCTTTGTAACAAGCAGCAGGTTCCGATGCTTGCTTCTAACATTTTAATGACAGATAAGATACATGTTGAAAGGAAACAATCTTGTAATGCGTTGGGTTAGAGACTGAAAAAAAGAGACGAAATGTTCGTTACAGGATTACCGTAGTAAAGAATGTAGTAACGCACTCCAAAATTCAACTTTTGTTACCGTAGCACACTGAGTATAAGCGGACTTCAATATTTGCACTCAATGGAGTTGTTGCTAGGGTCTGATTAAGCAGGAAAGATGTCTGGCCCTACACCTGAGATTGGGAGAGGTGGCCGGCCCTCGCCCCAATCTGAGTTGAGAATGGTACCATGTTTTTGGACATCTAGCAACAGACTCTTCCACATATAATCATAATAATAAGCTAATTTGTAGAATCTTTATGAAGGAGCAGATAAGCAGAGAGAAAGGAATAGAGATGTGATGTTCTGTTATGGAAATATCAGTTGCTGATTATCTCATTGACAAAATGGTAGGAAATTAGTGAAGCCAGATGAAAATAAATTAGGAATTTTGTTTTCCACTAAAAAAATGAGATTGAGTTGTTAGAAAAATGAAATAAAAATAATAGATTTTGCTACAGGAAAAATCTGTTCTGTTAATCATATTATCTAGAGATTATTTTCTAATTGGTTAGGAAGATATTTCCTATTTCACTTAAAGTTGGGATGTTCTCTGTAGGGGAAAAATTAATAATCCAAATTTTAGATTTCATAAAATTCTTGAAACGGGTAGCTACCAAAGAATTGTTCTACTTGGAAAGAGAAAAATTTAAGTTTTAACTGAAGTTTGTAATCAGATGAAGATAAAATAATCATATTATTGCTAACAGAAGATTCAAATTGAACTTCGGATGTTTTTGGCATTTGGCCAACAATGGGGAACAGGGGTATGACGACCTCTAGTGGCGGACTAATTAAAGCATCCCTTAGGGACAATTCAATTCTCAAACTGATTAGTTCATGGACAAGAAGTGTGTCAGACATGGAAAAAAAGAAAAACTTCTCATATAAAATTAAGAAACAGCTTTGAGCAAACAAAGGCTGTATTGAAGAAGCTCTATTTAGTAAGAAAAGATAATTTCTCCTAATGGATTTGTAATGTTAACGGTGAAACATTTAGATACACTAACTGTTGCAGAAATGTTGTTTAGAGAAAGAATGCCTAGATTTGATATGCACAAATGATCTATAGTGGTAACGGAACACATTTTGTGAATGAAATAATTGATAAAATAGGACAAAGATTATAGATCATTTTTAAGAGACAATTGGATTCTAAAAGCAGATTAAGAAAGACCATGGATAAGACTAAACAGAATTGGAGATACTGTTTGGTTATGATAAAGTTATATATGAATATAACACCAAGTAATTGAACGGATTTGATGAGACCTTATACCTTCCTACAGTTTGGTATATTAAAATAAGAGGAACAATTACAAATTGATTTATGACTTTATGATAAAATGTTGCAAATAAAAAAAAAGCGATGGAAGAAACGGGACAAAATTGGATATTGTCTTGATTTGGTAAATTATAAATGCATATTATACCAAATTTGAATATTGGCCTCATTCTATTTGAAATAATCTATGGGTGAGATATAGAATTCCTTAGATTGGTATACGCTCTTCTAAAGAACAATTTGATTAAGATCTGGTGGGTTTTCATGATCAAAATACTGATAAGTACATGAGTTATAAATGCAAACTAATCATATGCCAGATGATCCTATATTCCTACAGAAAGAAGTGAGCTGAAAGTAGGTGACTGGATCCTGATTAAAAGCTGTAAACAGAAAATTGGTCATCACCCAGGTGGAAGGGGCCATTCCAGGTATTTTTGATCACACCAATGGCTGTAGAGACTGAGTTAGATACACTTAATCCATTATAAAAAGCAGAGACCATTACTAGATATAGGGAAAGCAGTCTAAGAGAAGTGGGGTTAAAGACTGATTCCAAAGGGAGGTAGATAGATTAGGTTCTATTTGTCTCAACCTCAGTGAAGAGAACCAGGAGAGCCACTTTTCTATAGAGACTGTTTGAAGGGAGAGATAGTACCGATGAAGGTTTTTCTAGTTTTTCTGCTATCTAGTACTTTTATTTTTACAGCTTTTTGGTGGTGTTATTCCATAGGAACATTAGGACTCACAGAGAAACGACATATAGCACATGAGAATGCTGATTTGTTGTCTTGGTTTACTCAGAGAAGGACACACAGAAACCCATTTGAAACTAGTGTATGGTGATAATATGCAAGATATCTAGCAAATAAATGAAGCATTATTAACTGTTTTGTTTGTTCTCAGATGCCATATTCTGTAGGACATTTACCCAGATATGTAGAAGCTTTCACTAATCTTAATGATCTGTTTCCAGATGTTACACTCCTCTCCAGGATTTGGACAAATTCTGAGCGTGAAGTAAATGAACGAACAGGAAGTTATATGGGTAAAAATGTATATACTTCCATGACAAAAGTAAGGGTAAATTGGAGACTGGGACGACATGGGATTAATCTAAATAGTTAAAGCTGTACCAGTACACTTAAAACCTGACCAAAGATTTATTTGTTTTGAAAATGATAAAAATCTGACCACATTTTCATACCAATCTGGGTACATGGGAAAAAATATATAGTATGTGCTCCATTCTTCGTGAATGGGATGGGAACTTTTCTATGGACGACCTGCTGATTCTCTGCGGATTTTGGCTCTGACACAATTACCCTCAAAATGAGAACGGTGGATGTGCTTCTGTTGAGACTTAAAGAGCATTCTTTTCTTGTATTTGCAGAGGAGATCCGACACAGCAGAAGAAGGAGGCGTGATATTTCAGCCCCTCATGGTCCCATCTGGGCTGGAGCCACTGTAAAGGCATAACTACTGATGGAGCTGCAAATATGACGGGCAAAAATGGCAGAGTTGTAAAGAATATTAACGATGCAGCTGGCGAGGACATAGTGTGGAATGACTGTTTTATTCATTGGCATGTGTTGGCATCCAAAAGGGATGCCTGCTGATCTTGACAAAACTCTCAAAGAAGTAATCCGTATTGTGAACTTTATTAAGAGCATTTCGCTGAATTGTCGGTTTTTTCATCAGCTGGGCAGTGACATGGGTGTGGCGCACACACACCTACTGTTTAACAGAGGTGCGCTGGCTTTCCAATAGAAGAGTTCTGACCAGAGTATATGAGCTGAGAAATTCATACATTCCTTCTTGAGAAGAAGTCCCCACTTGCTGATCTGTTTACTGATGAATGGGTTTTTACATTGTCATATCTGTCAAATATATTTTCATTACTTAGAGAGCTGAGTTTGAAACTGCAGGAAACACATGATGACATTTTCCACAACTAGAAACATGTCTTCACTTTTCTGAAGTCCCTGAAGTTGTGGCTTGCACGTTTTAAAGGACTAAAACTAAGCCGTTACATGTTTCTAACTGTGTTACAAAACAAAGAACAAAAGTATATTTCTGACACAAATCTAAAACGTCTGACGGACTTTATTGTAACACATCTTGTTGCACTTATTGAAAACATTATTTACCAACAAATAGATATAATATGTTGAGCCTCAAAAGGTGGATTCAAAATCCCTTTGCCTTTGAAAGTCCAGAATTTCTGCTGGAGTTGGGGTTGACCCCTAAAGAAGAAACAGAGATGTTGCAATATCCTACCTCAAGTAAGGCAAGTGTTCTGCTTCTCATACCTTTCACAACAACATACAAATGTTAAAGAGTAACTAAACCCCAAAACAACTTTTTTTTGCTTCTAAACTGTATAAATGGGTATTTACCAATGCAATCTTTCAGTTTCTGGGATTTTCTTTTACATTTTCGTGTAAACTTGTTTAATTCTACTTTTTGGTCTAAAAACATCTTAGTGCTGCCCTCTTAGGGTTGAATGGTGGCAACTGCATTTGAATTTTGTGATTGGTGGAGAGCGGTACATCTTTACGTCACAGGCATTGACTGTGTCACAGGCATGGTCTCACAGACATACCCCTCCATTCTTCCTGGCACCATCTACTTTGTAGAATTTTCAAATGTTGTCTGGGGGCAGGGTTATGATTTTTCATGGGGTTCAGTTACACTTTGAGTAGGGTTCTCAGTTCTTACAAAAATAAAGACAACATACCAAAATAGACTGAATACTGCACCAGATTTGAGAGTTGCATTATCCACTTGTACACCTGACTGGAATGCAATACTGAAAAACAAGCAAGCCCATCTATCACATTTGCAAAGCGACATTTTGTTAAAGCTATAGTACTTTCTTGATTTATACTGATATGCAAAACCTTTTCTGTGTTCAAAACATGTGTTTGATATTTGTATGTTCTGAATGTAGTTTTATCTGAGGTTTGCACAATACCTTGTATTTTCCAAGGCTAAATACATTATTTATCATTCAAGAGACAAATCAAAACAGAGCTAATTGTTTATCTGGTTTATTCTGGAAAGGTTTATTTACTGGATTGTTTACATAAAAAATAAACATATTGTTTCAAAGAAGTGTATTCAAAATTATGTAAAATGTTGATATTTGTAAGTGAATGCTGGGAAGATAGCAAAATGCATGGGAAACATTTTCATGAAAAGCACAATTATTTTCCTTTTGAGAGTAAATAACGGCTAATTTAAATGGGGTCACAATGTTTTATCATTTTTAAATGCAGGTCACCTGCAAAAAAAGTTTGGGAACCATTGCCCTAGACCATAATAGTGTCCCCTACACTGTGGTGTTAATAATAATAATAATAATGCATTTTATTTAAAAGCACCTTTCAAGAAACTCAAGGACACTGTACATTAAAATTACATATAAAAGCACAACAAAACACCAAAATATAACAATAAAACAATAGGACACACAGAGCCATTGGGTGGCGCTAATCCACATTCTAGCTCCAACAGGAGAAGAGGAGAACCAGAGCTTTTACAAGGGCTCTCTCCGCCGGCACACGTTCTCTTCTGCTTAGCATTTGGGTCAAGCTTGTGCTAGGAGAGGCCACAGGAAATCCTTCCTTCACTGGCGAGGGGAAAGGACGCACGTTTTTGGGAGAAACTCACTCCAAGGAAGGCAAAGACTGCTCATCAATCAGGTGAATCGCAAACCACAGATGAGACAAACCCCACTGTTCTGCCCTGAGCCTTGTAGAAACTTTCTAAATTACAGATGCTACCGTGAGGAAGGGAGCCGTTAACAAGCTACTGCATGCCGCGTGACCAGACGGAAGCCATTTCCACCTACCGCGACAAAGCGGAATGAATGCTGTGCAGGAAAGCTGCGGAAAAAGGTACTGTCTCAGTCAAGGAAGGTTGGAGCTGATCGCTGTTTAGCCAAGCCGGAGAGGACGATCCGATGTCCCAGCTAAAGGCTGTTACCTGTTCTCCAACAGCCATAAGGCCTCCCACTGCTAAATAAATGACCGCAGCTATTGTCAGCCTGCCGGCTAATGTTGTTTGAGCTTTCCCCATCATCAACGGAGCAACCTGGAGAACTTTGACCGTTCAACAAGGTCTGTCTGGGCAGAGGCGAGATTAGTTTAGGATAAACAATATTTAAGGGTTATTTGTTTTCACTGTGCTTCGTTACCTTGTGTAAGATTTCCTTTATTGTTTGGGCACAAACAGGCCGTTCGGCCTGGAGGTTTAAACAGTGATTTTCAAGGTTTCCGATGGAAGGTCGTTTTATAACCTGCAACCTAAGTGACTCAATCTGACAGTTTTTCTTTCTTTTGTTTGGTGTTTAATAAATGAACCAGAGCGGCTTTAACCAGCTCCACGTGAGTTAGCTGTAGGCTACATCCTCGAGCGAACCACATGGGCCTGCCTTTTACTGCTCGGCTTCATGAACAATAAAGACTGCCATTAATGGTATTCAAAATAGAGATCACCTTTAAAACAGATAGTTTAAACACCAAAGCTAATATCAAAAAAAAGGTTTTGTGGCCAACGTGGCCTTTATTAGCATGGACAGTGCAGAAAGGGGCAAGTGGGGGAAGAAACATTCAGTAACTGTCCGCAGGGCAGAGTTGAACCTGGGACGACTGGTTGGAGGATTGAGAACATGGGGCGGCCGTTTTAACCGCTACACTACGCAACATCCCAACCAAGACTAATCTTTTAAGTCGTTTTATGTCAAAATACTAAATTAGATCAATCACTATGGTGACCGATCCATAAAATAGAATAAATTCTCCAAAGAAAATTAATTTCTAATTTAGCAAATGGTTTAATGAAACATTCCTTCTTCCAAATAATGTTTTTTCTTCACTTCTGCTTTGCATTGTGAATTGGTGGTTTGGAAACAAACCAAAAGGAGCAAATTAATTTTAAACTAACCACAGTTAGTTTAAAACTAGTTTAGCTTAATTCCTAAACATCTTCAATACAAGCCTTGGTTTCAAGCAACATATTCATACAGAACTGTAAAATAATTCTCAATTTATTTTTTATTGTTTCTACTTCTTTGCATATTTATCATTTTTACTGTTTACTTTTGGTTGCTAGTTTTATTTCATTTTTTTTCTCAGCAGTTTAGTTGGGTGTTACTAGCTTAGTGAGTTTGTTGATTAAAGCATTTTAACTGAAGGTTGAATTCTTTTTGTAATAAACTATTGTGTTTTGGAAAGTCGTTTGTTATTTCACCTACATGTGTAGTAATTTGCTGTTGAAGGAACGCCAAGAACTTATTCCTTCATCTATTGTTTAATTATCTCAGCCTTACCAAACTGAGACTGAACAATTTGGCTATTGATATTCCTGTATTCCAGGTGGTGCCCCATACCATACACATCTCGGGTGGGATCTGCTTGTCATGCTAGTAATATTGGAAACCATCAGGACCATCAAGGTTTTTTTGTTTTGTTTTTTTTAATAACACATGATTCGGTTTATTAAATATAATCAAGCTTGTTGGTAACTACACATAAAGTCATCTCCTTTTCTTTTTGTGTGTTTTTTTTCATAAAGATTTTTATTGGAGACAAAGTTATAACTTAAGTTTACTATAAAGTCAAAAATTTGTCTTCCATTTTAACTCTTTATCCATACAAAGCAAAGGACAGAAAAGAAAAACAACAGAAAGAACTAAAACAAAAAAAATGTTAAGCAAGTACACAGACAAACCGAAAATAAATAAATAAAATAAAATAAAAAATAAAATAAGACAAAATTACCACATGACATTCCACGGATTGAGTCAGTACACAATCACATCATGGTGAAATAAGTGGATGTGTACCCCATTGCTCAATGAATTCCAGTAAAGGTTTTGACATGGTTTGTCCCACTTCCCTCCAGTATTTTTGCAACTTTGGGCATTCCCAAACACAATGGAAGAGGGTACCTCGTTCATCTGTACATTTCGGGCAAGTGTCTGGTATGTTAGGAGACCAGCCTTTCAGCTTAACTGGGGTTATATACGTCCGCATCAACCACTTGTACTGTAACAACCTCATTTTTGCATTCACAGTTTGTGTCTGGGCTTTAAAGACCTCATGACACAAAGTTGACATTTTTAAACATAACATAAAATAAAGAAATCTGAACCCAATGGACTATGTCAAAGTCATAAACACGCCTTGCATAATTCTACTGAGAGCAAAAAACCGCTGCAGTGACTAGCATTTTAGTACTGTATCGCCGTGCACGGAACGAGCCGAAAGCCGGAAGTGACGTTAGCGAGAGAACGCATTCTGTTTGTTGACACATTTGACAGCGGCTTTTCAGCTGTGACTGGGACTGCTATTTTCTATTTTTGACAAAGAAAAGTGATCATAATGATCATAAAGGATGGTGTCAGTTTATTTAAGTTTCCCAAAGACCCAGAGTTACTGTCTAAGTGGGTGAAACAGGTTAGATGCACCCGTGAGTAGTGGGCTCCCTCCTCCTCCTCTCTCTTCAGTTCGGAACATTTTGAGCAGAATTGTTTTGATTACTATGATAAAGGAATCCCTGGGTTGTTTAGTTCAACAAAAGCGTGTGTTGCTGTCAGGAGCTGTGGCTACAGTGTTCTGCAGGAGTGTGACAGCGTGTGGCGGCGACATTGTGGTGCTTGTGGACTGCGCAACATTGACAGCGTCAGCATCCCCACTCCTACAAGCTCCACTTCCACTGACTGCCCAGTTATATCTCGTGTTTCCAGAAGCATAGGCTCATTTTAGCCGGGGACATGTCCCTACCACTTTTAAAAACCTCCGTGGAATTTCTTACCAGCACAGATCTAACATCTACTTGTGCTCCCAGCACAATTTCCACATAATCAGTATCTGAACGGACTATTATTTAAATTACTCCATTGCACTTTCTTATACAGTCATGGTTTCTTTCTGCGCAGATGCTGTAGCATTCTTTACAGTGGATACATCAAGGTTTTAAAAGACTAGTCCGTATGCAAACACGTTCAGGGCAGAGACCTGCAGTACCACTGTTAGCCTACCTGTTTCAAGATGGAAAAATACATCAATTAAATGTCATGGCTCTGGCTGAAGTTTCTTTACTGCAGGTCAGTGGCGTGTCTAGGGGGTGGCACGTGCCACCCCTAGAATCTGATAGGCCACCCCAGGTGCCACCCCCCACCCCCACTCAGAACCGGAACAATCAGGACTGTCAACTCTCACACTCACGCTGTGAGATACACGCATTTGAGTTCCCTCGTGGTACTGCCGCCGCCGTTGAAGTCTGTTTGCCTTTCATTTGGATCTGTACTGCAACGCAGGTAGGCTACACATTAATTTAGCCACGTAAAATATCACTCAGCTTGTCACTTCCCATTTGGGTAATCATTTATATACTATCATGTGGGCTGCCAACAATGCTAACCCAGTTTAACTAACTGTTTAGCTAACTGTTAGTTTTAACTCTTCAAGCGCCAAAAGTCGCAAATATTATCCATCATGTAGTTACTACTTTACACCAAGATTATTTAAAGGTTGAAAACCACCCACAAGTCGAGGAGTCGTAGTAAGGCAAGGCAAGGCAATTTTATTTCTATAGCACACTTTCAACAACAAGGTGATTTAAGGTGCTTTACATGATTAGAGGTAAAATAAAAACAGCATTAAAACACAAAGCATATAAAGTAAAAACAACAATAAAAGGAAGAAGCACACATAGATACTTCAAGGCATTAAACAGCAAGAAACATAAACAAAACATGATACAACAAAGCATTACTCAAATGCAGCTCTAAACAGATACGTTTTTAGTTCTGATTTAAAAGAACTCAGTGTTTCAGCAGCTTTGCAGTTTTCTGGAAGTATGTTCAAGATAAGAGGAGCATAGAAACTGAAAGCTGGTTCTCCTTGTTTGGTTCTAATTTTAGGGATGTTGAGTAGACTGGAATTAGAGGACCTGGTCTGGTGGGTTGGTATAGTAACAGCATACCTTTAATATACTTTGGTGCTAAGCCATTCACTGATTTATAAACTAGTAAAAGTATTTTGAAGTCTATTCTCTGAGCTACAGAGAGCCCCTGTAAGGACTTTAGAACTGGGGTGATGTGCTCTACTTTCCTGGTTGTAGTGAGGACACGAGCAGCAGCGTTCTGGATCAGCTGCAGCTGTCTGATTGACTTTTTAGGCAGACCTGCGAAGACGCTGTTGCAGTAATCAATCCTACTAAAGATAAAAGCATTGATGAGTTTTTCCAGGTCCTGTTGTGACATCATACCTTTAATCCTAGAAATGTTCTTCAGGTGATAGAAAGCTGATCTTGTTATTGCCTTTATGTGACCCTGGAGGTTCAGGTCTGAGTCCATTACTACACCTAAATTCCGTGCCTGATCAGTAGTTTCTAGCTGTATTAACTAAAGCTGTGTGCTGACTCTTGATCGTTCCTCTTTAGGTCCAAAAGTAATTACTTCTGTTTTGTTTCTATTCAGCTGGAGAGAGTTATGGAACATCCATTCATTGATTTGCTCGATGCAATTACTTAGGGTTTGAATTGGTTCAAAGTCACCTGGCGACATCGTAATGTAAAGCTGAGTATCATCTGCATAGATATGGTAGCTAATTGTGTTGGTTGTTCTGGGCTAGTGGGAGCATGTAGATATTAAATAGGAGGGGCCCTAAGATGGAGCCCTGGGGAACCCCACATGGGATTTCTATTCGTTCTGATGAAAAGTTTCCTATTGAAACAAAGAAGTCCCTGTTCTTTAGGTAGGACTCAAACCAGCCAAGTACTGTACCGGAGAGTCCAACCCAGCTCTCCAGTCGTTCTAATAGTATATGATGATCAACAGTGTCAAATGCTGCACTGAGGTCCAACAGAACCAGCACTGTGGATAGGATATAAAGACAGCAGGAGGAGGAGCTTAATTGGTTAATAATTTCTTCTAGGCTTTTTTGGTTTAATTCATTGAATTCTGACATTTGTGTTAGCTGGGTTTAACATTGGTGGTTGGTTTGGTGCTGCGGTACATACCGACCTTCTAATTGTTAAAATCTTTTTAGTCAAAAAGCTGGCAAATTCATTGCAGGCCCTGGTAGAATTTAGTTCAGGGGCTACTGTCACTGGAGGATTAGTTTCTTTCCACTGTTGCAAACAGAGTCCTTGCATTATTAATGTTTCTGCTAATGATTTCAGAAAAGAAAGATTCCCTAGCTTCTTTCAAAGTTAACTGATATCTGTTCAGTCCCTCTTTGAAGATCTCATAGTGAACCTGGAGTTGAGTTTTCCGCCATTTTCTCTCGGCTCGTCGACACTCCCTTTTTTCACTACGTACCAGTGGATCATTCGTCCACGGAGACTTCTTTCTACCTGAGACTACTTTCACTTTAATCAGAGCAATGGAATCAATGATGTCTGAGATTTTAACGAGGAAATTATCTAACAGCTTGTTTACTGAGCTGGAGTTGGGAGATGAGGGGGATGTGGTGGAAGGGTAAATACTTTTAAAGGTTTCAACAGAACTGTCCCCTAGAAAACGCTTTTTTACAGTTATCTCACTGTGGCTAGATATTTTAGCAGAGCTGGTACTTTCAAAGAAAATATAGAAATGGTCAGATAATGCAGTATCAATAACTGAGATGTCAGATATAGTTAAACCTTTGTTTAACCCGAAGTTGTGAAGAGTGTCACTTAATAATGTGATACTTGTCCATTGCACTGCTAGTCTATCCTGGGGGTTGTCAGTATGAATGTTGAAGTCCCCTACAATGATTAATTGGTCATAATCGACACATATTACAGAGAGAAGGTCGCCGAAATCATTAAAGAAGTTAGAGTTATGTTTAGGAGGCTTATATAAACGTAGGAATAGAGCTTTTTTAGGCTCATTTATCTGGGTGGCTAGGTATTCAAAAGAGTAAAATGTGCCCAGGGATACCTTTTTAAAGTTCATTGAATTGTAAAAAATTGTGGCTACACCTCCATCTCGTCTGTGTTTCCTGCTCTCAATTAAGAAATTGTAGTTTGGAGGAGTAGATTCTATCAATACTGGCATTGGCAGAGTACATCCAGTGTTAGTCCCAGAGGCCTGATGTAGTCCAAGTTTCGGTGTTAGTTGTGATCCAATTCTATTTGTGCTTTCAGTCTGTCTGAGAAATCTCTGAACGGAGAGACATTAGGTGTCGATGAGTCTGAAGACATTGTGATACTTGTCCATTGCACTGCAAAGTCTTCTTCATTTTTATTCACTGCTGGAAAAGTTTGTTCTGTGTCAGTCCTTGCAGGTGTCTGAGGGGGTGGTGTGATCTTGAGTTTTTGTTTTTGTTCTCTAATAGTGTCAACAGGCTATGCCACAAGGTCGACTTTTGCGAGCCTTATCAAGTGTTTATTCAGATAACAAAAAATATTTGAGGTCAAGAGTCTCTTTTAAGATAACGTCCATTTGGCTTGAACAAGTCATTGGCACACCCAAATATTTTAAAGTTATTAATAAAGGGGATGGATTTTTCAACAGAATTTCTCCTCAACCATTTGTGGAGCATGCAAAGTGTACTGTATCTTTCATCATTTCCTTCAGGGATTGTTCTGCTGATAAAGATGTTTATGTTGAGTCCACCAAGTCTCTGTAGCAGGTCAGAGAAGTCTGCTTTGAGAACTTCAGATTGCTTTTTGGCTACATAATTCACACCTGTGTGAATTACAAGCTTTTCCAGGTTGGGATGTTGTTCTAAAATAGTCTCGATTTTTTCTGATATTTCTCTCACTGTACTCTTGGGGCAGCTGATAACGCTAGTGTTCTGGCTTCAAAAATCTTTAACACCATTTATTGATCCATCAAGTATGATGAGAACTTTTGCTGGGGGGGGTTCTTACTTTTTTTTGTGTCCGCTTCATGTGGATGGATTTCTCCTCCTGGTGGCCTTGGTTGTTCCCAGGGGCTGTGTCGTCTTTCAGGGAACTGAGGGCTGCGAATCTGTTTCTCAGTGGAATTCCAGGGGGAGAGATATCCTCTGCTTTAGGTTGTGGGTTCGAAAGCAGGTGTAGATTCAGTGCGCTTTAAAGCCAACCAGTCGTTGTCGAATTGTGAGTGGGGTGTTCTACCCATTAAACGACTTATGGGTGGAGGAGTAGCATTGCTCTGTGGCTTCTGTGCGAGACTGTTGGACCGAGATAACATAGGGCTGCCAGGTTCTTGTGTTCCCTGCGTGTACACATCAGTAAAGTTGTCTCGTTTCCATATCCAGTGTTTAGATCAAAATTAATCGGAAGATGGTGTAGCTTCCTCTCGATTGTTTCAATTCTCTGGAGCAGTTTCTCAAAGTCCTCCACTGAACAAAACACCGTTTTGGTAATCCACAGTCCTTCAGAAAGTAATCCAAAAAAGAGATCCGGCCTAATAAAGTGACTCCAAAGGCTGGGTGTATGAAGTATCTAAATAAAAGCTATGAAATTAAAATAAGAAAAAAGAATAAGGCTAGAATAAGGCTAGAGATCAGGAGAGGTTGGGAGAAGCTGCTTCTCCTTCAGCAGCCAGACAAAGAGTAGGAGGTTAAGGGCACTGGATACAACTATTATCAACCCTGGAGTCTGTCGTGTTGCACAACGAAAACAGTCAGTCAGAGCGTAGAGAGTGTGAAGTGTGGAGAGAAAACTTACCATGGCGAAAGGTCTGTTCTTTTTTTTTTTTTTTTTTTACGTGTCCTGTTTGGCAGTGTGGAGCTCAGAATTGGTGTCTGAGTACCAAGTAGAAGCCCAACAGATTTACTTTCACAAGCGGAGCACTACAGCTTTTGCTATAGTACTCCACTTGATATATGTGTGGGGTCTCTGGTGTTTACAGATATATTCTTGGGCTGAGGTTATCATTACTATATCTTGATTAATCTGTACCATGAGTTTTTCTGTGACATTGTTGTATTTTTATATCCATTTTTGTGTGATGTGGTTGTGTAGTTCTTAGTTCACGATGTTTGGTTTGTTTTGTCGATCTTCCTCTTTCGTTTTTGTTTAGTTTTTTTTCCCCTCTCTCTGCCTTCCTGTAGGTATGGAGGCAGACTTCAATGTTTTCCTGTGTTTTCTTTGTTCCCTTTCCTCTCTTGTATTTTCAACTCACCCTCTCTCTTGACTTTTTGTTTCCTACCTCTCTTCTTCATCTTCTTTCTTTCTTCCCCTTAATTTTCCATCTCCGTGTCCATATCATCAGGAAATAAAACCCCCGGCGAGAGGTCTGTTCACCGCTGACGAAGCACTTCAAGTATTTGCTGATTCAGATTCTGAGGAAGAATATTCACTTTCTGATGAATGTATCCAGTGAGAAAGAAAGTGTTTCAGTGTGTAGCGAGAGCCAGTCTGATAATCCAAGGGTGCGTAAAATGGGCCTGACGCGCAGCTTCAGCTTGTCCGGGTTGGGAGGACGGAACGGGGAGCCGGTATTAGTGGGGTTTAAAACACAGCAGCTGCTTCTGATAACCATGACGGTACACAAGCAGCACATATAGTGTTCGATCCTCTGCTTCACCGGAGAAAGAGAGGGGGAGGCGGTAAGCAAAGGGGGTCAAAACCATTGGTCAAAACACAGCTGCTTCTTTAGCGCGCAGCCAGTGTTGCCAATTTAGCGACCTTGTTGCCATTTCTAACGACTTTTCAGACCCCCTTAATGACTTTTTTTTTCAAAAAGTGCCTGGCGACAAATCTAGCGACATTTCTGACCACCCTTAGCTATTTTCTGTGAAACTATTTCCTGCAGTTTAGAGACCCAGCTTGCTCCTTCCCAAAGGGAATGATCTGCATGATCAGACACTGACCAATCATAAACCCTTTTTTGGTTCATTTCATCAACTCACAAAATAAGTTCTTTTGTAGTTAATGTTAATTCAAAAGTAAAACATAAATCTGCATGTATCTAAGACCGATCTTTCAATGGGAATTATGGCAGAAGCTTGTCTGTACTACGCTGCATCACACACCTGTGGTGCATTCAAGGAACGTTCGAAATGTATGGTGAGTTCAAAAACGTAGGACATTTAAAACTTATGACAAAAAAACCCCACTGAATACCATAAGCAATAAACATTTGACGCATGCTAAATATTCCCTACTTATTTTTACAAAATACTAAAAGACAAACAACTATATTCTCTCTATTAATTTCGTCTTCTTGAGATTTCTCAGCAAACGTATTTTTTTCTCAAAACTTTACATTTTGTTTAAAAGGTCTTTGATACCCAGTTGCAATTTGATATCTTATAAATTTCGAACCAGTTTTCTCAACAATATGCTTTAGGCAAAATAATATAACATGTTCCACTGTCTCTTCTTGAAGACAAAAGTCTCATTTCCCTGTAGCATGTTTCCCCAGTTTAAATAATATATTGTTTAACCCGTATGACAAAATCCTAATCTAAATATAATTATTTCCTTCTTTCTGTTTCATTTGTTATCACGTGATGACATCATCATTATTCAAATTAGCGTATGACGTCATCGGGTGACATCTAGCGACTTTCTGGGGCAACTTCAGCTACTTTCTGTCGGAGACAGTTGGCAACACTGCGCGCAGCAGCAGCGAGCCTGTTAGCCATGAGTCTCCAAGCAGCACATATCAGGTCCGATGCTTCGCTCCATCGTGTCCGAGGCATGAATGTAAAAACCCACGGAAATAGCAGCAGACGTGGAAGAAACTCCCTGTGGAGTCTGTGTGCAGTACCTTGCAATGAAAAATACCACACACTGAAGCACTACAAGCAATGTCATCTAGATCGATAAATATCTGCAAATAACTCCAAAGAAACTAAAAAAAACAACTACTAAAAAAACAACTTTAAAAAAGACCCCTCCAAAAAAACAAAAACAAAAAACAACAAAAAGGAAACTAAAATATAAAAAAGATGAACATCTGTAAAATGTAAGAAATCCAATATGACCGCCACCTGATGACGCCATGATATGCAAATTAGATGAGTGAATCTGTTCCTATCACAAACCTTGGGTCATACTGAAGATTTTTATAATTAACATTCTGCCTTAATCTCTAACCATATTTAAGATACAAGCTTTTGAAATTGTGATGTCAAAATTTAAGATTTTACTGAAAAAACCCCAGCGCCTAAAGAGTTAAGTGTAAAATAGCATGTAGTATAGTTACAATGTGTGTCCCTGTGTTCTAGTAACACACACAGATCGGGTAAATTACCATAGTTGGGACTGACAGGCTGTGTAATGCTATTTTGTTGTTGTTAAAGACTGTTAGTTAACAGTTCACACCATCACTTACAATTACTCAAAATATGCATTGCAGTTTCAACAATTGTTTTAAAAGAGGGAAAAATGTCTGTTTTACTTTAAAACATTTAGCAGAAATTAGGCGCGGGACATACATTTCTTTTTTTTTACTGCAAATCCTTGATTTACGGGTGCCACCCCAGCAGAACTAGGTGCCCCTCCTGTGCCACCCCTGAAAAAAAAGTCTGGACACGCCACTGCTGCAGCTTAAAAAATATTAATTTAATACTTTTGTTTGTTTACAACTCCCAAAGAGAATGGTATTGATATATTTTGTTTGTGGAGAGAACATGCAAGAATATTCCCCAGCTTTGCGCTGACAGCGGAATGTTCCAGGTGTCCTGCGCTGCCAGAGAGAGATTTTTCTGCAACTGAATTTGTGATGGAGATGGACGGAGAGCACAGATAAAGCCAGGGACTGTGAACAATATTTTGTTTCTCCACAGCGGTCTCTGCATTAAATTAATTTCAGATGTACAACGTTTCAAAGAAATAAAAGGGATATGATTCATTGTAATATAATTTACAATCACTTGGGGATTGTGTTATTTAATGTCTTTGATTGTTTTTTTTAAACTGTAGCCTAATGGAAAAATGTAAAGGCCATTGTTAAAGTACGGCAGGAAAATCGAGTGAAAAATGAAGCCGGACATCACACAAAAGTTCACTTTCTGACGGGCGGCTGTTGGAAAGGTGTTTTCACTCTAATTTGAAGCCTCTCTTAAAGGAACAGACACACATTTAATTTATGACCCTGGGCTCTCTCTGAGCTCTCATTTCACCTTCCCGCGTGCTCGTTCATTTCTGTAAAAAGGAGCAATAAGAACAACAAACAACAATTATATATTTTAACAGCGAGACATCGTTCACTGGACTCAGTTCTAGTAACTGAGCACAGCTTTATCTCAGCATAAGGTTTTTATTGAACATTGAGTTTCCATGAAACTCCTCCCACATAGATCTTTGTTCACAGAATGGTCACAGTTTCTTCACACAAGGCACACATGATGTACCACATTCCTCTTGATTGTTCACTGTTTCTAAGTGTTGCCACATACACTACAGAATTAAACCCTCATACAACATTAACAGAATTTTTATCTCTTCATGTCCATCTTTTGATCTCTTAAAAATAAGAGATCACTATATATAAGGAAAAATATCAGGCATCACACATATCAATTTTGAGTCCATCTTCTCTGGAACTTTTCGGATCAGCAGTCAAGTCATCTTGTTCTGGCCGGGAATTGTGGTCGTCCGGCTCGCTCTTCTATGACCTAAGGTGAGAGGTTGCCAGCACATCACCCATATGCAGCTAAAGTGTATCTTTTCAGTAGCCTTGAGTTTGAAAACTCTAAGGACTGCACGCAGACCAGAGGATCGTTCTGCCCCTTTTGGGAAGGGTCTTAGCTTCTTTTCCTTCAAACCCTGCTGCCCCAGCTGGGCAGCTCTGTGCTCCAAGCCGCCCTGCCACCTGATGGTGCAGGTGTGCTGAAGCTGGAAACCTCTCAGCAGAGGGTTCAAGTAGGTTGTGTGGTCTGCTCATTGCTGTTCTTCTCCCGCTCTTGCTTGCTGCTCCTGGATGTCCTCTCAGGTTCGTCCTGGCTTCTCAGTGGGAGTGCATTGGCTCCAGCCCATTTTTCTTAGTCTGATTACCTGAGAGATTGTGGTCTTGTTGGCTGCTGGTCTCTCACCTGGTCAACAAATCCTAAAAGAAGAGCTTGCAACTAATTTGCTTTTTCCTGTTTGCTTTATCCATAATTGCATCTGTTTTGAGATTCATTTCTTATGCATTTGTCCCTTTTTTTTTATCAAATCCCTTACTCATCTCATAGTCTTAAGTAGTGCTGCACTGATCGGCCGCACTAACACAAAATCAAACTGTTATCCTGACTGCTTACAAACTAGGTCTATCTGTAGAAAAAGCTAATACTTTTGCTGTATGTAAATCACAAAAATCATCATTGACGCAAAGTGCACTCAACAACCTAGACCATAAAGAATATTTCTTCAAAATATATAGTAGAGGTTATAATGTAAATAAAAACTTCCAAACAAAGACTAAATGCATAAACATGCCACAAGGTAAGATGAATGGGTTGTGTGCTAAAACAACCAACCGCACAAAGGTGCCAAAACAGGATGGAAAACAGGAAACATCTGGTCTTTTTGGATTGTGGAAGTAGCATCATGAGCATGACAGACCGCTCAAAAGAAAAATACTTTGCTGCTTTAAAGCTCAACCCCCAGAAAAGGATCAGTCTAATTTTATTCATTTACACTGCTAAAAGCCAAAGTTCATTAAACCTATAGTCTTATAAGATCTTACCACATCACCGACTATTGTTATTCATTTTTCTGAGCTGATGAAGCCCAATACTTATAAAAGAAAACTATAATTTCAACCTATTTAACCAAAAAACTATTGAACCCTAAACAAATGCTGTTTTTTATTTATTTATCTGAAATGCTTTTAAAGCGACAAATTGAAAGGCTTTGTTTTGTAAAAAATAATTTAAATTTAAATGCCTAACAATCTCCTCCCTTTTTCTGAAACAGAACTGTTTCAGAAACATCCAATTATATAAGTCTCCTGTTAAACAGGTGTGACTAGATTTGCAGCCTGTTACGGAGAGATATTATAGTTCAATAAACACCTGTATTGTAGATTAATCTCCATGTATACAGTATTTAAGCTCAATTCCTAGATCTCAGCTGCTATACCTTTTAAAACTGCCAGGGAAGAAATAACAAAACCACTGAATCTATAATTTAATGTGTCCAATCATAACATGACCTTACCCACCCCGGTCCATGGGAAAAAAGATAATAGAACCTTATTTTAATCAATCCATAATTTGTTTTCAGGGGGCATATCGGAGCCCAGATGGGACCATGAGGGGCTAAAATATCACACCTCCTCCTTCTGCTGTGTCGGATCTCCTCTGCAAATACAAGAAACAATGCTCTTTAAGTCTCAACAGAAGCACATCCACCATTCTCATTTTGAGGGTAATTGTGTCGGAGCCAAAATCCGAAGAGAATCAGCAGGTCGTCCATAGAAAAGTTCCCATCCCATTCACGAAGAATGGAGCACATACTATATATTTTTCCCATGTACCCAGATTGGTATGAAAGTGTGGTCAGATTTTTATCAATTTTCAAAACAAATAAATCTTTAGTCAGGTTTTAAGTGTACTGGTACAGCTTTAACTATTTAGATTAATCCCATGTCGTCCCAGTCTCCAATTTACCCCTACTTTTGTCATGGAAGTATACACATTATTACCCATATAACTTCCTGTTCGTTCATGTACTGCATACTCAGAATTTGTCCGAATCCTGGAGAGGAGTGTAACATCTGGAAACAGATCATTAAGATTAGTGAAAGCTTCTACATATCTGGGTAAATGTCCTACAGAATATGGCATCTGAGAACAAACAAAACAATTAATGTTTTATTTATTTGCTAGATATCTTGCATATTGTCACCATACACTAGTTTCAAATGGGTTTCTGTGTGTCCTTCTCTGAGTGAACCAAGAAAATAAATCAGCATTCTCATGTGCTATATGTCATTTTTCTGTGAGTCCTAACGTTCCTATTGAAATAACACCACCAAAAAGCTGTAAAAATAAAAGTACTAAATAGCAGAAAAACCAGAAAAACCTTCATCGTTACTATCTCTCCCTTCAAGCAGTCTCTATAGAAAAGTGGATCTCCTGGTTCTCTTCACTGAGGTTGAGACACGTAGACCATATTGTATCCACCTCCCTTTCGAATCAGTCTTAAACACCACTTTTCTTAGACTGCTTTCCCTATATATAGTAATGGTCTCTGCTGTTTACAATGAGTTAAGTGTATCTAACTCAGTCTCTACAGCCATTGGTGTGGTCAAAAATACCTGGAATGGCCCCTTCCACCTGGGTGATGACCAATTTTCTGTTTACAGCTTTTAATCAGGATCCAGTCACCTACTTTCAGCTCACTTCTTCCTGTAGGAATATAGGATCATCTGGCATATGATTAGTTTGCATTTATAACTCATGTAATTATCAGTATTTTGATCATGAAAACTCACCAGATCTTAATCAAATTGTTCTTTAGAAGAGAGTATACCAATCTAAGGAATTCTATATCTCACCCATAGATTATTTCAAATAGAATGAAGCCAATATTCAAATTTGGTATTATATGCATTTATAATGTACCAAATCAAGACAATATCCAATTTTGTCCTGTTTCTTCCATCGCTTTTTTTTTTCAGTTTGCAACATTTTATCATAAAGTCATAAATCAGTTTGTAATTGTTCCTCTTAGTTTAATATATCAAACTGTAGGAAGGATAAGGTCTCATCAAATTCGTTCAATTACTTGGTGTTATATTCATATATAACTTTATCATAACCAAACAGTATCTCCAATTCTGTTTAGTCTTATCCATGGCCTTTCTTAATCTGCTTTTAGAATCCAATTGTCTCTTAAAAATGATCTATAATCTTTGTCCTATTTTATCAATTATTTCATTCACAAAATGTGTTCCGTTACCACTATAGATAATTTGTGGATATCAAATCTAGGCATTATTTCTCTAAACAACATTTCTGCAACAGTTAGTGTATCTAAAGGTTTCGCTGTTAACATTACAAATCCATTAGGAGAAATTATCTTTTCTTACCAAATATAGCTTCTTCAGTACAGCCTTTGTTTGCTCAAAGCTGTTTCTTAATTTTATATGAGAAGCTTTTCTTTTTTCCATGTCTGACACACTTCTTGTCCACAAACTAATCAGTTTGAGAATTGAATTGTCCGTAAGAAATGCTTTAATTAGTTCGCCACTAGAGGTCGCCATACCCCTGTTCCTCATTGTTGGCCAAATGCCAAAAACATGCAAAGTTCAATTTGGATCTTCTGTTAGCAATAATATGATTATTTTATCTTCATCTGATTACAAACTTCAGTTAAAACTGGTAGCTGTCCCGTTTCAAGAATTTTATGAAAATCTAAAATTTGGATTATTAATTTATCCCCTACAGAGAACATGCCCAACTTCAAGTGAAACAGGAAATCTCTTCCTAACAAATTAGAAAATAATCTCGAGATAATATGATTAACACAACTGATTTTTCCTGTAGCAAAATCTATTATTTTTATTTCATTTTTCTAACAACTCAATCTCATTTTTTTTTGTGGAAAACCAAATTCCTAATTTTTTTCCCTCCATCTGGCTTCACTAACTTCCTACCATTTTGTCAATGAGATAATCAGCAACTGATATTTCCATAATAAAACATCACATCTCTTTTCCTTGCTCTCTGCTTATCTGCTCAGAAAGATTCTACAAATTAGCTTATTATTATGATTATATGTGGAAGAGTCTGTTGCTAGATGTCCAAAACGTGGTAACCATTCTCAACTCAGATTGGGGCGAGAGGCCGGCCACCTCTCCCAATCTCAGGTGTAGGTCCAGACATCTTTCCTGGTTAATCAGACCCTTAATTTTGTCCCATTAGCAACAACTCCATTGAGTGTAAATATTGAAGTGCGCTTATACTCTATGTGCTACGGTAACTAAAGTCGACTTTTGGAGTGCGTTACTACATTCTGTACTACGGTAATCCCATAATGAAAAATTCCTCTCTTTTTTGCAGTCTCTAACCCAGCGCATTACAAGATTGTATACTTTCAACAGGTATCTTATCTGTCATTAAAATGTTAGAAGCAAGCATCTGAAGCTGCCGCTTGTTACAAAGAATAAATCCACGTAGCCACCCAGCTGCTACCCCACAGGACCTGTAGACATCCGCCTGAATTTCAAAATAAAATCACTCTGCTCATAATCCGTCATTTTAAACCATTTCTTTTCTACTACATGAGAGATCTCACAGACATCCCATGAATATCATTAAAAATATTAGCTAAGTTATTTTCATTATTATTATAGAGTAAAAGTTGCCGCTGCACTTAAGAAATCCCAACCTTTTGTATAGAGCGAGCTGCACGCAGCTCATAAAACATAGTCCCTCCTTATCAGCTAGCGGGGGGAGGTGTGTGTTCCTTCCCTTCTGCCTTCCTGCAGTTGGATAACCTTTAACAATTTTGAAACGCATGATCAATCTGGTTTCAAACAAGTCTTTCTCAGGAACTCCATTTCAGTTGGTTTGTTTATTAACAGAACAACTAACGACCCATTTTTGAGGGACAGAGGGGGGTCGCTTGTTTATTATCAGAACGGCCCTTCCTTGAAGGGAAGGGGGTCGCTTGTTAAAGATAACTCATTTAGATCACAGTAAAGTTTACCTTACTATTGATAGGATTTTTTAAAATATGGAAGTGAGTTTTCTCTTTTATTTAATTTTTCTTTCGGTGGAACTTTAGGGGAAAACAAAGTTTAAAACATTTTTTATCCTCCCGAGTGCTAAAAAACATCAGCTTCACGCATGAACCCCTCCTTTTTCCTCTTCTTCGCTCCTTCCTGAGGAATTCCTTTGTTTGAGATGCCAAATGTCTAATTCTTTAATTTTGATCTTTTTAATTTTATTCTATATCGCAACTACCAAGAAGTGTGCGAATTTACTCAGTCAGTCGTCCTTAAAATTCATAATCTTTATTCTAAAGAAATGTATTGTCTTTTCTCTTACATAAATTTTGCATCTCCTTTAAATCTTCTTTGCTATTTTTTCCCAATATTTCGATAAGTTACATTTTACTGTTTTTATTTTTCATTTTTAAATATTTATCATTCTCATGTTAATGAAGTAAATTCAGCTTTTATTTCTCTTTTATCTGATCTATTTATCTTTTCGCAGTGTTATTTACTCAATCTTCTAACCATGAGACTCCTTTCAGCCTACAGCTGTTTCAAAAGGAAGAAATCTCCATTCATTCACACACTGTCACACAACCGGTTTATTACACATTAATATCATTATGTATTTATTATCATGCTTTTTCATAACTAGTATTATTATTTAGATATTATTTATCATTAGGCCTATTTTCTAATTGAAATCCCAGACCTCTGCGCGCTTTGGAGTCCAACTCCTTTAACATGGATATTCATTGTGAGATCCCGGATCATCACGCAAAGATCCCCGATCTTTATTTGCAATATACAAACTTGCATTACAAAGGTCCCGGACCTAGTTATTTCTTCTCTCTTATTTTTTATTCTTTCACGCATCAAATTTTTTACTCACTGGATGTTGTCCCTGTGAAGGAAAACCCCATCCAACTGCTGCTCTAGAAGGAACTCCGGATCTGCCAGCCTCCTTTTTACCTAACGGTGGAGTGGAGGACTTTGATACTGGTTCCCAACCAGGCCGTGCACAGGCTCTCAGCAACCTGCGTTTCCTCCCGGAGATCCAGTTCGATCTGAGATCCTGGTCAAAGGAACAAGAAATGCCAGGGTTAAAATCGCTCTCTGATCTCTGAGTTTCCTTTTTTTTAGACATTCCGTGGTTTCTCAATCCACGAGCTGATCCCACTCGGCCTTCCTATGGTTCCAAACACGCAGGCTTTCAGTAAGAAGCGTCCTAGCTTACCTTAGGGCCGGCCACATAAGAACAACAAACAACAATTATATATTTTAACAGCGATACATCGTTCACTGGACTCAGTTCTAGTAACTGAGCACAGCTTTATCTCAGCATAAGGTTTTTATTGAATGTTGAGTTTCCATGAAACTCCTCCCTCATAGATCTTTGTTCACAGAATGGTCACAGCTTCTTCACACAAGGCACACATGATGTACCACATTCCTCTTGATTGTTCACTGTTTCTAAGTGTTGCCACATACACTACAGAATTAAACCCTCATACAACATTAACATAATTTTTATCTTTTCACGGCTCAACCACTCCACTACTCCATCAGGTAGTGAGTGCATTCACAAAAAGGAATAGGCCTACCATCTGAAGTGTGTTTGTGTGATGACCTTTTGCCGTCAGTTTATTATGACGCAACCTTTATTCATTAGTACAATAATCAGAAACACCTGTGGATCCAAACTAACAGCCGTCCTTCATTGTGAAAGTTTACAATTTATGCCACTGACTACTTGATGCAGACGCACAGTCATTTTCAACTTTACGCTAAGAGTTTAGGAAACTGAATCAATCAAGAACGATTCTTATGAGAGCATCGGAGCATCATCATATCAGACCTGGACACAGTACTAAATGCAACGCTATTTCCTCCTGCTGAGGCAATAAGAAAGTTGAGAAAAAAGTGGCGCTTGTTATTCCAGTGTGTGACTGGAGCGGATTCAGCCTCCCTTGTGCACAAGCAGGTGAACAATTCACGTCTATAGACCATGAGAAAGTTGTGAGACTGCAGGTAAAACGTTCATATTTAGTACATGTTTTCATCTGCTCCATGTGTGATGGCACGGTGGAGATTCTATGTTCAAATTGTTTGGACTGAATATTAACTAAAATGAATGAAGAATTAAATAATATTGAATGTTTCAGATTTTTTCAAAATTTAAAAAAACTGTCAGAAAATAACGTGATCCCTGATTAAATGTAAATTATAGTAGAATTAATAATTTCTCTTTTATTGCTTAGGAATATTCCACCCATTGCAGGACTCTGAACTGTTAAAGTTTCCCCGCACTGAACAGCAAGGGATGTAAAGGGAACGTGTTTTATTATTCCGCATATAGCCTTTATATAGCCAACGGCTGAATAATTATAGGCTATATGAATAATCAATAATTGTCCCCAGCAGTTTTAAAAACAAACTGACGCCCTTGTCCAGAAGAGACAGGTACATATTCAAAGCAGTTTTGCTATAATTATGAATAATTCAAACTCTATTTAGTGAGTCTGACAAATAAATTAAATAACAAACGTGTTTCACCTGAAACTTATAAATTGGTACTATAATCATAAAGAATTGTAATGAAGTAAGTCTTAGGCTACTTGCTTTGATGTTTGCCTTGAATGTCTGCCAACAAAATAATTTAATTTTTCCGATATCAGTCTCAGACTTTATAAATAAGTGCGTCTGGATTAGTTTATTATTTTTAGTTTTAAAACTGATTTACCATATTTACATTATGTAGGCTAATGTTTATTTTTCAGGTCACTACTAAAATCACTACACGTTAATATTATAATGGTCATTTATATCATTTTGTTCATTATTTGAAAAGAAAAGAAGCCACGATTAAAAGTTATTGCTAATCCTTACCAACCTGTGTTTCCCTGACGTCACTTCTCCCGCTAGCTTCTCTGACCCGCTTTCTTCTCCCATCTCAGTCGTGTACGGCATACCTGTACGGTTTGATACCACCACCACCTCTAGAAGCACCAGAACCGACTGCATTTTCCACCTCTAAAACCATCTCAAGGCTAGAACTGGAGGAAGAATCTTCCAAGCCTTCAAAAATGAATGCCTCCATCAGGCCTGACAGCAGAGTTTTCAGACTGTCCAGCCTGAGCGGTTCTGACGTCACGTGGAGACATAGTTTTGAAGCAGCGGTTAAGCTAATATTTTTGAAACTCTAATTATCGCATAAAATCAAGTCTGTTCGGCTCATAAATGCACACAACCACATACTTTGACAAGATTAATCATGTCATAATGCATTTATATGAAGTCAGCTTTGTGTCATGAGATCTTTAAGGCAGGGCTCGTTCCATTCCTCCTCTGATATAGTCTCCTTAATATCTGAAATCCATGCCTCCAATCTTTTTTTTTTTTTTTTACGTGTCCTGTTTGGCAGTGTGGAGCTCAGAATTGGTGTCTGAGTACCAAGTAGAAGCCCAACAGATTTACTTTCACAAGCGGAGCAGTACAGCTTTTGCTATAGTACTCCACTTGATTTATGTGTGAAAAATCTTTATTATGAATTGTTGGGGTTTTTATTTCCTGATGTTATGGACACGGAGACGGAAAATTAAGGAGAAGAAAGAAGGAAGATGAAGAAGAGAGGTAGGAAACAAAATGTCACGAGAGAGGGTGAGTTGAAAATACAAGAGAGAAAGGGGAAGAAAGAAAACACAGGAAAACATTGAAGTCTGCCTCCATACCCACAGGACGGCAGAGAGAGGGGGAAAAACAAAACACGAAAAAGGAACATCAACAAAACCAACCAAACATTGTGAACTAGGAATTACACAACCACATCACACAAAAATAGATATAAAAATACAACAACAATGTCACAGAGAAACTCATGGTACCGATTAATCAAGCTCTAGTAATGATAACCTCAGCCCAAGAATATATCCTTAAACACCAGAGACCCCACATCAATGTGTATGTGTTAGCATGCTGGTGCATATAAGGTTTCTCCATAAGAGTGTTCGATAGTTTGTGTGAGCAGGCATCAATCCGTCTCCCAGGAATCGATGCAGACATGAAGGAGATCGGAGCAAAGACGTCCAAAGGACCGCCAGAGCCCCAGGCGGGGCCGACCGGATCCCTCAAGAGAGGAGAAAAGGAGAACCCCAGGGGAACATCCAGCGGCCACTATGCAGGGGCCCGGGGGGCAGCAGTGACGAGCCCACGGGCTCCGCCGGCAACCGGCCGCGCCGGGGCGGGCCGGTCAACGGACCGGGGGAGCCGGGGCCCAGGGGCACCCCACCGCCCAGCAGGGACCAGACAAGGGACCGGCCGACGAGGGGCCCGCGGCACTGCAGGGGCCGCGGCCGGCCGCCGGCCACCACGCAGCGCCTCCGCCCTAGGCCAATCCCCACCGCCAACATCCCAGCGCCCCACCAATAGCCGCAGGGGACGGACAGCATCCCCAGGCCGGGCTCAGTCAGCATCTGGACGCCAAGTTGTACCAGCTCCCGGGTCCTGATCCCGCGCAACGCAGGGCGCCGAGACCAGGCATCCAACGAGGGCCAGGGCCGGTCCAACCCGCCAATGAACCGGCCACGCACGGTGCGCACAGAACAGGTGATCAAACGAGCAGAGACGCCGGATCCGCATCCCGCCGAGCCACCGAGCAGGCACCACCCAACAATCCCAAACCTGGCACCTCTAAAAGAGGTGCCCCAACCAACCAAAGGAAGATATCGGCCCAGCGCGTCGGCCGACCGACACACCGGCCCCCCTAGGCCCCTCCAGGCACGCACCAGGTCCGAACCGGATTGACCACCGGCGCACCGGAAGACAGGGGCCCCCGTCACGGACGGGGAGTGACGGAGGGGAAATAGGCCCCCCATTAAGTGTAAGGCCTGAGGTGCGCCAGGCGAGGGGGCAGACCAAGATCCAACCTGACAGGTAGACAAAGACATACAGACACAGTCATACGTTCCCTCCCTCTTAAAGACATACATTCTCACTGACTCACCAAGACACCCAAAAAAATGACACTGTACCCTCACTCAGACAAGCAGACCGCCAAGGGCCCCACAGTGGCAAAGCAGCCCGACAGCCCAGGACCCCGACCAGACCGCCTGTCCTCCTCCGGACCCCAACCCCTGATGGCCCGTAGCGAACAGGGGTGGGAAAAGACCCCTAGCCTCCATCCTCCCGCTCGAGTATGGTGTTGATGCGTGTTGTTATAATGTGCATTTAAAACAGAGGGGTGGGATGTGGGGGAGGCAGCCACACATCCCCCAACCTCCACCCCGAGCCCTCAGTGTCTATATGTGCTTTAACAGTGGGCACCGGCACCAGAGGTGAAGCTGATTGTACCGCTCCCCCTCTGGATGCCGAAAAGTGTGCCGACCCCAAAGTCCCTACATATGTGTCGTGTGAAAATGTTATAAGTGGGAGTGTCTAAGTTGTATATTAAAATTGGGACCCGGGACACCACGGGACAGGAATGCGAGGAGGGAAGCCCCTCCTCGCACCCCAGAGATGTGCCTATGCCCCAAGACCCTATATGAGTGGTAAAGTGATGGAGCGGGTGGACAGAGGTGTCCAGGGATGGGGAGGGAAGGACTGGGAGACAAAATGTCTTTCCAGGGAGCCAGCTCCCCCACTGACCCCAAGACAGTCCCCCCAGCCCCATCCCAGAAGGGGAACTAAACCCACCCTGACATTCGCTCTACTCTCAAAACACAAAAGACACTAGACACCCAGGTTGAGTTCCCCCCCCGCACACCCCTCCCCCCCGTCCAAGTGCCCTCGTAGGGGGAGAGCACCTGCTGCCACACAGCAGCAGCCTCCCCGCCAGCAAAGGAGGCCCCCAGCCCCACCCGCACACCGGAGGCCCCCGTAGCCCGAACCACGTCGACGTACCTGCCCAGACCAGGAGCAAACCGATGAGCCGGGCGGCCGACCCACCAGGCCGACATCCACCAGCCTCATTCTTTGTGGAGCGACCACTGTTGCTCAACGGCCCGGCAGGAGACCAAACCCAGCGCCCCACCCACCTGCCCTGCACGCCCACCACCCGGCCAGTCCACCCGCAAGTCCGACCGATCCCGGCCAAATGCCCAACCCCAGCGCCCCACACAAAGACCAAGACCCAGGAGCCAAGTCCAGTGCAAAAAAGGACTGATCCGGCCCAGAAACGCCACCCAGCCGCCGCGACCAGCAGCCAGGCACCCCAACCAGCAAACAAGGCGAGACGCCATACAGGGACCGGCGATGACAATCGGCCCAGAGAAAAAGAGAGAGGCGGCCGCACATGCCGGCCACCGGCCGGCCACGACCCCCACAGCCAACAGAGACCCCTCGCCGGCCGATCCCCAGCCAGGACCGCAGCTAGGGGGCGCGGCGCCCCCGAGCCCCGAATCCCCAGGCCCACCCCAGACCCTACCCAGGCGCAGCCCGGCTACCAGGCCAGTAACCCATGTCCGCCAGTGCAACCCCCCCAAGGCACCGCATGCAGCCATCAGGAGTCACCACCCAAAGCCCAACCCCAGGCCGGCCACTACGTCCAGCGCCCCATCTGCCCAGTGATCCCACCCCCCGGGGTCCCCCCCAGACGCCTCCAACCCCAAAACCCCCACATCAGCAACAGTGTCCCAAACGACAAAACCAAGTGCCCCCCACCCCCACTAGGTGATGGAGCCGATCAAAGGAGCCCAGAGAGATTGATCAGATATGGAGCCAGAGGCCGTCTCAAGACCAATATGGTCCAACAAGAGATTTCTATACTGATTAATATTAAGAGCTTTTTTATTTTTCCAGTTCAGGAGGATAGTTTTCTTAGCGATGCATAAGGCAATGTGAACCATTAGAACTGACTTTGTGTCCATGGTGACATCATTTAAATTTCCTAACAGGCAAATTGAGGGAGATGGTGGGATGTTACATTTCAGACACTTTGATAAGTCCTCACAAATCTGGCACCAAAATTTCTTAACAGGTGGACAGAACCAAAGCGCATTAACATAAGTATCTGGTATATTGCTTGTGCATTGTAAGCAGGTATTAGACGATGTAAAACCCATCCTAAACATTCGTTGACCTGTATAGTGTACTCTATGAAGGATTTTGTATTGTATTAATTGCAAATTAGGATTTTTTGTTATTTTAAAGGTTCTTAAACATATCTGAGACCAGACGATTTGGTCAAAGCTGGCTGATAAATCCACCTCCCATTTTGAAATAGGGATGGCTATTGATTCATCTAATGTAGATAAAGTTTTGTATATTTTAGACAGCAATTTGGGGGGATTGAGATTAAGAAAATCTAAAACTCTTGCTGGAATTTGTAATTCAGCTGTATTGAGCCTAAATTTACCTTTAATAATAGATTTAATTTGTTGATATTCTAAGAATTTGTTTTTATCAATTCCATATTGTGTAATTAATGTATTAAATGGGATAAAGTCTGTTCCATCAAATATATGTTCCAGGTATTCAATTCCATTGCACCTCCAGACTGGGAAATTTATCATACATTTTTTTTTTGCAAGATGCCTCCAATCTTTCAGTGGAGGATTCTGCATCATAGGATAGCAATGAAGAATAGTATAAGGATATTTGACCCCTTCCTCTAAAGAGTAGAAGTGTAAGATGTTCCAAGTTTGAGAGTGGAGGTTCAGAGTTAATATTCTTATATTTCGAAGAAATAAAATGTTTAAGTTGTAGGTATTTGAAAAAATGTTTTTTGTGAATTTGGTATTTTGAACTAAGTTCTTTAAATGTAAGTAATATACCTTCCTCATAGAAATCACCAACTTTAGCTATGCCCTTTTCTGCCCAAATTATGAAACCACTATCCTTACTTCCAGCTGTAAAGTTTGTATTTCCTTATATAAGAGAGAAGGGGAAACTGGATGTATGTCTTTAGTATGTTGATGTGCTTTGTGCCACACATCGATAGTATTTTTCAGGAAGGGATTTTCTGTTCTTTTTTTCAAAAATTTTGTTATTTGCAGAATGAAGATACATATATAGAGGGAGATTTTTTACAGATGCCTGCTCAATTGACATCCAAGATGGAGGTGTCTCGCCAGTTAAAATAGAACATTGCTGAGCATAGCTGAGCAGCCCAGTAATACCATTTTAGGTTTGGAAGTCGCTGGCCTTCTCTTTCGTAAGGAAGATACGGTAATATGAGTCTCGGCCTAGATTTTCGGTCATTCCATATGAATTTACTAAAGGTACTGTTCATTGTTTTATAGAATGTAGCTGACAAAGGTAGAGGAATTGACTGAAATAAATGTAAAAATTTGGGCAAAATATTAATTTTTATTATACTTATGCGACCAGTCATTGATACAGGCATAGTCATCCAGCGATCGAGTGTTTCTTTAACATATTCAATTAGAGGGTCACAGTTTGAGGGGACGATTGATTCAATTAAGGGTGTAATTTTAATTCCAAGATATTTAAAACCCTCTTTAACGTTGAGGAATGGGGTTTTTATGATTGGTTTCAGTCTTTCTTCTTTATTTAGAAATAATATAGATGATTTGTTGTTGTTAATATTATAGCCGGAGGATTTCCCAAATACTTCTATAAATGTAATAAAATTAGGAATGCTGCTATGTAACTTTGTTAAGAATACAATCACATCATCAGCGTACAGTGATATTTTGTGTTCTTGTCCTCCAAGGGTAACACCGGTTATGTTGGTTTGTGTTCTAATTGCCATTCCCAGCGGTTCTATGGCAAGTGTAAACAGCATAGGTGATAAGGGACATCCTTGTCTAGTGGATCTTTGTAGGTTTATTGGCTTTGAGATAAGGTTATTTGTTAAGACACAGGCTGTTGGAGCATTGTATAAGATTTTGATCCATCTAAGAAAATTATTATCGATTCCATATCTGGGTAGAAGACTGAATAAGTATGACCATTCAATTCTGTCAAATGCTTGCCTGACATCTAATGACAAAACTGCTGTGTCCTTAGAGTCACATTTTTCATGGATTATATTTAGGATTCGTCTTAAATTGTGAAACCCTTGGTGCTTTAACTCAAAACCGTTCTAGTCATTGTGAACTAAATGTGGGATATATTGTTCTAATCTCTTGGCTAATAATTTACTTAATATTTTAGGATCACACCCCATCAAGCTTATAGGTCTAAAAGAAGAGCAATCTGTGGTAGTTTTCCCAGGTTTTAGTATCAATGTAATAAGTGCCAATCATAATGAGTCTGGAAGAATGTTTTTTTGAAATGATTCATTAAACATATTTAAGAGGGGCATAACTAACTTTTCTTTAAATTGTTCACAGAATTCAATAGGTAGGCCACTTTACCACTCCCACTTTACCACTATTGATACTTTGAATTGCCTCTGAAATTTCTTCACCGGTCAAATCGCTATCTAAATGTTTCCTTATGTCATTTTGTTCTTTTAGTGTTTTAGATATCACATTTAAGAAATTCCAAATGACTCTCTTACTGTGCTGACAAGCTGCCTGGGAGATCCTCTTACCCATTAATCAGTCGGGTGAACCAGGAACAAATCTTCCAGGCAATCTGGGCGTGCCAGTACCTGGCTCTGTGGTTGTCTTTGAGCCCCAGTGAAAGGAGCATGTATAGCACCACAAGACCAAGGAAACTTCCTCTTTGTCATCAAGGTGACTGTGCAAGACCAAGCCCTCCACAAAACTGTGAAGGACAGCCAGTAAGCGCCATATTGGCCATGTGTTTTTGGCTAGACTGACTTAAGCAGTCTAGCCAAAAACCTACTGATTAAAAAATATATTAAATCTTTGACTGACTAATAATATTTTGAATGTATTTGGCTAAAATGTGAATTTAAGTAAAATTATACTGATTCTGATCGTTTGATTCAAAATGGTGGTTATTTATTTTGGAAAACATTTGCTAAAAACCTAGAAACTAGTGATGTTACAATATGTGCCAAGGCTACGAAGCGTATGTCGAGCAGTGGAGGGGGTGTTTCCACAAAGCACGTATCGAGGACGACTTCATTTAGCGGAGGAGCCGGAAACGATGACGTCTGAAGCCCCGCTGCCCGGCTGTACCACGTGACTGCTTCAGGAAGTGGTTCATAGTTTGCTGAGAGGTTTGACAGCAATATAAATCCTCTCAGGCTCCATTCAAAATGTAGGTTTGTGTAAGAGAGTTGCAGTCAGTTTGGATAGGAGAGTTTGGTTATGTTTGGTGATGCGCTGCACCACTTTGCCCTTCGCCGTGCTGCGCGTATGGTGTTACGACTGTTTACAAGATATTAAAGCGCAGGTGTAGCTATACAGAGAAACAGAGCTGGCATAGCTGGCATGTGTGTTTCTCTGTGTGACAAAAGTGGGAAAGATCTAGTAGGTCCACATGGAAACGAAATCTAAAATAAGAATTCATCTATTGACTGACTGAGGAGGATGAAGATAAAATCTAAAAAATGGAGCAGGCATTATTGTGTTTTTGAGACTGCTGCTTTTTAATTTTGTTATTACATTGAAAAGAAAATACCTGTTTTCTTAGAATGGTATTTCAGATTTTTGTTAAATTTTTGTCCAGTAAAGCGAAGTATTACTGTTTCTGGTACATTTTCTAATTCTGAACAATTATTTTTATTAATTAATTTCTAGAGATTTTAAAGTCATTTTTGCACTTGTGAAAGCCCATCTGAAGTTTGTTATTAAACTGTTCATTCTAACCACATGGAGACTGCATGTTTTAAACATGTTAAAATCAAAAGTCTGGTCACAGTCATGAGTGTTTCAGGACTGTGCCAAGTGTCCTCTTTTTTTAGAAATCAAAATATGGTCACCCTAATTTAGGAGAGTGAGGAGAGAGAGATAAGTGAGAGATTGGAGACAGCTAGGAAGAGGAGGATTTCACCTGTGTGGGAGCCAAATATTAGCAGGCTGGAAACCCCCCTGGAGTATTGGGAAAAGCAAATAATTGTAGTACCCCAATTTATATTGGTCTAGCACTTGTGTTTTTGTGTACGTCAGCATCTTCTGTGTCATGTGAAAGAGTGTTTTTGAAGGCTGGTGAGGTGGTGTCAAGAAAAATGAATCGCTTAAAACCTAAAACTTCTATTTTTTAATAAAAATGTTTTTTCCCTGTTTTGTATATCATTGCCAAAGTTACACAATCATTTTCAGTGCCCTCTTCCTAGTTCCACAAGCATTTTCACTTTCCTCTGCCCATGCCTTTTGCCAGAAAAACAACTCTGCCATAACATATGATACTGACATTTTGGGATAATTTACAGACAGAATACATTAAATAATATTTTTATTATTTACATTTGTAATATTTTATGTAGAGAAATTATTTTTGGGGAACTCAATCATACCCAAGAACCATAGCAGACTTACAACTTTAATGCATCACACATTAAGTGGCTAAGAGCTACAGCTGCCTGTGATTATGTACCTGGCCAGTAGGGGGGGTTGTGTTCACATGAAGCAGAACCCTTTCTTGAACCAATTGGCTCAAGTGGTTCAATGCCTCATGGGGCTTCATCTCACCATCACTACTAGACTACCTTGTATTTTATAGTGGCAGTAATGTGTTTATCTGAGATGAATGTGAATAATTTTGTTTATTTTTCTGTCAACACGAATAATGTATTTGTAATTTCTGTTTTGAGGTTTTTCACCTGTTTACTGCCCATCAAAGAATGTTAAATAAAAGACAATCAACTGATCCCATGGCTGTTTGAGTGAAATCTAGCTAAGATCTTCATGTGGAAGGACTGTCATTTTCAAGTGGGGAATTGCACAAGAAAGGCTTTTGAACTTTTGATCAGCTGTACTGTAAAACAGTGTTTCAGTTCAAGCATTGTTTTCAATAATAATATAAATTGCATGCTCAAAATGTTTTGTCTCTCTCCCAGTTCTTGTTGGATATAGAAGCTCTACTTGGAACCTTGTTAGGATCCAACCATTCAAAATATGTTTTTTGTTGGTGCCATTATTCAAAAATTCTAAAACTTTTGATCGGGACTGTATTAGTAATTTTGTATAACCCTTTATCGTTACTGTCATGGCTGAGTATTTGATGCTTTTTGACAGAATTGGCAGACTTCAGTTAAATTGTTTTCCTGGCACAGACCTAAATTTTCAGCGGGAATGGGTGTTCAACAGTGTATTTGGATCAAATAACTGATGGATGACCAAGAGAGGCTTACAAGGTTTATTGCAAAATGGTTTCTGATGGGTTAGATTTTTGATGGCAACTTTTGTCTGCAAGTGGAATATTGAGCTGATTTACAGTAATTAACATAGCTTCTGAGCATGGGGATGGTCAACAGGCTCTGGTTGAGTACAATGGAGAAATACATAGAATAAGAGGGCTGGTTTTAAAGAAGTATGAATGGGATGCCACAGAGAAGGGTAAATGCCTGGGTGGTGAGGTAGTTCTGGAGGGAAATGATTTATATACAGATTAGAGGAGAGTTGAAAAATCCAGAATATACAACCAATATCTGTGTAGAAAGGATATAGGAGCTGAACAGAGAAATCTTTTATCTGCTGGAACAGTGAGGGCAAAGTTAAGGGTTAAAATAAAAGTTAGCAGAAAACTTGACAATCCACTTCGTAGTGGTAAAATAAAACAAGATCCAAACGGGATGAGAGGCAGAGAGGAAAACAGTAAGACTCTTGAAATAAGGCTTCTTTAAGCATAAACAGGGCAAGGTTAAAGCGAGGTTACCCAAAGCCTCAAATCTAGTATGGAGCAGATGAAATGGAGCCCTCATGGTTGTTCAGTATGAAGGAGTCTGCATCAACAGGGCGCAACTGCCGATCAATAACTCCATGAAATTTGCTTGGATTCCTTACATAGAAACTAGCTAAACCTTTAAACTGATTGGAATAGTTGCATTGAAATGACTTTCTTGTAAAGTGCCTTGAGATTACATCTGTTGTGAATCGGTGCTATATAAATAAACTGAATTGAATTACATAAAAGAGCCAGCAGTTCTGGGCAATGAGCTAATCAGTTGAAGCGCTGCAGCCTGCAGGACATGGTGCAAAAAAGCATGAACATGGCAAAAATAGAATTAGGCTGTGACACAAGTTTAGTAAGGCACCATTATACTTTCCAAAACTAATTTTGATGTGTTTTCAGGAATGTTGTCCTGTTTAAACATAGATCTAGCTGTTGACTTAAGGTAATGTTAAAATGCTGGAGGTTATCCTCCTCCATTATTCTGTCCACATTGTACAATGCACCAGTCCTTGTGTTGGAGAAACGGTACTAGAACATGATATAATGCTGCCACTGTTCTTGACAAGTGGTACAGCTTTCTTGGGTTTGAAAGCTTTACTTTGACACCTTCAAAAGACTTTCTGTTGTTTCGAAATAGTTCTATTGTCTTTTGTCTTGTCTAAAATTTTCTCCAGAAGCCATTTGGCTTTTCCTAGTAGGCAGCTGCAAATTTCAGTCAAGTTTGAACGTGTCAATAACAGAGGAGGGCTATCTTTCAAGCCGACCATGACCAAATGGTTATTTGGAAAAAATGTTTGCTGCTACCTTGACCTGCCATTGCAGGTAAGAGATTATTGTTCAGATTATTGTTCTTAAATATCCTTTTCCTGTGAGATTTGCTGCTCACACGAAAGTACATGATATGCAAACCAAATGTTGTGATGAAACACTTTAAAAACTGTGCTATGTGGAAGAAAAAAAGAAATTGGATTCAGGAAGTTTCGTTCATTACTTTTACACATTTCTCCATGGGATCAGACTGATTAGTTAGTGACTTGGTATGCTCCCTGTCTGGCCCACAGTGTATTAATTGAGAATGTCTGTTAGAGCTGAGACAGGTGGATAAGGGCTGATTAGAGACTTGTATCAGGGGAAGCGTCTCTCTAGAGACAATCTGACGGACTATCATTTCTCTTCGCTGTCAGCAGTGCTGACTCATTCGCTATGGGTATAATTATGTTCCGGCCAGGAAACACACAGACAGAGATGCCCTCACTCATACTCAGATTTTTCTCTGGTGGGATGAAACTATATATCCTGAGATTTTCTGATTTCTCAGGCCAAAGCTGACATTTTGATTATATGTCAGCTGTCACCAAGTACTGTCCACCTCCAACATGAACAGTCCACCCAGAATACAGAGCAAATATCCCTAACCTAGTGGGGAGAGATGACAAAATGGGGACTACAGTATAATCACACACTTCTAATGTGGTTTAAATCAGTGCCATAGAGAGAGAGTTACAATAGACTTTGAACTAGCCGGCACACGTTCATGTAGTTCATGGAGCCCTCAATAGTTCAAAAAATCCCAGTCAGTCAGCTTCTGGCAGGACAGAACACAAAATTTATTTTCTCATTTTTCCTGGCGATTTTCGGTAATTATTGACTAATAATTGGTACCGATTACTTTTTAATGAGTAGCCTGTGGATTTTTAATTTAACAAAGCATTTCTAGGAGGACCACCTTTCCTCACTGTTCTATATTTTGGAGGGAAAGAAGAGTGCTAACACATTGTAGAATACATTTAGATAACTGATCATATTTATTGATAAATGAATGCAATACACTGCTATTATAAGCATGTCTAATAACCTTACGTGCCACAAGAAACCCTAAACTGGAGTAATAATACCCAATTTAAAGTCTTTTTGATGTTTTCTTGAATGCTAGCATGGTAATGGCATACCTTGTCCTCCTATACACTTAAACATCCCAGTGATTAAGACCTCTGCTCCAGCTTACCTTCAGATCTTTATCTTTCAGCAAAGCATGTGATATTACTGTTCCCAGGATTTACTCCTAAAACACCCTATGTCTAGCAGACGACATTCAGTCTGTGTTCTCTCTGCCTTGTGTCAGATGGAAAATTAGCTGAATGGCGGAGAATATCTAAGTTACATGCTTCAAACAAGTTTTAAATAACTTGGAGGAAAGGTTCATCCTTGGTATCATTAACAGCAGCTCTCTTTAATATCAACCACTGGTGACCTCCCTGAAAACAACAACAGAGAAACAGTTCATTGGTAAAATTTGTTGCTTTGAATTACTTCATGTGTAAAAAATTAAAATGAGAAATGAAGATATTTAGAGTGGAACAAGAGAAAAGTTTAGTGTTACTATACCACTATATTTTTGGTTTCGTACAACATTTTATGTGTATAAAAATGTATATTTAAATAATACCTTTTATAGGATGATTGCCTTACCATGGTTTGCTGTGCTGCATTTGAATGCAGCAATTGGTCTGAGAAAAGGATCAGAATGTATGGCTTCCCTAAAGACGCAGAAAGAAGGAAGAAATAATTGGCTCAAGTCAGCAGGAGAAACCTCACCAACACCAGAGGTCATAACAGAAAGCTGTGTACAGTAAGTTTAATCTGCTGTCAGGAACTCATCACACTGACATCCACCAGCCTTGTGTAACCAGCTCCATGCTTGTCATTGGACAGAACATTAGCTCCAAACCGAATAAAATACCCCCACACTTAAAACTCGTCGCTCAGTCATCGTCTCAAAGTTGCCTAGAGCTCTCTCTCCAACTCTGATTCACCGCTGCCAGCTGCTAGCCCCGTGGCTAGGACCAATTCAATTCAATTCAATTCAGTTTATTTATATAGCGCCAATTCACAACAGATGTCATCTCAAGGCACTTAACAAGAAGTCATTTCAATACAATTATACAAACATTCCAATCAGTTAAAAAGTTTCCTATTTAAGGAATCCCAGCAGATTGCGTCAGTCATTGGCGTGAGGTTGGGCAGATTTCCAACCACAGCAATCCTTCAGCAATCCCTCATACTGAGCAAGCATGTAGC
Organism: Valencia hispanica; assembly: GCA_963556495.2. Taxonomy (NCBI): domain Eukaryota; kingdom Metazoa; phylum Chordata; class Actinopteri; order Cyprinodontiformes; family Valenciidae; genus Valencia; species Valencia hispanica. Next base: position 10,979,941 of record OY747704.1, read on the forward strand.
GACAGTGGAGAGGAAAAACTCCCCTTTAACAGGAAGAAACCTCCAACAGAACCAGGCTCAGTAGGAGCGGCCATCTGCCACGACCGTCTGGGGGTTTGAGAAGACAGAGCAGAACACAGAAGGAACAGAAGATCCGATATAAGAGAACTTTCTATGTTACAGAAAGTAAAAAGTTGATAACAGGACACAGTGGATGTTCAGTTACTGAGAGGATCATCCCAGTCGATGCCCCCCGTCCAACAGGGCATTGCAGCCAAGCAGGATACCAGACCAGGTATATCTTCGATGGGGAGAAAAACACTGAGAGAAAACAAAGTTAACAGTCGAAATAACAGAATGTACTGTAATACAACTGGAGAGTCGTAGGAGAAAAGGAAGTAGCAGAGTGAAGAAAATTGGTAAGTCTGTCCTCCAGCAGTCTAAGCCTATAGCAGCATAACTACAGAGATAGCTCAGGATGACCTAAGCCACTCTAACTATAAGCTTTATCAAAAAGGAAAGTTTTAAGCCTGGCCTTAAAAGTAAACAGAGTGTCTGCCTCACGGACTAAAGCTGGGAGCTGGTTCCACAGGAGAGGAGCCTGATAACTAAAAGATCTGCCTCCCATTCTACTTTTAGAGATCCTAGGAACTACAAGTAAACTTGCAGTCTGACAGCGAAGTGCTCTTTTAGGAACATATGGAACAATTAGATCTCTGATGTATGATGGAGCTTGATTATTAAGGGCTTTGTATGTAAGAAGAAGGATCTTAAATTCTATTCTGGATTTAACAGGGAGCCAATGAAGGGAAGCTAAAACAGGAGAAATGTGATCTCTCTTTTTAATATTCATCAGAACTCTTGCTGCCGTATTTTGGATCAACTGAAGGCTTTTAATGGCATTTTGTGGACTTCCTGATAGTAAAGAATTACAGTAGTCCAGCCTTGAGGTAACAAATGCATGGACTAGTTTCTCAGCATCACTCCTGGACAGGATGTTTCTAATTTTAGCAATATTCCGGAGGTGAAAGAAAGAAATCCTAGAAACCTGTTTAATATGGGATTTAAATGTCAAGTCTTGGTCAAAAATAACGCCGAGGTTCTTTACGTTATTACTGGGGGCCAATTTAATGCCACCAGCGACTCGGCTCCAGCTCCTCCCGGGTCACCTCTTCTGCTCAACCCGGTGTTTGCCCAACTCCCGGCTTCCACACCTCGCCATCCCGCTCCAGCTCTCCTCTGCGTTTGGAACACTAAAGAACCTCTTCGCCACCGCATCCATCACAGTGGCCCTGACAGGATGACTGAACTGGAATTGGAGTTGGAGAGAGACGAAGCAGGCGGACTGGATCGGATAAAGCAAGACCAGACAAAAGGTCATGCTAGATGTCCTACATCTAGTGAAAAATTTGAAGAGTGCCCTTGGAGACTTTGAGCTGCTGAGGGGGGATGAGCTGCTGCTGAGATCTCGCGAGAGCTGTGCGTAAGTAATATGGCGGTAAACTGGTAAAACAAACAAACTCGGGTAAAAACAAACCATAACATTCGGGCCAAATATAGCAAACGTTTAATAATAATAACCATTATTTTGTATTTCTCCATAAACAAACTGGACCACGAAACCTTGCACAGCCTGGAAAGAGTGCTTTGACGACATTGTTATGGGCAAGCCACAGCAATCCACCTCTGCTGTGCCGACAAGCACACCATCACAAAAACGCACTCGTTCTGAGGCCAGCACCTCCACCATCTCTCCAGAGAAAAGCTACAGCGATGTCCTGGACTCAATAGATAAGAAGCTAACCAGCCTAGACGCCCGTCTGGGCCTGGTTGAGGTTCTCCATAAATAATTTCAAGCTCTAAGGGAATCCCTGGAGTTCAGCCAACAACAGGTAGCATCGCTCGCTGCAGAAAACCAAACGTTTAGGGAGAGTGTAAAGAAACTCACCGAGGGTATGACGCAGCTGTCCGGAGAAAGTAAGAGGATAAAAGAAACTATCTTGGATATACAGGCCAGGGGAATGCGGGACAATCTTGTTTTTTCCGGGATCCCAGAACAGGCTGAGGACGACGCTGAATCCGCCGTCCGAGATTTTCTCCAACATCAGTTAAAGCTCCCAAGCGACACGGTAAAAAACATCACTTTTCACCGCGTCCACCGCCTAGGAGGTAAGAAGCCCAACAACAGCCGGCCGTGACCAATTGTTGCTAAATTCGAGCATTACAAGCAAAAAGAGCAGGTCAGAGGCCAGGGCAGAGAACTGCGGGGAACGAATTACAGCGTTAACGATCAATATCCGAAGGAAATCTTGGATAGAAGGCGCGTTTTGTTCCCAATCAGGAAGAAATATATCAGTGAAGGCACCAGAGCTACAGTAGCGGTAGATAAACTGTATGTTAATGGGGAGCTGTTCAGGGACCCCGAGCTTACTCCTTGGCTTTATTAGTCATGTAACACTGGTCAGATAAGAGTTGTTTTATCAGTCAACTATAATCTAATGTTAGCACAGCTCTGTAAAGTTGTTTACATTACTCAATGTGGGCGGGGCCAGGGCTAAGCACTGGGATACTGGCTCTTTTTTCTTTTCTCATCTTCACATGTCTATCACCAAATGTCTTTGTCACTCCTTTTTCCTTCTTTTATCACTCACACACACACACACAGAATTTTTTCATAACATAACTATTTCTTTCTCTCTCACCCTTCACACCTTCACAACTTTCTTCTATTTCTCTCTTTCTTATATCTCGGCTTTTGGATTTTCAAACAGGCAACCCCAAAACCAAACTAATAATACACCTGTGTTGATCAGTTTCTATGGTGATGTGGACTTTACAACTTTTATCTCAAAACTATGACTATATAAGGTTTGTCACGTGGAATGTTCATGGAGCTGGCACCAGAGAGAAAAGAGTTAAGATTCTTAACCAGCTTAAAAGAATGAAGGCAGATGTCGTCTTATTACAAGAAACCGATAAATCTACCTCAGCTGCAGTTGATCTTAAATCCCCTGAGTTTCCTAATGTGTTTTCTGCATGCTATAACTCCAGACGAAGGGGAGTAGCAATATTAATAAATAAAAATTTAAATTTTACAGTAATAGATACAGTTACAGATCCAGAAGGTAGATTTATTATAGTAAAACTATCTATACATAACCAAAAGTTATGCATTGTCAGTATAGATGGTCCAAATGTTGATGACCCCTCATTCTTTCATTCCTTCTTCTCAGTGCTCCTTGAACACATGGATTGCCACTTCTTCTTGAGGGCGTCCTCAACTTTGGTTTAAATGAAGAAATAGAAAGGCTCAGCACAGCAGGGACTCAGCGCAGTTGGAAATCTATAGATATAGTCAAACAGTACATGAGCGATTATGGACTTTGTGATGCATGGCGATCTCTTCAACCCAATGACAAAAAATATACTTTCTTCTCAAATGTCCACCATTCATATTCTCGACTGGAATTATTTGTTAGTCAGTAGCTCACTGTTGACTGACATTTCAGACACTGAGATACACCCTATAGCTGTTAGCGATCATGCTCCTGTATCTCTAACTTTAGTAAATAAAACAGAACCACCTCAAAGCAAAAATTGGAGATTTAATATATCCTTACTTAAAGATAAAGAATTTCTTAAATATTTCGAAAAAGAGTGGGCCTCATATTTGGAATATAACGACCTCCCTGGTACGTCGCCATCCATTCTTTGGGAGGCAGGAAAAGCTGTGATTAGAGGTAAAATAATCTCATTCTCATCAAATAAAAACAAAATGGAAAAAAAACGTATTCAGGAATTAGAAGAAACTATTACTTCATTAGAAGCTTCTCTAGATGAGGAGAGACTAGGCAAAATCCGTAAAGCATAGATAGAATTAAATCAAATTATTAATAAACAGACCCAGTTCTTAATTCAAAGACTTAGGATAGAAAACTTTGAACAAGGTAATAAATCGGGTAGATTTTTGGCTAACCAGCTTAAAATTAATAAAGAAAAAGCAACTATATCTGCTATTAAAGATCAGACCGGGAATACAGTATATGATCCTGGAAGAATAAACAACACATTTAAAGAATTTTACAAGGCTTTATACTCACCAGAAATAAATCCATCGGATCATGAAATTGAAAAAATTTTTTTTTAACATAACACTACCTAAATTATCTGAAAGTCAAGCGATGGCCCTGGATTCACCACTAACAGCGGCTGTACTCCAGGAGGCCCTCCAAGGCATGCCCAATAAAAAGGCTCCAGGCCCAGATGGATTTCCAGCAGAGTTCTATTAAGAATTCTGGAATATTCTGGCACCAACATTCCACAGAATGCTGCAGGAAACCAAGGAAAATGGCAGACTCCCACCAAATATGAATTCTGCCTACATTAGTCTTCTACTAAAATCAGGTAAAGACCCTTTGTTTCCCACCAGCTATCGTCCCATATCCCTTATTAATGTTGATCTTAAAATAATCTGCAAACCCCTCGCAAAAAGGATAGAGAAAGTAACCCCTATTATAATACATCCTGATCAAACTGGTTTTATTAAAGGGAGACATTCATCCACAAATTCACGTAGATTAATAGATTTAATAGATTTTTCTTACTGTAAAAACATTAAAACTAATATATTATCTTTAGATGCAGAAAAAGCATTTGATAGAGTTAACTGGAAATTCTTATTTGTAACCTTACATAAATTTGGCTTTGGAAATTCTTTTATAAACTGGTAGAAAATATTATACAGTTCACCAACAGCATGTATCCGGACAAATAACCAAACATCATCTAGGTTTTATCTTCAGAGAGGTACCAGGCAGGGATGTCCTCTCTCTCCCTCCCTGTTCACTATTTTTATTGAACCACTAGCTGCAGCAATCAGGCAAACTCACAATATTAAAGGCATAAATTGCAATAACATAGAACATAAAATCAGTCTTTATATGCAGATGATGTATTACTTTTTCTCCAGCATTCACAAACCTCTTTTCAGATTATTCTATAAATTGGTTAAAATCTACAGTTCTTCCAATCAATTGTTCTGTCCAGAATCCAACTAATACACAACTGCAGTCAGGGAATATTACCTATTTAGGTATCAATGTCTCACCAAGACTGGCAGATTTAATAACGCTAAACTACATCCCACTTTTGAAAAAAGTGGAAGATGATCTTGCTAGATGGAAATCCCTACCCATATCACTTATGGGAAGGGTTGCTTCAATAAAAATGATGGTTTTGCCCAGAATCAACTACTTATTCTCAATGATCCCAAGTAAACCATCACTAGACTGGTTTAGATCTCTGGACTCTTCTATCTCTAAATTTCTTTGGAAAGATAAACCCCCACGTATCAGCTTAAAAACACTGCAGAAGACCAAAGAAAAAGGAGGTCTAGAACTACCAAACTTCCATCATTATTTCTTAGCCAACAGGCTCCAATACATCTCAAGATGGTTAAAACATAGCTACCTAGACGAGTCCTGGATAGACGTAGAACAGACACTATGTAATAAGATAAAACTTTCAGACCTACCATTTATTAGCTTGTTCAGTTGCATACGGCAAAGGAACCCTGTTCACTGTTTTTTTTAAATTATTATTATCCTACTCAGATGCACATTATAATTTCAGTATGCCACTGTATTTTTAATAACTGCACAATACTGTGGTTTTTGTAATTGTGTCCTTAATGTACATATATTACTTTATTTAACATATATTCTTTATATAAATTCTTAATTCTGTTTTTATACTTTTTCTAACTGTCAGAGCCTCCAGTGCACTACCCCTGATTGACTATTGTTTGCACCCATGTCCCTGGTCTGTCTCACCTTATTGTCCTTCTTACCTTATGTGTATTTAAGTGCATCTTGTCTCCTCATCCCTGTCGGATAATTTTTATGTCTTATGTGGTCATGCCTCCTGCCTGCCTGTCATCAGTCCACAATAAATAACCGTTTGCACCCTTTTAACAACATCTGTACCTGGGTCCTTCCTTCATCCTGAGACACAAAACCTGACAGAATGATCCAACTGCTGAAAAGGGACCCAGCAGACTCACCTGATCTCCCTCTGGAGCCGGTTACTCAAGATCTCTACCTTTGCTCTCCCCTCAGCTCGCATTACCAGAGCGGACCAATTTTACTTGTAAACCCTTCCTCGATTCATCCCCATCCTGGATCTGCTCGACCTCGAGGAGCTGGAGGAAGCGACGGAGGACATCAGAATCAGAATCAGAATCAGCTTTAATGGCCAAGTATGACACATACAAGGAATTTGACTCCGGCAACTTTTCTCTCCAGTACAGAACTTAATTAAGTGAAATAAAGAAATAAATACAAATAAATAATAATGGATAATATATACACCAAACCGGGGTTATTTTACAGTGAGTATGTACAGCAGTGCAGAGTTATAGTTTATTGTTATGTGAATGGACTCACACTCTGTGACTACACAGAGTTCATCAGAGCGACAGCCTGGGGGAAAAAACTGTTCTTCTGTCGGGTGGTTTTGGCGTACAACGCTCTGTAACGCCGGCCTGACGGGAGGAGCCTGAACAGATTGTGGCCAGGGTGTGAGGGGTCTGTGGTGATTTTTCTCGCCCGCTTCTTGACCCTGGACTGGTACAGGTCCTGAATGGAGGGAAGATCAGTACCTATGATCCTCTCTGAGGACCTGACTGTTCTCTGCAGTCTGTCCTTATCTTTTCTGGTGGGGGATCCGAACCAGACAGAGATGGATGAGGTCAGGACAGACTGGACTATTGCTGTGTAGAAGATGGTCAGCACTTCCTGAGGCAGGTTGAACTTTCTGAGCTGACGCAGAAAGTACAGCCTTTGCTGGGCCTTCTTTCTTATATAGTTAATGTGGGAGGTCCACTTCAGGTCCCGTGTGATGGTGGATCCTAGGAACCTGAAAGACTCCACTGTGGGGACTGGCCTGTTGATGATTATGAGAGGAGATGTTGATGGGGGTCTCTTCCTGAAGTTCACTGTCATCTCCACAGTTTTGAGCGGGTTTAGCTCCAGGTGGTTCTGACTGCACCAGAGGACCAGCTGTTCCACTTCCCTTCTGTATGCAGACTCGTCACGGATGAGTCCAATGATGGTGGTGTCATCTGCAAACTTCAGGAGTTTCACAGAAGGATCCCTTGACGTGCAGTCAGTGGTGTAAAGGGAGAAGAGCACTGGGGAGAGAACACATCCCTGGGGGGCGCCGATGCTGAGGGACCGGGAGCTGGATGTGAAGTTACCCAGTTTCACCTGCTGCCTCCTGTCAGTCAGGAAACTGGTAATCCACTGACAGGTGGAGGGAGGCACGGTGAGCTGGGACACTTTTTGGTGGAGGAGCTCTGGGATGATGGTGTTGAATGCAGAGCTGAAGTCCACAAACAGGACCCGAGCGTAGGTACCTGCAGAGTCTAGGTGGTGCAGGATGTAGTGGAGAGCCATGTTGACTGCGTCATCCACTGACCTGTTTGCTCTATAGGCGAACTGCAGGGGGTCTAGCAGGTGATCCGTGATGTCCTTCAGGTGGGTCAGCACCAGTCGCTCAAAGGATTTCATGACAACAGATGTCAGGGCGACTGGTCTATAGTCATTTAATCCTGTGACGGGGGACTTCTTGGGAACCGGAATGATGGTGGAGCGTTTGAGGCAGGAGGGGACCACACACAGCTCCAGGGAGTTGTTGAAGATCTGAGTGAAGATGGGAGCCAGCTGTCCAGCACAGACTTTCAGACAGGACGGAGACACTCCATCAGGACCTGATGCCTTCTTAATCCTCTGTCTCTGAAATAGTTGACGTACATCCTGTTCACAGATCCTCAGCGCAGGCAGGGGGTCAGGTACGGGGGTGGTTTGGGGTGGTGCTAGGCCTTTTGTAATGGAGATGGTGGGGGAGGTGGAAGGTGTGAAAGTCGTTTCAAACCTGGAGAAAAAGTCGTTGAGGTCCTCAGCCAGGCGGGGGCTCCCCACAGGTTGGGGGGATGGTCTCCTGTAGTTGGTAATGGTCTGCAGGCCCTTCCAAACTGCAGAAGAATCGTTGGCAGAAAAACGCTCCTTCAGCTTTGCACTGTAGTTCCTTTTTGCTCCCTTGATCTCCTTTGTCAGCTTGTTCCTGGCCTGCTTGTACAGGACCCGATCTCCACTCCTGTAGGCCTCCTCTTTGTCCTGGCGTAGCCGTCTCAGTTCTGCAGTGAACCATGGTTTGTTGTTGTTGAACGTGCAGAAGGTTTTGGTCTGCACACACACGTCCTCACAAAAGCTCATGTAAGATGTCACAGTGTCGGTCAGTTCGTCCAGGTCTGAGGCTGCTGCTTCAAAGACGCTCCAATCAGTGCAGTCAAAGCAGGCCTGTAACTGCATCTTTGACTCATCAGTCCATCTCCTCACAGTTCTTACCACAGGCTTAGCAGATTTCAGCTTCTGCCTGTAAGATGGGATGAGGTGGACCAGGCAGTGGTCAGAAAGTCCCAAAGCAGCACGGGGGACAGAGCGATATGCATTCTTTATTGTGGTGTAGCAGTGGTCTAAAGTGTTCATGTCCCTGGTGGGACACGTCACGTGTTGTCTATATTTAGGCAGTTCAAGTTTGAGATTTGCTCTATTAAAATCCCCGAGAATGATTAGCAGAGAGTCCGGGTGAGTTTTCTCCACGTCTGTGATCTGGTCGGCGAGGTGATGTAACACCTCCGTTACGCACGCCTGCGGTGGAATGTATACAGCGACCAGCACAAACGAGGCGAACTCGCGCGGTGAATAAAATGGTCTACAGTTTATGAAAAAAGACTCAAGGTGAGGGCTGCATGTCTTCTTTAACACTGTGACATCTGTACACCAACCTTCGTTTATGTAGAAGAACGTTCCTCCTCCCTTTGACTTCCCAGACAGTTCCGCGCAGCGGTCCGCTCGGAACAGCTGGAAGCCTGGCAGCTTTAGTGCGCTGTCCGGGATGGGTTCACTGGACCAGGTTTCAGTGAAGCAAAAGGCGGCATAACGGCGAAAGTCTGAGTTCTTGGATAGGAGAAGGAGCAATTCATCCATTCTGTTAGGTTCTGTAATCCCCGCTGCCGCAGCTTGACGAGCACTCCAGCTCGTTTCCCTCGTCGGCGTCTCCGTCTAAATCCACAGAGCGCTGCTGCTCCTCCGATCAGAATCTCCATAAAGCAGTCTGGTTGAGTAAAAACCGGTGAAAAAAGTCCGGCACTGGATAGCCCTATTTGTAAGAGTTCCTCTCTGCTAATTTTAATTGCAGAGGGAGTGCAGAAAACTACGCAAAAAAGTAAAACAGTAACTAATACTAGAGAGCGAAGTACCGAGGCGTCCATACGCGGCGCCATCTTGGATATGAGTAATCCACCTGACGGCCGAGGAGCAGATATCTTCTCCTGGAAGGGGTCCGCTCCTCCAGCGGTCAGTGTGGGCGCCTTCCCAGCCGAGCCAGCCAGGTTCTTCCCTGGGTGCGATCTTCGAGCCTTCCTCAGACTGGTTGGAGCCGTAGGATGAGGAGGAGCGAGGGGACCCAGACCCAACCACGTACACCCACCCCTATTTCACCTGTTGTGTCCGGTCCGGAGCAGTATCTGGAGCAGGAGTCTTCCTTCATCGGCTACAGACTGGCTTACTGTTTTCCCGGTACAAGACCATGCAGGCATGAGCGTCCTCCTCCACCTCTACTTGCTTCCGGGGTGGAAGAAGGTGCTGCCGCTCGCCACCAGTTATTTCCATCTCAGCCTCCGCTCCAACTCCTCCCACTCTGTCCATTTTGCAGGCCCCTCCAGTGTCTTCCAGACCACAGATCTCTGCCTGATCTCCAGGTCCTCAAGGTTCGTCCTCCCAGCCACCCCTGCCGGACCGCCATGTCCTTGAGGGTCTAATTTCACTGATTCTAAATATGTTATTTTAATCATAAACAGTCTTGGCACGTCCAGGAAATAAAATAGAGCAATTATTGCAATTCTTGCATTAGCTTTGGTATGAAATAAATTAATTTCTGATCATTTTGATTTTATTTTGACAGCCTGTCAATCCCCCAGCGCGCTCCAGCACTCTCCCATTCCACTTACCAACTTGTGCATGCCTCCAATGACAGAACTGGGACGTTCCAGCAACTTGGTCACTGATCCGCTCCCTGCTCAGCAGCTAATCTAAAAACATTGAAGATGGTCATGAATGCAATGCAGTGTTACCTGTAATAATTCAACAAGTTTTTTAATTACTTTTCTACAGTTATTTATTTATGCTGATGTTATTGTTGATAACTCTTCTTTTCTTGTGTGTTGAAAAACAGATTGTAATCTCTGCTTGTAATCACATGATTAAGAAAACATATCTTGTTATCTTGGTGATCCTGTGTGCCATATGCTTCAGCAGTTCATTGCAGTCAGTCTTATGTGGTGTAACTGAAAATATGAAATAATTTTTGATCTTCCATCTCTGATGCACTGAGTCAGTTAGACTGTTACAGCGACCAGCAACTCATTGCATGCATTTTAATCAATCACCAAAATTAATTATATAAAAGTTTATAGCCTATTTCAAAAATGTGCTGGATATTTTTGAAAAGCGGAATGAAACGGACTGAAATAAACCTGTCTATAGCTTGTTAAGCTTCTCCAGACCCCTCCTGGTCACAATTAGCTAGCTGCAGTTAAACTACAACTAATTCAATAACAGTTAATTAACTAAAACTGGCTACATTAAATATTTCTGTTGACTTGAGGAACATACGTATTTGAACACCCTGTGATTTTGCAAGTTCTCCCACATAGGGTCTGAAATTCACATAGTAGGTGCATTTCCACTTTGAGAGACGACATTTTTTTTTTAGAATTCAGGAAATCACATTGTCTGATTTTTAAAGAATTTATTTGTATTTTATTGCTGGACAAAGGAATTGGACCTCTGGCAATCAGCAAGAATTCTGGCTCTCAAAGACCTGTTACTCTGCCTTTAAAAATTCCACCTCTGCTCCACTTATTAATCTAAATTTGTAGCATCTGTCTGAGTGTGTTAAAGACACCTGTCCACCCCACAGTCAGTCAGACTCCAACTACTACCATGGGCAAGACTAAAGTGCTGTCAAAGAACACCAGATACAAAACTGTAGAGCTCCACAAGGCTGGAAAGAGCTACAGGGCAATTGCCAGCAGCAGGGGAAAAACAGATCAACTGTTGGAACAATTGTTAGAAAATGGAAGAGGCTAAAGATGACTGTTGGTCTCCCTCGGACTGGGGCTCCATGCAAGATCTCACCTCGTGGGGTATGTCGGCTTCTTCTCATAATGTGCTCTGCAACTCACTTCCTGCTCAGAGAGGTGGGGGTGCCGAACTCCAAAACCCCAGCGGGAACTGTTTCAAAATAAGACCCAGAGCTGAGAGACAGAGAGTAACAACAACACACACAAACAGATATCTTGTTTGAAGGACGCACCTGGAGATGGGAGCCAGACAAGATCTGACTCCCTCTCTTACAAGGCTGTACCATTTTTATTTCAAAAAGAACAAAGAACATATCACATGACTCCTCTCTCCTCCTTCTACATCTTGACAGGTCATTTATTTTCTCCAGGTCTCTTGACCGTACCATGAACTGGGTTATAACATGACTTAGAGTTATAGCTGATCCTCCCTGCTTTCAATTCATATCTTTACTCAAGAGTTTGTTTACTTAAAACCTTCAACCCTATAAAATACTGGTAACAGAGTCATGTTTTACTACCCTGAATAATATAAACAGGCCTATTACTTCTAAAGCTTAAAAAAGATATAATTAAAACATATGTACTGCATAATAAAAAATAGCCTCAAAAAAGTAGAATACAACAAATCCCTCTTTCAATCTATTTTTCAAATAGATTGACCACTCCTCTGTACTTCCCCTTCAGGCTCCATGTGAGGGAGCAACAGATATTGACCTTGCACATTATCACCAACAGCTTTTTCAATACACTTTGTGAGCAAAGAACGTATACAAGGAATACAACAACATCCACATAACCCCATAGTTGACACAAATACTGCTAAAGAAACCATTATAGACATTGCCAGAGTCTTCCATTTACCAAACATATTATTTAACAAATTGTCCCTCTTTCTAACATGATTATTCAAAATGAGAAGAGTGTCTGGTTTTTTTTTTTTATCTTTACCTTCAAGCAATAATTTTTCTAATTTATTATCGTTTTTTATGTTTTAACCTAATTCTCAATATTCTTTTAGTAAAAGCAAACTCTAGCAATTGTCACCAACCCTAAAAACATCCTATGAAAACCACATCATAATGAAAAAAGGATAAGTAAAACAAAAATTAGTAGTCAGTCAACCTGATTATACTTTAAACACTCCTTAAAATGTTTTATCTTATTACTAAAAAAGTTTTATAAAACCGTAAATACTGAATATAAAGAAAAAATCTTACAAATCGACTACTTAAAAATTCTTTGACAACCTCTTAGGCAGTGTCTAGCAATCTGCACCTGTAAATAAAAATCGGTTAGACAACCTGTAAAATACAAGAAAAATGATTAGTAAGTGTTCAGTCTTTATTATTTTGTTCTCTAGTCTTCGCTCTTGTTTATTTCTCTGGCAGCAGGTGGCTACCAGAGCGATGAAAAGATTCAGTACAGTGGACTCAAACAGTCCACTGTACTGTACTGTCCAACAGTACTGTCTTTTCTGCAGATCGCCCTCACTGAAATGACAGTTACTTCATTAACTGAACATTTCCCCCAATAAACACAAATGCACAGACAGGCCCCGCCTCCAATAGCTTCCCCCACCGATTGTGAGGTGGTCAAAACCTGCTGTGAAATGTGTTTGATTTCTTGCGATCTTTTCTCTTCGGTACAATCCCTCTTCGAGAAAAGCAAGTCCAAATTGCTTATCTCGCCCAATTTTGTTGCACATATAGATTACACTGGATGATTACAGCAACTTCAACCAATCTTCTGGGTGGGTCAGGCCCCGCCTCCTGGCTTCGGCAGTCGACACCGCCTAGTCAGAACCGACACCACCCGCTGCAAAGAGATTTTCCCAGGTCAGCAGAGAGCTGCTGCAGCGTGAGGGACAGGAGAGGGGTCGGAAGGAAGGAGGAGACCAGGCCCTTCAGATGCTGATGATCACTGCGAGGGTCCGGGTCAGGGTGCGATGAAACCTGAGGTTCTCTGCCAGCTGTAAATTTAAAGTTGAATTAGACCGCTCGATGACGCCCTATTTCCCCACGCGTCAACAGTGTCAGCCTTGCTGTGACCCCAGTAGCAGTAACAAAACCTGCTCTCTTCCACTGTGGTAATTCATAATGTATAACAGAAAACCCGTAGTTCGAATCAGTGTAAATCGTGACGTCTTTATCTCTTCCCCATTTGCATGCTTCAATAAGAGCCCTTATCTCAGCACGCGGTGCGCTCTGCTTGCCGTCCAGCTTCCCTGACACGACAGTATGTAGTGAATCTCCATTCTGCTCAACAACTGCAAAACCTGATCTCAACTGGCCCTGTCCATCTCTAAAACAACAACCATCTGTATAGAGCACAAAACCTGTAGGTAAGGGATCAGACCGTAAATCAGGACGTATTTTTTGAGCAACAGAATTCAGCCTGACACAGTCATGCTGCTCCCCAGAGGCGGTGATTTGGTCAGCCATGTTTATTCCTTCATGCGTAAAAATAATGTTTGGTGCCTCCAAAACTCTGCTAATCCGCTGCTGACGCAAAGTAGAAAGAGTAAACGTCTCAGAATTAACCAATGCCATGACTCCATGAGATGTCAAAATATTAAGTGGATAACCCCTGACAATGTGTGAAGTTTTCTCCACTAGGTGTGCAATTCCTGCTGCATGTCTCGTGCAAGGTGGCTGTCTCATTTCAATAGCTTGCAGCTTTATGCTAAGATACATAAGAATGTATCTCTGACCACCTTTTTTCTGAAACAAAATCCCATTAACCACCCCATCTGTTTCTGATGTGTTAAGAAAAAATGGACACGTATAGTCAGGAGTGGCTAAATCAGCTGCTTGTGCTAGAGCCTGTTTCAACTTAATAAATGCCTCCTCAGCTGGTATGTCCCATTCTAATTTAGCATGCAGATTTTTCATACCATGAGCATTTACAAGAGCCCTGAGTGGTGTGGTAAGGTTTGTGTAATTAGAAACATAATGTCTGGAAAAATTTGTCAGTCCCAGAAATGACAGCATTGATTTAACAGTGAGAGGTTTAGAATGGGCCAAAATAGCATTCTTGTGTTTGTCCGTCAGTCCAGCCCCTTGAGCGGTCACCCTTCGTCCCAGGAACTGGACTTCCTGCTTGACCAACTGAAGCTTATCGCGGGAGACTTTAAATCCCTCTTTTCCCAAATGTTGCAACACAACTAGAGTCGCTGCTATGCACTTTTCAACAGTAGGGGATGCTAAAAGTAAATCGTCCACATATTGGGTCAGTACACAGCCTGGAGGGAGCTGTACAGTGCTTAATGACTGCTTCAACACCTGATTAAAAATACCTGGAGATAAAGCAAAACCCTGCGGAAGCCTACTATAACGTAGCTTCCTGCCCCTGAATGTAAATGAAAAAATATCCCTGACAGAAGGATGGAGCGGTAAACAGAAAAATGCATTAGCCAAATCTATGCAGGTAAACCATTTTAAATCAGGAGTCAGTGATGCCAGAGCTGTATACGGATTCGGTGTAGAAATGGGAGGGGTTCTAAGGGCCTCATTAATAGCACGCAAATCATGTGCCATTCTGTATTTACCAGTACCTTGTTTTTCCACAGGAAGAATAGGGGTGTTATATGAAGAGTTTGATGGTTCTAAAACTCCAGCTTCAAGTAAGCCTGCAATAGTGTCTGCAATACCTTCCTCAGCCTGAGGTTTATGTGGGTACTGAGAACGCCAGATTGGATCAGAATGTTTCATCTCAAATGTGATGGGTGTGGTTTGCACTAGACCAACATCAGTGGGACCATCTGACCACAAAGAGTCAGGCACGACCTTTAAGGCCTCCACTGCATCAGGATGATCTGTTTTTTCTCTGCCATGATTTCTAGAAAGCTGCAAATGTTCCAGAATGGTAGTATCAGAGAGCCGCGTGTCTATTTTGTACATCTGAGTAGAAGGAGAAAAAGAGACTGAAGGTATCTGGGTATGGACCCAATCTCTTAATTCAACTCCCCTCTTAACCATTCCCCCCAAACCTTTAGCTTGATGTTTCGGATGCAACAAAAGCGATATGTGTGGAAGCGCTTCAGCTTCCATCATATACCATTTATGCTGCTTTGAAGTCAGATCAGCAAACAGTGCCACACCCTCCCTCCCCACAAAGCATGGACCCGAAGCCACAGACCAACTTTGGCCTTCAAGTTCTGTTTCAAATTGTTCCTGGTATAAGGTAGGATCGCCCCTCTCATAAAGGAAGGTCACATGGAAAGGATCAGGCGGTGGAACAAAAGGCTGGAGTTCAAGCAGCCAAGGCTTCCAGCATCTCAGAAAGTCAGCCGCAGAAGATTCATGTGCAGACATCGTAGTCAATCTGGCCCAGAAAATATCAGCCACTTGTGAAGTGTCATCCTTCAGCAAAAATTGACCACTCATGGTGTCACAGCAATGCGTACGTCCATTCGGAAAAGTCACCATAAGTCCATCAGGGGTACATAGGATAGTAGCACCAAGTTTGATAAGCAGATCTCTGCCTAACAAGTTGACAGGCGTGGTTTGAGCAATGACAAAAGGATGTGATAGTCTTTGATCACCCACTGAAACAGGCAATGGTTGAGTTATAGGGAGAGTCATTGGAGCCCCAGAGATTCCGATCACAGACACTGTGTTCCCAGAAAAATTGACGTCTGGTAAAACTCTGTCCAATGTGCTGAAAGTCGCACCAGTGTCAACAAGGAAAGGCAATGAATGTCCATGTACGTCTATTGTGAGCATAGGATCTCCCTGTGTCCTGCTCACTAAGGTACTCTGTGGGCATTGTCAATACTGAGGCCCACTCTGTCCCCCTGGATAGGAGGGAGGAGCCATATGCTGATTCGGAGCCATATGTAGAGGTGGCTGACCGGGAGGTATAGCGCCCCCTTGTGGGTGTGGGCACTCCCTCACCCAGTGTTCATTGGAGCCACGCCTGTGACAACCGTTAGCACCCGGCTGCCCTCTCCCCATGCCTCTAAAATCCCCAAACCTGGCCCTGCCACGTGACCTGCCACGAGGCTGCCATGTCCTATAAGGAGCAGTAAATGGCGGATTCGGCGCAGCTCCAGCATACATCACAGGAAAAGAAGGCAGCACTGTCGCTGATCCAACAGTAGGTGCTGCTTCAGCCACCATCTGCTTCACTTTCTTAGACTGATACAAGTCAGTCAATTTATTCTGAGCCTCTTTTAACTGTAGTTTTAACAAAGCAGTCTCCATTTTCTTATTCTCCTCAGCGTCCTTTAACACAGAATCTTGCACGTCTTGTAAATAATATGTTACGTGTCTTTCCCATGTAGGCTGATCATAAATGTGTGAATCAGGATTCCGTTTCATTAATGTAGCAACAGACTCTGGCATGCCTGCTAAAACTGCTTCTCTAAACCAAATCCGATTATTTCCCGGATCTCGAGGGTGTTCTCCAGTAACTGCAACCCATTTATCTTTACATTTTGCTATATGTTCTGCGGGAGTAACATCAGTTGACCAGGGAAATTTCAAAATTTTAGACGCAGGCGGAGTAGGATATTTTCTTCTGACCCACTCGGCAAGCTCATATGCATAATGCGTGAATGGGGCTTCATCAAGTACACATGCTAGCTGACACTGGAGCATCATCTAATTATAATCTGTCAATGTCAACATTCTACCCATAATAGCTTTCCAATCCCCCACCGCTAAAGTTTGCCCTGAAGTCAGCTGATTTAATTTATTTATCCAACAGTTTCCTCCACCAGTCAAAGCAGGGAGTTGCAGAATGATGGCAGATATGTCAGCCATCTTCCATGGTTTGTAAATTACTGAACCATCTGATGCTCCCACTAAAGGAAGCATTAAATCAGGGCCTCCACTTGCCCCCAGTGACACCTGAGATCTGGTATTCTTAAATGGTCCTTCACTCCCCTTGTCCCCCAACGTCTGCATATTTTTGACCTGTAGAACCGCTGCACATTCATCACGTTGACTGGGGCTGGCACTCCCTGAAAAGTCTGTAGCTTGACCCCTTACCACAGATGCTAATCTTTCCTGATTCTGCAGCACTCCATCTATCTGTAGCTGAACTTCAGTTAACCTGTGTTCGTGCTGCTCCATCTCATCCATCAATTTAGCATTATACGCCAAAAACAATTTATCGGTGTCTTGTTCTACTAATTTTAATAGCTGTCGTTTTTCCTCCCCAATTTGTTCGACAACCCCTTTACCGGTGACTTCAAAACGCAATTTATAATCTTGTCCATCATCTTTTACCTTTAAATCACCCTGTGGTTTTTTAGTCAATGGTTCATGGGCTACAGACCTCTGTGGGAGGCCACTCCAGTGCAACACTGCACTGCTTGAAGGAAGGGGGGGAGTAATGCCCACCGGGGGTGGCTCACAAAGAGATGGTGAACTCGGTGGGTCACCCTGCGTGTTTTGAAGTATAATCTGGCCATTGTCTGTCTCCAAGCCCCATGAAATATGTGTTTGACCAGAGGTCGTCAATATGGGATACATAGGTTGATATGGGGGAGGGATATGGTCTGCCGAAAAACTATTTTCTGCAGTAACACACAAATGATCAATACCCTGTCCTGCTAAACCCCATGTTTTCCACATTTTCTCAGCTTTTAAGTGTCTCATTTTAGCACCAGTGATGCTCTTTGCTGTTTTAGCTTTATCTGCATAACGTTTCCCTTCCTCAAAACACATTTGTGACAAACTTCTTTTGTCGTCTCCTCGGGCACCATGACGAGCCCACATGGCCGTCATAAGGCCCTGGAACTGGTTTTTATCTTTTTTACCGGGCTTATCAACTAAAACAGAATATAATTTAGAAACGTATATTAACAATTGGGCATCTAAAGTACTCCAGTTTTGTCCCTGAGGAGCAGGAAGTAATTTATATTTGGCTGCCATTGAATATTCGTAACAAAAATCCAAAATGGATTAAAATTTAAAAAAATAGGTTATTTGTATTAACTCTATAAATTATTTATTTTAATTGATAAACTATCAATTCGTAGGCCCAAATTTATCCCAATATTAATGCAGTTAACAGTAAAGGCAGGCACCGTTTTTATTTATTTAATTTATTTCTTTTTATAGTGAAGGAGTTTATATATTATTTATCCATGCAACATTAACCTTAATAATGTTTTAGGCAAAGCCGAAACGAAGGAAAGCTAAAAAGGTTTATAACGCACTGTTTATCTTATCATTAATTTATTTATATACGGAGATTATTGCCGTTTCATCTAAAAATCAAAGAATTCCTAATAGAGTCCGGCTTGCGCCAAAACTCGGGACGCACACTTCGGTGAAACACCCGAAGAAATAGAATTCTCCCAATATAAAGCAATTTTTATTTATCATTAAAACATATACCGAAAGAAATACATTTAAAACTCGCTTTGCAACACAAAATCGTCAACAGTTTGCTCAAAAAAAAAAAAAAAAAAACTCCGCCGGACTATATAATATAATAAAACTTCCGTGTCACACCGCGGAATGAATACGCCGGTGCACAAATGGCTAATTCTGCACTACGATGCTAAACCTAACAAACCGTACTCATAAGTAAACCAACCAAGAACAAAATGCCTCCAACAAAACCACACTTCGCCATCAATACTCGAATGACTGTTTAACCGAGCCAAATAAATACAGTTCGGAAGCTAAGCTACCAAAGATTAGCTGTCATCATGAGCAACCTAGCTCAACCGGAAGCCAAACGTGACCGCTCCGTTATCATAAAAAGTTATTTTATATATATTCTATAGAGTTTACTACCAGTTATTCATAATAACAGTCCTATATATATGTGTTAGACAATACTTTAGACGTGTTTACGTAGTTGCACAAGGTTGAACGCCTTTATTTCCAGGCGAAACTCATCCAAACTGTGCGTTAGCCGTAAGCTAACTTATGGTGGTACTTTAGCTGACTGAAAATGATATTCCCTTATTCCTCTACAATGTCAAGCTTCTACGCTTATTGTCTATACAAGAAGCGCGGGCATTGTCTAGGCGTTTAAGATTCGCAGAGGAATTATGGTTTTAGATTCAGTCGGTTAGTTCCCCTAAATGAGAAGTTTATGTGCGGCCGGAGTGCATAAGCTACCTGGTAGCTTTTCTTTCCGTCACCGCGACTTCTCCAATCACACACACAAACATCCGAGAGAAAGAAAGAACAACAATTTTCACAATCTCATCAAACACTAACCTCTACCGGAGCCACCTAAAGCCGGACCTTTAAACACAATCCAATTCACGTGGCTCAAACGTGCGTTTGGAAGATACGCCGGCCTCTCCAAGGTAATCCGTCTAGACAACAGAGAGCACATAGGCTCTAAACTGCTGTCCCTTCCGCTTGTCAGCCCGGGAGATTTCCGACAGCGTCCCATCGGATGTGAGCGGCCAACTCTCAAGCCCCCTGGTCCGTACTTTGGTCGGCCCTCAACCGAAAGAACAACACGTCAACATTAAATGGAGAACGTTTAAATCGATCCATACCTATTAATTTGGTGTTAGCGCTTTTTCAGATTGATACAAAACCACCCGGGTGTTGATTAGCAAGGATCAATCCAGTCGCTCTCCGATTCTCTGTTGAACTCAAAGAAAAAACACAAAATCACTATAATTGCCACAAACACATGTATCAATCAGTTATGCCACACTCATTACTCACACTCAATCTCTCCCAGCCCTGAGAAAACTCAAAACCAAATCAAATGCCCGCATCCTCCATCATTTTGTCGGCTTCTTCTCATAATGTGCTCTGCAACTCACTTCCTGCTCAGAGAGGTGGGGGCGCCGAACTCCAAAACCCCAGCGGGAACTGTTTCAAAATAAGACCCAGAGCTGAGAGACAGAGAGTAACAACAACACACACAAACAGATATCTTGTTTGAAGGACGCACCTGCAGATGGGAGCCAGACAAGATCTGACTCCCTCTCTTACAAGGCTGTACCATTTTTATTTCAAAAAGAACAAAGAACATATCACATGACTCCTCTCTCCTCCTTCTACATCTTGACAGGTCATTTATTTTCTCCAGGTCTCTTGACCGTACCATGAACTGGGTTATAACATGACTTAGAGTTATAGCTGATCCTCCCTGCTTTCAATTCATATCTTTACTCAAGAGTTTGTTTACTTAAAACCTTCAACCCTATAAAATACTGGTAACAGAGTCATGTTTTACTACCCTGAATAATATAAACAGGCCTATTACTCCTAAAGCTTAAAAAAGATATAATTAAAACATATGTACTGCATAATAAAAAATAGCCTCAAAAAAGTAGAATACAACAGGTATCACTGATGATAAGAAAGGTGAGGAATCAGCCCAGAACTACACAGGAGGAGCTGGTCAATGACATGAAGACACCTGGGACCACAGTTTCAATGGTTACTGTCGGTAGGACACTATGAGACCAAAATAGAACCTTTTGGTTTAAACTTCACTCGCCGTGTTTAGAGGAAAAGGAAGGATGAGTTGCATCCAAAAAACAGCATCCCTATTGTGAAGCATGGGGGTAGAAACATGGGGGTGCTTTTCTGCGAAGGGGACAGGACAACTACACTGTATTAAAGAGAGGATGAACGGGGGCTTGTATTGTGAGACTTTGAGCAACAACCTCCTTCCCTCAGCCAGAGCATTGAAGATGGGTCGTGGCTGGGTCTTCCAACATGATAATGACCCGAAGCACTCAGCCTAGATAACCAAGGAGTGGCTCCGTAAGAAGCATATCAAGGTTCTGGAGGGGCCTAGCCAGTCTCCAGACCTAAATCCAATAGAACATCTTTGGAGGGAGCAGAAACTCTGTGTTGCTCAGCAACTGCCCCGAAACCTGACAGATCTAGTGAAGATTTGTGTGGAGGAGTGAACAAAAATCCCTGTTGCATTGTGTGCAAAGCTAGTCAAAGAGTACAGGAAACCTTTCACCTCTGTAATTGCAAACAAAGGCTTCTGTACCAAGGCAATGCAAGGCAAGGTAATTTTATTTGTATATCACACTTTCAAAAACAGGGTAATTCAAGGTGCTTTACATGATTTGGTGATAAAGTAAAACATAGAATATAACATTGGAAATCAAAAGGAGCCATTTAGCATGAAACACACACAACACATGATACATACTAAAGCATGAAAAACAGCAATAAAGCAATAAAGCATGAACACATATGATACATACGACATTATTAGTTTACTCAAAGGCAATTCTAAACAGGTGAGTTTTTAGTTTTGACTTAAAGCAGCTCAGTGTTTCAGCAACTCTGCAGTCGCCAGGAAGTCTGTTCCAGATAAGGGGAGCATAGAAATTGAAAGCTGCTTCTCCATGTTTGGTTTTGAGTCTAGGGCTGTTTAGTAGGCTAGAGTTGGAGGACCTGAATGGTCTGGGTGGTTGGCACGGTGACAACAGGTCTTCAACATACCAAATATTAACGCGGATTTTCTCAGGTGTTCAAATGCTTTAAATAGCCTACCCTCTCAATCTATGACGCTGGTTTAAACCATTCTACTGCATTAAGACAAAGAAATTAGAAGAATTACAGTGACTCTCAGAAGTCTACATACCCCTGTTTGAACTGTCAGGTTTTTGTACAGTAAAATAAGAAGCAATAATAAATAAATCACTTTAAAACCTACCAGCTTAAATGTAACAAATATCCCCCACAATACAACAGAAATACATTTTCTTGCTTAAAATATGCATTCAATAAGGTTAGAACACAGATCAAAGATAAACCTTCCCTAGAGTGTCGGGCCTACCAAAATTACTCCAAAAACATACTGATGACTCATCCAGGACCTCATTAAAAAAACCCTAAACAATAAGGTCAGTGATCACAATTCAACAATAAGAGAAAATGGGCAAAAAGGGTATCTAAGGGAAAGTCAAAGTGTGCATCCCAATATGCAGCATTTCAGTGAGAACACATGCCAACAGTCAAGCATGGTGATGTGGGTTTTTATCTAATTTATAAAAAAATTATTCAAATCCGAGCATTGGAATGGGGGGATAAAATGAATTTTCAGTGTCTTTGTACCTGGGCAGGTTAAATAACCCCTTGTTACAACTAAGATATGAGAATACCCTTCCTGAAGACAGTGCAGAGAAAGTATCTGTTCAACAGTTTACCACTCGTCCAAAAAGGCCAAGGCCCTAACCGTTTATCAACCGTACTTGCACACAGATCTGGGGTCTCATTTATAAAACATTGCGTAGAATCCCTACTAAAAGTGTAGGTACGACCAAAACAAAAAGTTTCCGTACGCCAAAAAGATTTCTGATTTATAAAACCATGCCTAGCACAGGTGTAAGTAATTTCCACTTTATAAATCACACTCTTCCTCGAAGTTTGCACACGTGAATTTGGCTCATATCCCGCCCTGAACACGCCCAAACCCGGCTACAAAAGGTCAATGCAAAGCAGGACATGAATATTGATGCATATGAGTAAAAGGGGAAATATGGCAACTAAACAAAAAACCAAGAAGAGAAACTTCACAGAGATGGAAATTGAAGCGCTAGTTGGTGAAGTGGAGGCTAGTAGAGACATTTTATTTGGTGGACACAGCAGCGGCGTCACATATAAAAGAAAGAACTGCGAGTGGCAGCATGTGCCGTCTGAAGCGCAGACTGTCAGTGCAACTGACAGGACAGTCCCCGAAAAAAAAAAGTGGTTGGACCTCAAAGTGGAGGCCAAAAAAAACTTGCCTCCCATCACCAGAGTGGGTCAGCAACTGGAAGGGGCAAGTGTACACCCGAGCTCACACCACTGGACAGGAAGATGGCAAATATACTGGGAAGAACAAGCGCGTACGGTCTTGTGTCAGAGAAGGAGGGCGACACCGACCTGGCAGAAACGAACCCGGTAAAGCACCTTTTGTATATATTTTATTACAAATTTGAGCATGTTTTAAGTATACAGACTAATATGCCGTGTCTTTTCAGCTCTTCTACAGTCGTCAGATGGCGAAGATGAGGAGGCTGAGGAAGATGAGGTTGCCCAGCGTCCGGCTGCCCCCAGCACCAGTGCTGCCGGTGCCCGTTGCGCATCCAGCAGTGGTCGGCTTCTGACTGAAGCTGTGATGCAGACACAGAGAGACACCATCAGCGCCATCAATTCCGTGACCAATTAATTAAAAGAAATAAGGAGTGTTCTGTGCGACCTGGTGACTCCATTAGTGCCTTAAATGATACATTAAACAATATTATTAAATGAACCTTGTTGTTGTCAACTCAAACGTCGCATGACATCCTCACGGATCCTTGCTCCCTGAGTGAAGGCTTCCTGTCGAGGAGGAGGCGGCTGTGGGTCGGGGTCCTCATGCTGGGGAGGGGGTAGGCCAGGAGGGAGGGGAATGCCAATCCTCAGTGCCATGTTATGAAGTATTCCTCACGATCTTGCACACCTTTGTAGGGTGGTATGATAGTGCACCACCTGAGGGATCCAATGACCGCCACCTACATTTTAACAGGTCAATGGCACGCTCCACAACTGAGCGTGCAAGCGTGTAACAGGAGTTGTAGCGCATTTCCTCTGCTGTTTGTGGGTCTGGGAACGGGGTCAGAAGCCAACTCCTGAGAGGGTAGCCACTATCCCCTGCAAGTGATAACACGTTTAATTCAGGCTTCAACAACCAGCATTTCTAATGACTGAGGACTTACCGAACAGCCAGCCATTCAATTCAATTCAATTCAGTTTATTTATATAGCGCCAATTCACAACAGATGTCATCTCAAGGCACTTAACAAGAAGTTATTTCAATACATTTATACAAACATTCCAATCAGTTAAAAAGTTTCCTATTTAAGGAATCCCAGCAGATTGCGTCAGTCATTGGCGTGAGGTTGGGCAGATTTCCAACCACAGCAATCCTTCAGCAATCCCTCTGAGCAAGCATGTAGTGACAGTGGAGAGGAAAAACTCCCCTTTAACAGGAAGAAACCTCCAACAGAACCAGAACCAGTAGGAGCGGCCATCTGCCACGACCGTCTGGGGGTTTGAGAAGACAGAGCAGAACACAGAAGGAACAGAAGATCTGGTATAAGAGTAATTTCTATGTTACAGAAAGTAAAAAGTTGATAACAGGACACAGCGGATGTTCAGTTACTGAGAGGATCATCCCAGTCGATGCCCCCCGTCCAACAGGGCATTGCAGCCAAGCAGGATACCAGACCAGGTATATCTTCTATGGGGAGAAAAACACTGAGAGAAAACAAAGTTAACAGTCGAAATAACAGAATGTACTGTAATACAACTGGAGAGTCGTAGGAGAAAAGGAAGTAGCAGAGTGAAGAAAATTGGTAAGTCTGTCCTCCAGCAGTCTAAGCCTATAGCAGCATAACTACAGAGATAGCTCAGGATGACCTAAGCCACTCTAACTATAAGCTTTATCAAAAAGGAAAGTTTTAAGCCTGGCCTTAAAAGTAAACAGAGTGTCTGCCTCACGGACTAAAGCTGGGAGCTGGTTCCACAGGAGAGGAGCCTGATAACTAAAAGATCTGCCTCCCATTCTACTTTTAGAGATCCTAGGAACTACAAGTAAACCTGCAGTCTGAGAGCGAAGTGCTCTTTTAGGAACATATGGAACAATTAGATCTCTGATGTATGATGGAGCTTGATTATTAAGGGCTTTGTATGTAAGAAGAAGGATCTTAAATTCTATTCTGGATTTAACAGGGAGCCACTGAAGGGAAGCTAAAACAGGAGAAATGTGATCTCTCTTTTTAATATTCATCAGAACTCTTGCTGCTGCATTTTGGATCAACTGAAGGCTTTTAATGGCATTTTGTGGACTTCCTGATAGTAAAGAATTACAGTAGTCCAGCCTTGAGGTAACAAATGCATGGACTAGTTTCTCAGCATCACTCCTGGACAGGATGTTTCTAATTTTAGCAATATTCCGGAGGTGAAAGAAAGAAATCCTAGAAACCTGTTTAATATGGGATTTAAATGTCAAGTCTTGGTCAAAAATAACGCAGAGGTTCTTTACGTTATTACTGGGGGCCAATTTAATGCCATCCAGATGAAGTGATTGACTAATAAGTTTCTGTTTAAGAACTTCTGGTCCAAAGACAGCAACTTCTGTCTTGTCAGAATTTAAAAGCAAAACGTTTAGGGTCATCCATGCTTTTATGTCTTCCAGACATGCCTGTAATCTACCTAACTGACTGGGTTCATCAGGATTTATGGATAAATATAGTTGTGTATCATCGGCAAAGCTGTGGAAATTTATCCCATGCTGTCTAATGATTCTACCAATTGGAAGCATATATATGGTGAAAAGAATTGGTCCAAGGACAGAACCCTGTGGAACTCCACAAGTAACCCTTGAGAGTGAAGATGATTTATCATTTAGATGAACAAACTGGAATCTATCAGACAAATATGATTTAAACCAGCCTAGTGCTGTTCCTTTAATCCCTGCAACATGTTCAAGCCTTTCTAAGAGAATATTATGATCGACTGTGTCAAAAGCAGCACTGAGATCTAACAAAACCAGAACAGACACCAGTCCATTATCTGAGGCCATGAGAATATCATCAGTAATCTTCACCAGTGCTGTTTCAGTGCTATGATGAGCTCTAAAACCTGACTGAAACTCTTCAAACAGCTCGTTACTGTTTAGATGTTCACAGACTTGATTAGCAACTATTTTCTCAAGGACTTTGGATAAGAAAGGAAGGTTAGATATAGGTCTGTAATTCACTAAGTCATCTTGATCAAGGGAAGGTTTCTTGAGTAAAGGTTTAATTACAGCTATTTTAAGTTCCTGTGGTACGTATCCGTTTACTAAGGATAGATTCATCATATCCAAAATGGGGCCAGGAACCAAATGGAACACTTCTTTAAATAATTTGGTTGGGATTGGGTCCAACATACAAGTTGAAGGTTTAGATGAGGCTAATATTTTTGATAATTCTGAAAGCTCGACTGAATCAAAACAGCCTAAGCACAACTGAGGTTCTACAGTTCTTTCATTTACTGAGGAAGAAGTTATCATGTTTGGGAGGGTGCCAATGATTTTATTTTTAATAAAATTTATTTTATTTATGAAGAATCTCATAAAATCATCACTGCTAAGAGCTGGGGGAATAGTTTGCTCAACAGAGCTATGACTCTGTGTAAGTTTGGCAACTGTACTAAAAAGAAACCTAGGATTGTTTTTATTCGCCTCTATTAATGATGAAAAATATGCTGTTCTAGCTTGTCGAAGGGTCTTTTTATACAGCAGTAGACTGTTATTCCAGGTTAAATAGGAATCCTCTAGATGTGTATAGCGCCATTTTCTCTCCAACTTCCTAGTATTCTGCTTTAAAGTACGCAACTCTGCGTTAAACCAAGGAGTCAGCCTCCTATGGCTAGCCACTTTCTTTTTTAATGGGGCTACACTATCTAATCCCAAACGCAATGAGGACGTAACGCTGTGAACCAGACCATCAATTTCTGAAGGGTTAGAGATAGAATTGCTGCCATCCACTGTGTTACTCTGAGACACTGAGAAAAGTAAGAATGGAACAGATTCTTTAAAAATTGTTACAGCATTGTCTGATAAAGTTCTACTATAATGAAATTTTCTTTCAGATTTAAGATGGTCAGTTAAAGTAAATTCAAAAGTTATCAAGAAGTGGTCAGACAGGACCGGGTTATGTGGGTGGACTGTTATTTCCTCACACTCAATACCGTATGTCAGTACAAGGTCCAAAGTGTGTTTACCTGAGTGGGTCGATCCCTGTACTTTTTGAGTAAAGCCAATTGAGTCTAAAATAGCATTAAAGGCTGCATTTAGGCTATCACTTTCAGTATCCACATGAATATTGAAGTCCCCCACTATAATAACCCTATCAGTATTTAATACTAAATCAGATAAAAAATGTGAGATCTGATCCAAGAATTGAGAGTAAGGGCCTGGTGGACGATACAAAACCACAAACAAAAATGGTCTTAATGTTTTGCAACTTGGATGAGGAAAATTAAGGGTTAGATGTTCAAAAGAACTGTAGCTATCAATTGGTCTGGGACTAATTAGTAAATCAGAACGGAAAATGGTTGCAACTCCTCCTCCTCGCCCAGTATTTCTAGGAATGTGAAAATTTAAATGACTGGAAGGAGTTGACTCATTTATACTGACATAATCCTCCTGCTGCAACCAAGTTTCTGTGAGACAAAGGAAATCAATGTGATTATCACAAATCAAGTCATTTACTAACAAAGTCTTTGAGGAGAGAGATCTTATGTTTAATAAACCACATTTAATAGATTTATTTTCAGTCAAAGTTGTATTTATTTTTATGAGATTTCCATAATTTGCTTTTGTTGGCTTAACTTTTAATCCATTTAATTTTGGCCGTGGTCAAGACACTGTTTCTATAGGGTAATGGGTAGGTAACAGTACAGAAGCAGCAGAGAGGTGGGTTAAACTACGACTCTGCTTCCTGGTCTGGACCCTGGGTTGTCAGTGTTTTGGAGGACTAATAAATTCGGCCATATTCCTAGAAAGAAGAGCTGCTCCATCCAAAGTGGGATGGATGCCGTCTCTCCGGATCAGACCAGGTTTTCCCCAAAAAGTTCTCCAGTTATCAATGTAGCCCACATCGTTTGCAGGACACCACCTAGACAACCATTGATGGAATGACAGCATGCGGCTAAACATGTCGTCACTGGTCCGATCAGGCAGGGGACCAGAAAAGATTACCGAGTCTGACATTGTTTTGGCAAACTTACACACCGAAGCAACACTAATTTTAGTGACCTCCGATTGGCGTAACCGGGTGTCATTACCGCCAGCGTGAATAACAATCTTACTGTATTTACGCTTATCTTTAGCCAGCAGTTTCAGGTAGGATTTGATGTCGCCCGTTCTGGCCCCTGGCAAACATTTGACTATGGTCAATGGTGTCTCTAATGCCACGTTTCTGACTATGGAGCTGCCAATTACCAGGGCCGGCTTCTCAGCGGGTGTGTCGCTGAGCGGGGAAAATCTGTTAGAAACGCGGACCGGTTGGTGGTGGCCCGGGGGCTGGGTCCTAGAACTATGCTTCCTACGTACAGTCACCCAGCCGCCTAGAGGTCCCGGCTGCGCGGGCTCTACCGGAGGACAGCTAGGGGGTTCTATCCTTGTTGGCTCCGCGCTGGCTAATGGGCTTCGGCTATCTGCTGGTTTTTCAACAGCCGGTTACGCACAGCGCCTGCCTGCAGTCTGTTCCCTACACTGCTGTGTCAAGATAAAGTAGTCGTGTGTTGACCCAGGCCATCATGCCACCATATTAGTGATCATCATGTGTGAATCACATATAATTTTTACATTAATACTGTGTATATGTTTCAGATTGAAGAAAACTAATTCATCCTCAGACTGGGCCCTTCTAGCAATATGGGTGCAGTCAATTGCACCGATTAGATTTGGGAAACCGGACATTGCTGCAAATTCCATCCTAATTTCGTCCTGCTCCCCCACAGTATGTGGAAACTTGATATATCGCCTGCTCATTTTAATGATCCCATCCAAGACTGCAGACATTATTGCGCTCAGGGACGGGTGTGATATCCCAGACCTAGTAAATGAATATAACATATTTGAAGGCATTATTTCCAAAAAAGGGACTTTGGGCAGAATAGTAAGAATCGTGTCACTCAGACACATACCTGTCGGCTAATTCCCGCTGGTAACAACCAGTTGCAAGTAAACCCCAGAGTGGTGAGCACCTGCAACTGGACCGGAATGGCATGGTTCCGCCTGGACTGTCTCTCCAAAACCGGGCCCAATTCAGCACAGAGATCCAAGAGCACAGCTCTAGGGAATCTGAATCTGCTAACTAGCCAGTCATCATCATTGGCAAAGAGGTCTGCATGATCCCTGAACACACGTTCTCTCCTAATCCTTCCATTTGCATAATCTTCCAGCAACATCTTCCAGCATCCATCTAAATATTACGCTTGAGAGTCGTAAGGGTATTTATATTGGCAGCAATAAGACTGTTTGCTTCCTTCCTTGGCACAATGAACGTGCCAATCAATGATATATGGTACAGATTATTCAATTTATTAATTGGCACACAGTCCTGGCCCTTATCTAAGTTTAAGGTTTTTGAGATTAATTTTATGTATTTCTTCTAATATTAAAAAATTTTTTTAGAAGAGCTATAGCTCACTGTAAGCTGCAATATAGATATTATTGCTGGTTTAAATGTCTATAACAACATGAATCCATAATTAATGTTTGGTGTGAGGCGAAATGACGTGTGAGAGGAGTAATATGCAGTCTGGCTGCAGTTCACCACCTAACCGACTGCGTCCTCTTTCAGGCCCCGTTTTGTGCGTACGCAACGTTTATAAATGAGGTTATATAGAAATTGCACTTATTGGTGTATTAATTGTGTGAAGAACGAATACTGCAGCGTCCCCTGCATAATGCTGCACAATGGATGCTGGCGCTTATTAACATCACCCCACTGGAAGCATCTGGATGGGGGACCTGATGTAGATTCCTTAAAGCAGTCCTATTAGATCTTTGTGCTGAACTGGACTAGATCTACCGACCCGCTGGAACCGTGCACCCCATCCCCCGCTCTTCTTTTTTTACGTCAGGAACGCTGCTGTATCAACGCTGCGTCACTTGCAGCTATTACGTTTGTGACCCCAAATCAATATTTTGCAAGCATGATACTTTTTAAAAGTAGACTTAAAACGCACCTTTTCTGTCAGGCTTTAAATATCTAGTTTTATTTGTTTTAATGATTTGCTTGTTTTAATAATTTTGTTCTAATAAATTCCAGTCTAAATGTTGCTACAAGAAGTAATCATATACGCCTAATTGAAACTTTATTGTTCTTATCTTTTTTGTTGCTTGTGCTGCTTTGTTATTAAATTTTTAAATCTTTTTAGTCTCTTCTTGTTACACATTTTCTTTTTGCAACTGTATTTTGTATTTTAATGTGAAGGACTTTGGCTGCCTTTTGCTCACTAAAGCGCTGATTGAGTGATTGAAATAAAACGGTTTTCCATGCCTCCAAGAGCCTGCAGCTGTCTCTGTGGAATTACTTTCTCCACCTCTCTGTTGCCATTGTTACCCGTGAATGCCCCATATCAGCTGGCTTAAGTCAATGCAGAATATTCACCGGACACTTTGCATGGACCATTTATGGGAGAAAGTGGATGTGTAGAAGGGAGCTACATGATCCAAAAACACCTGCGCACATTTCTAGGGAGAATGGGATTTATAAAACGGAAAGTACGTGCAGCTGTGCCTACTCCAAGTTTGATAGATCGGAAACTTACTAGGCGTAAGTTAAAAAGTTGCTGAGCTTAAATACGGTTTTAGTAATGATTCTATGCAAAGTGTTATAAATGAGACCCCTGAGCATGTTTCTTGTGTAGGAACAATTGCAGCATAACGTTGCATTTACTATCTTGTGCTTGTGCGTAGAAATGTTCCTAAATATAGTAACGGCTCAGACTATGTGTAAGCACAGAATCTAGTGGTAGAATGAGGGAACTGCAACACTGAAAAAGTTTTACTTTTAATATTTCTCTCATCAGTTTATCACCTCTGCCAAGGAGCAGAAAACGTGAAGTTATGGATGGATTTGGAATAAACTTCAATAACGCTGGTCAAATGTGGCCAATCTGGACTATGTTTCCTATATTTTTGGAAATCAAAATATGTTCACCATACCTTAAATGCAACATATTTCTATTCAGATTTTAATTTTTATCCTCAGCTCAGAGACAGGGTTGGTGACTGACTGTTTGTTTTGTGTGGGTGTGTGTGTGTGTGTCTGGGTGTGTGCGCGTGTGCGTGCAATGGTGTACAAGTCTGAAAATTTGGCCATGTTGCCATTTCCCAGTCAGCAAAATGTGTGCGCGCAAAGGTCAGAGTTTGCTTAAAGTTGAGCACATTTTCCCGTCTCGGTTGTTTTTTTTCTATAAATCAAAAAATCCATAAAAAGTGACTTACGCAATATTTAGGTGACATTTTGTGTGTAATGAGGCCCCAGATCTTTGGAAGGAAGTTAAACAGAAGATTTGCGGTTCTGCGATACCGCAGGACAATCTCTAAGGCAGCCACAGGCAATCTTTAAGGAATGCTTTCAAACACCTTGTTAAACATACCAAGAAGAATTAAGGGAGTTTTGAAGGTAAAATAAGTTCCAGTATTGTACATAATACAGTGGCCAGTGAGTGACACCAGCTAGAAAATTAAGTATAGGCAGTCATCAATGGACAGATCAAGGGGCGTACCTGTGGAGTGGAACAAATAACTACCTCAATACCTCAAAATCATTAGGCAGGTGAGTATTTTGACCATATATTTTTTAGGCATATTTTCTGAGTCCAAGCTGGACCTCATTGATTGAAGTATATAACAGGTGATGTGTATCCGTATAATGAGGAAGGGTGTGGCCTATGGAGGTCAACACCCTATATCAAGGTGTGCATAATTATTAGGCAGCTTCTTTTCTTCTGGGCATACTGGGCCTCAAAATATATTTAACTGACTAATAAGTCAAAAATTACCAAAAGTTTCTGGGTGGATTGAGCACTCTTGAAATTCCTAAGATGTGTGGGGTGTGATCACAGAACCATCAAAAGTTTCATTTGCAAGCAAATGAACTGCAGAGGATTTGAGAACATTCAAGCGTAAAGCTACTAGGAATCATATATCTTTCAGTTCTACCATATTCCATAACTGCAACCTACCTGACGAACAAGATGTTCATTGCGCAGAGATATGGCCAATACGGAAGGTTAAAACCCGACCACCACTAAGTCACATAAGCTGAAGCGTCTAGACAGGACCAAGAAATATCTGAAGATAGATTTTTCAGAAAGGTTTTATAGACTGATGAAATGAGTGACTCAACGGACCAGATGGATGGGCCGATGGCTGGATCAGTAACAGGCACAGTTCCACTTCGAGTCAGACGCTAGCAAGGTGGAGGTGGGGAACTGTATTGGCTGGTATTAATAACAATGAGCTGTTTGGACATTTTTTGGGTTAAAACCCTATTGCCAGTTTTAGAATATATTTTCTTCAAGCAGTGTTACAGGAAGAAGCCTGCATCATTCAAAAAGACAATAATTTTGATGAAATCAATGAAAAACTTATGACATGGGCCCCTTATTTACCTGACCTCAACCTAATTGAGAACTTGTCGGTTGTGGAAGGCTGTGATTGCTGCTGCACACAAAAAAATAAAGAAAGAAAGAAACCAACAGACTCCATGAATTATCACTGCTACTAAAAAGAAGGGTGGCTACATTACTCACAGTTTTCTTTAATCTCAGAAAAGTTTATTGGAAAGTTTAGATTTTTCTTTTTAATTCTCACTTAAACAGAGAGAGAGAAGAGTTATGGAAAATGTGTTTTGTTATTTAGTGGTGTAATAATTTGGCTGTGCCATGCCTGATTCCTTTCCCCACTCCACCTGCGATCCTCACTATTTAAACGCCCCCTTGGCTCTGCTTCCCTGCCAGATTTCCGAACGCTTACGCCTGTAGATATCCAGCCTGATTATCCCGATCTCCTTCGCCAGTGCTGACCTGTTTTCACGTTCCTAGAGTTTTTGTCTTTGCCAAGCCCCTGACTACCTCGATTGCCTTTCTGACCCCGGAACGCCGAACCTCGCTACGGATTCCGACCACCGCTCTCTGCCTTCTCCTATTAAACGATTGCCACCTGCCCGTGCATGACCTGTGTCCGTTCCCCGGATCTACCCTAAAGAATCAAGGTGACTGTGCAATATTTTTAATATCACTTCTCAAACAGAGAGTCTGTACGTACGGAACGCTGCTGCAGCCTCTCTCTCTGACGTCATCGCCCCAGTGGAATCCCCGCCTGCACCCCCGCTGCAGGTTAGTGAGTACGACAGACCAGAGTCCCCCCCCCCGGAACCACTAACTGTTGTCCTTTTCTCTGCAGTCCCAGAGTCTCCAGAACTTCATTTGCTTATTTCTACCCTATAAAATAAACCGCTTCTTAAGTTATATTTCACTCCTGTGTTGTGGCTGAATTTCTGGGTCTCCCTTGTGGTTCATTACATATTCTGTGTATGTAGGCGTCCTAATATCCTTCTGTCTCTTCGAGGATATTAAGGTCAGGCCTCTGAGGGGGCCATACCATCACTTCCAGGACTTCTTGTTCTTCTTTACTCTGAAGATAGTTCTTAATGACTGTATGTTCATTATATGTGTATGTATGTATGTTCAGAATAAATGTGGGGCCAATCGTACGCCTCACTGATGGTATTGCATGATGGATAAATATCTGCCTTTATTTCTCAGCATTGAACACCTTTAATCCTGACCAAATCTAAAACTCCATTTGCAGAAATGCAGCCCAAAACGTTCAAAGAATCTCCACCATGCTTCACTGTTACCTGCAGACTCTCATTATTGTACTGCTCTCCAGCCCTCTGATCCAGAATGCCGCCGCTCGCGTCCTCACTAGAACCAGGAAAGTAGAGCACATCACCCCAGTTCTAAAGTCCTTACACTGGCTCCCTGTAGCTCAGAGAATAGACTTCAAAATACTCCTACTAGTTTATAAATCATTACATGGCTTAGCACCAAAATATGTTGAAGACCTGTTGTCACGGTACCAACCACCAAGACCACTCAGGTCCTCCAACTCTAGCCTACTAAACATCCCTAGACTCATCCCTAGACATGGAGAAGCAGCTTTCAGTTTTTATGCTCCCCTTATCTGGAACAGACTTCCTGACGAGTGTAGAGCTGCTGAAACTCTGAACTGCTTTAAATCGAGACTAAAAACCCATCTGTTTAGAATTGCCTTCGAGTAAATGCTTGATGTCATATGTATGAAATGTGTTCATGCTCTCTTGCTTTTTTTGATCTTTCTCTTGCTTTATTGTGTATCATGTGTAATGTGTGTTTCTTTTGTGTTTTTTTTAAATCACCAAACCATGTAAAGCACCTTGAATTACGCTGCTGTTGAAAGTGTGCTATACAAATAAAATTGCCTTGCCTTGCCTTGATGTTTTTTGTTTGTTTTTTGAAACAGTGCATCTACCAGCGCAATTTTCATATATTCAGTATGCTCTTTAATACAAGGTGTTCTAATTATGCTGCGCTACCAGCTCCATGCTTCCCAGAGGCAAGACGGACATACACTGTGTGGTTTTTGGACCATTTCCACAAATTTTGCAATCGGTTTGTCTTCAAAGCCATATAAAAAAAAATATTGCATTTGTTGTGCATGGAGTTGAAACAAACCTGGGGCCTGTACCATGAAGCTGGATTAGGTGGCTAGTGTCGGCTTTTCTCACAATGTGCTCTGCCACTCACTTCCTGCTCAGAGAGGCGGGGGCGCCGAACTCCAAAACCCCAGCGGAATCTGTTTCAAAATAAGACCCAGAGCTGAGAGACATAGAGTTACAAAAACACACAAAATCAGATCTGTTTTGGAAAAGACGCACCTGCAGATGGGAATCAGACAAGACCTGACTGTCTGACTCGTTCTCTTACAGGGCCGCACCATTTTTATTTCAAGAAGAACAAAGAACATATCACGTGACTCCTCTCTCCTCCTTCTACATCTTGACAGGTCATTTATTTTCTCCAGGTCTCTTGACCTTACTATGAACTGTGTTATAACATGACTTAAAGTTATAGCTGATCCTCCCTGCTTTCAGTTCATATCTTTACTCAAGAGTTTGTTTACTTAAAACCTTCAACCCTATAAAATACTGGTAACAGTCATGTTTTACTACCCTGAATAATATAAACAGGCCTATTACTTCTAAAGCTTAAAAAATATATAATTAACACATATGTACTGCATAATAAAAATAGCCTTAAAAAAGTAGAATACAACAAATCCCTCTTTCAATCTAATTTTCAAATAGATTGATCACTCCTCTGTACTTCCCCATCAGGCTCCATGTGAGGTATTAACAGATATTGACCTTGCACATTATCACCAACAGCTTTTTCAATACACTTTGTGAGCAAAGAACGTATACAAGGAATACAACAACATCCACATAACACCATAGTTGACACAAATACTGCTAAAGAAACCATTATAGACATTGCCAGAGTCTTCCATTTACCAAACATATTATTTAACAAATTGTCCCACATTGAGGTATCTACACCTGATTGTTCTTTCAGCCTATTTGAAAGTATTCTGAGTCCTTCTACTGCCCTAGTTAATTTACCGTCTGCATTAGTATTATTAGGGATAAAAACACAACATTGAGTACCAAAAAGAGAACAGACGCCACCGGTCTGAGCTAGAATCATGTCGACTGCTATTCTATTTTGAAAAGCCATTAAGGAGGTGGCTTTAAGTTGCTCATGAACAGCCTCAAACCCATCTCTAGTATTATTAGCTAATTTCTGTACATTATAATGTATATAGTTTATTCTATCAACGTTCTTGTTCAGGGTACACCACCAACAAATACTTGATTCCCATCCTGCTGAGATTTGATTAACCAATTTATATTCGTCTGGAACACCTCTAGGAACTCCAATGGCATCAATATAAGTTGAATCATCTTCGTGGCTTAAGTCCCTCTTTCTAACATGATTATTCAAAGTGAGAAGAGTCTGGTCTCCTGTGGGATCATAAGTAAATATTGCTACTGGCATAATTAATGTAACAGGTGCACACAATCCTGTCCAATTACTAGGTAATATGGAGCGAAGAGTTTTTCCTCCACACCACCACCAGATGTCAGCACGAGCCTGAAAAGATTTAAGGAAAGTTTGAATTGTATTACAATATGTAATGTTGACTGAACCCACTAGTTTATTTCCAGGCTTACCATTTTTGAAACAAGTGAAATTATTTGGAGCTACATTACTATCAAAGAAGGGTGGGGTAGCTCTGTTATCAGCTATAGGGAATAAATTTTCCCAGTTACTACAATCTTTTACTACTTTTTCACTAGATAGCAGGGAAACCAGACAAGTTGTGTTGAGCTCAAAAGGTGCAGGGACCACCTTGAGAACAGGTCGGGCTCCCATGCACACAACACAGTCCTGTCTCGCTTCCTTTCCGGCCTGTTCTACCATAAGCAACCAATTATTAGTGGAGCCCCCCACTCCTGTCATCATTTCAAAGTAATCGTCCACCGATGGTTCTTCTTTAATTATACTACCTCTTGCTGCTGAGGCCTGATTTTGACTTACTGAGGTGGAAACATTAAGAGAGTCTTGACATATTGTAATAGGAAATTGAACATCTTTTCCCCCTTTATAAACCCAAATTATAAAGAGAGTACAACTTTCCCCCTTCTGGAGATATTTTAAGGGGAGGAGATCACTCCTAGTTAAATTAACCGTAAGAAGTAATTTATCTGCAGTCTTATCCAATTTAACCAAAGGACGCATGTGCTTTGCAAAAGAGGTAGTGGTATACCTTCTCCAGTCATATCCTAAAGGATCAGCAATTAAAGTGGACCAACTAGTATCTTTTTGATCATTCGTTATGTACCACAAGGGGTAGGTTTTATATTTACTTGCTTGCTGTCCCTTATAAACCAATGTATTTAAAGGAATAGTAATCACTGCAGATCGTCCCTTTGGTATACAAAATTGAGAAAATCCATGATGTGCCTTAGAAGTGCCGCACCGTGAAGAGGGAGATGGTTTAGCCATTAAGTTTCTTCTCTGTCTAATTGAGTGAACTCCAACCTGCGTTTGATTTGAAGAACTATTATAGGGCCATTCATCACAACAGTAAAAGATAATATTGACCAATAACACCATGCAAAAACCTGTGGCGTACAGCACCTTCTTATTTCCCCAAAGATGCATATTTCTGTCTGTGGTGTGATCCTATGTTTATTTTATCCAACAAAAGAAGAATAGCTGTTTGTTTGTTTTTTATCCTAATTCTCAATATTCTTTTAGTAAAAGCAAACTCTAGCAATTGTCACCAACCCCAAAAACATCCTACAAAAACCACATCATAATGAAAAAAGAATAAGTAAAACAAGAATTAGTAGTCAGTGAACCTGATTATACTTTAAACACTCCTTAAAATATTTTATCTCATTACTAAAAAAGTTTTATAAAACCGTAAATACTAAAATTAAGAAAAAATCTTACCAATAGACTACTTAAAAATTATTTGACACCCTCTTAGGCAGTGTCTAGCAATCTGCACCTGTAAATAAAAATCAGTTAGACAACCTGTAAAATACAAGAAAAATGATTAGTAAGTGTTCAGTCTTTATTATTTTGTTCTCTAGTCTTCGCTCTTGTTTATTTCTCTGGCAGCAGGTGGCTACCAGAGTGATGAAATGATTCAGTACAGTGGAGTCTTTATTTTCCCACAGTTACTGTCTTTTCTGCAGATCGCCCTCACTGAAATGACAGTTACTTCATTAACTGAACATTTCCCCCAGTAAACACAAATGCACAGACAGGCCCCGCCTCCAATAGCTTCCCTCACCGATTGTGAGGTGGTCAAAACCTGCTGTGAAATGTGTTTGATTTCTTGCGATCTTTTCTCTTCGGTATAATCCCTCTTCGAGAAAAGCAAGTCCAAATTGCTTATCTCGCCCAATTTTGTTGCACATATAGATTACACTGGATGATTACAGCAACTTCAACCAATCTTCTGGGTGGGTCAGGCCCCGCCTCCTGGCTTTGGCAGTCGACACCGCCTAGTCAGAACCGACACCACCCGCTGCAAAGAGATTCTCCCAGGTCAGCAGAGAGCTGCTGCAGCGTGAGGGACAGGAGAGGGGTCGGGGGCCGGAGCACACTGAGACCAATGAAACCACGTAGAACCCTTTCCCCGCAGCTGGACAGCATGGGTTGTACGAGCAGCAACCTGGAACGGGCCAGACCACCTTGGCTCCTGCCACTTTCTTTTATACACCCTCAGCCAAACACGCCCAGCCTCGGAAGGAGACACCGCAGGTCCCTGCACGTCACGGGGAGCCGGAAGGAAGGAGGAGACAAGGCCCTTCAGCTGCTGATGGTCACTGCGAGGGTCCGGGTCAGGGTGCGGTGACACCTGTGGTTCTCTGCCCGCCCACGGACCAGGAAAAATTCGGCCGGTTAACATCTCATAAGGAGTGAGACCTTTTGTTCTACAGACAGATGATCTCATGGCCATCAAAGCAATGGGGAGTGCATTTAACCAATTAAGTCCCGTCTGAGCTGAAATCTTCGCCAGCTTTAACTTTAAAGTTGAATTAGACCGCTCGATGACGCCCTGAGATTGCGGATGGTAAACAGTGCCGAACTTGTGGGTTATTCCCATCTGTTCCTCAACCTGTCGGAGATGTTTATTTTTAAAATGTGTGCCATTGTCAGACCTGATCCTAGTCGGAAAGCCATGGCACGGAATCCAGTGGTTAATCAAAGATTTCACCACTGTCTGAGCATCCTCCCGTCTTGCAGGAAAAGCTGAAACCCACGAGGTCAGTGGATCAATCATCACTAACAGGTAACGGAAACCTCTAACAGGGGTCACCATATCTGTATAGTCGATAACGACCTCCTCGCCAGGCCTGCACAAGTCCTGGAAGGCGCCCATTTCTGGCTTGATAGTAGGCTTAGGATTAAATTGACCACACACCACACATTCACTCAAAAAACGCTTAATTAAATGTGGCAGGAAGGGATGCCACCAAAAACAAAGGTTACGTTTCATCTGAGTGTATGACACATGTGCCGCACCATGAGCCTCCTGAAAAAGAGTGGGTTTTAACGCGGCAGGTAAAACTAAACGGCCATCAGGCCCACGCCAAAAACCATCAGAAAAAATCGCACCTCTATCCTTCCACACAGTTATCTCCTGCGACGCAGCAGCCTGCTGTGCCAACTTTACTTCCTCAGCAAAACTGTCTGACATTTCCTGTGCTGACGTGACAATCAGCTGCGTGTGGACATGTGACAGGTAGCCTGCTGCTTCCTTTGCCGCCAAGTCTGCAGCCCTATTTCCCCTCGCGTCAACAGTGTCAGCCTTGCTGTGACCCTTACACTTAAGAACAGCGAGGTTAGCTGGTAACTGTACAACATCCAAAAGCTCCATAATATCTGCATGATGGTGTACAGGTTTACCAGTAGCAGTAACAAAACCTGCTCTCTTCCACTGTGGTAATTCATAATGTATAACAGAAAACCCGTAGTTCGAATCAGTGTAAATCGTGACGTCTTTATCACTTCTCCATTTGCATGCTTCAATAAGAGCCCTTATCTCAGCACGCTATGCGCTCTGCTTGCCGTCCAGCTTCCCTGACACGACAGTATGTAGTGAATCTCCATTCTGCTCAACAACTGCAAAACCTGATTTTAACTGGCCCTGTCCATCTCTAAAAACAACAACCTTCTGATAGAGCACAAAACCTGTAGATAAGGTATCAGACCGTAAATCAGAACGTATTCTTTGAGCAACAGAATTCCGCCTGACACAGTCATGCTGCTCCCCAGAGGCGGTGATTTGTTCAGCCATGTTTATTCCTTCATGCGTAAAAATAATGTTTGGTGCCTCCAAAACTCTGCTAATCCGCTGCTGACGCAAAGTAACAATGTGTGAAGTTTTCTCCACTAGGTGTGCAATTCCTGCTGCATGTCTCGTGCAAGGTGGCTGTCTCATTTCAATAGCTTGCAGCTTTATGCTAAGATACATAAGAATGTATCTCTGACCACCTTTTTTCTGAAACAAAATCCCATTAACCACCCCATCTGTTTCTGATGTGTTAAGAAAAAATGGACATGTATAGTCAGGAGTGGCTAAATCAGCTGCTTGTGCTAGAGCCTGTTTTAACTTAATAAATGCCTCCTCAGCCGGTATGTCCCATTCTAATTTAGCATGCAGATTTTTCATACCATGAGCATTTACAAGAGCCCTGAGTGGTGTGGTAAGGTTTGTGTAATTAGGCACATAATGTCTGGAAAAATTTGTCAGTCCCAGAAATGACAGCATTGATTTAACAGTGAGAGGTTTAGAATGGGCCAAAATAGCATTCTTGTGGGTGTCAGTCAGTCCAGCGCCTTGAGCGGTCACCCTTCGCCCCAGGAACTGGACTTCCTGCCTGACCAACTGAAGCTTATCGCGGGAGAGTTTAAATCCCTCTTTTCCCAAATGTTGCAACACAACTAGAGTCGCTGCTATGCACTTTTCAACGGTGGGGGATGCTAAAAGTAAATCGTCCACATATTGGGTCAGTACACAGTCTGGAGGGAGCTGTACAGTGCTTAATGACTGCTTTAACACCTGATTAAAAATACCTGGGGATAAAGCAAAACCCTGCGGAAGCCTACTATAACGTAGCTTCCTGCCCCTGAATGTAAATGAAAAAATATCCCTGACAGAAGGATGGAGCGGTAAACAGAAAAATGCATTAGCCAAATCTATGCAGGTAAACCATTTTAAATCAGGAGTCAGTGATGCCAGAGCTGTATACGGATTCGGTGTAGAAATGGGAGGGGTTCTAAGGGCCTCATTAATAGCACGCAAATCATGTGCCATTCTGTATTTACCAGTACCTTGTTTTTCCACAGGAAGAATAGGGGTGTTATATGAAGAGTTTGATGGTTCTAAAACTCCAGCTTCAAGTAAGCCTGCAATAGTGTCTGCAATACCTTCCTCAGCCTGAGGTTTATGTGGGTACTGAGAACGCCAGATTGGATCAGAATGTTTCATGTCAAATGTGATGGGTGTGGTTTGCACTAGACCAACATCAGTGGGACCATCTGACCACAAAGAGTCAGGC
The DNA here is from genome assembly GCA_963556495.2 of Valencia hispanica. Lineage (NCBI taxonomy): Eukaryota > Metazoa > Chordata > Actinopteri > Cyprinodontiformes > Valenciidae > Valencia > Valencia hispanica. The sequence continues at coordinate 11,020,809 of OY747704.1, forward strand.
ACAACCTTTAAGGCCTCCACTGCATCAGGATGATCTGTTTTTTCTCTGCCATGATTTCTAGACAGCTGCAAATGTTCCAGAATGGTAGTATCAGAGAGCTGCGTGTCTATTTTGTACATCTGAGTAGAAGGAGAAAAAGAGACTGAAGATATCTGGGTGGGAACCCAATCCTTTAATTCAACTCCCCTTTTAACCATTCCCCCCAAATCTTTAGCTTGATGTTTCGGATGCAACAAAAGTGATATGTGTGGAAGCGCTTCAGCTTCCATCATATACCATTTATGCTGCTCTGAAGTCAGACGAGCATACAGTGCCACACCCTCTTTTCCCACAAAGCATGGACCCGAAGCCACAGACCAACTTTGGCCTTCAAGTTCTGTTTCAAATTGTTCCTGGTATAAAGTAGGATCGCCCCTCTCATAAAGGAAGGTCACATGGAAAGGATCAGGCGGTAGAACAAAAGGCTGGAGTTCAAGCAGCCAAGGCTTCCAGCATCTCAGAAAGTCAGCCGCAGAAGATTCATGTGCAGACATCGTAGTCAATCTGGCCCAGAAAATATCAGCCACTTGTGAAGTGTCATCCTTCAGCAAAAATTGACCACTCATGGTGTCACAGCAATGCGTATGTCCATTCGGAAAAGTCACCATAAGTCCATCAGGGGTACATAGAATAGTAGCACCAAGTTTGATAAGCAGATCTCTGCCTAACAAATTGACAGGCGTCTTTTGAGCAATGACAAAAGGATGTGATAGTCTTTGATCACCCACTGAAACAGGCAATGGTTGAGTTATAGGGAGAGTCATTGGAGCCCCAGAGATTCCGATCACAGACACTGTGTTCCCAGAAAAATTGACGTCTGGTAAAACTCTGTCCAATGTGCTGAAAGTAGCACCAGTGTCGACAAGGAAAGGCAATGAATGTCCATGTACGTCTATTGTGAGCATCGGATCCCCCTTTGTCCTGCTCACTAAGGTACTCTGTGGGCATTGTCAATACTGAGGCCCACTCTGTCCCCCTGGATAGGAGGGAGGAGCCATATGCTGATTCGGAGCCATATGTAGAGGTGGCTGACCGGGAGGTATAGCGCCCCCTTGTGGGTGTGGGCACTCCCTCACCCAGTGTTCATTGGAGCCACACCTGTGACAACCGTTAGCACCCGGCTGCCCTCTCCCCATGCCTCCAAAATCCCCAAACCTGGCCCTGCCACGTGACCTGCCACGGGGCTGCCATCTCCTATAAGGAGCAGTAAATGGCAAATTCGGCGCAGCTCCAGCATACATCACAGGAAAAGAAGGCAGCACTGTCGCTGATCCAACAGTAGGTGCTGCTTCAGCCACCATCTGTTTCACTTTCTTAGACTGATACAAGTCAGTCAATTTATTCTGAGCCTCTTTTAACTGTAGTTTTAACAACGCAGTCTCCATTTTCTTATTCTCCTCAGCGTCCTTTAACGCAGAATCTTGCACGTCTTGTAAATAATATGTTACGTGTCTTTCCCATGTAGGCTGATCATAAATGTGAATCAGGATTCCGTTTCATTAATGTAGCAACAGACTCTGGCATGCCTGCTAAAACTGCTTCTCTAAACCAAATCCGATTATTTCCCGGATCTCGAGGGTGTTCTCCAGTAACTGCAACCCATTTATCTTTACATTTTGCTATATGTTCTGCAGGAGTAACATCAGATGACCAGGGAAATTTCAAAATTTTAGACGCAGGCGGAGTAGGATATTTTCTTCTGACCCACTCGGCGAGCTCATATGCATGATGTGTGAATGGGACCTCATCAAGTACACCTGCTAACTGGCACTGGAGCATCATCTCATTATAATCTGTCAATGTCAACATTCTACCCATAATAGCTTTCCAATCCCCCACCGCTAGGGTTTGCCCTGAAGTCAACTGATTTAATTTATTTATCCAACAGTTTCCTCCACCAGTCAAAGCAGGGAGTTGCAGAATGATGGTAGATATGTCAGCCATCTTCCATGGCTTGTAAATCACCGAACCATCTGAAACACCCACTAAAGGAAGCATTAAATCAGGGCCTCCACTTGCCCCCAGTGACACCTGAGATCTGGTATTCTTAAATGGTCCTTCACTCCCCTTGTCTCCCAACGTCTGCATATTTTTGACCTGTAAAACTGTCGTACATTCATCACGTTGACTGGGGCTGGGACCTCTTGAAAGGTCTGTAGCTTGACCCCTTACCACAGATGCTAATCTTTCCTGATTCTGCAGCAGTCCATCTATTTGTAGCTGAACTTTAGTTAACCTGTGTTCGTGCTCCATCATCTCATCTATCAATTTAGCATTATACGCCAAAAACAATTTATCGGTGTCTTGTTCTACTAATTTTAATAGCTGTCGTTTTTCCTCCCCAGTGTGTTCTACAACCCCTTTACCGGTGACTTCAAAACGCAATTTATAATCTTGTCCATCATCTTTTACCTTTAAATCACCCTGTGGTTTTTTAGGCAATGGTTCATGAGCTACAGACCTTTGTGGAAGGCCACTCCAGTGCAACACTGCACTGCTTGAAGGAAGGGGGGGGAGTAATGCCCACCGGGGGTGGCTCACAAAGAGATGGTGAACTCGGTGGGTCACCCTGCGTGTTTTGAAGTATAGTCTGGCCATTGTCTGTCTCCAAGCCCCATGAAATATGTGTTTGACCAGAGGTCGTCAATATGGGGTACATAGGTTGATATGGGGGAGGGATATGGTCTGCCGAAAAACTATTTTCTGCAGTAACACACAAATGATCAATACCCTGTCCTGCTAAACCCCATGTTTTCCACATTTTCTCAGCTTTTAAGTGTCTCATTTTAGCACCAGTGATGCTCTTTGCTGTTTTAGCTTTATCTGCATAACGTTTCCCTTCCTCAAAACACATTTGTGACAAACTTCTTTTGTCGTCTCCTCGGGCACCATGACGAGCCCACATGGCCGTCATAAGGCCCTGGAATTGGTTTTTATCTTCTTTACCGGGCTTATCAACTAAAACAGAATATGATTTAGAAATGTATATTAACAATTGGGCATCTAAAGTACGCCAGTTTCGTCCCTGTGGAGCAGGAAGTAATTTATATTCGGCTGCCATTGAATATTCGTAACAAAAATCCAAAACGGATTAAAATTAAAAAAAAATATATAGGTTATTTATATTAACTATAAATTATTTATTTTAATTGATAAACTATCAATTTTTAGGCCCAAAGTTATCCCAATATTAATGCAATTAACAGTAAAGGCAGGCACAGTTTTTATTTATTTAATTTATTTCTTTTTATAGTGAAGGAGTTTATATATTATTTATCCATGCAACATTAACCTTAATAATGTTTTAGGCAAAGCCGAAACGAAGGAAAGCTAAAAAGGTTTATAACGCACTGTTTATCTTATCATTAATTTATTTATATACGGAGATTATTGCCGTTTCATCTAAAAATCAAAGAATTCCTTATAGGGTTTGGGGTTGAGGGTTTGGGGTTTGGTGAAACACACGAAAAATAGAATTCTCCCAATATAAGGCAATTTTTATTTATCATTAAAACATATACCGAAAGAAATACGTTTAAAAACTCGCTTTGCAACACAAAATCGTCAACAGTCTGCTCCAAAAAAAAAAAAAAAAAAAACCTCCGCCGGACTGACAGATCAAAGTCCGGCCCAATAAAACTTCCGTGTCACACCGCGGAATGAATACGCCGGTGCACAGATGGCTAATTCTGCACTACGATGCTAAACCGTACTCATAAGTAAACCAACCAAGAACAAAATGCCTCCAACAAAACCACACTTCGCCATCAATACTCGAATGACTGTTTAACCGAGCCAAATAAATACAGTTCGGAAGCTAAGCTACCAAAGATTAGCTGTCATCATGAGCAACCTAGCTCAACCGGAAGCCAAACGTGACCGCTCCGTTATCATAAAAAAGTTATTTTATATCTATTCTATAGAGTTTACTACCAGTTATCCATAATAACAGTCATATATATATGTGTTCGACAATGCTTTAGACGTGTTTACGTAGTTGCACAAGGTTGAACGCCTTTATCTCCAGGCGAAAAACTCATCCAAACTGTGCGTTAGCCGTAAGCTAACTTATGGTGGTACTTTAGCTGACTGAAAATGATATTCCCTTATTCCTCTACAATGTCAAGCTTCTACGCTTACTGTCTGTACAAGAAGCGCGGACATTGTCTAGGCGTTTAAGTTTCGCAGAGGAATTATGGTTTTAGATTCAGTCGGTTAGTTCCCCTAAATGAGGAGTTTATATACGGCCGGAGTGCAGGAAGCTACCTGGTAGCTACTTTTCCGTCACCGCGACTTCTCCAATCACACACACATTCATCCGAGAGAAAGAAAGAACAACAATTTTCACCGTCTCATCAAACACTAACCTCTACCGGAGCCACCTAAAGCCGGACCTTTAAACACAATCCAATTCACGTGGCTCAATCGTGCGTTTGGAAGATACGCCAGCCTCTCCAAGGTAATCCGTCTCGACACAGAGAGCGCCCAGGCTCTGACTGGTGTCTACCTGTCCGTTTGCCAGCCGAGGAGATTCCGATAGCGTCCCATCGGAAATGAGCGGCCAACTCTCAAGCCCCCTGGTCCGTACTTTGGTCGACCCTCAACCGAAAAAACAACACGTCAACATTAAATGGAGAACGTTTAAATCGATCAATACCTATTAATTTTGTGTTAGCGCTTTTTCAGATTGATACAAAACCACCCGGGTGTTGATTAGCAAGGATCAATCCAGTCGCTCTCCGATTCTCTGTTGAACTCAAAGAAAAAACACAAAATCACTACAATTGCCACAAAACATGTATCAATCAGTTATTCCACACTCATTACTCACACTCAATCTCTCCCAGCCCTGAGAAAACTCAAAACCAAATCAAATGCCCGCATCCTCCACCATATTGTCGGCTTTTCTCACAATGTGCTCTGCCACTCACTTCCTGCTCAGAGAGGCGGGGGCGCCGAACTCCAAAACCCCAGCGGAATCTGTTTCAAAATAAGACCCAGAGCTGAGAGACATAGAGTTACAAAAACACACAAAATCAGATCTGTTTTGGAAAAGACGCACCTGCAGATGGGAATCAGACAAGACCTGACTGTCTGACTCGTTCTCTTACAGGGCCGCACCATTTTTATTTCAAGAAGAACAAAGAACATATCACGTGACTCCTCTCTCCTCCTTCTACATCTTGACAGGTCATTTATTTTCTCCAGGTCTCTTGACCTTACTATGAACTGTGTTATAACATGACTTAAAGTTATAGCTGATCCTCCCTGCTTTCAGTTCATATCTTTACTCAAGAGTTTGTTTACTTAAAACCTTCAACCCTATAAAATACTGGTAACAGTCATGTTTTACTACCCTGAATAATATAAACAGGCCTATTACTTCTAAAGCTTAAAAAAGATATAATTAACACATATGTACTGCATAATAAAAATAGCCTTAAAAAAGTAGAATACAACACTAGCCAGCTATGTTTCATCTTAGTTTCCGCCAACCCTGGGTTTTAGGTACTATGAAAGTAGCTCGGCTTTGATCGGTGTTCGTTGCCATGGTATCTTACACTGCATGGCTAACCTGCTCCGGGGCAGGTTATGTTCTGGATTCAAGATCTCAAACTGAAGTTTGACCAATCAGCTCTGAGCAAAGAAACATATATGTGACGTAACTAATTCCCAGCGTATGTTCTCTGTTGCAATGGCTTCACCTTTTCTCCCAAATCCTGTGGACATCTCCGCGCAAATTGTTAGACGAGCACTTGGTAGAGAACGAGTTTTTAGGGACAGACAAAATCCATTTGACTTTCCTGATGAGTACTTGTATGAAAGATACAGATTTTCCGCGGAAGGAATGTCTTATCTCTGTGAGCTTCTTGAGCCGCACATAACAAATGTGACTCGTCGAAGCCATGCCCTGACTGTACCGCAAATGGTATGTATTGCGTTGCGTTTTTTTGCAAGTGGTAGATACTTGTATGCGGTCGGGGATGCAGAGAATCTAAGGAAATACACAGTCTGCCGAACCATTCGAAAGGTGGTTCTCGCTCTGCAGGGGTACATCAATAGCTTCATTGTGTTCCCTGGACATTTATCGACCATGTCCATAAAAGAGGGCTTTTATAAAATTGCCGGTAAGATATCTTGATAGGGTGACATCACATGAACAAATTTAACATTTCAGACATTTTTTTTTCTTCAAAAAAGCATATTTCAAATTTTTTTCTGTTTGCTGCAAACAAGTGTTTGTGATTAAATGTTCAAAGAAAATAATAAAAGGTTATGGTAAATACTCACCACTTTGAATTAGATTTTTATATTTTGTCTTGATCTGCTGCCAAGAACGTTTGGAGTTGGGGTTGCATCTAAAAATCAATGAATATCATTCTTTCTTAGGATGTAATAGCCTAAACATTCACATTTTACATACATCTACACACACATATATATATACATATATATCTATCTATCTATCTATCTATATATATATATATCTCAACACGAATACATTTTCATTTTAGCATTTAATATATTTTTTATATGCTTAGCCTACATAAATGTACATTAATTGTTTAACCCACGCATTAACACAATCAGCAATCTTCCTCCACGATTAATCATAGCTTAAGGATCAAAGCCTGAGTTGACAGAGAAAGTTGATAAACTGCGTCATGGTACCAATAAAGCCTGATTGCATCGGTTTGGTTTTGTCGACTCAAAACCAATCCTGTAACCCCGAGTTTGTTCAGCTACCTTCATGGTACAGGCCCTTGGTCACTAGTGAGATTAAGTATATCTTAGTCTTCTTATTTACAAGTTAAAGGAATAATACATCTGCGATGGACTGGCGACTTGTCCAGGGTGTACTCCGCCTCTCGCCCGTTGACCGCTGGAGATAGGCACCAGCCCCCCCGCATTAGGATGGACGGGTATAGAAAATGGATGGATGGAATTATGCATTTTTTTCAGTTTAAAGCTCTGAAAAAGTCCAGCACGATGCCCAAATCAGTGCACACATGAAATGTGCAAATGGATTCCAAATCCATACGCACGTTTTATTAAACTGAGGGTAGGCTACATATGAACCTCAACATATGAACCTCAAAATTATTTCTAGACCTGACCCCTGCCAGGCTCCGTGCAGAGATGAAGGGAAGATTGTTGAGTGTTTTTATCATTCTATTCCTCTAGTCAGTCAAACAGATTCTGGGTTGATTGCGCAGAGACAGATTTGTAAACTGCAGCCATTAATTTATAAAGGTGTTCGCCTATGTTGTTTAAGTCCATCAGAAGAAGCACAGGGGTTGCAGAATTCACAGAAACAAAAAACGTGCCCCCCAGAGATAAAAAATGAATGGCCAGAAGGGGGGCCATCACAAGCAGAGGGGGGGGGTCTCCCCCATCCCCCCCAGCAAATCGTACCCTGGCTGGTCCTCATCCAGTTTTAAGTGTACTACACAGCTGTTTCAGTTTGAACCTATGTGTGGCATTGATAATCATTAGCACCTGTTTGGTATAACTGGTTCATCGTACACCTGATAATAATGTGTACCTATAAGAATTGATGCTGGTTCAAAGTTAGTAACACCAAATATTGATTTGATTTAGATTTTTGTTTTGTTTGCTCACTTTGCATTTTGCAAATTGATAAAAATAAACAATCATTTATGATTCTTAAAGTATTAACATTTTTTTACACCTGCCTGAAACCTTTGTACTGTATACATTTGGGAATATATATATTCTCCCAAGAAAGAAAATTCCAAATTTTTACTTACACAGGTTTATTAGCGTTTTGGATTAATCCAGAGCACTGTTGCTTTAATTACTGAATAATTGTGCACAAAGTGTACATACAAGTTTATCTTATTTATATAGTCATCCGCTCCCTTTCAAGTTTAATTTCTAATTTAAATCCGGAAACAGAGTGTCCAAACATTGTTTTTAAGGTCAGTGAAAAGAATGTTGTCATCTGCAGTTCATCATATCTTCAGTTTATCAGTTGACCTCTTTCATGCAAGCTAAAAAGATTCAGCTGGTGGACAGACTAAATGCAGTATCAGGTGTAATGGCAAGGAATTTATCTATACAAAAAATAGCAATCTAGTCCAAAAACCCAATCTTTGTGATGTGGGCTTGTTGATTCATCTGTAAAAAAACAAACAAATACGTTATACCTGTTAAAGGAAGTTTCTGACACAAGACCACATTCTGATGATGTCATTGTATGTAGAATCTCTTTCATTGTTTCAATTATTTTATACATATTTCATACACACCTCATGCAGCACTAAAAAAGCAAGATGATGGTAAACATCTAAAGCAAGAAGAAAGTCTCATTACTTCTTGAAATAAAACATGTTTTGTGAAATTGGAAAAACTTAGTCTGTTTTTCTTCCTTAAACTGAAGCAACAACAGCTGCCTGGGGCTGTGCTGGGTTGGACAAGTTTTAACGCAAATCTAATTTTCTACCAAATAGAGGACTAAATTGCACTGCGTCTCTTGTGCCAACTCGGCATTTGGTGTCAGGAAATTACCAAAAGGTGTTCAGCAAAAAAAATGGCTTTGTGCCTGTGGAAAATATAGAGCTATTAGTCTTGTTTGTTGCAGCAGTCTATTTTTCCTTTTAGAAATTATTCTGATGCTCTGCAGAGACATTGTGCTGTTTTCTCTCAAAAGCAGAACATTCCAATAACATTTCATTAAAACTGGATTTAGCACAATTTTCACAGTTTATTTCAGTACAACTCAGTTTAAAGCAAGGTCAGCATCCAAAATACACATTATAGTCCAGAGCTGATTAAACCACTCTCTCTTTTAATAGTGCTATGATGTTCATTCTGTCTTATTTGTAACATATGTTTAAGTTTCTTTACTCTCGACAGATCAAAGTTTTGTTTACCTTTACATGTTTTACCATGTTTCCTTAGAAGTGTCACTCCATGTTGATGTGACTGTGTGTCTGTGAGCTGTTTTATGCAGACAGCGAAGGACGACTATGCCCCCCGCTGTCTGTTGGCTTCCTAAGGACCATGTCCCATGTGTGGGTCAAGGTGTAGATTCCCTCATCTCTTCATGGTCCTTGGGTCCAGTTTCCTAATGTTGATGGTCTCCTTTAGCCAGCGATAGTATCGGTCACCCTCTGAGCAGATAACTCTGGACCTTTCACAGTCCAGTATGTGGTTATTTCTTTTGCAGTGGTCAGTTATGGCTGATTTCATGTACCTTAAGAGAGACAGCAGACAGCGGGGGACATAGTTGTCCGCTGCTGTTTGCATAAAACAGCTGAAAGACATGTCACATCAAAATGTCACAGGCAGAAGATGCTGTCGAGACATGTAAAGGTAAACAAAACCTTGATCTGTCGATACTGACGCAACACAAAACATATGTTACATTCACTTTTGTCATATTAACTGTTTTCCAGAGCATATTTAGTCAATAACAGAAACAACCATCTATGCATTTTAACATGCTGGCGTTTCGTATGTCGAGAAAAATAGCAGATTAATCCTGTTTTTGAGGCTTTTCCAAAAATCAATCCAGGGTTGATGGAATTGTTTTAGTATTACAGATATAAGACCATTTACCACAGTATGACACAGAATAAACAAATGTTATAAGGGTGCCTGAAGAAAGACACCTAATGGCAATTCTACCTTAAACATAAATATTTTAATTTACAAGAATTTATACAAGTGCAACTAAAATGTTTTACCAAGGGCCCAAGAAAAACACATGTTAGATGCTTAGACATGCTGCTGGCAAACATTTCTGTTTACTCAACATGCCAAATGCTTCTAGAGAGTTAAACAGCAGTTGGACAGTTGGACCTATTTTCTGAACAACTGAAGTAATAATATTGTGACCACTCAGGAGCACTCAGACTATACAGTGGGGTAAAAAAGTATTTAGTCAGCCACCAACTGTGCACATTCTCCCACTTAAAAAGATTAGAGGCCTGTAATTTTCATCATAGGTATAGCTCAACCATGAGAGACAAAATGAGGGGGGAAAAACAGAAAATCACATGGTTTAATTTTTCAAAGAATGTATTTGCAAATTATGATGGAAAATAAGTATTTGGTCACCTACAAACAAGCAAGATGTCTGGCTCTCACAGACCTGTAACTTCTTCTGTAAGAGGCTACTCTAGCCTCCACTCATTACCTTTAGTAATGGCACCTATTTGTACTCGTTATCAGTATAAAGGACACCTGTCCACAACCTCAAACAGTCACACTCCAAACTCCACTATGGCCAAGAACAAAGAGCTGTCAAAGGACACCAGAAACAAAATTGTAGACTTGCTCCAGGCTGGGAAGACTGAATCTGCAATAGGTAAGCAGCCTGGTGTGAAGAAATCAACTGTGGGAGCAATTGTGCCAACAACACTGATAATCTCCCTAGATCTGGGAGCCAGGGACCTAGTGAATGACCTGCAGAGCGCTGGGACCAAAGTAACAAAGGCTACCATCAGTAACACACTATGCCGCCAGGGACTCAAATACTGCAGTGCCAGACGTGTCCCCCTGCTTAACCCAGTACATGTCTAGGCTGACATGTCTGAAGTTTTGCTACAGAGCATTTGGATGATCCAGAAGAGGACTGAGAAAATGTCATGTGGTCAGATGAAACCAAAATAGAACTTTTTGGTAAAAACTCTATTGGTCGTGTTTGGTGGAGAAAGAATGCTGAGTTACATCCACATAACACCATACCTACTGTGAAGCATGGGGGTCGAAACATCATGCTTTGGGGCTGTTTTTCTGCAAAGGGACCAGGACAACTGATCCGTGTAAAGGAAAGAATGAATGGGGCCATGTATCGTGAGATTTTGAGTGAAAACCTGCTTCCATCAGCAAAGGCATTGAAGATGAAACGTGGCTGGGTCTTTCAGTATGACAATGATCCCAAACACACCACCCGGTGTAAGAAGCATTTCAAGGTCCTGGAGTGGCCAACCAGTCTCCAGATCTCAACCCCATAGAAAATCTTTGGAGGGAGTTGAACGTCTGTGTTGCCCAGCGACAGCCCAAAAACATCACTGCTCTAGAGGAGATCTGCATGGAGGAATGGGCCAAAATACCACCAACAGTGTGTGACTTACAGAAATCGTTTGACCTCTGTCATTGCCAACAAAAGGTATATAAGAAAGTATTGAGATTAACTTTTGTTATTGACCAAATACTTATTTTCTACCATAATTTGCAAATCAAATCTTTAAAAATCAGACCATGTGACTTTCTGGATTTTGTTCTCTCATTTTGTCTCTCATAGTTGAGGTATAAGTATGATGAAAATTACAGGCCTCTCATCTTTTTAAGTGGGAGAACTTGCACAATTGGTGGCTGACTAAAAACTTTTGCCCCACTGTATATTGACTACAAAGCATTTATTCCCAGGTTTTCAGGCAATCATTCATTTGAGGGAAACAATGAAATGAGATGGTGGCATGGCAAAAAGCTACAAATTAAAATTACTATTGTATGAAGACACTTTACACAACAGGGGCACAATCATAAAATGCAACAGGATTTGGTGTTTTATCAAATGTGCTTAATTTCTTGATGTTTAGGTTGCCAGTAGTCTGTCTCCTCTGGTTTACCATACTTCCTGACTTCAGTCATTCACCCATTTGCGTACGCATTCACATGCTGATGGTGGCAAGCTACTACATTGTAGCCACAGCAGCCCTGGGGCACACTGACAGAGGCGAGGCTGTTGGACATAGGCACCACCTTCAACCACCACCAGCAGGCAACAGGGTGAAGTGTCTTCCCCAAGGACACAACGACCGAGGCGGACAGAGTGGGGATTTGAACCAGCAACCCCCCGATTACGGGATGAATTCCTACCACCTGTACCACAGTCGCCCCAGCATGACTATTGCACAGGTGTGCCTTAGACTGGCCACAATAGAAGGCCACTCTGAAATGTGAATTTTGCTTACCTGGGGGAGTCTGGGAGGGTCAGAAAAGCAGTCAGTGTCTGTTGTGGCCACCATTTGTCTCACCCAGTGAAACACATCTCCGTCGCATAGAGTTGATCAGATTGTTGATTGAGGCTTGTGGTATGTTGGTCCTCTCCTTTTCAATGGCTGTGCGAAGTTGCTGAATATCTGCAGGAACTGGAACACGCTGTCGTATACGACAATCCAGAACATCTCAAACATGCTCAATAAATGACATGTCAGGTGAGTATGCTGGCCATGCAGGAACTGGGATGTTTTCTGCTTCCAGGAATTGTGTACAGATCCTTGCAACATGGGACCGTAATGGTGCAACTTGAGGTGATGGTCATGGATGAATATCACAACAATGGGCCTCAGAATCTCGTCATGGTGCACCTGTATTCGTCCAAAACATATGTGTGCCCATACCATAACCCAGCCCCCCTCCACCATGGGCCACGTGATCAACAACGCTGACGTCAGCCAACCGCTCACCCACACAACGAACTGCAGTCAGGTCCAGACCCCGATGAAGATGACGAGCATGCTGATGACCTTCCCTTAGATGGTTTCTGACAGTTTATGGAGAAATTCTTTGGTTATGCAAATCAATTGACGCAGCAGCTGTGTGGGTGGCTGATCTCAGACAATCACGGAGGTGAACATGCTGGATGTGGAGGTCCTGGGCTTACTTGTTACACGGTCTCCGGTTGTGAGGCTGGTTGGATGTACTGCCAAATTCTGTGAAACGCCTTTGGAGATGGCTTATGGTAGAGAAATTAACATTCATTTCACGGCCAACAAGTCTGGTAGACATTCCGTCAGTCAGCACGCCAATTCCACGATCCCTTAAAAGTTGCAACTTCTATGGCATTATGTTGTGTGATCAAACTGCACATTTTAGAGTGGCCTTTTATTGTGGCCAGTCTAAAGTACACCTATGGAATATTCAAACAGTCTAATCAGCACCCTGATATGCCACACCTGTAAGGTGGGATGGATTATCTTGGCAAAGGAGAAGTGCTGACTAACACAGAATTAGACAGATTTGTGAACAATATTTGAGAGTGGGTCTTTTGTGTATATAGAAAATGTTTCAGATCTTTGAGGTCAGCTCATGAGAAATGAGCTGAACATTGTTGCATTTACATTTTTCAGTGATACTGAACATGGCATCCCCCCAGTAAAACATGATGATGGCAGCATAATGCTGTCATATTATTTGTCTGAGTTGATTGGAAGATAGATGGAGTTAAATACAAGGTAATCCTGGAAGCAAATATGTGTGAAGATGCAAATTACTTACCACTGAGGAGGTGGTTCATCTCCCCGCAGGAAAACATTAAACATACATCCAGAGCTACAGCAGAATCATTTAGATCAACATATTCATGTGTAAGAATAATCCCCAAAAAATCCATACCGTAATGCAATTAAGAATCTGTGGTTTGAAAATGTATCTTTAAAGCTGTTCTCTATTCGATTTTGAATAAGTTTAAGCTATTTTGCAAAAAATAACTAAAAAACAGTCTCTGGATGACCAAATTTGGAGACATACTCAGGCTCTAGAAACTGCAGCTGCAGGAACATATGGTTTACAAGGTACTGACAAGATGGAGCAATATGGGTCAAACTTTCCCTATTTTTCACAATGATATAATTCTTTGTATTGGTCTGGGACTTCAAATCCCAATAACCCATGTTGAGGTTTGTAGTTAAGCGAAATGAACACTTTTGTAAGACTCTCTAGCTCTTAGGCTTAATGAAATGGTTCCTGATTGAGGCGTATCCCTCAATCAGCTGTCATGAGCATCAGGAAATTAATTAAATTATCCCGTATGCTCATGTCCTGCTCAGCATTTGTAACCAGGGAAATGAGGCTGACCCTGATGTGTTGCTGTGGAGGATGATCCATATCTTATCCAAGAAGGGTAGCAATTATTCAAGTGTGCTGCCAATATAAAAAGCCACAATCTAGAAATGTCAAACAGTAACACATCACTCACTTCAGTCATTGTCAACGAAATTTTTTTAAATAAAATAATTTTTTTCTCATAATCAATGTTGACACGTGCCAAAAAAGCATGACACTGTTAGGATCCTGGGTTTTGCTGGTGTTCTGCTGTGTGTGTGGGTGCTCTCCTACCTTCTCTGCAGGGGCATGGGTGATTGGTGACAGGTGCAGCTCGTTTAGGCTCATCATCTCCAGCTTCAAAAGAGGGACGGAGGCTGCAAGCTGACGCCAGATTGTTCTCGCTTCTACCGTGGTAAACACGGCCAACCTTCGTTCCAGAAAGTTACTCCTTCGATACCTCTGTGCGCTTACTCTTCCTGGTTTCCTCACGGATCCTTTAATCAATTTTCCATGACCAAAAACAATACATTTGTCCATCATTTTAAAGTGTTTTCTGTAGTCATTGGTCACTTTTTTTAGTCTGTTTACAAGCATTTTGTGGATTTAGCTTAAACACAATAATCTTTAAAAGGAGACATATCATGCAAAACCAATTTAAAGCAGATGTTGTTCTTTTGTCAAAAACATATTTGTAAATACTATTTGACTTCAAGTTTGCCTATCAAAGTTTGAACTGCAGCCCCACTGATTGCTGAAAGCTTATTTACTGAAATTTAAAGTTTTTGTTTTTACTTAAGTCATTTTCCCTTTTGCCAGCAGAGGGAGATGCATGTAAAGGGACCAGCCCTAGCCCTGTGTATCAGAATCAGCGGTTGTGTTAACCTAATATTTTACGTATTTGACAGTTTTTGTTTTTTTTAAACCGTGACAGAAAAATCTGACGGCTGTTGGTCATTTTGACAGATTAGTATTCAAACCCCTGACTACATAGCGAAGATGTGTGCAAATAAAATAAAAAAGATTCCATGAGAGCATCTGAGCATAATCTCAGTTCTGGACACCGTACCCAGTGAATCTCCGTAACCAGGACATAACAACACATTGAAGAGTTATTTAGAGGCTTTGGAGCATGTTTGTGACTAGTGTGGCTGATCACAGATGGGCTCCAAAGAGCCTGATGTTATACCAACCACTCGTGCAGAATTGGTATATATGCTGCAGCTGCTGGATTTTCTCCTGCTGAAGCAATAGCTTGCGGGTCAGGAAAGTTCAGAGAGTCTTTCCGACTTCTGATCACTTCAGTTGGAGAAATGTTCCTGACTTCAAAAGTTTGGCTGAAGTGGCGCTTAATTCCAGTCTCCAGTGTGGCACCGGAGCGCAGATTCAGCCTCCAGAACAGCATCTAAATCCACACCAGAAGTCATCTGAAGCAAACATCCGAAACCTCATGACAACAACCTCTGCAGCAATCCCACTATTCGACTACACACAAGCAGGTGGTCATTTAAGTTGCATGTTGGTGAACTATTCTATTTTAAGTGCAATCATTTAACTTCATTTTAATATGTAGCCCTCTGTTTAACTAGTTCAGATTGAATATTATTTAACATGAATAAAAAAAGATACTAGGTATGTCAACCAAATAAAAAATGTAATCTAACTAACCACAGGATAGCTGAACTATTCACGATTAATCAACATTCCTAAATATGACTGAAAAAGAAGCATCTTCGGTGTTAAGGACGAAACTGGATGCCACCCCCCCTCGTGATCATTCAACCACCCAGGTTGCCCATATCAAGAACCATTACTGATTGTTCCACTCTCTTCATCTGATCACTTGCAACCAAAGACGTCTTTTGTTTGCCTCGAAAGGGCTGGAAGTCGATGGAATTCCATAGAACTTGAACATTTTGTTGTTTTCTATCAAAGCGATTTGTGCAACCAACAGCACAAGACCTGATTGTGTCTTGTTCTGCAGACGAGACGCACTGTAAAGCAGGGAGTGACATAGACCAATAATCTTTCTATACGGCCTGTGTCCGAGAAGAGACGTTCACATGTAGAAGGAACCATGGATAAAGTTTGGATCTGCTATGCTGTTTACATGATGAGCGAGCACTGTAAGCAGCGCTACTTAAAGCTGCAGTCCGGAGAATATATTCATGTATCAAAGTTTTATAAATATTTAAAATGATAGTGGGGTTCAATACTATGATAAAAGGCTAGTGCTCCACAACACTTGTTATTTTTCTTAATCCCACCTTCCTCCCGTAGACCCCTATGCATTCCACACTGAGCGCCGAATTTATTTAGCCAATAGAATTTGAGTTTCCGCAGTGTCAGCAGTCAATCAACTTGCATGGGGATTGCGCAAACATGTGAACATGGGGCCGTGCACACAGACCGTTCCGTGTCTTCCCGTTTACAGTCACCATATTGTGAGAGGGCATCAGTTATGCAGAAGTTGCTCACCTCTGAAATGTCCATAGCAAGAATACAATCAGGTGGTGCTCAATGGCGCTTGATGCTTACTTCTTTGGCTCACTGTGTCGCCACAGGTGATGCACGTGCATAACTGCTGCGGTAGGGCTGGAGGGAGAGAAGGGGAGGGGGGAGTGTTTTGGGAGGGGCCTTGGTATGTTGGATTCAAAAAATCTCTCTCCCTCAAATACTCCGGACTGCAGCTTTAAGTTGTACGATAAACAGGGCGGGTCGTTCTGTGCATGTACATGTGTCAATGCATGAAAATGAATTGCTTTATTTCAAATTAATCGACCTGCGTTAACACCTTACTTTTGAAAGCCCTTATAAATACAATTGAATATGTTCTCATTTTAAAAATTGATTGGTAAAAATAGGTTATAACTGGAATTTTTTGACTCCATTGGTCTAAATGAATGACCACAAAAATATCTAGGGGGACCTCTGATCAGAACAATGACTTCTCCTCAAATTTCAAATGGTAAAACATCAAATATCAATGCTGGGGCACTCAAAACAAATGTAAAACTCAATTATGTAGGCAATGGTATTATTTTAACAACCTGTCGACAGTTTAACTGCACTCTTCAAACATACCTTTGGGTGGGTTCAGTTTTCATAAGCAAAATGTAACAGTTGTGCAAGTGCTCCCAGTAAACAATATGTAACCAATTACTAAGAAAATACTACTTACAACTTCAATATTTGTCCTTAAAAAGCCATGGATTCCTGAAATTACATCTCCCTGGCATTTTCAACTCTTACCCCTCCTTTCCACCGGACGCGTAAGCAGCACGTTACAGGAGCAGCACGTCATACGCAGCTGATAGCCACCACTGTAGTCAATAGAGCCCTTTCCACCAGAGGCGAAAGCAGCACGAGTCTGCCGCGTCTGAGGAGCGACATGTCGCAGCACTTTTCTAAATATACGCGGCAGTCCTATTTTCTACGCAGTACGCCTCTGAAACACGTAAATTTCTACATTTTGGATAGGGGAAGACAGGAAATATACGGCTCAGCACCGGAAATTTTCTAAATAAAAGAAACGTGCTGCTTTGCGGTTGCTTTACTTAAAAAAACAGTCACTACCTGTGCAGCCCGGTGAGAAGTCAGTACCTCGTGGGAGGGTCTCATTTGTGTGTCATCACACAAATGAGCGATTTTGGATATTCCCTGACATAACATAAACTTATTGACTAATATAAAACAGACATAACATAAAACACCAACCTTTTGGAGCCATGTTGTTGTCTTTTCCTGGTTATTATTGTCATAGACGTTTATATATGTCTATGGTTGTTGTGTTTACTGACGAAACCACGCGTGATTTTGCTAATCTTGCGTGATTTCGTGCTCTCTGTGACAGCTGCTTCCCTGCTGTTATGCGCCTCATACGCACCCGGTGGAAAGGGCCAAGCAGCAGAATAGGAAAGTGAAACGTGCTGCTCCTGTAACGTGCCGCTTACGCGTCTGGTGGAAAGGAGGAGTTAATTTTAGCTTGAATGCTCCGAATCGCTTTGGCATTAGCTCTGTGAGACTAAGGGCCTCGAAAGGGAGGCGTGTCACCTGCCTGACTAAAAATATATACGATTCCATGATTTTTTCGGGTTTTTCATGACTGTACGGACCCTGACCTGAGTTTATTAACAAAATAATACAACTTTCTTATACGATAAGTTTTCGGTATCAAAACAATCCTTAAATTGTTTATCCTGTCTGCCCAGACACAACCTTACTTGAACGATTCTTAGATCTCCATTGAAGGGTGAATTTGTTGTCTGGGGGATCAGCGTTAAAGAAGGGAGACCAGCGTTAAAGAAGGGAGACCAGTTGTTAGCTGGTCAGGTAGCAGCTGCATGAGCCACCAATTAGTTCAAAACGTTGTTGTCCCCCCAGCTTGGTTTTGTTAGGCTTGACTCTGCAATCACCGGGTGAGCAGCTCTGGGTGAGCAGCTCGGCTCGTGCTGTAGTGCAGCAGGGCGGCAGCAACGAGAGGTTATCTCTCTGTTTGGTGGAATCTGATCAACAATCAGATTCCTTCTGCAACTTTTGAACAAGTCAGGTTCAGGACTTATTCCATCGGCTGGAAAACAATTTACCTGATCAACGATAAGACAGTTGTGTCTTTTGGATCCAATGAGTTTCCTCCAAAAACTCCCTTCACCCCTCACCAGGAAGTTTAAAGCCCTGATTTGTCTCCCCAATGCGAGCCTGGCGCTGGCTCATGGGTAAAGAGAATTAATTCAGGTGAGCATCTAGTTTCTTTGGGGTTCGGTTGTTCACAACTCCTCCTCTTCCGGTTGAAACTAAAGCCTAGTTTTTACTTCTTTGTCTGCGGAGTTGTGAAGTCACGCAGCGGCATTATCTGTCGACCCAAGGGTTCTCTGTCACTCACACAAGGACTCACAGAGTAGAGCCCAATTTTCTAACTATCCGTCGAACGCAACGGAGAGCACAGGGGCCTGTTTCACAAAGCAGGTTGAACAAACTCTGAGTTAAAACCTCGACTCTGAGTTGGCTAACTCTGAGTTGAAAAACTCTGAGTTTTCGGTTTCAGAACAGGTGTTAACAATCAGATCAATCAACTGAGTTAAAGTAACTCTGAGTTACACTCGTGCATGAGGATATAAAAAGCCCTCATCAATGGGACACAGATAACATGATTCACCATGGCAACCAGTGAAAAAAAGGGCAGATCCTCCTACTTCTCCCCAGTGGAGATGGAAATATTAATGACAGCATATGCTGAAAATGAGCATATCCTTAAAAAAAAAAAGCAATACTGTGGCAGCGGCAAAAGAGAGAGCTTGTGTGGCAGAAAATTGCTGATCAAGTCAATGCGTGAGTATTAATTGGAGGGGAAAAAAGACATGTTTGGTCTTAAATGTTCCACTCTTTCAACATTGATATCTTACATGTTTTTTTGAGCACATAGGTGCAACCCAGCAGGCCGAAAAAGGACATGGCAGCAACCAAAGATGAAATACAAAAATACAGTTCAAACAGGTAAGGTATAATTTAATTATTACCCATTGTCGTGATGTTTAGCCTGCCTTCATTAAACTGCATTCAGTGATTACATTCTACATGTGATAGCTATATTTAAGTAATTAGGGAAAATCCCTAAACAATGAAAAAGCCACATCTTCAGTCATACCATCACTGCCAGTATTCAATATTGTCTATATGAAAGCCACACCTTAATTCCTGTTATATGTGCATGTCTCAAAATTTGAGTTCTCTGCATATGTTCAAACTTGACCTCCATCGTAGCCAACAGAAAGAAGGCTGAGGCCAGAAAAACAGGCGGTGGTCCAGCACCACCACAACTCACAGAGGCTGAAGAGATGGCCCTCAGTCAGAACCGTGGGCAACCAACTGCTGAGGGCATCTCTGGGGGGAGTTCGTCGGACCCAGCCATGCCTCAGGACACAAAGGCCTACATTAGAGGTATATCATTCAAATAAATGGCATATGTTAGATGTAATGGCCATCCATTCATCTGCTACAGTTATCTGTAATTGGCTGCTCAGATATCTATCTAATCTAAGGTGGCTAAGAGTCATAAGAATTGTGATGGGACCTGCACTGTATTTCCAAAACGAAGGTAGAAAAGAAAATAGGTAGGGCACTCTTCTGGGTAATAATCAACTGAATAATCTTCTTCGACCAGTTGTTGATGGTGTGATCTGTCTTGTGGAGCCCTCTACTATAACAGACTTCCATGCTGTTGTAAGTAGCTACCAGAGTTTTTATTTATGTTTTTTTAATTTATTTTATTCCAGAGTTTTGATGATGGGTAGAATATAACACAATAATTGTTACAGGAGGATGATGAAGACACCTTGTCAGCCACCACAGGGAGGGAAGATGCAGAGAGGCCTGTTGAGGTCAAAACCTTTGTGTAAAATGACCTTGATTTCAGTCAATGTCAGTGTTGTTCTGCAATACAACTTGCAGCTTCTTTTTCTCCAACAGAGCAATGAAGGAAACAACAGAGGGTCCATCAATGAGGAAGAGGTTCCATCAACTTCCACAGCACAACTTACCTCACTAGGAATATTCAGTATTGACCCACAACTTACTATGACACTAAGTAGACATGGCACTATGACATTCAACTTCATTTGTGTTCCTATAGCTCCCTGTGAAGCAACTATATAAGGTCTATCTCCAAAAACAAATTGAAAAAACAAATGTGGAAATGGAACACATAAAGCTACAAGTGAAGAAAATTAGAGGCCTTTTGTCCTTCTCTGACTGGGGGGGGTTGCAGTTGGAAATGATTCTGGCAAACAATGTCTCGAACAGCTCTCCCATCTTGTGCATCAGCAGCGGGGTTGGGATAATCATCTCCATCATCAGGGGTAAGGGTGGGACATTGTTCCCCTCTGATCATGGCAATATTGTGCAGAATTACACATGCCACAATGATGTCACATGCCCTTTCTGGGGAGACCCTGAGCATACGCAGGCACTGGAAGCGGGCCTTGAGCATCCCAATGGTCATTTCCACCCTGGCTCGCGTCCTGCAGTGAGCTATGTTGTAACGTTGCTGTGGCCCAGGCTCAGGATCAGGGTAAGGGGTCAGCAGATGGCGCTGGCAGGGGTACCCCCTGTCACCCAGAAGGTATCCATCAAACTCCCCTATGATGATAAAATGTAATGTTTCAGTTGCAATAGAAGGATATACCATATTGATCACAGTAGGCCATATAACTATACTGTATATAAACTCACCACGGGCAAATCTGTCACTCAGTGTGGACTCACGGAAAATTCGAGAGTCATGTACAGACCCGGGCCACTTTGCTTCCACATTACTAATGATGTATTCTGCATCACTTATGATCTTCACAGTGGAGAACAATAATTAGTGGCAGTTGCTGTATTGTGACGTGTACATTTCATTTGGAATGCTGAAAGCTATTATTTAGGCTTACCTGTACATTAATGCTGTAGACAGATTTCCTATTCACATAATCTCCTTCATTTAGTGAAGGAGATATGATAGGAATGTGAGTCCCATCAATGCAGCCAATCACACCTGGAAACCCTTAAATATATCAAATTGAGTTCTTCCAGTCTCAACATTTTTAATTGCTTGACATTATTCATTGCTTACACTGATACCTGCAATTCTGTGGAATGCTTCCTTGAGATGTCTGGTGGTTTTGGAACCTGGAAACACTACAAACGTGTACAGTAACTGTTTAAGTGCAAGGGTCACATTTCTCACAGTCCGACAGACGGTTGCCTTGGATACATGCTCCGCATCACCGATATTGTACAAAAAACTGCCGTTCGCAAAAAAACGTAGCGCAATACAAAGAATTTGTTCGGAGCAGAGGGCTCTTCCACGATGAGTCATGTGAGAAATGTGTGGGCCAAGGATATTGTTTAGATAAACTGTTGATGGTCTAGAAAAACCTTCCAAGAGGTACTCATTATGGAGTGATAAAATATCCACTCGGGGTCTGATAATCCTCTCCCGACGCAGATTTCTGCGGAGTATCTGCGCTTCTACATCAACAGGCTCATCAAGAAACAGACACGCCATGTCTGCCACTAATTTCAGACTGCAGCTTCAACTTCAGAGCAGGAGAAACTCAGTTATTTGAAGCAAACCTGCTAGCGAGCAGGTTAGGTTCACGGAGTGTGTTGCCCGGGTAACTGACTCAGAGTTACGCTGAACTGGCTTTGTGAAACCGAAAACTTTGAGTTTCCCTCATCTCAGGGTTAACTAACTCAGAGTTTTCACTAAACCCGCTTTGTGATACGGGCCTCTGGGGCCTGTACCATGAAGGTGGCTCAACAAACTCGGGGTTACAGGATTGGTTTTGAATCGACAAAACCAAACCGATGCAATCAGGCTTAATTGGTACCATGACGCAGGTTATCAACTTTCTCTGTCAACTCAGGCTTTGATCCTTAAGCTATGATTAATCCACAGGCGCATGCAAATAAAAGAGTGACGACGACACTGAACAACCAATCGCGTTCGATATGGATAGAGCGAGAGCTATCTACTTTTCAACGGAGGAGCAAGAGATTATTCTCCAGAAATATGAAGAATTTAGAAATATTTTTCAAGCACGCAGTAACACTGTATCTGCTGCCAAAGCAAGAGAACAATCGTGGAGGAAGATTGCTGATTGTGTTAATGCGTGGGTTAAACAATTAATGTACATTTAAGTAGGCTAAGCATATTAAAATATATTAAATGCTAAAATGAAAATGTATTCGTGTGTATATATATATATATATATATATATATATATATATATATATATATATATATATATATATATTATGTGTGTAGATATATATATTATGTGTGTAGATATATATATTATGTGTGTAGATGTATGTGAAAGTATAGGCTATTACATCCTAAGAAAGATTGATATTCATTAATTTTTAGATGCAACCCCAACTCCAAACGGTCTTGGCAGCAGATCAAGACAAAATATAAAAATATAATTCAAAGTGGTGAGTATTTACCATATTTTTTATTATTTTCTTAGAATATTTAATCACAAACACTTGTTTGCAGCAAACAGAAAAAAATGTGAAATAAGGAAAACTGGGGGAGGGCCACCTCCTCAAGATTACACTGTGGCAGAGGAGTTGGCTTTGAGCAACAACAAGGGGCGGCCGATTATGGATGGGATTGCATGTGCTGTACAGTCAGGGCATGGCTTCGACGAGTCACATTTGTTGTGTGGCTCAAGAAGCTCACAGAGATAAGACATTCCTTCCGCGGAAAATCTGTATCTTTCATACAAGTACGCATCAGGAAAGTCAAATGGATTTTGTCTGTCCCTAAAAACTCGTTCTCTACGAAGTGCTCGTCTTACAATTTGCGCGGAGATGTCCACAGGATTAGGGAGAAAAGGTGAAGCCATTGCAACAGAGAACAGACGCTGGGAATTAGTTACGTCACATATATATGTTTCTTTGCTCACAGCTGATTGGTCAAACTTCCGTCTGAGATCTTGAATCCAGAACATAACCTGCCCCGGAGCAGGTTAGCCGTGCAGCGTAAGATACCATGGCAACGAACACCGATCAAAGCCGAGCCACTTTCATGGTACCCAAAACCCAGGGTTGGTGGAAACTAAGCTGAAACATAGCTGGCTAGCCACCTAATCCGGCTTCATGGTACAGGCCCCTGGTCTGTGATTGGTCAGCCCAGCAGCCCCAGATCATTTCACCAGAACGGTGCTCTATAGTCAATGTAATTAGTAGTCAATGCAGCAGCTTTTGGGCACTAGATGATTTATATTGCAGAGGCAGTTTATCTAATATGGTCTTTTGGCAATTTTGAACACCAGGAGGTGGAGAGAACAACAAAACAGACCATTGTGTTTGTTTGTTTGTTTGTTTACATGCATTTTTAGAGCAGCCAATGAGCTGCACTTCTAGTAAAAAGCTTTCCAGCTCAATCAAAACTCGCTCTCTGTCGGCCATTTCTCCTTGAGTAGAAATGTGATTACAAGCTGAGGAAAAATAAATGGTCATTGACCAGAGACATCACTGCATTGGTGATCAGACCTGCCAGAAAAGGTTTGCACCCCCTGCTGTCCTGTCGGAGAACTGCTTTGCAACACTGACACCAACTGAGAAGTATAAAAGGAAAACCTCTCTGTCAAAATGTGTGAGTGGAAACTTGCTGATGGAGAGGATAAACTAGGCTTAAGAGTGCATTGTGTGATTATCACTCCTTACTGCTAGAGCTCTGTGTTTGGTCCTGTCACCATGATTGTGGTCCAACAGCTTATTTTCTTAAATAAATAAAGTCACAATTTTAAAGATCTTTTTTATTATGTTATCTTATGTTATGTGGGATTTATGTTATTTTTATCATGCTATGATTGGAAAATTTCAATGTCAAAAAGACAGCGAAAAACCAAAAATTTGCAAGGTTGCAAATACATTTTTCCACCATCTCGTGTTTTTTAGACTAAACCAGTCAGATAGAACTGTATAGTCACAGTTGTCATGAGATCACAAGAGGGGTGACATCTGATTTCCCCTCTCCGACGGGTTGGTGAAGGAATGGGGCGAACAACTGCTCCCCTCTCTGATACAATAATGCATTAATAAAAGTGCAGTGACTGAAGCGGGGCAAATTAGGTTAATCAAAAGCTTTCAGGGGATTTATAAAAATGCATCAAGCTTGCTGACAGTTTCCACTGTGGCTAATGCAGCACAGCACTTAAGTGGCTGAAAGTGGGCCGTCTATGGCTCCTGTCACAAAGGTTGCATCCTGTCGTCATTCTTTTGTTCATTTGCATTGCAATTTCAAGAATTACACAGTGCCTAATGGAGAATGGAGAACTGGAACATAAACAGGCCAGCTTTCATGAAAGTACTTGTAGATATTAAGTTCTCAGCAGGAGCACCTCTTAAAGAGGCAGGGTTTGTGGTCTTATTGGCTTTTTGTCTTCATTGTAATGTAATGTAAAATTGTGAACAACCTCAGCAGGACAGTAAACATCATATCTACTACTGGAAGTCTGTGGAAGTAAATCAAAATGGTTTCTTGCTGTAAAAACAAAGGATATTATTTCCAGTTGTTATAAAGCACCGGGAATTTATGAATTTGATTCAATTTGTGTTTATGTATCCCATTTTTAATAGTAATCAACTGCTTCACATCCAATTAAGACACACACATGGGGTTTCTTGTGTTTACTACGTGTTCCATCCTGTCTTACATCCACTATGCATGAAGTTCACGTCCCAACAGCACAACAACCTGAAGAATGCAGCCAAAGTAATTTATTAATTACTGTCCCTCAAATGCAACAAATATCTGCAGAGACCTGTAGACGTTCGTAAAATCACATTCCATGTTCTATGATGGAGACTGAGTGCATAATGGATAACTATGGAATAAAACACCCAAAGCCATGTGTT
Source organism: Valencia hispanica (assembly GCA_963556495.2). Classification (NCBI taxonomy): domain Eukaryota; kingdom Metazoa; phylum Chordata; class Actinopteri; order Cyprinodontiformes; family Valenciidae; genus Valencia; species Valencia hispanica. The sequence continues at coordinate 11,046,060 of OY747704.1, forward strand.
TAAAACTAACCCACAGCAGTCTCAGACATCAAGCCATTGCACTCTGTATGACTTTGCGATCTGTACTAAAAGGATGAACTCTACTCGCCAGAAAATCCACAATTGACCTGCAACTGACTGGCAAAGCAAATATATGCATCCAGAACCATAGCTATTTGTTCCATCCATTTCTAGCCAAGCCAAGCCAACTTTATCTATAAAACCCTTTAAAACAGCCGGAACTGAGTGCTAGGCAAGGCAATTTTATTTGTATAGACCACTTTCAACAACAAGGTAATTCAAGGTGCTTTACATGATTAAGGGGTCAAATAAAAATAGCAGTAAAACACAAAGCATATAAAGTAAAAACAGCAATAAAGCAAGAAGTACACGCAAAACATATGATATATAAAAACATTACTCAGAGGCAACTCTAAACTGATATGTTTTTAGTCATGATTTAAAAGAACTCAGTGTTTCAGCAGCTTTGCAGTTGTCTGGAAGTTTGTTCCAGATTAGAGGAGCGTAGAAACTGAAAGCTGCTTCTCCATGTTTGGTTCTAATTCTAGGGATGTTGAGTAGACTGGAATTAGAGGACCTGAGTGGTCTGGGGAGTTGGTATAGTAACAGAAGATCTTCAACATACTTTGGTGCTAAGCCATTCAATGATTTATAAACTAGTAAAAGTATTTTGAAGTCTATTCTCTGACCTACAGGAAGCCAGTGTAAGGACTTTAGAACTGAGGTGATATGCTCTACTTTCCTGGTTCTAGTGAAGAGGATGCAGCAGCAGCGTTCTGTATCAGCTGTCTAATTGACTTTTTAGGCAGACCTGTGAGAACACTGTTGCAGTAATCAATCCGACCTGTGATTAACCCATGGATGAGTTTTTCGAGGTCCTGGTGTGACATCAGTCCTTTGATCCTAGAAATATTCTTCAGGTGATAGAGGGCTGACCTTGTTATTTTCTTTATGTGACCCTGGAGGTTCAGGTCTGAGTCCATTACTACACCTAGATTTCAGGCCTGATCAGTAGTTTCTAGCTGTATTACCTGAAGCTGTGTGCTGACTCTTGATCGCTCCTCTTAGGTGCAAAAGTAATTGCTTCTCTTTTGTTTCTGTTCAGCTGGAGAAAGTTATGGCACATCCATCAATTGATTTGCTCGATGCATTTACTTAGGGTTTGAATGGGTTCAAAGTGACCTGGTGACATGGTAATGTAGTGCTGAGTATCATCTGCATATTGGTTGTTATAATCTGGGCTAGTGGTAGCATGTAGATATTAAATAAGAGGGGCCCCAGGATGGAGCCCTGGGGCATCCCACATGTGATTTCTGAGTTTCCTATTGAAATAAAGAAGTCCCTGTTCTTTAGGTAAGTCTCGAACCAGCCAACTAACCAGAGAGTCTGGCCCAGGTCTCCAATCGTTCCAATAGTATATCATGAGTATATCACCTCAGTGTCAAATGCTGCACTGAGGTCCAACAGAACCAGCACTGTGGTTCTACGACAGTCTGTCTTTATGCGAATGTCATTAAAAACTTTGACGAGGGCAGTCTCAGTGCTGTGGTGAGCACAGAAACCAGACTAAAAAAACATAAAAGCAGTCGGTCATTGTTAGGAAGCTATTTAACTGCTGAAACACAGCTTTTTCAATAATTTTACTGATGAATGGAAGATTAGATATTGGCCTGTAGTTCTCCAATAACATGTTGTCCAGATTATTCTCTTTAGAAGTTATTTAATTTTAATGCCTGGGGGAAGACACCTGACAGGAGCAATGAGTTCACTATTTGTGTTTTACTTCCTGCTTATTATGACGTAAAAATCATCATTTTTCGTCATAATAAGCAGGAAGTCACATTTCATTGAAAAGTGTAGACTACAAACACTAGCTCCTCATTATTCCAGGGGGTGGGACCCACTCACCCTACAGGCCTATTACAGATCAGTGGGTGGGACTAAACTTACAGAAACTAAAATAATTATCCACCATCTTGTTTGGAAGATATCAAGCTAAGCTAACAAGCTCTTATGGAGTCAGATTTACTGAGAATGGCTGAAGGAACAACACACAATATGGAAGAAGAGGATTTTGAAAGTCTGTTGCTCGAAACAGATGTTCGTGGCTATCTGTACGGGCTGCAATATAGCGAAGAGCAGCTGAGGCTGATGGAGGAACAGGAGACCTGACTGTCGCGTTTGAAGAGCTCGAGTTGGTGCGGACTGGTGGGGCCTGTGCTCTCACTGTGCACCTACGGACACAGAGCTAGAGTCTGTCTGCTGCCAAGAATTTCAAAGATGCCAATTTCTCCTGGAAGAAATGTGTGAGGCAGACAAGGACACGGCTGTTGGCGTTGTGAACCATCCTAGTTATGCACCGCATATGGACAGAGGCATCCTGGAGACATATCTCAGGATTCCAAAGGTGAACTGGGAACGACAGCCGAAGCCTGCAGGGACAAATGGACGTCTGACTGTAAAGTGAGTGTTTCAATTTTATTCAGTGTTTCCCACACACATATATAGACGAATCTGTGGCGCCACAGATTCATCTCCGACCGCCACAGATTAAACACCGGTCAAAAAAAAAGAAACAAAAAATCAACACCGACCGTGACATATTGCGTTTCGTTTTATGCCACAGTTTACTACTGTGGCACGTAAATACCATACATCGCTAACTGTGTACTCAATGTCTTGTAGACAATGTCGTCTAACCGCCTACCAACACTTCCTCGAATGGGTCCAGCAAGGTGAGAGATTGGGTAGAGGACATCGTATCGTTCTACCCACTTGTGTCGTGCAGGCAATTCAACTGAAATATCCAGCTCCAGATGGCCAGTACTGCGGGCACCAAGAAGTTGAGGACGCTCAGGAGGAACTATAACTGTTGTTAATATGTTCGTTTTTTGTTGTTGTTGTTGTTATAAATATTTCAATAAATTGATAACAGTCATGTTGCTGTTGTCCTAATAGTGTTGCTCCAAATTTATGTTTGATAATAGTTTGGCTATTGGATGATCTACATTTCATAAATGGAACTAGTAACCAACTGTTTCCTTACAATAGATAGCAAAATAACTAAGATGCCAATTTCTCCTGGAAGAAATGTCTGAGGCAGACAAGGACACGGGTGTTTGCGTTGCGTTGTAAATTGCAAAGTTTTTTTCTAAATCAATTTACTCCCAAGTTTAGAATTATGAACTTTAGTGTAGACAAAAAGAATTGAATAAGTATTTTGATTTTTATTGACAAATGTAAGATATGTGTCATGAGTAGACAAGAAATTTAGATAACAAGACTAACAACTAAAGGCAACAATTTATATATACATGCATTACTTACAGAATATCAAAAGACACAGATGGTATTGTCCCAGAACAGTAGTGATAGAGATGGAATTTGAATTGGGTGCAATGCATGGGCGGTTCTAGACAGGGGCCAACGGGGGCCAGTGCCCCTATAGAACTGATCCTGGCCCCTCTTATGGCCCCTGTACTGCAGAAATAATGCTAAATCAGTTTAAGATTATTTAGGACAGAAACCATAACTAAATTATCTCTTGGACCAATTTAATTTCTTACCTTTAGTGTTATTTTAACAATGAGTTAAAAATGTATGTGTTGAACTTTTAGTTTCAGCCATATTGAGTTTCATCTGCTGGATCAGGAGCCACAAGAGTCCCTTTGGCTCAATCAATATATTAAACGATGACATATTGTGAAATATTGTTTCATTGTTTTGTTTTGTGCCCCCATGTACAAACTATGGCCCCCCTGGTAAATTTGGTCTAGAACCGCTGTTCTAGAACCACTGGTGCAATGTGAAGAGGTCTCAGAAGCAGCTTTTGAATAAAGCTTTGGCAGTCTCTTTTGATGGTTTTGGTAAAGGGGCAATGTTTGGTGGCAAACCCGGTTGTGGCAGGGCAAGTGAGTTCACCATTTCAAAATAAATAGTAACAAGGAATAATTAAAGAATGAGATCGGCAATGAATTTCGAACTCAAGCAGTAACGTTACCTAGCCTAGTGCTTTCTCTAAAAGGTGGATTACGCATAGGCGGTGTTCTGGATTAGTGGGAGTGGCTTGTGGAGCTGTGCAAATGTGTTGCATTGTAGGAGTTGTGTTTTCCATACATGTGCGCCTTAAAGTTACTTTCTGTCATAAAAAATGCGGTGAAATGGTCCTTTAAGGAAAGGGTAGGAGATCAAGACAGCAAGAGGAGGAGCATAATTGGTTAATGATTTTGTCAACGTTTTTTTGGTTTAATTCATGGAATTCTGACATTTTTTCTACATTGGTGTTAATTGGGTTTAACATTGGTAGTCGGTTCAGTGCTGCGGTACAGACCGACCGTCTAATTGTTAGAATGCTGTACATAAAATTCAAGAAAATAAAACTCATAAATCAAAAACAAAGTCATAAAACGACAAAATGAATAAAATGTGCTAAGAGCAGATAGTTTTTTTTTTAAGTCAAATAAAACCATAACGATCATAGAAGCTCTCATGCTGAGTCAAAAGCCAAAGTAAATAAGTAAGTTTTAAGAAGAGATTTAAAAATGGACAGTGAAGAAGCCTGCCTAATCTGCAGTGGCAACAAGCTCCATAACCTCGGGGCTGTCACAGAGAAAGCTCTGCCCCCCCCCTGATTTTACGCGTTGTCCTTGGTACATCCAGGAACAGCTGGTCTACTGACCTGAGGGACTGTAAGGGGGAGTGCGCATATAGAAGCTCAGTCAGGTAGGATGGAGCGAGACTGTTTAAAGATATGAACACAAATAAAATTACTTCTCAAATGAACAGGCAGCTAGTGCAGTGATGTTAAAACAGGAGTTATGACCTCTCTCTTGTACCAGTTAAAAGTTGTGCAGCTGCATTTTGTACCAGTTGCAGATGAGAAAGGCAAGACTGTGTGACACCTAGGTATAGAGAATTACAGTAATCCAGGCGAGTGGTGATAAATGCATGGATCAGAATTTCAAAGTCTTGACTTGAAAGAATATGTTTAACCTTTGCAAGTTGGTCTCAGCTAATAAAAACTAGATTTCATCACTGCACTGATCTGCCTGTCAAAAATAAACAGTCAATTTTTACACCCAGGTTAGTTACAATTGTTTTTTGGTATTGAGCCAGAGGACCATGGTCAATAGGGCAGGGCCAACTAGCAGAACTGGGACTAAAAAACCACAATTGCAGTTTTTTATCATTGAAATTAAGAAAATTGCAGGACATCCAGATTCTAACTTCCTCAAGGCACTCTTAAAGAGTCTTTAAAGGGCAAGAGTGCTCGCGTTTGAAAGGTACATACACCTGAGTATCATCAGCATAAAAATGAAAGGCACATTTATGCTTTCTAAAAATGTAACCAAGTGGCAACAGCTATAAGGAAAAAAGCAAAGGGACAAGAACTGAGCCCTGTGGAACTCCAAAAGTGAGAGGAAAAGAGAAAGATTTAAAAATTTTCCAGGCTGACACAAAAGGTTCCTTCATTCAGGTAAGACCAAAAACCAACTCAAGGCAGTGCCTTGAATCAGCCCGGAATCAGTAGCTAAAAGAATATAATTAAAAACCCTCAGCATTGCATCCAAAAAAGTTCTAATACTATGTTCAAGCCTACTCTAAAACAGACAAATGTGAACAAGATAAAGTACTGAGTTTTTTGTTCTATAAGTTCTTCTTCCACCTTGCTGACTACAGCAAATAATGTCTTGAAAAAGAAAGATTTTCTGAAAGCTTAATGAGGCAGGAAAATTTAAGATCTTATATTTCTTTTATTCTCAAATGACTGTCATGCTGTCATATTTATTGTATAAAGCTGGTATAATTTTCTGGGTTCACTAGACTATAATTAATCCCCATTTGTCAGTCAAGTGGACATAGAGACAGAAAATCATTCCAGGCTACCCTGTCCTGTCTGGCAGCTGCAATAGGATAGATTGCATCCATATTTTGATTGGTAGAAAAAATTCACTCATCAAATATGAAACTGATAGGATGAACTGATGAGGTCATCATTAATCTAACAGTGAACACCCAATGAAGGGTTGATATATCTACAATGATAGCAGTTGTGTTGAACTCAAAGCTGTACTCCCATCTTCAATAATGTTCCCAGAACTAAATAAAATGTTTAATAGCAAATATATCAAACACTGACTACCTCTTTTGTAAAACCTCAAACATCATTAGTAATGATGATCCTGGGTCAGGTCGCAGGGGCAGCACCTTAAGCAGAGAGATCCAGAATTCTTTGTCTCAAGCCACTTGGGCCAGCTCCTCAGGGGAAATTCTAAGGCATTCCCAGGCCAGCCGAGAAACATAATCACTCTAGCATGTTCTGGGTGTTCCTCTGAGGCTTCTTCCGGTGGGACGTGCCCAGAACCCCTCACCAGGGAGTCCAGGAGGGATTCTAACCAGATGCCCAAACCACCTCCACTGGCTCCTCTCAATGTGGGGGAGCAGCGGCTCTACTCTGAGCCCCTCCCGGATGACAGAGCATCTCCCCATATCTCTAAGGGAGAGCCCAGACACCCTGCGCAGGAAACTAATTTCAGCCGCTGGTATCTGTGATCTCGTTCTTTCGGTCACTACCCAGAGCTTGTGACCATAGATGCGGGTAGGAATGTAGATCGAATGGTAAATCGAGAGCTTCGTCTTTCAGCTGACCTCTCTCACAACAGACCAGTACAGCGCCTGCACCACTGCAGATGCCTGTCCAATCTGCCTATCGATCTCCTGCTCCATTTTTCCCCTTATTCGTTTACAAGACCCCCAGATACTTAAACTCCTCCACTTGGGGAAGGACCCCATCCCCGACCGGGAGAAGGCACTCTACCCTTTTCCGTCTCAAGACCATGGTCTCGGATTTGGAGGTGCTGATTCTCATCCCAGCCGGTTCACACTCGCCTGTGAACCGCTCCAGCAAAAGCCGTAGATCACGTTCCGATGAAGCCAACAGGACCACATGATCTACCCTCCTCTCCAGAACCCCTGAATAGACCTTACCAGGGAGGCTCAGAAGTTTGATCCCCCTGTAGTTCAAACACACTCTGTGGTCCCACTTTTTAAATAGGGGGACCACCACCCCGGCCTGCCAATCCAAGGGAACTGCCCCTGATGTCCATGCAAACATTGCAGAGCCACATTAACCCACACCGCCCCACAACATTCAGAGCCTTATGGAACTCAGGGCAAATCTCATTCAACCCCGGAGCCTTGCCACTGAGGAGCTTTTTAACCACCTCGGTGACTTTGGCACCAGAGATTGGAGAGCCCGACCCAAAGTCCCCAGACTCTGCTTCCAGATTGGAAGGTGTGAGGATTGAGGAGGTCTTCGTAGTATTCCATCCACCGAACCAAAACGTTCCAGCTCAAAGTCAGAAGCACACCATCCCCACTGTAAACAGTGTTGATAGCCGACTGCTCAAACTCACATTTCCTCTGTATTTAAGCACCCTGATTTTTACTTTTCTTGTTGAATTCTTCCATCACATCCTGCCTAGTTGTTTGTGCTGCTATGTCTTGCTGCTACTCCAACATAACAGCACATAGCAACAGCATCTTTTGTATATTTTTTCCTTCATTCACATTTGTTTGAGTTTTAGTTAAATTGTATAAGATAAAGGTGACATAATCTAGAAAAGATTCATAATTGTCTAATTTCTTTATTAGAAAAATCCTACATTTTAAAAAGGATGTGATACACTTTGAGAGCCCTGTACCTGCTTGAAACAAGAGTTCTAAATGATCAGGACATAATTTCTCTTAAAGTTGTGTTATACTTTACATGGGTCACCCACCTTCTGTTCTGAGACCTCAGGACAGTAAACCAAATTTAGCATTTGGTGGCAGACAAAAGGGGGCATGTTGAACTATTATATTTTCACTTTCTACATCAGACTTGGAAATATATGATTCAATGCACGTTCAAACATGGGAAACTAAAATACAGTTAGACTGTGGAAAACATGAAAAATAGTATGGCCATATGACAAATCATTGCACAATGTTACACTACTTTCTCTGGCTAGAATATAAGAAAAAGAGTATTAGTTTTGAACTTTTTCCAAGCCCCAGCCAAAGAGAGAGCCCCCAGAACGTCCTGGAGTTAGTTTGTTTTTTCGACATGTTAAAAACGAACAGTTCAAGTACAGCAGGGTAAGAGAGTATTTAGCAGCCACCGATTGTGCAAGTTGTCCCACTTAAAAATATGAGAAAGGTCTGTCATTTTAATCATAGGTACACATAAACTGTAAGAGACAGAATGTAAGATAAATTCCAGGACATCATGTTCTATGATTTTAAAAGAATTTATTTGTATAATGGCGCAGAAAATAAGTATTTAGCACCTACAAACAAGCAAGAATTCTGGCCTTCACAGACCTGTTCTTCTGTAAGTGCTCTTCTATCCTCCACTTGTTTCCTGTTTTAATGGCACTTGTTTAAACTCATTATCTGTATAAAAGACACCTGTCCACACCTTTACACAATCAGAATCCAACCTCCAACATGGCCATGACCAGGGAGTTGTCTAAAGACACCAGGGACAAGATTGTACATCTGTACAAGATTGGGATGAGCCAATCACAATAGGTAATGGATGAAAATCCTGCAGTTCCCCTGCTTAAGTCAGCACATGTCCATGCCTGTCTAAAGTTTGCTAGAGACCCACTGGATGATCCAGGGGAGAATTGGGGGGAATGTCTTGTGGTCAGATGATACCAAAATAGAACTCTTTGGTATAAATGCCATTCACCATTTTTGGAGGGGGAAAAATGCTGAGTTTCATCCCAACAACAACAATACCCACTGTGAAACATGGGGGTGGAAACATTATGCTTTGGGGCTTCTATTCTGCAAAGGGGACTGGACAACTGATCGGTATTAAGGAAAGGATGAATGGGGCCATGTATCATGAGATTTTGTGCTAAAACCTCGTTCCATCAGGGAGAGAATTGAAGATGAAACGTGGCTGGATCTTCTAGCAGGACAATGATCCCAAACGCATCACCTTGTCAAAACAGGAGTAGCTACGTAAAAAGCATTTTAAGGTTTTGGAGTGGCCTAGCCAGTCTCCAGACCTCAATCTAATAGAGAATCTGTGGAGAGAGTTGAGTGTAATACTCAATACTGCGTAATGTGACCAAGGTTAACCAAGGTTACATTACACAGTATTGATGTGAACTTTTGTTATTGACCAAATACATATTTTCTACACCATTATACAAATAAATTCTTTAAAAACCATACAATGTGATATCCTGTTTTTTTTTTTCCCATTCTGTCTTTTACAGTTGAAGTGCACCTATGATGAAAATGACACATCTCTCATCAACGTTAATGACCGGTAAAGTCATTTTACTCATGCAATATGAGCTTACTATGTTTAATTAAAGTTTTCCCTTTCCTCTCTTCTCTAGGCTACACAAAATGGTCTTTAAAATATACTTAAGGGCCTCCATTATCCTATCTACTAAATGTAAGATAACTTGGCTATCACTGATTTGCCCGTTTACAAAATTTACAAAAAGTTCACGCTGCGGTCAGCCACAGCAGTCTGCTGGCGCTCATAAAGCAAAAAAATTGTTCTCAACTGACCTTAAAAGTTCACATAGGATTCCTAAAAATGCTAAACGCTAGCTTCTTTACGTATATCTGTGTTAAGCCACCATCTTGAGAATGTAATATGCCATTCCGCCATCTTGGAAAACCCTTTATCAAAATAATGTTTTTATCTTTAATCCTGCTTTGCATTAATGCTTTGCATTAATTTGTGAACTGGTTGTTTGAACACATATCCAATTATTGTTCTTAATTTAGTCTAGTTTAAGAATTAAGTTAGGCAAATAAGATAGCCACCGCATTACTTTGACATACATGATTTCTTAGCCGTTATCTTGGTCTGTAGAAGCAGTCCACAGAGATAGACAGTCTCCTGAAGAGATCTTTTAATTTTATCAAGCCTGTTAACTTGTTAATGACTGTCTTTAACCCTGGGCCTGATCCACTGTATTAAGTATAGCATTTTGCTTTTCTGAGATTTACAAACTGAAAAAATGGAATCTACAGCAAAAAAACAACCAAATGTAGAAGAAAATGTAAAAGTATTAACTACAATTTTATAACAAAAATAATTTAAGTCCCCTCTAAAAGTGACACTTATGTCAAGTGATTGGTGGGGGAATACAGGGCAAATGGAGAAAGGGGATAATGTAACCAATACTTTGATTAAGATTAGAGAACTAAAAGCAATTCAAGTATGTAGCTTTATATAAACAAAACAGAACATCTAAACAGATGTTGATGTAATGAATAAAGGAGTCACCAAAGCAGAAATAAAGTACTGTTCAGGTTGAGTGAACTAAGATGGGATAAACAGGCAGCATAAACAGATTGTCCTTAGCAGGAAGGGTTGAAAAATGGAACCCTATCTAGCAGAGATGACGACTATAGTCTCAGAGTTGGTCTTGAGTTTAACATAAGTTGCAAAATTAAAGATTTGAAACTTTAACTTAAAGAATCTTGGTCTGAGGCTTTAGTTACATGAACAGTCTATCTCATACAATTAGGGTTAAAAGCAATCCACATTTTCTTTGAAAGAATGCATTTGATTTACTAGCCAGGGGACTGTACCCCATTAATGGCAACAACCTGTTTATGTTAGAGGTAACTTAGTAATAAAGAACACAACTTCACTGAACACAACTACCTATATCCAATGGGGTAAACATTACACCTTATGTCCAGTAATTTACAGTAGTTCACAACGGCTTTTTGTGGTAATGTTCTACAAAAAAGACCACTTTTAAATGTCCATGTATTCAACTGGATCCAAGTATAAATCAGAATATTATTGGAATTTACTACCCAACGTAATGCATCTGAGGAAAGGGTGTTTATTCCAGTCAATAACCTACAGATTTCACTTAGACTTGGGAAAAACAGAACTTGTACACATCCCTGAAGCATACCACAGCAGCTGACGAAACATAGGCAGAGTTAGAGTAGCTAAAAAAGAGCTACTTCAATGTATTTTTTACTGAAGTAAAAAGTAGTCCACCAAAACTTTATTTAGTAAGAGTAAAATGTATTCAGTAAAAAAAAAGCTACTTAAGTAACTGATTACATCTGATTTATTTGTACAAAATGTATTAATTATTTTTGATATCTTAAAGAATAGAATAAAAAAATGTGCTAAGAAAATAACAATAAAAAAGCTTTTAAAATTCTTACAAGAGGCCATGATTAACAGTGCAAAGTACTACCAGTGACATAAATGGTTCATTGTTTAATAACTTTACTTCCAAATCTCAAAGCAAGTTCAGCACATAGAATATAACATTGGACCAATAAAAATTGTATGCGTGATAGAGCAAGTGACTAGGTGGAAAGTGTGCATAATACTAACAGTTATGTTAAAAACAAACAAAAAAAAGTCCATCAATGTTAAACCCCTGTGAATGTTTAGCAATAGTGGTGTGCATCATGTCTAATGCTGCTGGCTACTCAACCTGATTGTACAATGTAAACACTAAGCAGTTTTGTTGAGAACTCCCAGTAAATATTATGGTTATATAATCTGAGCTAAAAGTTCAATGTTTGGAGAGCACAGGAGCACTTCCCTGACACAATGTGTAAGATTGCACTTCCATTCATTCATAAACAACAGCTGGAGAAAGTCAGGGTGCAAAACAACTTTTTAGATGTAAGATTGGGAGCTCTCTGAAAGGGTTAGTTCAAAAACATGTTGCTAGAGACTGTTCATGTAGGGTTGTGTGGGGGCTGGTGCTTATCTCCAATGGAAATTTGAGTTGTTACATTTAATTGTCAACCTTTATAAGTCTTTATCAATGCCTTTACTAAAATACATCGTGTCAATATTCAAGAACCAAATTTCCCCTGAACTACCTTTGTTGGACATCTTGGATGCATCCCTTTGTGTTTTTAAATTCTGAATTCATAGCTGAAATATGTTCTTTTTCAGATTAAAGAAAACCGGCTCAGTTTTGTGACCGTGCAAGTGTTCTTAAGCTGAGATGGCTCCTACCCTAACTCCATTACGCAGTTGTTGACTAGGGGGACGTGGGAGTGATGAGAATTTAACCTTCAAGGGGTTTTATCATTCACGTCACAGAGCACTGCTTTTAAAGACTTATTGCTCCCTGTTTATGAATACTATTGTAGACCAAATAATTTGTCAGAGACAACCTAGAAAGTCAAACAAGCAGAACACCACTAATGTCCTTTTATAAATACTTTAACATTGGCCTTGGTAAGTGAATTTGCCCATGCTCCCAAGAACGCTTTATGCAGAGAGCAGGAAATGGGGCAGAATTTTAAAATAAAATATTCTGGCCTGCAGGGGGCAAGAATATGAAGAATTTTCCTTTAAACTACAGCTAAGAATGTTTATATTCTGCTAGGTCATAAGTGTATTTTAGAACTATATTAAAAATGACCTTGAAAGTACGCAGGTTTTAATGTAAATTAAATTTAATGTAATTTAAAGTTATTGATGCAACCTTTTCTATGGCAAAAAATATAGCTCTTCTCAAAACAAAGATGAAACCAAGTCCTTTAGGTGTTTAAGTACCTAATAAAACACATGTTTGGCCAAACATGGAGGGACAGAGTCTACTGACAACAGTTTCTGTCATTCCTTCCAACCCTTCAAATTCAAAACCATAAATAGTATTTAGCAATCTTTGTTCATCTTCTGACAGCATGAGCTCACCGTCTGTGTCCAAGGTGTCTTCGTGCCAGCCTGGAGCCTGGCACCTCTGATAGCGCGATACTGAACTGTCAGGGGTGTGTGTGGAGTATGGACCCAAACGCACATGCTGAAGGAAGGTAAATGATGTTTATTACAGGAGGAGGAGGAGGTGATGGTGGTGATGATGATGAAGACGACGACAGGAACGGAGAGACTAGACATCGGGCAGGAACGAGACAGCAGGGAAGGCACACAGAGGACGCCCCTGTGGCGTCCTCTGGCTGGACGGAGGTCGGGCGGACGGCCCCTGTGGCGTCCTCTGGCTGGACGGAGGTCCGGAGGATGACCCGGTGATCCTCCCTTGAGTTCGGGCGGACGGCCCTTGGGTCCTCTTCTGAGGGTCGGGCAGCGGCTGAGGAGCTTGGCTGGTTGGCCGAGACGAAGATGCCTGGCCGAGACGAAGATGCCTGGCCGGTAGAGGTCGGCCAAGACGAAGAGAATCTGGAGGCTCGGACGCCTGCTGAGACGAAGAATCTGGAGGCTCGGACGCCTGCTGAGACGAAGAATCTGGAGGCTCGGACGCCTGCTGAGACGAAGAATCTGGAGGCTCCAGTGATGGGGACGGGTCCTCCTTGACCCTCCCCGGGAGCTCCAGCGACCCATGGGGAAATGTCGGTCGCTGGAGAGCTGCCGCTGTGACCGCCAGAAACACAGCAGCCACAATAACGGCAGGCTCTGGGACTGGAGCTGAAACGGGCTCAAGGACTGGAGCTGGAACGGGCTCACGGACTGGAGCTGGAACGGGCTCACGGACTGGAGCTGGAACGGGCTCTGGGACTGAACCGGAAGCGGCCCCACCTCGGCGGCGTCGCTGTCTGCGGTGAGTCGGCAGAGGAGGCTCATGCCGTCGAGGACCAGTCCCCGGGGAACAGAACGCCAACCTTGTGCCGACGAATGCGGACCGCTGCTCTGAGTCGTCCTCTTCCTGGGATGTTGCGCCGGCCGACTCGGCCAGATAGGGAGAAACTGAACAGGCGGGCGGGGTGCTGCATTGGTCAGCGGAGGATCCGATGAGGAAGCAGCGGCCGTGCAGGCAGACAGTGAAGGTGCAACGCTCCGCTCCCCGCTCCCGGAAACAGTCCCGGCGGCGCAGCGGGACCTCCGCCGGCGGACAGATGGTGGAGACGGAGAGGGCGGACCGATGATCTGATCCAACGCCTCCCGGCGAACCGTCTCCGCCTCGCTCCGCAGCGCGGCGAGATCCGGAGTGAAGAACACCCTCTTGAAGTGAGGGAGCACTCCAAGGATTTCTTCAGCTCCGGAGACCCGCACAGGAAGGTGAGGAGAGGCAGCGAGTTTGGTCAGGTTGGCCCAGACATCCTGGCGCAGGACGGCGATCTCCCGGGCGAGTGCTGGGTCCATTTTAAGGCCGGATCATTCGGTCAGGGGTGTGTGTGGAGTATGGACCCAAACGAACATGCTGAAGGAAGGTGAATGATGTTTATTACAGGAGGAGGAGGAGGAGGTGATGGTGGTGATGATGATGATGAAGACGATGACAGGAACGGAGAGACCAGACATCGGGCAGGAACGAGACAGCAGGGAAGGCACACGAGACATCAATAGTATAGTTAGTAGTTAATGATCCGGCACTGAGTGAAGAGAAGTGATGGGTAATAAAGGCATGAGGTGAGTAGGATCAGGTGTGAATGATTTGAGACAGGTGCAGACAATGAGGAGTGAATAAGGCAGCGTGACATGAACCAGGCATCCATCTGACAAGGTCGAACATACTGTTGATATCTACTCCTTGCTGACATTTGCCTGGCCATCTGATACATTACTCATCAAAACCTTACACACAGAAGGCCTTAGTTTTCTCTACATGACCTACTGTCCTAGATGCACTCACTAAAACAGGGAATAAAGAATAAATTCCTAATTACATAAGACACATTCCCTAACACCTTGAAGGTTAACTTAAAATAAATAAATAGCATGCCAGATGACAGACAGTTGTGCCCTAATGCAGAGATTTGAGTCAGGTCATTGATGTTTTGTTCAAAGGGAGGAAATGAAGGAAAGTGTCATTTTGGTATTAAGTTTCCTGATCCACATGCAGAACACCACTAGAGAGACCAGTTGTATAAATCAGATTTTTATTGACACAATATAATGAGATGATGGATGCGGGAGTTGGGAATACTGCACAAGGAAAAGGAAGGGAGAAGAAGTGCAGAGGAAATGGTCCAAAGGAGAGCTTAAGTCCGGCAGTAAATTTGAATGTTAAAGTTCAAGTGAGGCTTAGTCAGTAGATGGTTGATTGAACGCCAGGGAGGGTTAGCTGGGGGTCCGGGATGTCTATGGAGGCTTCCTGCTGAGTTCTTGGAGAAGGTGGAGTCTGGGAATGAGGAGTGAGCACGAAGAGATATCAGTAGTAATGTTACGATGTGTGCCGAGGCTACGTAGCGTGTGTCAAGCAGTGGAGGGGTCGTTTCCACAAAGCGCGTATCGAAGCCTGCTTCATTTGGGGGAGGAGCCGGAAACGATGACGTCTGTAGCCCCTCTGCCCGGCTGTACCGTGTGACTGCTTTGGGAAGTGGTTCAGAGTTTGCTGATAGGTTTGACAGCCATATAAACCCCCTCAGACTCCATTCAAAATGCGGGTTTGTGTAGGAGAGTTGCAGTCAGTTTGGAATTTGGATAGGAGAGTTTAGTTAGCGTTTACATAGTTTGGAGATAGTTTTGGGAGTATAGAGACAGATAGTTTGAAGATTTAGGAGAGTGAGGAGAGAAAGATAAGATTTAGGTAGGGTGACCAACCGTCCTATTTTACCCGGACATGTCCACTTTTCACGTGCTGCCCAGGGCATCCGGGGAGATTTCATGGATTGAAGAAAATGTCCTGGTTTTCATCGTTTTTAAGGGGACTAATTAGCATACTTAAATTAACTGGTGCGATGCATACAATACTACACATTTCCTCTCATCTATCGTTCTCACTAAGAACGATAGATGAGAACGATAGATGCTTTCGTGGATGGTTCTGAAATGTTTCATAGACATGAGACAGCGGGCTTTGATGCGCTGCACCAATTTGCCCTTGACCATGCTGCGCGCACGGCGTTGCACCGTTGCTTTACAGACAAACAGAGCTGGCATAGCTGGCATATGTGTTTCTGTGTGTGACAAAAGTGGCAAAGATCTAGTAGGTGCACATGGAAACGAAATCTATAATAATAATTCATCTATAAACCGTCTGTGGAGGATGAAGATAAAATCTAAAAAATGGAGCAGGCATTATTGTGTTTTTGAGACTGCTGCTTTTTAATTTTATTATTACATTGAAAAGAAAATAATTCCTGTTTTCTCAGAATGTTATTTCAGATTTTTGTGTAATTTTTGTCTAGTAAAGCGAACTATTACTGTTTCTGGTATATTTTCTAATTTGGAAGAGTAATTATTTCTATTAATTAATTTCTAAAGATAGTAAAGTAATTTTTGTACTTGTGAAAGCCTATCTGAAGTTTGTTATTAAACTGTTCATTCTAACCACATGGAGAATGCAGGCTTTCAATAAAACATGTTAAAATCAAAAGTCTGGTCACAGTTGTGGTGGAAAATTGTTATGCAATTAGGAATTAAGTGTATATTCTCTGTTTAGGGAATGCATCTAGGGTAAAATGACAAGGTTATTACTCCAGCTTATGTTATGAGAAAGATATATGTGTCAGGTCACCAGAGAGACAGACGCCGGGGCAGTAAGATAACAGTCTGGCCTTCGGATGTGCTGCTTTATGCGTTGATATAAGACTCGCATGAAGCAGTTCTCCGGAGGCGGGGTGTGAACGTTGGAGAAGACATCTACAGAGATAAACAATGATTGCTGAATACTATTTAAGCGGTTAGTTAGAAAGGTTGGTTAGGGTGATGCACGAGTAACTCTGTCCCCTCCGTGTCTGCCCAGACATGTTTGAATTAAATACTTAAACGCCTTCTGGGACTCAAGTCTTCTTTATAATGGAAACCCTGAGATACTTAATTTGCCATTACACTTGGCGCCCAACGCAGCCTCAGCGAACGGAATGGACCGGCAGGGACAGGGTCAAGGGAGTTGCTAGCGTCCTGGGAAAGATCCTCCCAGCCTCTTACCTCCAGTAGCTGTTTGGGAGATGGAGGCCTTGAAGCGTCTCTGCCGTCGCCTGAGACAGAACCTGGTAAGACTGAGTCCTTTAAATAAATAGTGATAACAGAATTTTATTTGCACTCTCAGGAGGTGAAATATTTGCTAGCGGTTTCGTGTTTATTTACTTACACGCGGTTGATTGATTGATTACTTACAATTATATATAAGAATATATATTATATTATGGTTAATTATTTAATCAAGGTTAAAGAAAGTATCGGGTTTTTGCTCCGAGTTTTACCTGGGAGCATGGCAGTTGGACAAGTGGTCAAATAATTAAATTGATTGATTATTTTCCGACGAGGGTTTTTTTAAGCTTTTGTTTCACTCAAGGAAACTAGAAAGCGATGGGGGAGACGTCCTTCATTGGAACTGGGTATCCAGGCAGACAATCGGATCTGTAATCTAGCAACACTTCACCTTCAGACAGTCCAATATATCGACAGAAAGGAAAAAATAAAAGAAAAAAAAATAAAAGAATTAATGGGCCCTGGGGAGGAATTTGGATAATCTGAAAGAAAATCTAAAAGTGATGTAATTTCTTTGTGGTTTATTTATGTGGTTTTGTTTATTTCTCTTTTATTTACTCTTGTTTGCTTCTTCCAGAACTGGAGGGTTTGAGCATTAAGATCATTTGTTTGATGGCTTGGTATAATGCAGAATGTCTCACACACACACACACAGTTATTGTTACACATTCCATGGTAGGACTGCTGGTGAGTTTCATTTATTTCATTTTGGTTGAAAGTTATTTGATGGAATTGTTATTACACTAAGTAAAAGTTTCCTTAGCTGTCGCAGCTGGTGTGCACTAACTTAGAAACGGAAATGTTCCTATTTTACGACTAGAACAAATAGCAAAGTTGATTGGGGCATTTAGAATAGGTTGTGAATTATACCCTGACTGACTTAAATTTTGACTAAGCTGACTGACAGTGAAAACATATTTTCCTTCCTTTCTGGGACAATTGGGGCTGAATTGTTTCCTTGTATTTTGGGGTTTGTTGTAAGAAAATAATGAATCTTAGAACTATGAACATTAACTAAAGTAACTTGGACCTTTACAGTAACACTGCTTAGATTTCGTCACAGCTGTGAAGGACGAATTTTTTATCAGCTTGCAAGGCGCTAATGTAAACAATCGCGAGACTTAAAAAATAACAAGACTTTGCTGTGAGCAGCAACAGTAAAACAACATTGTTTAGGCTATAATTTGAACACAACTAAAAATTTAAACTTTAGGTTTCTGCTGGGTAACATTAAAATAAAGATGACTGGTCCTTAGGCTACTTAGGTTTTAAATAAATGGAAAAAAGATAAATACTAATCTTATCTGGGGAACATTCAAGCGTCAGAGCAGTTAGTGGGCCTTATTAGAAATTTTGCTTGGAAAATTACTGAATTGATCTCAAGCTGTGAAGTGTTCTGTGTCTCCTTCCAGGATAAGGGGCAAGAGGTCAGGAAAGGTTTGATCCTAGAAATCTGATGGTTTTGTCACTCTGGTGGGTAAACACAGGAAGTTATATAGGTGAGTCTTAATATAAGGCATCTGACTTTGTAATTAAAGGGAAGTCGTCTCACTGTTTTAAGTAAATATTAATATACCTGAAATGTTTTTTAGGGGCCATCAATTATAACAATATAGTGGTCCTGTGAGTTTGGAATTTTGCTTATGACAACCAATGCAATTTTCAATTTCAACTGAACCAGAATGCAAATCAGGCTGGTTCTCATTCTTTTTTTTGTTTTTTTTTCTAGAATGGACTGACCACTTTGTCCACGGGGGAGGAGTCATGTTCGAGGTTCGACCCAAAAAGGTATGGACAAGTGGCTTGGGATGTTTCCTGTGCGTACCTGAGTTTGGGGGCTGCTTATATATTTTGGCTTATTTGGGGCTATGGTGAAGGGAATTCAAATTCTAACATTTTCTCTTAGACCTTATAAGGGAGGCTCAGAAGTGTGATCCCCTGTAGCTGCAAAAACACTCTGTGGACCCGTTTTCTTTAAAATAGTAATAATGAAACGTAATAAGAACATGAAATTTTGGAATTTAATTGCTTGTTTCCAAATGAATGAGCATACTGAATTACTAATGTTGGACACTGTTCAGCCAATTGTTTTACTTTCTTGTAGTAAAAGCAAATCCAACAAAACGTAATTGTTCGTCAACAGTGACGTATCATTTTTCAAATTAAGAAAGCAAATAAAATATAATCACTTGGTGTTTAGGGGTAAAAATCAAATCCTGAACTATAGATTTCACAGTTAGTTTTGTTGTAGCTCTCTTGGCTTTTATCAAAGCCTAAATTATTTGAGGCCTGTTGTGAGAATTTTTCTGTGTAGCATTTTTTATAAAAGAAGATTTGAATGGCTTAATGTGGAAAAATTATGTTGATCATGTTAAAGGTTAAGTCTCTGTGGTAACTGAGATATGTATTGTTATGTTGAACCAACATGTGAGAAGCTCAAGGATACTCTCTGTGTCTTGGGTCACCCATTGTGAGATGTGTCTGCATGATGACTGAAGGACGTGGAAACACTCCATTATCTTTTCTCATCCTTGTTAAATATTATTTCCAAAATAGGCTTTTTAATGCATTTGACATGCATTTAGTATCAGTGGATTGCTCGGGATCTCAGGATTATAAATATGTCATCGCTCTATCTGAAAAACTAAACGCAACAGATCTAGGAAACTGCAATCTTAACATCAAGTGATCTTGGATAAAAATAGATCAAATAGAACAGAGAATATTCCAATTTAAAGCATAATGAATGATGGATGATTATTATGATTTATTGGTGCATACGAGTCAGATTTAATGTTTAAACTAAACTATATTATCTTGAAACCTTGCTATAGTTTTAATGGTGATAATATAATAATGATTAATTATCTAAACGTGACTCAGTGATTTACTGGAGAATAAATTCCTACATCATTCCTACATCATTTTTGAAAACATATTTGCTGGAACACATTTCCAACAATCATTAATAATGATATTTTTCTGCAAGGTGCAAATATGAATAAACATTCTTTAGTCTATTTGATTTATTATGCTGGGTTTTCCAAAGCAATGCTTCAAATTAATGTGAGAGATGGAAATGACATTTACCTCATCAATCTAATATTTGAGTATTTTCTAACCTGAATCCATATTAATTTTATAGCCTATTAAATGGGTGTGCTGTACTCAGTGAGTTACAGCGGGGGGAAATAATGCACAAAGGTAAATGGTAATATAAAATTTGAACTATTGTAACTGATTAAAACTGGTTCGACCTAAAACTATAACACTCTGTGTTCATGAGATAAGGGGCGGCCGCATTTGGCCGGGGAACCTTAGCTTGAAAACGTTCTTTTAAGATTCTATGAGAAACGATGGAATTCAGCTTTAAACTAGATGAATGATGATTTCTATGTTTAACTAATACTTTTGATAAACGTAGCCTACTCAGTAGTAAATAGAAATAACACGGAAAACGCACGGTTAAAATCGGATATATATTGAAAACCAACTCCAGTTAATACAAATCCGAGTAGCAGTATGAAAGTGTTTCAGTCTTTTGAGTAATTTACAGAAAACGAATCAGAAACAACGCGGATAAAAACTCTAAGGTTAATCTTAGCCAGCGAGTTATTAACTACAATGTGGTAAAAATTATCTGAAATAAAGTCTGTTCCAGGTTTAATATGATTATCTTGTAGCTAATCAGCTAATGGAGCCACAAGCTTCTTTCTTACGACCGATGTGCTGCGATTCTCTGGTTGTAAACAATCACAGATCCCGACACTGATGAAGCGTTAATAGCGCTCTGCAGCTGGAAGTCTAAAAATAGGAACTTGAACACTTGTTTGGATGAAAAGTTTAGTCTTGAGTTTTCAGTTACTTCCTGGATGTTAACGAGTCCGGGTTAGTCAAACTGTTTGTTTTTTGCGCAAAACCACTTCCTGTTTCAAACATGAGCTTTCCAAATCAAAATATGGTAATGCTTAACTTCATGAATAATGCTTTTATTTTCCCAAGAAGGGGAACTTCTGCTGTACCGGCAGCAAAGTGACAGATAATAGAAGCATTTAGATCATAGACCGTACATTTAGATTTACACAAAGGAGGTAGAAAGCATGAAACAAAGGGAGGATTAGAACATTAAATGATAAAGAATAAATCTTTAGCCATACCTCGACCAAAACGAACTTTTCCTTAATGATAGTAATGTTTAATAAAAATGTTTAATAATGACACATTTGGGAAACACTAGGCTACCTGTTTCAGCTGCATATGTGAGGGTTGTGTATTTGGTGCAATCTTTAAGGCAACAGGTGTGACCTACACACACAGTGGGGTTTAACTTGGTTTCTATTTTTTAAAATTTAGTTTACTTCATTAAGACAAATGATGATAAAAATAGATTCAGAATTTCGGTCACTGTTCTAAAGACAGGACAAATGTGCACATTATATGCTATAGATCGCATAAAAACAGGGTGTCAGAATAATAAATGTGAGACCTACTATCAAACCGCAGTAAATTCTATTCAGTTGTAACACTTTTTGATGTTTGAGGGGGTTTTTGTGTGTTCCTTTTAATAAAAGATTAAATGAAACAGGAGTAACAAGGCTAATTTTAAAATATAAGCAGTCTAAAGTACTGAGTAGAGGTAAAAAGTGGGCAAATAGATAATTACTCCGGTAGAGTATAAAGTATAGCTCAAGTCCTACACAGAAACTGCAATGAAGAAAAGTTTCTTTCTTAAGCAAGAGTATCAGGTACAGGTAAAAAGGTTACTTGACATCGTTGTTATTAAAATAGAGTGGCATACTCAAATCTGAATGTGCAGCTGAGTTAGATTAATTGAATTGGAGATGTTTTGCAGTTATACAGGTTTTAAAATTGTGCATTTAGAATAAATGTATTTTTTTTTTTCGAGGAGTTGGCAGAGAATAAACTGTGGGAAACAGAGGAGCAAATAACAGCAGCAGAGATATTAATTAGGTAAATAAACTGTGTCCTGAGTAAAACAATTTTAACTAAGGTGGTTGCAAAGATAATCCTTTCTGTAACATCAATTAGATTCTGGAAAAGCAGGGTCTGAAGAAGTTGTCTAATTCAATTCAAAATACTTTATTGATCCCAGAGGGAAATGAAGTGTTTTGTAGCTAATGCAAGTAGGACTAAAATTCTTAAATACATTAGGTAACTATGTGGTGAAATTATTTTGTTTTTGCAAGGCAAGGCCAGGCAATTTTATTTGTATAGCACACTTTCAACAACAAGGTAATTCAAATATAAGAACCTAATTGCAAACCTAAATGATTGGGATATGATTATCTGGGGGTTGAAGATGCCTCAGCAGTGGCAGGAGCAGGATACACAGGTTCTGAGGTTAGGCCTTATGCATGACCTTTAACCTACTATGTTTCTTTTCTTGACACTGGAGAAGCGGTTGAAGTTATTGTTTCCTTGTTTCTTGATTTTTAAGGCATGTGCAAGATGCCTTAAAAAAGGGGGGGATTGGATTTGATAGTAATTGGAACAGATTTTTAAGGGATTATGAAGAGAATTGTAACTTGCAAGTAATTGAGTTTCTTGTGAATCATAACTCCGTCATAAATTAATGAGGGTTTTTACTACCTGGACTTGACATCTGACTTCATATTCCATTTCGGTTTGGGTTCAGACTTGTAGTACATATTGTGTCTGGGAACTTTAAAAAGTTTTAATTTGATCTGAAAACCTTCTTTACTTCTTGCTGGGAGCAGTTGATTCTTGGGATTTTTTACTCTCACAAGTTGGAATGGTTGGTTGTCTTTTTCTTGGCATGGATTTAGTACAGAGTGATTTGGAGACATTTACCTTAATTGTAATCTAGCTTCAGTTGATGAGGTTTGGCTCATTAACCAGGTTGTGAGTTGTTTAGAATTGCTTTTGCACACAGTTGCATCAGGTTGATCTGAAACCATACTCCGAGGGTGTGGGTTCCACTTAATCACTTGTCATAATCATCCTATTCATCTTTTGTGAATTGGCTCACCTATGTTTGAACATCAATGCTCTAATACCTAATTAGCTCAGCTCCCAAGGGTCGCACTGGGAGGTTCTCACTGAAGGACCTTCTGAGGGGTGACCACTCTCAATTTTCTGAGGAAGGACTGATCGGTGGCTACGGGTCACTGGATGCTGGCGGAGGCTGACTTCATGGCAACAGACAGCAAACAGCGCAAGGGAAGAGTATACATTTCAACATTTAGTGTTGATGTAATACCATCTGAAGTGTACTGGAAGATGCTACATAATTTCTCCTGTGTTCTGTGTTTTATCTAGAACATCCTGATCGATGACGAGACCTGTGGATGGGCGCCTCTGGGGCGAGGGGCTGTTGAGATGACATTTTGCCCACAAGAAAATGGCGTAAGAAGACCCCGTGGGTTTTCGGTCTCAATGCACAGGAGTCTCAGCAAAGTCAT
The DNA here is from genome assembly GCA_963556495.2 of Valencia hispanica. Taxonomy (NCBI): domain Eukaryota; kingdom Metazoa; phylum Chordata; class Actinopteri; order Cyprinodontiformes; family Valenciidae; genus Valencia; species Valencia hispanica. The sequence goes on from OY747704.1 coordinate 11,069,412, forward strand.
CTGGAAGGATCTAATTTTTGTCACTGTGAGCTAATTCCATGGCCAAGCATGTCTTATGTCTGATTGTAATTCGTGTTTTGAACATTGTCTTTTTTTTGGATCAACCTACCAACCTTTTAGGGAGATTTGTGATAGCACTTTAGAATTTTTCTTAATATTTATGGTATCATTTAAGTTAATAAAAGCAGGGAATTGTGGTGGAAAATTGTTATGCAATTAGGAATTAAGTGTATATTCTCTGTTTAGGGAATGCATCTAGGGTAAAATGACAAGGTTATTGCTCCAGCTTAATGTTATGAGAAAGATATATGTGTCAGGTCACCAGAGAGACAGACGCCGGGGCAGTAAGATAACAGTCTGGCCTTCGGATGTGCTGCTTTATGCGTTGATATAAGACTCGCATGAAGCAGTTCTCCGGAGGCGGGGCGTGAACGTTGGAGAAGACATCTACAGAGATAAACAATGATTGCTGAATACTATTTAAGCGGTTAGTTAGAAAGGTTGGTTAGGGTGATGCACGAGTAACTCTGTCCCCTCCGTGTCTGGCCAGACATGTTTGAATTAAATACTTAAACGCCTTCTGGGACTCAAGTCTTCTTTATAATGGAAACCCTGAGATACTATTTTTTGCCATCACACAGTCATGACAGTGTTTCAGGAGTGTGCCAAGTGTCCTCTTTTTTTAGAAAACAAAATATGGTCACCCGAAATTTGGGAGAGTGAGGTGAGAGGATGGAGCCAGCTAGGAAGAAGAGGATTTCCTCTGTGTTGGATCCAAATATTAGCAGGTTGGAAACCCCCATGAAGTATTGGGAAAAGCAAAAATTGTAGTACCCCAATTTATATAGTCTAGCACTTGTGTTTTTGTGTACGCCGGCATCTGTTGTGCCTTGTGAAAGAGTGTTTTCGAAGGCTGGTGAGGTGGTGTCAAGAAAAACAAATCTCTTAAAACCTAAACTGTTGAGAAACTGCTATTTTTGAATAAAAATGTTTTCCCCTGTTCTGTACATCATTGCCCAAGTTACACAATCATTTTTAGTGCCCTCTTCCTAGTTCCACAAGCATTTTCACTTTCCTCTGCTTGCTTAAGCCCATGCGTATTGCCTTAAGTGACAGAAAAACATTATTACACAACCTGCCATTACATATGATACTACCATTTTGGGATCATTTACAGACAGAAAACAATAAAAATATGTTATTATTCACATTTGTAGTATTTTATGTAGAGATTTTTTTTTTACCTCATAGTCATTCCCACGAACCATCGCAGACTTACAACTTTAATGCATCACACATATGATACTACCATTTTGGGATCATTTACAGACAGAAAACAATAAAAATATTTTATTATTCACATTTGTAGTATTTTAAGTAGAGATTTTTTTTTAACTCATAGTCATTCCCACGAACCATAGCAGACTTACAACTTTAATGCATCACACATTAAGTGGCTAAGAGCTACAGCTGCCTGTGATTATGTACCTGGCCAGTAGGGGGGTTTGAGATCACATGAAGCCCCGTGAGCTGAACCCTTCCTTGAACCAATTGGCTCAAGTGGCTCAATGCCTCATGGGGCTTCATCTCACCATCACTAGCTGTCAGGTAGCGTTCGGAGGTGGAGCATGGATTAGGTAGGAACTTGAAGCTGGCATGCAGTCAAACATGGAGGAATGACCAAGGCTTACTGAGAAGCTGAAGAACAGCTCACAAGTAGGTTGAGACAAGGAAATACCTTTGAAGGAGCACAGAGAAGGATTAGCAGGTTTGTCATAAGAATCACACTTGGAACTCAGGAGATCACATGGAGCACTTTTTACCAAAGAGCTTTAAGCTATAGCAGGCTACTTACAGTGAGTGAGGACAGCTATACAGGAAGATTGATGTTAGCACCAGCCAATGAATATGCAGGTCCCACCCACTGACTCTGATTGGCAGATGAACTCTTCTGTTGAAAAGTGACATTCTGAAATAAATAATCCACTGGGAAAACACCATTATGAAATTCAATTCAATTCAGTTTATTTACACTCAACAATAATATAAACGCAACACCTTTGTTTCTGCTCCCATTTTTCATGAGATGGACTTTAAGATCTAAAATTAATTCCAGATACACAATATTACCATTTCTCTCAAACATTGTTCACAAATCAGTCTAAATGTGTGATAGTGAGCACTTCTGCTTTGCTGAGATAATCCATCCCACCTCACAGGTGTGCCACATCAAGATGCTGATCTGACATCATGATTAGTGCACAGGTGTACCTTATACTGCCCACAATAAAAGGCCACCCTGGAATGCGCAGTTTTGTCTCACAGCAAAATGCCACAGATGCCACAAGCATTGAGGGAGCATGCAATTGGCATGCTGACAGCAGGAATGTCAACCAGATCTGTTGCTCATGCATTGAATGTTCATTTCTCCACCATAAGCCGTCTCCAAAGGCGTTTCAGGGAATATGGCAGTACATCCAACCGACCTCACAACCGCAGACCACGTGTAACCACACCAGCCCAGGACCTCCACATCCAGCAGGTTCACCCCCAAGATCGTCTGAGACCAGCCACTCAGACAGCTGCTGAAACAATTGGTTTGCATAACCAAACAATTTCTGCACAAACTGTCAGAAACCGTCTCAAGGAAGCTCAACTGCATGCACGTCGTGCTCATCGGGGTCTTGACCTGACTCCAGCTCGTCGCCGTAACAGACTTGAGTGGGCAAATGCTCACATTCGATACCGTCTGGCACGTTGGAGAGGTGTTCTCTTCACGGATGAATCTCGGTTTACATTGTTCAGGGCAGATGGCAGACAGCGTGTGCGGCGTCGTGTGGGTGAGCGCTTTGCTGATGTCAATGTTGTGGATCGAGTGGCCCATGGTGGTGGTGGGGTTATGGTATGGGCAGGCATCTGTTATGGACGAAGAACACAGGTGCATTTTATTGATGGCATTTCGAATGCACAGAGATACCGTGATGAGATCCTGAGGCCCATTGTTGTGCCATACATCCATGAACATCACCTCATGTTTCAGCAAGAGAATGCACGGCCCCATGTTGCAAGGATCTGTACACAATTCTTGGAAGCTGAAAATGTCCCAGTTCTTGCATAGCCAGCATACTCACCGGACATGTCACCCATTGAGCATGTTTGGGATGTGCTTGACCGGCGTATACGACAGCGTGTACCAGTTCCCACTAATATCCAACAACTTTGCATAGCCATTGAAGAGGAGTGGAACAACATTCCACAGGCCACAATTGACAATCTGATAAACTCTATGCGAAGAAGATGTGTTGCACTGCATGAGGCAAATGGTGGTCACACCAGATACTGACCGGTTCTGAGTCCCCAGACCCCCAATAAAGCAAAAAACTGCACATTCCAGGGTGGCCTTTTATTGTGGGCAGTATAAAGTACACCTGTGCACTAATCATGATGTCAGATCAGCATCTGGATGTGGCACACCTGTGAGGTGGGATGCATTTTCTCAGCAAAGCAGAAGTGCTCACTATCACACATTTAGACTAATTTGTGAACAATGTTTGAGAGAAATTGTAATATTGTGTATCTGGAATGAATTTTAGATGTTTAAGTCCATCTCATGAAAAATGGGAGCAGAAACAAAGGTGTTGCGTTTATATTTTTGTTGAGTGTATATACCGCTGATTCACCACAGTTGTCATCTCAAGGCACTTAACAAGAAGTCATTTGAATACATTTATACAAACATTACAGTCAGTTAAAAAGTTTAGGGAATTCCAGCAGATTGCATCAGTCATTGGTGTGAGGTCGGGCACCGTTGATCCAGAATTGCCAACCACAGCAATCCTTCAGCAATCCCTCATACTGAGCAAGCATGTAGCGACGGTGGAGAGGAAAAACTCCCCTTTAACAGGAAGAAACCTCCAACAGAACCAGGCTTAGTAGGAGAGGCCATCTGCTACGACCGTCTGGGGGTTTGAGAAGACAGAGCAGAAACACAGAAGGAACAGAAGATCTGATATAAGAGAACTTTCTATGTTACAGAAAGTAAAAAGTTGATAACAGGACACAGTGGATGTTCAGTTACTGGGAGGATCATCCCAGTCGACACCCGCCGTCCAACAGGGCGTTGCAGCCAAGCAGGATACCAGACCAGGTATATCTTCTATGGAGAGAAAAACACTGAGAGAAAACAAAGTTAACAGTCGAAATAACAGAATGTACCGTAATACAACTGGAGAGTCGTAGGAAAAAAGGAAGTAGCAGAGTGAAGAAAATTGGCAAGTCTGTCCTCCAGCAGTCTAAGCCTATAGCAGCATAACTACAGAGATAGCTCAGGATGACCTTAGCCACTCTAACTATAAGCTTTATTAAAAAGGAAAGTTTTACGCCTGGCCTTAAAAGTAAACAGAGTGTCTGCCTCACGGACTAAAGCTGGGAGCTGGTTCCACAGGAGAGGAGCCTGATAACTAAAAGATCTGCCTCCCATTCTACTTTTAGAAATCCTAGGAACTACAAGTAAACCTGCAGTCTGAGAGCGAAGGGCTCTGTTAGGAACATAAGGAACAATTAGATCTCTGATGTATGATGGAGCTTGATTATTAAGGGCTTTGTATGTAAGAAGAAGGATCTTAAATTCTATTCTGGATTTAACAGGGAGCCAATGAAGGGAAGCTAAAACAGGAGAAATGTGATCTCTCTTTTTAATATTCATCAGAACTCTTGCTGCCGCATTTTGGATCAACTGAAGGCTTTTAATGGCATTTTGTTGACTTCCTGATAGTAAAGAATTACAGTAGTCCAGCCTTGAGGTAACAAATGCATGGACTAGTTTCTCAGCATCACTCCTGGACAGGATGTTTCAAATTTTAGCAATATTCCGGAGGTGAAAGAAAGAAATCCTATAAACCTGTTTAATATGGGATTTAAATGTCAAGTCTCGGTCAAAAATAACGCCAAGGTTCTTTACGTTATTACTGGGGGCCAATTTAATGCCATCCAGATGAAGTGATTGACTAATCGGTTTCTGTTTAAGAACTTCTGGTCCAAAGACAGCAACTTCTGTTTTGTCAGAATTTAAAAGCAAAGAGTTTAGGGTAATCCATCTTTTTATGTCTTCCAGACATGCCTCTAATCTACTTAACTGATTGTGTTCATCAGGATTTATGGATAAATATAGTTGTGTATCATCTGCATACCTGTGGAAATTTATCCCATGCTGTCTAATGATTCTACCAATTGGGAGCATATATATGGTGAACAGAATTGGTCCAAGCACAGAACCCTGTGGAACTCCACAAGTAACCCTTGAGAGTGAAGAAGATTTATCATTTAGATGAACAAACTGGAATCTATCAGACAAATATGATTTAAACCAGCTTAGTGCTGTTCCTTTGATCCCCGCAACATGTTCAAGCCTTTCTAGGAGAATATTATGATCGACTGTGTCAAAAGCAGCACTGAGATCTAACAAAACAAGAACAGACACCAGTCCATTATCTGAGGCCATGAGAATATCATTAGTAACCTTTACCAGTGCTGTTTCAGTGCTATGATGAGCTCTAAAACCTGACTGAAACTCTTCAAACAGCTCGTTACTGTTTAGATGCTCACAGACTTGATTAGCAACAATTTTCTCAAGGACTTTGGATAAGAAAGGAAGGTTAGACATAGGTCTGTAATTCACTAAGTCATCTTGATCAAGGGAAGGTTTCTTGAGTAAAGGTTCAATTACAGCTATTTTAAATTCCTGTAGTACGTATCCGTTTACTAAGGATAGATTCATCATATCCAAAATGGGGCCAGGAAACAAATGGAACACTTCTTTAAATAATTTGGTTGGAATTGGGTCCAACATACAAGTTGAAGGTTTAGATGAGGCTAATATTTTTGATAATTCCGAAAGCTCGACTGAATCAAAACAGCCTAAGCACAAATGAGGTTCTACAGTTCTTTCCGATACTGCCTCATTTACTGAGGAAGAAGTAATCATGTTTAGGAGGATGCCAATGATTTTATTTTTAATAGAATAAATTTTATTTATGAAGAATCCCATAAAATCATCACTGCTAAGAGCTGGGGGAATAGTTGGCTCAACAGAGCTATGACTCTGTGTAAGTTTGGCAACTGTACTAAAAAGAAACCTAGGATTGTTTTTATTCGCCTCTATTAATGATGAAAAATATGCTGTTCTAGCTTGTCGAATGGTCTTTTTATACAGCAGTAGACTGTTATTGCAGGTTAAATAGGAATCCTCCAGGTGTGTAGAGCGCCATTTTCTCTCCAACTTCCTAGTATTCTGCTTTAAAGTACGCAACTCTGCGTTGAACCAAGAAGTCAGCCTCCTATGGCTAGCCACTTTCTTTTTTAAGGGGGCTACACTATCTAATGCCAAACGCAATGAGGACGTAACGCTGTGAACCAGATCATCAATTTCTGAAGGGTTAGAGATACAATTGCTGCCATCCACTGTGTTACCCTGAGACACTAAGGAAAGAAAGAATGGAACAGATTCTTTAAAAATTGTTACAGCATTGTCTGATAAAGCTTTACTATAATGAAATTTTCTTTCAGATTTAAGATGGTCGGTTAAAATAAAATCAAAAGTTGTTAAGAAGTGGTCAGACAGGACCGGGTTATGTGGGTGGACTGTTATTTCCTCACATTCAATACCGTCGGTCAGTACAAGGTCCAAAGTGTGTTTATTCGAGTGGGTCGATCCCTGTACTTTTTGAGTAAAGCCAATTGAGTCTAAAATAGCATTAAAGGCTGCATTTAGGCTATCACTTTCAGTATCCACATGAATATTAAAGTCCCCCACTATAATAACCCTATCAGTATTTAATACTAAATCAGATAAAAAATGTGAGATCTGATCCAAGAATTGAGAGTAAGGGCCTGGTGGACGATAAAAAACCACAAACAAAAATGGTCTTAATGTTTTGCAACTTGGATGAGGAAAATTAAGGGTTAGATGTTCAAAAGAACTGTAGCTATCAATTGGTCTTGGACTATTTAGTAAATCAGAACGGAAAATGGTTGCAACTCCTCCCCCTCGCCCAGTATTTCTAGGAATGTGAAAATTAAAATGACTGGAGGGAGTTGACTCATTTATACTGACATAATCCTCCTGCTGCAACCAGGTTTCTGTGAGACAAAGGAAATCAATGTGATTATCACAAATCAAGTCATTTACTTACAAAGTCTTTGAGGAGAGAGATCTTATGTTTAATAAACCACATTTAATAGATTTATTTTTCTGTTCAGTCAAAGTTGTATTTATTTTTATGAGATTTCCATAATTTGCTTTTGTTGGCTTAATTTTTAATCCAATTAATTTTGGCTGTGGGCAAGACACTGTTTCTATAGGGTAATGGGTGGGTAACAGTACAGAAGCAGCAGAGAGGTGGGTTAAACTACGACTGTGCTTCCTGGTCTGGACCCTGGGTTGTCAGTGTTTTGGAGGACTAATAAATTCGGCCATATTCCTAGAAAGAAGAGCTGCTCCATTCAAAGTGGGATGGATGCCGTCTCTCTGGATCAGACCAGGTTTTCCCCAAAATGTTCTCCAGTTATCAATGGAGCCCACATCGTTTCCAGGACACCACCCAGACAACCATTGATGGAATGACAGCATGCGGCTAAACATGTCGTCACTGGTCCGATCAGGCAGGGGACCAGAAAAGATTACAGAGTCGGACATTGTTTTGGCAAACTTACACACCGAAGCAACACTAATTTTAGTGACCTCCGATTGGCGTAACCGGGTGTCATTACCGCCAGCGTGAATAACAATCTTACTGTATTTACACTTATCTTTAGCCAGCAGTTTCAGGTAGGATTTGATGTCGCCCGTTCTGGCCCCTGGCAAACATTTGACTATGGTCAATGGTGTCTCTAATGCCACGTTTCTGACTATGGAGCTGCCAATTAACAGGGTCGGCTTCTCAGCGGGTGTGTCGCTGAGCGGGGAAAATCTGTTAGAAACGCGTACCGGTTGGTGGTGGCCCGGGGGCTGGGTCCTAGAACTATGCTTCCTACGTACAGTCGCACAGCAAGGGCCGGCTGGGTGACTGTACGTAGGAAGCATAGTTCTAGGACCCAGCCCCCGGGCTCTACCGGAGGACAGCTAGGGGGTTCAATCCTTCTTGGCTCCGTGCTGGCTAATGGTCTTCGGCTATCAGCTGGTTTTTCAACAGCGCGGAGCCGTGCTTCTAATTCTGATACCCTCGCCTCCAAAGCTACAAAAATATTACATTTATTACAGTTACTATTATCACTAAAGGAGGCAGGGAAGTAACTAAACATCTGACAGAGAGAGCAAGAGAGAAGAGAAGAGTTAGAGACAGGAGAGTAGCCATAGCCGCAATGAAGCTAAGCTAACTGAGCTAGCGAGACCTTACCACCCCAAGAAAAGCTGTGTGAAACACAAGGAGTTCCCAAAACGTAAAGTACACCACCACAAAATGTGTGTTTTAGTGTGATTGTGTGTTAAAATAACTTAGAAAGCCCTCAGCACAAAGAAAATAAGATCAATTCAAGAGAGTCTGAACACCAAACAGCTTACAGGGAGCACAACAGTGACAACAGGAAATGACGCAATACGGCTTACCCCCGTTGAATGTAGACGACGTAGCAAGCTTCACACTGTCCACTGCGTCATCCTGGGCTGACTCAATTGACGGCCACATCACTAAGACATGTTTAGAAGACAGTTTGTCCCACCAGAGAGCACCGCTGATTTCTTCAAACCAGCCTCATCCTCTGCTACATCATCTTTAAGCTCAACCCCAGGGACCACAATGTCACAAGCACTGAGGGAGTTGTGTAGAAGAGTGCATGCTGTTATGACCTGCAAAAGTGTTAAATACATCAAAATGTTATAAGTTATAGTTGCACTGGTTGTTTTAAAAAATCTGTTAAATTTTAAATTCAAAAGGTGCAGATTTGCAAGATATCACTAGATTAAAAAAAAGATATATTCAAATTCAAAAATACTTATTGATCCCAAAAGGAAATTAGTGCGTGTGTGTGTGTAGGTGTGTGTGTGTGTGTGTATTCTGCACACAAATAATTTTTAAAATCAACTGAATACTAGAAAGTATTATAATGTATTATTTAGTTTATATAAAGTATATTTTAAGTGTGTACATTTGATCACCAGTCACTCACTTGCTGAAATTATCCATGAAACTAGCTGAAATTAACTTGTGATTCTGTAGAAGTAAATCAAATATGATTACCTCTCAGCCAGAGATATAAAGCATGCTGGTGATGGTAAAACTCCTGTAGCTCCTCTAGAATAAAAAAGAAAAATCATAAGAAAACTCAGGAAGATTTCTAGCTCCATTTTTACCATCTTCTATTTAGCGTAGTCACGGTTGCTAGGCAACAGGACATTTGCCAAGGAATTTATCTGAAGGCTAGACTCTCTACATTTACAGCCTCTAACATCCGGTCTACCGGTACAGGAAGGACCCGTCCTATGAAGACCGGGGAGGACGGATCCTTAAAAGGATGCAGAATGGACATGACCCTTAAATGACTTTCTGGTCTACACTTCTTACCAGTTGGTGGCAGTAATGCACCAATTTGTTGTTTGAATAATTATCAAGAAGAAGAAGCGTTCTATTAAGAGCATGCTAACTGGTAGTCATGATGTAAATATTTGGAGAAATACAAACAAGAAAGGAATTTACAAAGGATTTTAACGGCAGAGTTGGATTGAGGAAGACTTGCGGACTAAGTACTTCATGACTACATTAACTGGACGTAAAAGGATTGTTTTTGTTTGAGATGATGGCTCTGTGAACTGAACAATAATGAAGAGACGGGGCAAAACTACTGCTGAGTAACAGTCAAACAAGGGGGAAATAGTGTAATAATCTCAAGCTGTTTTGTTGCTCTAAAACCTGGAGAGCTTGCCATATTTATGGAACTATGAACTTTGCTCTCTACCAGTAAACCCTGAGGGAGAATGTCTATCCATCAGTTCCTGACCTTAAAGCTACATTGTGTATTTTTTGAGGTAATTCTTAGCAAAAACCCCTTTGTTCTTTCAAAAATATGTGCTCATTCATGTGTAATTACTTCCACCTACTAATGAAAGTATTCTCGTAAGTGTAGAATCTACTATTCAGAATACATACGCGTGAGTCCCACGAATGGCTGAATCCATGTTGAGCCTCCATCTTTGAAATACATTCGCCAACGAGGGACATTCCTGGAAATTCTAGCTCCGCCTTTCGCGCTTTGGGTACACTCAGTTGCACCGTGACGAATGCCAGAGGGTGATTGTTTACTCGCGACGCGGCAGACCTCTGAATATATAACTAAATGCAATGTAGTTTTCTAAAGTAACCTCATCACTGGAAGGAACACTGGACGAAGTCGTAGTACTGGAAGCCATGTTAACCTTGGCATAAAACGGCCACCGTAGGAGTTAAAACGCGCTCGGAATGGGGGAGTGGGTGGTAGGTGGGGTTACAACGTAATATTCAGTTGGTTGTTTCACCGCTAGATGGGAGAAGTTCTTACACAATGTGGCTTTAAGCTTGAGCCAACTTGGGTTTTGCAGCAAGGAAATGATCAGAAGCACACCAGCAATCCACCTCTGAACAGCTTAAAAAACAAAATAAAGGTGTTGGAGTGCCCTCAACATTATCTGAACTTAAATAGAATTGAGTTGCTGTAGTATTGCCTTTAACTGTGCTTGACCTCTTCAAAGGTCAATATGGCTGAATTAAAAATAATTCTGCAAAAGGGAATGAACCATAATTCAAATTGCAAATGCTTGTAGGCACTTATTGCTGCCAAGGCTGGCACAACCAGTTATCAGTATAGGGGACAATTACTTTTACATATAGGACTTTCTTTGCTTAGAAAGCTTTTTTACTAATAAATGAAGTTATTTTAAAACTGCTTTTTAAGTTTACTTAGGTTGTATTGGTATGATAGTAACATATTGCTATCAGACTGATAGTAAATAATTGAAACATGTTTCTTGGACTTAGAATTTTTTATGAGGACTTTGTGTGAACCACTGGATAAATATAATCAGTTAATAATAATACTAATATAATGACATATGGAGGATAGACTACATCAGAGCATCACTGATGTAAGATCTGTGGGCCAGCATTTACTTGTTTACACATCACAAAAACAGTCTGATACTGTAAATGCACAACAGTTTGCATTAAGATAATTCCTCATTCGTTTTTCATCGTTTTTAATGTTACCATTTGGCTTGCTGAAGACTGGCTTTCAACTCTCCACCCCATGGTTATCTCTTGGCCAACCAATAGGCTCATTAGATTTGTGCATTTAAGCAAAACCCAGCTAACACAGGCAAAATCAACAAAAAAACACAATTTTAAAGGACACACCAAGTTCACCAGTGTCCAACTGATTTTACCAAAAAGAAACCTCCTATTTCATTTTTCTTCAAAAGAAAAAAAACATGTCTTATTCCTCCAGTTCTCACTGTTTTATTTTTATGCTCCTCGTATACATTATTAGTATCTCAATATTATAAGTATTTATCACAGTCCATCTATGAAGACTTTTTCTTAATGCCAGTTCTCCTCTTGCCTTTAGTGGATGAGGCTGATTATACCCCATTTATAATCAATTCATCTTTAGGTGTGAAGCCTTCTAAATAAAAAGTTATGCTTATATTCTGTCATGTTTTTGCTAAGCATTGTTTTTGTTTTTTTACATGTCTTGTCTGGAAGTGTAGGGCTCAAAATTGGTCTCTGAGTACCAAGTAGAAGCTCAACAGATTTACTTTGACAAGCGGAGCACTACAGCTTTTGCTATAGTACTCCACTTGATATATATGTGTGAGAAATCTTTATTATGAATTGCTGTGGGTCTTATTTCCTGATATTATGGAAACAGAGATGGAAAATAAAGGGGAAGAAAGAAAGAAGATGGAGAAGAGAGGTAGGAAACAAAAAGTCAAGAGAGAGGGTGAGTTAAAAAGACAAGAGAGGAAGGGGAACAAAGAAAACACAGGAAAACATCTTAAGTCTGCCGCCATACACACAGGACGGCAGAGAGAGGGGAAAAAACAAAAAAACCGAAGAGGAACATTGACAAAACAAACCAAACATTGTGAATTAAGAACTACACAAAAATAGATATAAAAACACAACAACAATGTCACTGAAAGGCTCATGGTACTGATTAATCAAGATCTAGTAATGATAACCTCAGCCCGAGAATGTATCTGTAAACACAGAAGACCCCACACCTATGTGTGTGTTTGAGCATGCTGGTGCATATAAGGTTTCTCCATTAGAGTGTTCGATAGCTGGTGTGAGCAGCCATCAATCCGTCTCCCAGGAATCGATGCAGACATGAAGGAGATCGGAGCCAAGGAGTCCAAAGGACCCCCAGAACCCCAGGCGGACCAGCGCAGGGCCGATCGCATCCCCCAAGAGAGGAGCAGAGGAGAACCCAAGGGGAACATCCAGTGGGTACTATGCAGGGGCCCGGGGAGCCGCAGTGACAAGCCCACGGGCCCCGCCGGCAACTGGCTGTACCAGGGCGGGCCCGTCCATGGACCCAGAGAGTCAAGGCCCAGGGGCGCCCCACCCCCCAGGAGGGACCCGACCAGGGACCAGCCGACGAGGGGCCCCTGCCACTGCGGGGGCCATGGCCGGCTGCCGGCCGCCACCCCAGGCTAATTCCCAATGCCAACATCCCCGCGCTCCACCCCTGCCCCACGTCAGGGAGCCCCACCGATAGCCGCAGCGGACAGAAGGCATCCCCAGGCCAAGCCCAGCCAGCACCTGGACACCAAGTTTTACCAGCTCTTGAGTCCTGATCCCGCGCAATGCAGACAGCTGAGACCAGGCATCCAACAAAGGCCAGGGCCTGTCCAATCCGCCAATGAACCGACCACACATGAAACGCACAGAACAGGTGATCGAATGAGCAGAGACGCTGGATCCGTATCCCACCAAGCCACTGAACAGGCACCACCCAACAATCCCAAACCTGGCACCCCCAAAAGAGGTGCCCCAACCAACAAAAGGAGGACATCAGCCCAGCACATCGGCCGACCGACACACTTGTCCACCCAGGCACGCATCAGGTCCAAACAGGATGGCCACCAACACACCAGCGGGCAGGGCCATCAATCACTGGCAGGGAGTGACGAAGGGGAAAAAGGTCCCCCATTAGATGTAAGGCCTGAAGTGTGCCAGGGAGAGGGCAGCCCAAGACCCAACCTGACAGGTAGACAGAGACATACCGACTCAGTCATACGTTCCCTCCCTCTTAAGGACATACACTCTCACCACTATGCATGGGTTGGTTACCAGTTTCAAGGTATACCATGGTATGAAAAAGTTAAGGTTTCAAAACCACTAACATTTTCTGTCATACCGTTCTTGCGGTATAAGCGTTTTTTTTGTTTATGTGATGTCTCATCAGGGAGAAAGTAAAGGTCCCTCATGCTGTGTGAAGCTGCAGCGTAAAGCACCACTCCCCCAGCGTACTTCCGTTTGTTGTGAGTGACAAACAGGCTGCTCTGCAGGATGTGTGATGGCTGAAGGAGGCAAGCCCCCAGAACTTTTTCCACTGTCTCTAAGCAGACCAAGTTGGCTGTTTGGGAATACTTCGGCTACCGTAAAGATCCAGACGGTCACGGCTTGGAAGAAGAAGGTCGCCCAACGTGCAAAATGTGCTTGAGAACAGTGGCAGCCTGAGGAGGCAATACATCGAATATGATTGCGCATGTTCGGAAGCACCACCCATCGTTGTATGCGAAATTCAAGGTAAAGTTAATGCTGTCTTGAAATGAACGAGCGTATTAGCGTCTGGCATTAGTGAAATGAGCTTGTTACCTTTGCTGTTAACTTTTTTTCATCTCTATCCTTAGTAACTTTTTTTTGACTGAGGCAGATATGGTAACTAGCATGCTAATGATGATTTATCTTAGCATGCTAGATAGTTACCATATCTGCCTCAGTAAAAAGTTTTTTTCCTCTTAAAGAAAAAAAATACAGACAATCAAAATAAAAATTTTTAGAGCTGTAATCATAATACTGTGAAACCATCATATTTTTGCCTAAGGTTATCATACCGTCAGAATCTTATACCGGCCCATGCCTACTCACGACACACCAAGACACCCAATAAAGGACGCTGTACCCTCAATCATACACCCCATACACACTCTATACTCCCAGGTCCAAGTACCGATGCCCCTGTAGAGCAACCAGCCCCCGGACCCAGAAGATGGACCCCCTACCTTCTAGGATGGAGACAAGCAGACCCCCAAGGGGCCCACAGTGGCGAAGCAGCCGACCAGCCTAGGTCCCCGACCAGACCACCTGTCCGTCCTCCGGACCCCAACCCTTGATGGCCCATAGCGAACAGGGGTGTGAAAAGACCCCTGGCCTCCATCCTCCCGCTCGAGTATGGTGTTGATGCATGTTGTTATAATGTGCATTTAAAACAGAGGGGTGGGATGTGGGGAAGGCAGCCACACATCCCCTAACCCCCACCCCGAGCTCTCAGTGGCTATATGCGGTTTAACAGTGGGCACTGGCACCAGAGGTGAAGCTGATTGAACAGCTCCCACTCTGGATGCCGAAAAGTGTGCCCACCCCAAAGTCCCTACATGTGTGTCTCATGAAAATGTAGTGGGAGTGTCTAATTTGTACAGTAATTTGGATCCAGGACTCCACAGGATAGCGAAGACGGAAACCCCTCCTCGAACCCCGTGACGTGCCCATGCCCCAAGACCTATATGAGTGGATTAAGTGGTGGAGCGGGTGGACAGAGGTGTTCGGTGATGGGGAGGGAAGGACTGGGAGACAAAATGCCTTCCCAGGGAGACAGCTCCCCCACTGGCCCCAATAGGCACCACTGTTCACCAGGATCCACCAGGGGAGGGAGGCCTCGGCACGTTCAACCTGGGGCCCACGGCTGCAGCACAACCAAGCCCCATGGACCCCAAGGCAGTCCCCCCAGTCCCATCCCAGAAGGAGAGCTATACCCACCCCAACATTCGCTCTACTATCAGAACACAAAAGACACTAGACACCCAGGTTGAGTTCAGCTCCCCTCCTCCTGCACATCCCTTCTCTCCATCCAAGTGCATCCCGTAAAGGGGAGAGCACCTGTCGTAGATAACAACAGCCTCCCCGCCAGGAGGCCCCTGCGCCCAAAACCCCGGCGACATACCTGCCCAGACTAGGAGCAAAGCTAGACACCCCAACAAGCAAACAAGGTGAGAGGCCATACAGGAACCAGCGATGGCAATCGGCCTAGAGAAAAAGAGAGAGGCGGCAGCACATGCCACCACTGGTCGGCCCCGACCCCCACAGGCCGGCACCAGCAACAGAGACCCCACACCAGCCTCGTGAGGCAGAAAACTCCCCGAAAATTAGCTGCACACATCGAGCTATCTGCTGAGCAAACCGCCTCGAATGACTTTTTGGTCAGCAGATAGCTCTTGTCTGCGGCAGGCTTAAAGGTTCTTAAAGGATCCACCTCCTATTTTGAAATAGGGATGGCTATTGATTAATCTAATGTAGATAAGGTTTTGTATATTTTAGACAGCAATTTGGGGGCATTGAGATTAAGAAAATCTAAAACTCTTGCTGGGATTTTTAATTCAACTGTATTGAGCCTAAATTTACCTTTCATAAAAGATTTAATTTGTTGATATTCTAAGAATTTGTTTTTATTAATTCCGTATTGTGTAATTAATGTATTTAATAGGATAAAGTCTGTTCCTTCAAATATATGTTCCAGGTATTCAATTCCATTACACCTTCAGTCTGGAAAACTTATCATACATTTTTTTTGCAAGATGTCGGGGTTATTCCAGATGGGTGTACGTCTGCATGGGATTATTGTGGACTCTGTCATTTTTTGAAACTCCCACCATGCTGTCAGAGAAGAGTTGATATTTATGCTTTTAAAGCATTCATGTTGTTTTATATTTGAGCTAATAAATGGTAGGTCTCAAATTTTTATCTTATTGCATAGTGTCTGTTCTACGTCTATCCAGGACTCATCTAGGTAGCTATGTTTTAACCATCTTGAGATGTATTGGAGCCTATTGGCTAAGAAATAATGATGAAAGTTCTAGACCTCCTTTTTCTTTGGTCTTCTGCAGTGTTTTTAAGCTGATATGTGGAGGTTTATCTTTCTAAAGAAATTTAGAGACAGAGGAGTCCAGAGATTTAAACCAATCCAGTGATGGTTGGCTTGGGATCATTGAGAATAAGTAGTTGATTCTGGGCAAAACCATCATTTTTATTGAAGCAACCCTTCCCATAAGTGATATGGGTAAGGATTTCCATCTAGCAAGATCATCTTGGAGAGTTGGAGAGAAAATGGCGCTCTACACATCTAGAGGATTCCTATTTAACCTGGACTAACAGTCTACTGCTGTATAAAAAGACCCTTCGACAAGCTAGAACAGCATATTTTTCATCATTAATAGAGGCGAATAAAAACAATCCTAGGTTTCTTTTTAGTACAGTTGCCAAACTTACACAGAGTCATAGCTCTGTTGAGCCAACTATTCCCCCAGCTCTTAGCAGGGATGATTTTATGGGATTCTTCATAAATAAAATTAATTCTATTAAAAATAAAATCATTGGCATCCTCCCAAACATGATTACTTCTTCCTCAGTAAATGAGGCAGCTGTGAGGATGTGTGTGTGTGAGTTTGTGTGCGCGCTTGGCTCACCTTCTCCTCCTCAGGGATGCTTCTTGGTGTTCTCTCCCAGCTGAAGCCGATCAGCCTAATCACGGAGGAGCGGAGATAAAAGGGGAGCGCCTACCTGGAGTAGACGCCAGATGGTCAACGTCAACAGTGTGGTAACAGGCCGCTTTCAGCGTTTGTCTTTTGCTCTGTACGTTTATAGAAAAGGATCTTACTGTTGTTGCTCCTCCTCCCTCCAGCGCCGGTTGCTCCCTGGATCAATAGGTCAGTCGATCGCAGTCTCCAGCGTCTGCTCCTACGCCTGCCTCCCTGCTGCTTTCTGTTGTGCTCCTCCGGCTGGGTTCAGTCTTCAATCTGCCTGTCCACCCTCGCTCATCCTCCTGGGCACCCCGCATTCCTCCAGGACCACCTCTGAGTGGCAATCCTCCAGTACACGCCTCCTCCGACCCCCTCAGTGTGGAAATCCAGCATCGCTGCAAGTAAGACACTAACTTTCTGGCGCTCTCTCAGCACATTGTCTTCCACTCACCTACCTCTTCTCTAGTCTCAACCTCCCGGTCCGGTCCCAGGAGTTTCCCTCCAAGTCCTCTGAGCTTCCAAGGTTTCCTCCTAAGAGAAATAAATAATCACTCTTATACCAACCTCTGAGTCCCTGAGTCGTTCGTGTGTCTGCACTAGAGTCCTGAAATGAAAACATGACAGCAGCATCGGAAAGAACTGTAGAACCTCAGTTGTGCTTAGGCTGTTTTGATTCAGTCGAGCTTTCGGAATTATCAAAAATATTAGCCTCATCTAAACCTTCAATTTGTATGTTGGACCCAATCCCAACCAAATATTTAAGTAAGTGTTCCATTTGGTTCCTGGCCCCATTTTGGATATGATGAATCTATCCTTAGTAAACGGATATGTACCACAATAATTTAAAATAGCTGCAAATAAACCTTTACTCAAGAAACCTTCCCTTGATCAAGATGACTTAGTGAATTACAGACCTATATCTTGCTTATTCTTTGATAGAGCAGGGGATGAATTTTTAGACAGGGCAAACTCTGAGGTTGCTGAAAAATGCATCCCTGCTATATCAAAGAATAAGCAAGTTATGTTTGATGCAACATTTTCTATGTAATACCATATGCTTTATAAGCTACTGGTGTGAATTCCAGCTCTATAAGATAATTTTTGGGTTCAAAAGAGAGGAGGTGCATATTGTGGCAACCTTCAAATCTCAATTGCCTAAAGTACCCTGCTATTTTAGAGATTAATGTGTGGCATAAATCTTTTTTTATAGAACAATGCATGTTCTTTGGGCTGCTGGTGTGATTTTCAAACCTGTGCCATTCATTTTATGGTTAAAGGAGATGGTACACTATAGGGAAAGTTGAATATTTGGGTTCTATTTTGAGTTTTTGAAGAGGGGTATACACAAACAAACAACCAGGGAGGAGTTTTTTTTTGTACTTTGATAATCAAAATAATGAACTTCATAATAACACAATTTCCAGGTACGGACCCCCTCCCTCCCCCCAAGAACAAAACATGATTTTCTTGTCTTCCATAACGGAAATTTAGGGGGCATAGGGTGTATTCTACATAATTTATGTAGGCTAATAATAAAGAGTTTTTAGAGCAACTGATAACAAAATTGTGCACTCTGCCATTAACAACAGATAAAATGTTTTATGTACATTGTGTCCTGTTTGCACCCATATCAGCCTTTAATCGCTAGTTTAAAAAGTTCAGATGTTATACAATGCTTAAACTATCAGGCTGTTGGTAGAAATGAAAAGAATGTGACCCATTAACAGCGGGGGACCAGAAGATACTCCTGAGACGCTGTGACGTTAAAACAGTAAAGTTAAACGTATTCAGATGAAAAGGTGTCAAAGCCGTCTTTTTTTACATTTATCTGCCATAAAACAGTATATTTTCAGGACGTACATGCATAAGAAACATGGTAGCCTAATATAACAAATATATTTAAAAGCTGCCGCGTTGCTGATATTTTAATCCGTTTTCATTATGAGGGAGTTTTGAGCGATGCGCGTTCCCGCGGCAGGCATGCATGCGTTTCTGGGCATCACACCTGTTTCTGGGCATACACCGCTAACGCTCTGCTCTGCTGGCATGATGGATGGAAAGAGCGATGCTATGTGGCTAGTTAACTGTCCTCATTCAGACTTGCTACCGGCGGTTGTCCGGCTGCTGTCGCGTTAGTCAGGGTTCTAATAGTCTGAATAGAAGCCTGAATAGTATTTAGTAAGGTCGCTGCTTCACGGGGGTTACTTTAAGGCTCCTGAGCAGACATTAGTTAATCTTTATGTCAACAACGAGCTCTCTCCACTTCTTCTTCGTTTGTTGAAAAATGCGCCCGACTACCTGACTTCCGTTTCAACTGAAATGTTCAAGAGAAATGTACCTCTTAAACACCAGTAGAATAGCTCTCATATACACTAGTAGAATGGCTCTCACACATATTAGTGAAATTTGAACAGTATATTAAATGAGACGGTTTTACTTTTATATGAGAGGTTTCACTATGTTATATGAGAGGTTTCACTATGTTATATGAGAGGATATTTCAGTATGTTATACGTGAGGCAATTTCAGTATATTGTATGAGAGCTTTCACTATATTGTGAAAATGATTTCAGTATGATATATGAGAGGTTTCACTATAGTATGTGAGTGATTTCAGTATGCTATTTGAGCGGTTTCACTATAGTATGTGAATGATTTCAATTTCACATGTGTGTGTGTGAGAAGCTAATTCTGAATAATGTCTCAAACGTCCCCTCATAGGAAAGTCTGCCCAAACTTACGCCAATGACTGACGCAATCTGCTGGGATTGCTTAAATAGGAAACTTTTCAACTGATTGGAATGTTTGTA
Source organism: Valencia hispanica (assembly GCA_963556495.2). Taxonomy (NCBI): domain Eukaryota; kingdom Metazoa; phylum Chordata; class Actinopteri; order Cyprinodontiformes; family Valenciidae; genus Valencia; species Valencia hispanica. Next base: position 11,088,987 of record OY747704.1, read on the forward strand.
TAAATGTATTGAAATGACTTCTTGTTAAGTGCCTTGAGGTGACATCTGTTGTGAATTGGCGCTATATAAATAAACTGAATTGAATCTTCCACTTTTTTTAAAAGTGGGATGTAGTTTAGCTTTGTTAAATCTGCCAGCCTCGGTGAGACATCCATCCATCCATTTTCTATACCCGTCATTCCTATGCAGGGTTGCGGGGGGGCTGGTGCCTATCTCCAGCGGTCAAGGGGCAAAAGGCAGGTTACACCCTGGACAGGTTGCCAGTCCATCGCAGGGCAACACAGAGACATACAGAACAAACAACCATACACTCATACCTAAGGGCAATTTTTTTTAAAGAAACCAATTCACCTAACAGTCATGTTTTTGGACTGTGGGAGGAAGCTGGAGTACCTGGAGAGAACCCACGCATGCACAGGGAGAACATGCAAACTCCATGCAGAATGACCCCAGGTTGGGATTTGAACCCAGGACCTTCTTGCTGCAAGGCAACAGTGCTACCAACTGCGCCACTGTGCAGCCGCCTTGGTGAGACATTGATACCTAAATAAGTAAGATTCCCTGACTGCAGTTGTGTATTAATTGGATCCTGGACAGAAACATTTATTGGAAGAACTGTATTTTTTTTTTATCCCATGGTTTTTTCCCATTATTTATCACCCAGTGCTCCTACCCTAGGAGTCCAGTCCTGGGGGTTCTGCTCTCCCTCTGCCAGCCCCGGGAGGGCCCCGCACTGAAACTCAAGGCTCCTTCATGCTTGTGGAGTGAGCAGGTCCTTTTCACCTGATGGGATGGGGTTTCCCCGGCTGGACGTAGCGCGTGGAAGGATCACGTTATTCCAGCCAGATCTTCCCCAACCCTTCAGGCGCCCCGGCTGGCCAGGAGGAGGCAGTATATAGCCCCAGGACTAGTGCATGTTTTTGTGGGAGTAGCTCACATTAGCTGCTGAAGGGAACACGGGGAGAACATGCAAACACAGAAATGCCCTTTCGCCAACCCCACCCAGGGTGTGGGTGCCGATGATGCGGGGGAACATGCGCCACCGTGCTCCCCAGAACTGTAGATTTTAACCAATTCATAGAATAATCTACAATTTTTGAGTAGGAGTTTATCAACCCGATTACCTGAGAAAGAGAGGTTTGTAAATGCTGGAGAAAAAGTAATACATCATCTGCAGAAAGACTGATTTCATGTTCTATGTTATTGCATTTTATGCCTTTAATATTGTTAGTTTGCCTGATTGCTGCTGCTAGTGGTTCAATAAAAATAGCAAACAGCGAGGGAGAGAGAGGACATCACCTCCTGGTACCTCTCCGGAGGTAAAACTTAGATGATGTTTGGTTATTACTCCTAATACATGCTGTTGGTGAACTGTATAATATTTTCAACCAGTTTATAAAATTATTTCCAAAGCCAAATGTATGTAAGGTTGCACATAAGAATCTCCAGTTAACTCTATCAAAAGCTTTTTCTGCATCTAGAGATAATACATTAGTTTAAATGTTTTTACAGTAAGATAAATCTATTAAATCTATTAATCTAAGGTAATTTGTGGATGAATGTCTCCCTTTTATTCAATTCAATTCAGTTTATTTATTTAGCGCCAATTCACAACAGATGTCATCTCAAGGCACTTAACAAGAAGTCATTTCAATACAATTATACAAACATTCCAATCAGTTAAAAAGTTTCCTATTTAAGGAATCCCAGCAGATTGTGTCAGTCATTGGCGTGAGGTTGGGCCCCGTTGATGCAGACTTTCAAACCACAGCAATCCTTCAGCAATCCCTCATACTGAGCAAGCATGCACCGACAGAGGAGAGGAAAAACTCCCCTTTAACAGGAAGAAACCTCCAACATAACCAGGCTCAGTAGGAGCGGCCATCTGCCACGACCGTCTGGGGGTTTGAGAAGACAGAGCAGAAACACAGAAGGAACAGAAGATCTGATATAAGAGAACTTTCTATGTTACAGAAAGTAAAAAGTTAATAACAGGACACAGTGGATGTTCAGTTACTGGGAGGATCATCCCAGTCGATGCCCCCCGTCCAACAGGGCATTGCAGCCAAGCAGGATACCAGACCAGGTATATCTTCTATGGAGAGAAAAACACTGAGAGAAAACAAAGTTAACAGTCGAAATAACAGAATGTACTGTAATACAACTGGAGAGTAGTAGGAGAAAAGGAAGTAGCAGAGTGAAGAAAATTGGCAAGTCTGTCCTCCAGCAGTCTAAGCCTATAGCAGCATGACTAAAGAGATAGCTCAGGATGACCTTAGCCACTCTAACTATAAGCTTTATCAAAAAGGAAAGTTTTAAGCCTGGCCTTAAAAGTAAACAGAGTGTCTGCCTCACGGACTAAAGCTGGGAGCTGGTTCCACAGGAGAGGAGCCTGATAACTAAAAGATCTGCCTCCCATTCTACTTTTAGAAATCCTAGGAATTACAAATAAACCTGCAGTCTGAGAGCGAAGGGCTCTGTTAGGAACATAAGGAACAATTAGATCTCTGATGTATAATGGAGCTTGATTATTAAGGGCTTTGTATGTAAGAAGAAGGATCTTAAATTCTATTCTGGATTTAACAGGGAGCCAATGAAGGGAAGCTAAAGCAGGAGAAATGGGATCTCTCTTTTTAATATTCATCAGAACTCTTGCTGCCGCATTTTGGATCAACTGAAGGCTTTTAATGGCATTTTGTGGACTACCTGATAGTAAAGAATTACAGTAGTCCAGCCTTGAGGTAACAAATGCATGGACTAGTTTCTCAGCATCACTCCTGGACAGGATGTTTCTAATTTTAGCAATATTCCGGTGAAAGAAAGAAATCCTATAAACCTGTTTAATATGGGATTTAAATGTCAAGTCTCGGTCAAAAATAACGCCGAGGTTCTTTACGTTATTACTGGGGGCCAATTTAATGCCATCCAGATGAAGTGATTGACTAATCAGTTTCTGTTTAAGAACTTCTGGTCCAAAGACGGCAACTTCTGTTTTGTCAGAATTTAAAAGCAAAAAGTTTAGGGTCATCCATGTTTTTATGTCTTCCAGACATGCCTGTAATCTACCTAACTGACTGGGTTCATCAGGATTTATGGATAAATATAGTTGTGTATCATCTGCATAGCTGTGGAAATGTATCCCATGCTGTCTAATGATTCTACCAATTGGGAGCATATATATGGTGAACAGAATTGGTCCAAGCACAGAACACTGTGGAACTCCACAAGTAACCCTTGAGAGTGAAGAAGATTTATCATTTAGATGAACAAACTTGAATCTATCAGACAAATATGATTTAAACCAGCCTAGTGCTGTTCCTGTGATCCCTGCAACATGTTCAAGCCTTTCTAAGAGAATATTATGATCGACTGTGTCAAAAGCAGCACTGAGATCTAACAAAACCAGAACAGACACAAGTCCATTATCTGAGGCCATGAGAATATCATTAGTAACCTTCACCAGTGCAATGATGAGCTCTAAAACCTGACTGAAACTCTTCAAACAGCTCGTTATTGTTTAAATCCTCACAGACTTGATTAGCAACAATTTTCTCATGGACTTTGGATAAGAAAGGAAGGTTAGATATAGGTCTGTAATTCCCTAAGTCATCTTGATCAAGGGAAGGTTTCTTGAGTAAAGGTTTAATTACAGCTATTTTAAATTCCTGTGGTACGTATCCGTTTACTAAGGATAGATTCATTATATCCAAAATGGGGCCAGGAACCAAATGGAACACTTCTTTAAATAATTTGGTTGGAATTGGGTCCAACATACAAGTTGAAGGTTTAGATGAGGCTAATATTTTTGATAATTTCGAAAGCTCGACTAAATCAAAACAGCCTAAGCACGACTGAGGTTCTACAGTTCTTTCCGATACTGCCTCATTTACTGAGGAAGAAGTAATCATGTTTGGGAGGATGCCAATTATTTTATTTTTAATAGAATTAATTTTATTTATGAAAAATCCCATAAAATCATCACTGCTAAGAGCTGGGGGAATAGTTGGCTCAACAGAGCTATGACTGTGTAAGTTTGGCAACTGTACTAAAAAGAAACCTAGGATTGTTTTTATTCGCCTCTATTAATGATGAAAAATATGCTGTTCTAGCTTGTCGAAGGGTCTTTTTATACAGCAATAGACTGTTATTCCAGGTTAAATAGGAATCCTCTAGATGTGTAGAGCGCCATTTTCTCTCCAACTCTCCAAGATGATCTTGCTAGATGGAAATCCCTACCCATATCACTTATGGGAAGGGTTGCTTCAATAAAAATGATGGTTTTGCCCAGAATCAACTACTTATTCTCAATGATCCCAAGCAAACCATCACTGGATTGGTTTAAATCTCAATCTCAATTTTCTCTCCAACTTCCTAGTATTCTACTTTAAAGTACGCAACTCGACGTTAAACCAAGGAGTCAGCCTCCTATGGCTAGCCACTTTCTTTTTTAAGGGGGCTACACTATCTCATCCCAAACGCAATGAACCAGATCATCAATTTCTGAAGGGTTAGAGATAGAATTGCTGCCATCCACTGTGTTACCCTGAGACACTAAGGAAAGTAAGAATGGAACAGATTCTTTAAAAATTGTTACAGCATTGTCTGATAAAGCTCTACTATAATGAAATTTTCTTTCAGATTTAAAATGGTCAGTTAAAGTAAATTCAAAAGTTATTAAGAAGTGGTCAGAAGTGGTTATAAAACCAGTTTGATCAGGATGTATTATAACAGGGGATACTTTCTCTATCCTTTTTGCGAGGGCTTTGCAGATTATTTTAAGATCAACATTAATGAGGGATATGGGACGATAGCTGGTAGGAAATACAGGGCCTTTACCTTATTTTAGTAGAAGACTAATGTAGGCAGAATTCATATTTGGTGGAATTGTGCCATTTTCCTTAGTTTCCTGCAGCATTCTGTGGAATGTTGGTGCCAGAATATTCCTGAATTCTTTATAGAGCTCTGCTGGAAATCCATCTGGTTCTGGAGCCTTTTTATTGGGCATGCTAAGCGTTCTTACCCAAGTGCAGAAAACCACTCAGGAGAACAATGAATAATTAAAGCTGCAAGAAGCCTCGAACGGCCCTCGCAGCTTAGCGCCACCTTTGCCGTGACCACGGGACTCAGGTTCTGCCAACTCCATGCCACCTTAACTCTTCCACTGAGCCTGCTGATCTGGTGTGCATCACAAAGGCACAAAAGCACAGCTTTTGAATAAAATGGCTGACTTCATGTGGGTTTTGGACAATGGCTTGAAAAGACTTTAACAGGCCTTCATAAACTACAAATATGAACTGAATTTCACAATCCTGGTTGAGAGATTTGCTTGTGGCTGATTTTAATGCTTCTAGGGGGATGTGTGCTAGTATTAGGCCACGCCCTCAAAATACTTGCATACATATCTTTTAGGGTTTGGACTATTGTCCATGTCGTTTGTGCAGATCAGATGATGTATGTGGAAATTAGAGCCAAAGGTATTTCCATGTTGGGATATAAGGATTCGCCGGGGTGCCACAGCCACACCCTCTTTCTAAACCTCTAATTTCTGGAAACCAAGTTAAACCAACTTGTTTTTAGTCACTGCCCATAGCCACGTGTTGATTAGGTAAAAGGAGGCAAATACAGATTTTCAAAGTAAAACATTGTACTTCCTATTCTCAGGGGGCAGGGCTTAGGTAACATGAGCAAGTGGTGGTATGTGATGAGAACCAGGAAGTTTGGTACAGTTGTGACCTTGTATGTTGAAGTCAATACACTTTCTACTTCTATGGTGAGAAGCCTCACTAATTCCTCACCAATTCCCTCAAGCTGCTGAAGGAGGAGCAGCCTCTCCCGATCTCTTCTGATCCCTTCTGATCTCTCGCCTTATTGACTTTTCTTATTTTCTTATTTTTAGCTTTTTCTCAGTTACTTTATATACCCAACCTCTGGAGTTACTGTATTAGACCGGATCTCTTTTTTGGATTACTTTTAGAAGGACTGTGGATGACCAAAATGGCATTTTGCTCAGCTAAAAACTTTGAGAAACTGTTCCAGAGAATGGAAGCAATGGAGACAAAGTTACACCGTCTTGAGGTTAATATTGATTCAAACACTGGATATGGAATGAGACAACTTTACTGATGAATACACGCAGGGAGGAAGAACCTGGCAGCTCAGTGTTACCTCAGTTCAACAGTCTCGCACAGGAGCCACAGAACGACGCTACTTCCTCAGCAAAACGACGCTTAACGGGTAGAACACCACACTAACACTGGCCGGCTTTAAAGCGCACTGAATCTACACCTGCTTCCTGTGTTCCAAGGAAGAAAAAACAAAAGAAATTCCACACTGAATCTACACCTGCTTTTTCTGTTCCAAAGAAGAAAGAAACAAAATAAATTCCAGGCCAAAACGAGCGATATTACTCCCTCCAGAATCTCGTTAAAAACAGATTCACACCCCTCACTTCCCCGACGACCAGTCCCTGGGATCAGTTAAGGTCACCAGGAGAAATCCAGCCGCATGATGTGGACACATAAGAAAGTAAGAACCCCCCCAGTTCTCATCATACATGATGGATCAATTAATGGGATCAAACTCTTCTGTAGCAAGAACACTATAGTGTATACAGACCCTTTCCAAAAAAATAGAATATCATGGAAAAGTTTATTTATTTACATAATTCAATTAAAAAGTTTAAACTTTTATAGATTATACATTCAAAGCCCCCAACTTAAACAGTTTCAAGTATTCAGTTGTTCATTTGTACATAATTTGCTTCCAGCTCATAAAGACCACGAAAAAACGAATTAAAAAAATTAGAATACTGTGAAGAAATCAGCCCAAATTTTCCAGGGCATGAATGTTTTAAACCGAGTGTCACATACTACTCATAAACTAAACACAAAGCACCTGCAGAAGTTTTCCTATTGGCCAGAAGACCATTACTGATACCCTCCATAGGATGGATAATCCACAAAAGTTCAAAGCTAAGACGGCTGGCTGTTCACAGAGTGCTGTGTCCAAGAATATCAATGGAAAGTCTAGTGGAAGGGTAAAATGTGCCAGGAGAGGATGCATCAGCAGAAGAGCTGACCATGGGCTTCAGCGGATTATCAAACAGAGAAGACACATGAATCTGGCAGAGATCCAGAAAAAGTGGAATGAGGAGAGAGTCACAGCCTCAAAAACCACCACATTCAGAAGCATTCGGGAGATGGGCTGCAACTGTCGGGTTCCTCGGGTCAAACCACTTCTGAGCCTGAGCCAATGTAGGAAGCATCTCAACTGGGCCAAGAGAAGAAGGACTAGACTGTTGGCCAGCGGCCCAAGATCCTTTTTTCCGATTAAAGTAAAGTGGGCCTTTCATTTGGGAATCAAGGTCCAAGGGTTTGGAGGAAGACGGGTGAGGAACAGAACCCAAGTTGCTTGAGGTCCAGTGTAGAATTTTCATAGTCCATCATAATTTGGGGTTCAATTTTTTGAATTCCTGTTTTGGTGAGTTTTATGAGCTGGAAGCTGAAATTATGTACAAATAAACAACACAAAACTTGAAATTGTTTTAAGTTCCTATTATGCGCAGAGCCCAGCAGTTCGTTGTCACCTCGAAATAGGAGTCCTCTCGCTCCCAAAAATTTAATAACAGGCACCACACGTTTGAGGACTTCTTTCCAGTACTGCTGTTCTGACTCACACTGTCAGGCAATAGAGGCGTCCACTCTGCATGCATATTTAGATCTGTGCAATCTGATCTGATGTCCTTTTCCTTTTTTAATTTCCGCTTCGTGCTCCCACTTAGCTTCTTCATTTCTGATTTTTTTCTCTTCTAACAACGCCTGACGTCACGTAACCCGCTCGGCGTAACCTTTGAGCCACCTCATGGGGACTGACCAATGAGGAGAGGGTCTTAACTTGAGGCTGTCTCTTCATTGGTCTGTCCGCATGAGATTGACTCTCAACCGTTCTCAACTCATATTCAAAATCATAGGCAGTGCAGCGTCTCTCTGTGCAGTGCAAAAGACGGGTGGACAGTTTGTTTAATATAAAGCGGGAGATTACCAGATACAGTATTTTGGTCGTGCCCTTGCTGCCCTGGGTCATTTAGAGGTTGTGGGCCCCTGGGCAATTTCCCAGTTGTCCGTATGGTTTATCCGGCCTTGGATGGACTTATGAGAGAGGGAGCCACCGTTTCTGGAAATCCCACAGGATTCTGCACTCAGATCCTGGTCTGGACCAGTTGCAGAGCACCAGGTTTTGGTCTTGGCTGTGGCTGGTGGTGCCTGGGTCACAGAAGTTGAGCTGGAGTGGTTTCCCAGGAGACAGCATGGCTCTGGTTCCCTCCTCAGGCAAGGTTGAGCACATCAAGCTTATCTCTGATCCTTTGTCCAGGATAGAATTAAATTTGACACACCCTCCCCTGTTAAGATCTTACAGTGTAGGTGACATGCAGGTTCTCTGTAAAATGATTTGCCTAAAAATGTCAGACAACGTGTTTGTGGTATTTTTACTGGAAAGATCCCAAGGAGTGTTTGGGGTCTCTCAGAAGCAGTTCTCCAGCTGACCAGGTCACCACTGGCAGCTGTGAAAACTGGAACCACGCCTAGTCATACAGGTGGAGATTTAAAGTCTGGATTACCTGGAGGATTGGATGCCTCTGATGATCTGGGTGGAGCCATCAAATGCTGTACTGCTTCAAACAAATACCTGCAACAAGCATCCTCAACATCTCCCTTCGTTACAGTTTCACTCTGAACTGTACCATCAAACTTTTTTTTTCATTGTAGTTATGGGATGTTTTCCTATCAGACCAGAAATAATCTGGCTGCTTTGGTTTCAACTTCTGTCAGTTGTCACCCCCTTGGCTCTGTGATGTAAACCTATGTTGTTTCCTATGTCCATCTCTAGCCTTGGTTTGAGTGGGAGGAGCTTCTCTGCCTTCCAGTGGGAGGCTATGATCCTCTGCTGCCTGAATATGCAGCACTCTGGGTTCAGCATCTGCTTGGTTGAGGTGCACGTGCGTTTCTCAGGCCAGCTGAGCGTATTTTTGATTTCCTGCATCCTTAGTTTCCTCGTCCTGCTGTACATAGTCACCTGAAAGTAAATAGATTTTTGCAGGTTATGAAGAAATAAAGATTTGAAAGTCGGTTCTTCTTCTAAACTTGGAGCGCTGCATCCTTGGAAAAACACAGCTCTTAAGCGACGGTAAAATTCTCTCTGTGGTTCATGTGTCTTCTGCTTAACAGTGAAAGCACCTAGTGTCGCAGAGGCCTGATCTGTAAAGATGGCATATTCTTCCCTCAAGGCTTGACAGAGGGTAAAATAGCAGTCTCTGATCCCAGGAGGTAAGGTTTCCATGAAACTGTGTACACCCCTGTAGGTTGTTTTCCAAATAAGTTTTAATTTATCACGTGATGATGGGTAGGACAGGTCTAGGAGGCAACATTCTACTTCTCTTAAATAATCGTCAACATTTGAAGTAGAATTGCTTGGATCGGAGCGTTCTATGTCCTGTGCCAACGATTCCAGTTGTCTTGTACGCATGCCGTACTCACTGGGTCGGCCTGTCTCATCTGAATCAGGATAGTCTGGTCCACCTGAGTCCCAAGGGTGGCCCTCTGGTTGTCTTTTAGGGGATACAGTTTCAAAGCAGAGGCTGCTGCGAGTCAGACCAGCTGCCTGCATGCTGCTCCTCCACTTTGGACCCCCTGCAGAGCCCAGCCCCTGTAGCTTGCTGCGGTTGACAGTGACAGCGGTCAAATTAACATTAACCCCTACTCTAGGTTCTGTGAAGGTGAGGTGTGTGGCTTTAATGTGGGGTGTATACCTTGGACGAGCAGGCAGCTCTACCTGACCTAAGTCAGATGTTTCCTCTGTCTGCTCTTCCACCTTTTCTTCTGTGGAAAGGAGGCTGGTTCTTCTGTTCTCAGCGTCCACTTGCTCCTTCAGTCTATTCTAAGTCAGTTCAACCATTGCTTCTGCTTTGGAGAGCTCTGTTCTAGTTCCTTGCTCCCTTTCCAGGGCTTCATCACGTTCCTGAGTCAATCTGGCACATCGTTCAGCCTCTAATTTCATTTTCCGTTGGTAAAGCAAGGCAAGTTGTCCAAATGCATCTGAAATCTGAACCTTCTTATCTGGCTTTTTCATGAATTCCACCAATGGCTGTATTCTTTCTTCACACTCAAGAATCTCATAACCATCTAAGCAAACACGTTTCTCTGATGACGTTACTAATTATCTGTTGCACCTGTAAGTCTGTGAACTCCTGGAGAGTCACAGCTGCAGCTACCTGGGGGCCTGATTCCTCCATATCTGCAGCTATGGGAAGGTAAACGACAACAACACAACAGACAAACCTCAAAGCAGCCAAGCTTTAGCTGTCAAAAGAGTTGCTAAACAACAACGACAACAATGAACTGACAGCAAACCAACGAAGCCTTAGCTGTCAAAAGAGTTGCTAAATAGCAACAACAACACGCACTTCAATGGACACTTCAAAACACCTTTGATAAATATCCACTCTCTCCTATACATATATGAGTGTGGTCATGTGCGGTTAAATAGGTGCACAAGCTATGAAATCAACCTGTGACTTACCCAACACTGTTATCAGTGTTAAAATTGCTATTTGTGTTTAACTGGCGCATAGGCTGACAGATCAGCCTATACCTTATCACCAACTTTAAGGTTAAAACTGCTTTTCCTATTCTTCAAGTAAATCTCAGCAATGCAGTTATACAAATCCCTCTCTCTAGTCAGATTAGCAGTAAATTAGCCAGGATCAAATTAACTCTGAAACTTAAATCAGGCAACATACATTTCCTAAAGGGTCACACACACAAGTGAAGACAAACACCATATATTTGCAAAATCTCTAAGAAATGTCAGGTGAAATGGTGAACTAACTGCAGGCTAGGTCACATTTATAGCATCATATGTGATTAGCTGCAAGATAGCCTAGGCTGTGATCTGCAGTTAACACAGAGTATACTGAAATCAGTTTAATTGCTTAAGCACAAGTATTGAAAATCTGAAAAAATTAATTTAAATGTACTTTAAATATAAAATAGTCCAAATGTAGGTTAGCTGATAGAATTGGCTGCAGGTTAGCTCAGGCTCTTGTGCTTTGCACAAAGCATCCTGAGGTAAGTTGCAGCTTCTGAGCATCAGCGTGTGGAAAACGTTGATTAAAGTCCTCTGTTTAAGCTGAATTAAACATCCAAAACCACACAATGCAGCATCAAAATCACCTGAAAATGATCTATGTAGCTTAATTGAGCTTCAAAGGCAAGAGAGGAAATGTATAAGAGTTATCAACACCTGTCTGCTTCAAGGTTTGGAATAATATCTCCAAAAATGTCACAATCTGTGTTACTTGTATGTATGCAGAACAATTATGTCCACTCAACGTGCCTCACACGGAGCACCAAAGTACCCAACATACAGAGGATTACCGTAGTCCAACCTTATTGTAATGAATGCATGAATTACCTTTTCAAAGTCCTTCTTTGTTAAGACGGGCTTAATTTTTGACAATTGCCTCAGCTGAAAAAAGCTGGATTTGTTTGTCAAATTTTAGTTCAGAGTGTTGTGACACAGAGTGAGCGAATTTTGTCTGGTTTACATAACCATCAATAATTATGATCAATAATTTAATATTAATATAATTATTGATGAAGTTCAAGTTTAATTTATCAATTATAGGGGCAACACATCTGTATTAGAAGACCAGACATCCAGTCTCTTCTTGAAGGTATAAGTTCACTTGCCGTGGACATTCATTTTACCCATTACACCAAGTAGTCACAGACCACTTCTCTTTCAGCTAAGGAGAATTTATTAAGAAAATAGATCAATCTTACAGCCAAAACATTTCGTCAATGATTCCCATCTATTCTAAAGCATGCAACTAACTACTACAGATCTTAGAAAACAATAATATGTGAAAATTAAACACAACAGAAAGTAGATCAGGGATAAACAGACAACTGAGGTTTTGTTCAGAAAGGGAGGTGGCCCTCACTCCAGGGGGCTCAAGTCAGAGAAAGCCTGTGGGACAAAGGGTCATAAACTTAGTTCTGGGCCAAGATGGAAGACAGCAGATGGAGTGTAAGAAGACATAAGAGACATAAAATTAGCTTTGGCTAAAATGGGGGAAAACACATGGTGTGTACTGTCCACTAGGGATCGACCGATATACCGGCCGGCCGATATATCAGGCCGATAATTGCGTTTTTCACGTGCATCGGGCAATAAGCGGCTGCTGCATTCGCCGATAGTTTTTTCCCAACATTATTTACAGTCAGGCGTGCACAGGCAGCTGTGTTGCTGGAGACGCAGCAGTTCACGTGCAGACCATGCACGGCCCCTCCCCCACTAGCAGAGTGCTGGAAGCTCTTCAGGACAAAGGTAAGTATTAAACTTTCAAAGCATCTTTTAACTGTTTGACTTAGCTGAAATATTGCCATACACTTTGAAAGTGAAAACACATTATGTGTGCTTGCAACTATAGCTAAGCATTTTTTTGGCTCCAAATGGGAAACGCAAATCCCTAATGCCTGCATTTAGGGAGCTGCAAATGGCTAAGTTGTAGGCTATCCCTATGCATACGATAGCTGTTACGAACACTGGTCATAGGATTAAGTAAAGCCGACGTTGTTCTGTGGTAGGCTATTTGTGGGAGTTTTATTCAGCGGCTACATGTCTGGCTGAGGTTTGAACGCGTGTGGTGTGTGTGTCTCTCCCTCTTTCCCTACTTGGAGCTCGGAGGAGTTGCCATCGCAGCAACACTCCAAGAAGAGCTTTAGTGATGAGCGATATGTTTTCCAAGAAGTTGAATATTAATTTGCGTTAATGTTTATCATGTACCAGACATAAGTGCACCGTGTAGGCTATGCCTTAATTGTGTTTAGAGCCGTTTGCTGACATTATCATTATCAATCAAGTTCAATGGTGGTTGAGCTTTTCAGTCAGCGACAGCTACCAAGACATAAGTTCGTGTGTGTGTCGTGTGCGCGTGTGTCTGTCTCACTCAGTGGGACACACGCATCACAGCGATACGAGAGTGCTGTGCGACCTTAAGGAGAGCCTATTAAAACTGAGGGAATTGCTTTTTTTAACAGGGTTGAGACAACACATCACCTGACAGAAGAAATAGTAATAATACACATAAAAAAAACAGAAGACCACGCGCTACAAGGCTATCTAACCCATTTTTACCGACCACAGACACAACTCAGATGCCACGTAAATAAATATTTGCGAACAAACCCATAACATCATAGTTTTGTCAACCCAGCATTTCTGGCTCTACCGCAGCAATCAAATACACAATCAATCCTTCAAATGAAAGCAGAGAATCTGCCGATTCCAAAGATGCATCTGCCAACACCCTAGACCAAAGCACCGCGGAGATATAAGCCAAAGTATAACACAACAAGAAATTGCTTTTCAGAATCACAGTAGTAAAATTTGCCTTACCTTTGCTGTTTTGCCATGTAAAGATGATTTCTTTGGAAAATAAATGCTATTTTCTGATACTTCCATCTCTTATGCACCATCCAAAAATTTCCGGGCGTTTCTATTACAACTTTTTGGTTCCTTGGAAGTGATTTTGTCTACTCGCCGAGAAGCCTGGCATTCCCCCGAGGCTCTGTTCTCGGCTCCCTGGTTAGCTGAGTGTGATGTCAATCTTGTTTGGCAAGTTTTGCCGTTATTCTATTGGCTTCTAATAATTCAACAAGGTGTTGCTCATGCAAATTGATTAATCTGCTGCAAAGGTAGGTCTTTGCGTAAAATAAAACTAATAAAACATGGTTGTTTTTTTTGCCGGAGCAAAAAACAACAACATTTCTGCTGTATTCCATCTTCAGTTTTTCCTAACCAGTAACAGATAACTTGCATAATGATACATCTATCAATTCTACTCAATGTTACCTTTACAATGGCACCTAAATTGTTCAAATACTCCTTTTGGTCGCTAAAATATACTAATTTTTCATAGGTAACCATTTTTTGAGAAACAGGCTTCAAAATAGGCCTAGGTTGTAAGGGGTTAAAACGTTGAGATAGGCTTTTACACGTTGTTGAATTGTGTATTTACACCTTTTAACGTTGATGCAGTTTAGAACAGAAACTTGAACAATTTGTTGCTTATTGTGTATCTGACATCACATTATTTTCCACTGCTCATATGTGTTTCGCTGTCTGCTGAAGGAGGAGCAGCTGCTCTCTGTCTCTCTCCAGATCCGTTCACTTATTTTCTTTTCTGTTTGCTTTTCTTGTTTTCTTTCTTAACCTTTTCTTAGTTACTTTATTTTCCCAGCCCCTGGAGTCACTGTATTGGACCAGATCTCTTCTTGGATTACTTTTCTATGGACTTATCAACATGGTTTTTTGCTCAGCTGAGGATTTTGAAAAACTGCTCCACAGAATTGAGGGCATTGAAACGAAGCTACGTCGTCTGGAAATTAATTTTGATCTCCACGCTGATTATGGACAAAATGAAACAACTTTACCTTTGAATACAAACAGCCCTGTGTTACATAGTTCTAACCGTGTCACAGAGACTCCCTACAGGCGTCTGAGCGGCAGAACTCCGCACTATAATAAAAACTGGCCAGCTTTAAAACGCATGAAATCAACCCCAGCCTGTTCTCCGAGGAAGAAAAAACAAAAGAAACTCCGACAAAGAGAAACCTCTGAACCCAGAACTGCCACTTCTGCTAAAAGTGAACAAAAGAGGTTTCAGCCAAAAACAAGAGATATTTCTCCACCTGGAATCCCGCTGAAAAACAGATTCGCAGCCTTGAGTTCCCCGAAAGATGACGCATCCCCCAGGACCAGTCAAAGCCACTAGGAGAAACCCAGCCGCATCAAACGGACACATAGAGTAAGAGCGACCCCAGCAAAGACTGTTATCATACAAGACGGATCAATTAATGGAATTGAGGCTTTTTGTAGCAAGAATACCAAAGTTTATAGCTGCTACAAAAATACAGTGAGAGAAATATCAGAAAAAATCCCTAAAATCTTGGACCAACATCCTGCTTTGGAAAAGCTCGTCATTCACGCTGGATCAGCAGATATCGCGATGAGACAATCAGAGATTCTGAAGAGAGACTTTTCTGATCTCCTACAGAGACTTGATGGACTTAACGTAAACATCCTCATCAGCGGACCAGTCCCTGAAGGGAATGATGAAAGATTTAGCAGACTCCGCATGCTTCATAAATGGTTGAAGAAACAATCAGCTGAGAAGTCGTTCACATTTATTAATAATTTCAAAGTATTTGGAAGTGCTAATCATCTGTTCAAAGCAGGTATGCGCTATTTGAACAGGTCCGGAGTAAGGCTGTTAGCAGCCAACATTTTTTCTTATCAACATCAGAAAGCAAAACACTTGCTCCCAAAAGCTGACCTTGAGGCGCCCATGGATATCAGAGAACAAAAACAGCAAGTCATGATGACACCACAGGACCGAACAGATAAACAACCATCAGAGATTAAGTCTTCATCTTCCTGTGACTCAGCCACATCAAATGAGTCTCCTTTTAGAAACTTTACAGACAGACTGAATGAGCAAATCAAATTTGGGACACAATTAACACCTAAACTTAGACTACACCAAACGCCTGGGACTAGTGTCCATAAGCCTGGGAGCTTCCCCCCACTGATTATTACAGATATCTGATATTTGAGGGAACCGGGCAAAAAATCCACCCCTACCGTCTCCCAGAATTCACCCGGCACCCCTGAGGCTATATCAGTGATTATCAGCAGCCGGAAACATAAACCGTTAACCACACGCTCTCATATTAAACAAAATCTCAAATTGATAACCTGTCAGAAGGTTCAGCTGCCCATCATCACAATACTTAAGTTAGCTTTATTAAACATTAGATCTCTATCCGGGAAGTCTTTTCTTATCAATGACTTCATCACTGAGCATAATTTACACGCCCTTTTTTTAATCAGAAATTTGGCTAGATGAAAATAACGAAACAACTTCACTTCATTAATAATTAATTGGTTCTAGGTGAGGGATCAGACAAAGTGCAGCCCAAAAGACCCCTATGAAGAAAACGACAGATGGACTCAGTGTTCCCTCGCCCGGACGCGGGTCACCGGGGCCCCCCTCTGGAGCCAGGCCTGGAGGTGGGGCACGTTGGAGAGCGCCTGGTGGCCGGGCCTTTACCCATGGGGCCCGGTCGGGCTTAGCCCGAAGAGGTAACATGGGCCCCCCTTCCCATGAGCTCACCACCTGTGGGAGGGGCCATAGGGGTCGGGTGCTGTGCAGGATGGGCGGCGGCCAAAGGCGGGGACCTTGGCGGTCCGATCCTCGGCTGCAGAAGCTGGCTCTCGGGACGTGGAACGTCACCTCTCTGGTGGGGAAGGAGCCGGAGCTGGTGTGCGAGGTTGAGAGGTTCCGACTGGACATCGTCGGACTCACCTCGGCGCACGGCTCTGGCTCTGGAACCCGTCTCCTCGAGAGAGGTTGGACTCTCTTCCACTCTGGGGTTGCCCCCGCTGAGAGGCGCCGAGCTGGGGTGGGCATACTTGTTGCCCCCCATCTCGGCGCCTGTACGTTGGGGTTTACCCCGGTGAACGAGAGGGTAGCCTCCCTCCGCCTTCGGGTGGGGGGACGGGTCCTGACTGTTGTTTGTGCTTACGCGCCAAACAGCAGATTAGATTACCCACCCTTCTTGGAGTCTTTGGAAGGGGTGCTGGAGAGTGCTCCTCCTGGGGACTCCCTTGTTCTGCTGGGGGACTTCAACGCTCACGTGGGCAATGACAGTGAGACCTGGAGGGGTGTGGTTGGGCGGAATGGCCCCCCCGATCTAAACCCGAGTGGTGTCTTGTTATTGGACTTCTGTGCTCGTCATGGATTGTCCATAACAAACACCATGTTCAAGCATAAAGGTGTCCATATGTGCACTTGGCACCAGGACACCTTAGGCCGCAGCTCAATGATCGACTTGGTTGTCGTCTCATCTGATCTGCGGCCGCATGTTCTGGACACTCGGGTGAAGAGAGGGGCAGAGCTGTCCACTGACCACTACCTGGTGGTGAGTCGGCTCCGATGGTGGGGGAGGACGCCGGACAGACCTGGAAGGCCTAAACGTGTTGTGAGGGTCTGCTGGGAACGTCTGGCAGAGTCTCCTGTCAGAAGGAGCTTTAACTCACACCTCCGGCAGAACTTTGAACACGTCCCGGGGGAGGCGGGGGACATCGAGTCCGAGTGGACCATGTTCCGTGCCTCCATTGCCGAGGCGGCTGACCGAAGCTGTGGCCGCAAGGTGGTCGGTGCCTGTCGCGGCGGCAACCCCCGAACCCGGTGGTGGACACCGGCGGTAAGGGATGCTGTCAGGCTGAAGAAGGAGTCCTACCGGGTCTTTTTGGCTTGTGGGACCCCTGAAGCAGCTGATAGGTACCGACAGGCCAAGCGGGATGCGGCTCGGATGGTTGCTGAGGCAAAAACTCGGGCGTGGGAGGAGTTTGGAGAGACCATGGAAAACGACTTCCGTACGGCTTCGAAGCGATTCTGGTCCACCATCCGGCGTCTCAGGGGGGGAAAGCGGTCTGCCACCAACACTGTTTACAGTGGGGATGGTGTGCTGCTGACCTCGACGCGGGACGTTTTGGGTCGGTGGATGGAATACTTCGAAGACCTCCTCAATCCCACCGGCACGCCTTCCAATCTGGAAGCAGGGTTTGGGGACTTGGGGTCGGGCTCTCCAATCTCTGGTGCCGAGGTCACCGAGGTCGTTAAAAAGCTCCTCGGTGGCAAGGCTCCGGGGGTGGATGAGATTCGACCGGAGTTCCTCAAGGCTCTGGATGTTGTGGGGCTGTGTTGGTTAACGCGGCTCTGCAATATTGCGTGGACATCGGGGGCAGTTCCCTTGGATTGGCAGACCGGGGTGGTGGTCCCCCTGTTTAAAAAGGGGGACCACAGGGTGTGTTCCAACTACAGGGGGATCACACTTCTGAGCCTCCCTGGTAAGGTCTATTCAGGGGTTCTGGAGAGGAGGGTCCGACGGATAGTCAAACCTCAGATCCAGGAGGAACAATGCGGTTTTCGTCCTGGCCGTGGAACACTGGACCAGCTCTACACCCTCAGCAGGGTCCTGGAGGGTGCGTGGGAGTTCGCCCA
This sequence comes from Valencia hispanica, assembly GCA_963556495.2. Taxonomy (NCBI): domain Eukaryota; kingdom Metazoa; phylum Chordata; class Actinopteri; order Cyprinodontiformes; family Valenciidae; genus Valencia; species Valencia hispanica. The sequence continues at coordinate 11,107,117 of OY747704.1, forward strand.
ACCGGTCTACATGTGTTTTGTGGACTTGGAGAAGGCGTTCGACCGTGTCCCTCGGGGGGCCCTGTGGGGGGTGCTCCGGGAGTATGGGGTACCGGGCCCCTTGATACGGGCTGTTAGGTCCCTGTACGACCGGTGCCAGAGTTTGGTTCGCATTGCCGGCATTAAGTCGGGCTTGTTTCCGGTGAGAGTTGGACTCCGCCAAGGTTGCCCTTTGTCACCGATCTTGTTCCTAACATTTATGGACAGGATTTCTAGGCGCAGCCAAGGCGTTGCGGGGATCCGTTTTGGTGGCCTCAGGATCGGGTCTCTGCTTTTTGCAGATGATGTGGTCCTGTTGGCTTCATCGGAGCGTGATCTACAGCTTTCGCTGGAGCTGTTCGCAGCCGAGTGTGAAGCGGCTGGGATGAGAATCAGCACCTCCAAATCCGAGGCCATGGTCTTGAGCCGGAAAAGGGTGGGGTGCCTCCTCCGGGTCAGGGATGGGGTCCTTCCCCAAGTGGAGGAGTTTAAGTATCTGGGGGTCTTGTTCACGAATGAGGGAAAAATGGAGCGGGAGATCGATAGACGGATTGGTGGGGCATCTGCAGTTATGCGGGCGCTCTACCGGTCTGTCGTGGTGAAGAGAGAGCTGAGCCAAAAGGCGAAGCTCTCGATTTACCGGTCGATCTACGTTCCTACCCTCATCTATGGTCACGAACTCTGGGTGGTGACCGAAAGAACGAGATCACGGATACAAGCGGCTGAAATGAGTTTCCTCCACAGAGTGTCTGGGCTCTCCCTTAGAGATAGGGTGAGAAGCTCAGTCATCCAGAGGGGGCTCAGAGTAGAGCCGCTGCTTCTCCACATCGAGAGGAGTCAGTTGAGGTGGCTCGGGCATCTGGTCAGGATGCCTCCTGGACGCCTCCCTGGTGAGGTGTTTCAGGCACGTCCCACCGGGAGGAGGCCCAGGGGAAGGCCCAGGACACGCTGGAGGGACTATGTTTCTCGGCTGGCCTGGGAGCGCCTTGGGGTTCCTCCCGAGGACCTGGAACAAGTGGCTGGGGAGAGGGAAGTCTGGGTCTCTTTGCTTAGGCTGCTGCCCCCGCGACCCGACCCCGGATAAGCGGAAGAAAATGGATGGATGGATGGATGGACTTCATTAATAGAATCTAGTCCTCCAAATTATAATTTCTTAAGCGAGAACAGAAAACACAAACGAGGCGGAGGTGTAGCCACCATCTTTCACAACTCAATGAACTTTAAAAAGGTAACCCTGGGCACGTTTGATTCGTTTGAATACCTAGCCACGCAGATAAATGAGCCTAACAAAGCGTTATTTCTAAGTTTATATAAACCACCAAAACTTAACTCTAACTTCTTTAATGATTTCAATGACCTTCTTTCTGTAATATGTATCGACTATGACCAACTAATCATCGTGGGGGACTTTAACATCCATACCGACAACCCCCAAGATAGACAAGCAAAAACGTTAGATGACACTCTCCACAACTTCGGACTGATCCAGCATGTCAAACAACCAACACAATAGAGGACACACTCTGGACTTAATTATCAGCCAAGGTTTAAATATTTCTGACATCTCTGTAATTAATATAGCATTATCTGACCATTTCTGTATTTTCTTTCAAAGTACCATCTCTGCTAAATTATCCAGCCACAGTAAGACCACTATAAAAAAGCGTTTTCTAGGGGACAGTTCAGTAGAAACCTTTAAACGTATTTATCCTTCCACCACATCCCCCTCATCTCCCAACTCAAACTCAGTAAATAAGTTGGTAGATAATTTCCTTGCAAAAATCTCAGACATCATGGATTCCATTGCTCAAACTAAAGTGAAAGTAGTCTCAGGTAGAAAGAAGTCTCCGTGGACACGTAATCCACTGGTACGTAGTGAAAAAAGAGAGTGTCAACGAGCCGAGAGAAAATGGCGGAAAACTCGACTCCAGGTTCACTGTGAGATCTACAAAGAGAGACTGAATAGATATCAGCTAACTATAAAAGATGCTAGGGAATCGTTCTTTTCTGAAATCATCAACAGAAACATTAATAACGCACTCTATTTGCAACAGTGGAAAGACTAACTAATCCTTTAGTGACAGTAGCCCCCGAACTAAACTCTACCAGGGCCTGCAATGAATTATCCAGCTTTTTCACTGAAAAGATTCTAACAATTAGACGGTCAATCTGTACCTCAATATCGAACCCACAACCAGTGCCATCCCCAATCAACAACAATGTAGAGAAAATGTCTGAATTCCACGAATTAAACCAGAACAGCCTTGAAAAAATCATTATCCAATTAAGCTCCTCCTCCTGCTGTCTTGATATCCTACCCACAGCTTTTCTAAAGAAGGTTCTTCCTGTTATTGGTTCTGATCTTGTTCAAATAGTAAACTCATCACTGCTATCAGGTGTCTTCCCTCAGGCTTTAAAAACAGCAGTTATTAAACCACTGCTAAAGAAGAAAAATCTGGACAACACGTTAATGCAGAACTACAGGCCAATCTCTAATCTCCCATTCATCAGTAAGATTATTGAAAAAGCTGTGTTTCAGCAGTTAAATGGCTTCATAACAATGACAAACCGTTTTGATGCTTTTCAGTCTGGTTTCCGCGCTCACCATAGCACCGAGACTGTCCTCGTCAAAGTATTTAATGACATCCGCATAAATACAGACTGTGGAAGAACCACAGTGCTGGTTCTGTTGGACCTCAGTGCAGCATTTGACACTGTTGATCATGATATTTTATTGGAACGACTGGAGAGCTGGGTCGGACTCTCTGGTACAGTACTTGGCTGGTTCGAGTCTTACCTAAAGAACAGGGACTTCTATGTTTCAATAGGAAACTTTTCATCAGAACGAACAGAAATCACATGTGGGGTGCCCCAGGGCTCCATCCTGGGGCCCCTCTTATTTAATATCTACATGCTCCCACTAGGGAAGATTATAGCGACCAATAACATTAGCTACCATAACTACGCAGATGACACTCAGCTCTACATTACAATGTCACCAGGTGACTCTGAACCCATTCAAACCCTAAATCAATGCATTGACCAAATAAATGGATGGATGTGCCATAACTTTCTCCAGCTGAATAGAAACAAAACTGAAGTGATTATTTTTGGACCCAAGGAGGAACGATCAAGAGTCAGCACACAGCTTCAATTAATACAGCTAGAAACTACTGATCAGGTTCGTAACCTAGGTGTAGTAATGGACTCAGACCTGAACCTCCAGGGTCACATAAAGGCAATAACAAGGTCAGCATTCTATCACCTGAAGAACATCTCTAGGATTAAAGGACTCATTTTGCAACACGACCTAGGAAAACTCATCCATGCGTTTATCTTTAGTCGGATTGATTACTGCAACAGCATCTTCACAGGTCTGCCTAAAAAGTCAATCAGACAGCTGCAGCTGATCCAGAACGCTGCCGCTCGCGTCCTCACTAGAACCAGGAAAGTAGAGCACATCACCCCAGTTCTTAAGTCCTTACACTGGCTCCCTGTAGCTCAGAGAATAGACTTTAAAATACTTTTACTAGTTTATAAATCATTACATGGCTTAGCACCAAAATATGTTGAAGACCTGTTGTCATGGTACCAACCACCAAGGCCACTCAGGTCCTCCAACTCTAGCCTACTAAACATCCCTAGACTCAGAACTAAACATGGAGAAGCAGCTTTCAGTTTCTATGCTCCCCTTATCTGGAACGGACTTCCTGATGAGTGTAGAGCTGCTGAAACTCTGAACTGCTTTAAATCGAGACTAAAAACCCATCTGTTTAGAATTGCCTTTGAGTAAATGCTTGATGTTATATGTACGAAATGTGTTCATGCTCTCTTGCTTTTTTTTTTCTCTTGCTTTATTGTGTATCATGTGTAATGTGTGTTTCTTTTATGTGTTTCTTTTAAAACACCAAATCATGTAAAGCACCTTGAATTACCCTGCTGTTGAAAGTGTGCTATACAAATAAAATTGCCTTGCCTTGCCTTGCCTTGCCTTGCCTGTGTTTGACAAATCTGGCAGCTTCTTTAAAATTTTCGTTTAGACCTACTAACTAGTGTGTTGTCTTTGCATACTAGCCTTATACATGCTCATTTTAATTTATGTAGAAAAATTGAAACCATGCCAGTCTTAAATTACAAATCAAGCACTTTATTTGAATGGCTACTTTTCAGGCTCATAGTTGTCTTAATTTATTTAAATGTGATGACAAAGGACATTTTGTGATGACCTGAATTATGTTTTATAATATCTCAGCAAGCAATGCATCATCAAGACTGTGGCTTGTAGATGTTGTAGATGTTGATGAAAGCCTTTTACCCTTGCACAGTTAACCATATGCAGTGCACCCATCCATATAATGCACATTGCACACATGATTTGGTTATATGAAGATAAGATGATTGTAGAAGTGACACTGATCTGTGTTTTTGTTTATTTTTTTAAAGAAATGGCAGAGCCGAAAACAAATCCAGTGTGGCAGCATTTTACTGAGCCTACTCCAGGTAAGGCTCGCTGCAACATCTGCAAGATATTGGTGAGCATGGGAGCTGAAAAGGCAAAGACGAAAAATACTTCAAATATGTGGAGCCACTTGAAACGTCACCACCTTGAGGCCTATAATGAAGCATAAAAAGAAAAGGATTATCAAGCAGCAGCTTCTACTTCTGCAGCCAGTTCAACACAGCCAAATATTGTACAGATGTTCGATGCCCAAATGAAATGGGGTAATTCTGACACCAGGTCCAAAAAAGTTGATCTTGCCATAGTTGAGATGATTGCCACAGACAACCAGCCATTTACAGTTCTCTCTGGTGTTGGTTTTAAAAGGTTGGTGACATTGCTGGAGCCCAGATACTCCCACAAAACAGAAAAGTACGATCGCACTGACCTCTTTGAAGATGTTCACACAAAAGTAGAGAACAAGATCAATGACCTGGTCACGTCAGAAAATGCAGGCCCCTATTTGGCATTTACAACGGATTGTTGGTCTGGTGACACAGAATCCCTAGTGAGCCTGACTTGTCATGTCATTGACAGTGACTGGGAATTGCTGTGGTTCTTTAAATTACCACCCCGAGTTCTAAAAGACTCCCTAGTACACTCTAAGCTATAAAATAATAAAGTATTCAAGCCAAAGAAGAGGCAACGAAATCAACTAGTTTTCACTGTTGCAACAGGAGAACATTACAGCTCAATACAGAACTCCGGTCTGCTCCTGCAGCTGCCCAGTCATGGTCTGGAAAATGTTCTGGGGTCCTGAGCTCTGCAGGCTAGTTTTATTTCATCTTGCAGGGTGCTAACATTTTACATCATGACACATTAATATCAAATCTTAGAACACAGTGGTTAATGAAATATTTGGAACCTTGAACAATCGCAGAAATAAGGGAGCAATGGAACACTCCGTTCTGAACCCTCCTCCCTCCCCTATCTCTGCACTACATATTCTCATGATGGTTGCATACTCCAACGGCCTTGGCCTTTATTTATGCACAACTAAGCAACATAGAACTATATTACTATAAGCATTATTATTTGATTAAAACAATTTACATTGACATATTACAGAATGGAAACAAATTGTCCTCAATGTCAAAGCCATGCATGGCTCTCACACAGGTGAATATATCAGCGAGGTGTTCCTCAGTCTGCTGAGGCACTGGGACATCGACACAGAGAAAGTTGTGCTTGTGCTTTGCGATAGTGGCGCCAATATGATTAAAGGGATGAGGCTTACACTTCAGCTGGTGGTAAATGACGGGATCAACAGTCAGCGAGCAGTGATGGATATTGTTGCAGAATTAAAGTCTTGTGGGCCCCCTTTTCAACCATTCAATACTGGCCAAACAGGGTTTGAAGGACATTCAAAAAGAGCCTGACCTCCCTCAGCACAGAATAATCCAGTCGGTACCAACAAGCTGGAACTCCACTCTTCACATGTTGGAGAGCATGCCGGAGCAGAAACGGGAACTCACTGTATATGCAGGGGAACATGGAAAGTTGTCAATCTTAACAGCAGATCAGTGGACTCTTGTGGGCAATTTGATTGACACACTGAGCCCGCTTGAACAGGTTACACTGGAAATGAGCAGATCAGACTCCTAAATATCATGCATTATTCCCAGCATCAAAGTCCTAAAAATGCTTCTTGAAGTTGAGGGTGCAAAAGCAAGGGGCATCAAAACACTCCGTGACACCATGCTGGACAGTTTAAAGGCAAGGTTCGAAAAAGCAGATGAGACCAAATGCTTGGTCCTCGCAACACTGCTCGATCCTCGTTACAGGGGTCATGCCCTGGCACCAGGCACACTGAGCAATGCAAAAGACTAGATGAAGGATGAGCATGCCACTCTGTCTGAGGCTAAGAAACAGAAAAGGGCTTCCTCAGAAGATCAAGGCCCGGATCCTAAACGAATAAGGGTGGAGGGAGAAGAGGAGAAAGACGCTAGTCCGTCTGACATGCTTGAACAGATGTATGCCAGCCTTCTGGGGGCACACGGACCAACCTCTGAGGAGACTGATGATGAGGAAGAGCAGCTTTTCACTCAGCAGCTGGACCAATACCTATGGGGGCCATTGATCGACAGACAGACGGGCCAACCACTTGCATGGTGGAAACAAAATGCATCCCGCTTGCACCTTCTGGCACCACTCGCAAGAAAATTTCTCACTCCACCCCCCTCCTCTGTTCCCAGTGAGAGGGAATTCAGTGAGGTCAGCCAGATATACGAAAAAAAGAGGAATAGGCTGACAGGAGAAAATGCAGAGCGTCTCTGTTTCCTCCATTACAACCTGCAGCTCCTAAACTGGGAGTACTAAGAACTTTCAATGAGGGGCATATTATGCACAGTTCTGTTTTGGTTGTTTTTTGTTCAGTATTGCTGTTTACATTTTCCTTATCTTAGGAAAGCCATTTGCTCTACAAGAGATTAAGTTAAGTGCACTAAAACTTAGACCTAAGCATTAAATGACTAGGATGTAAATAGTTGGTTACTATTAAAATTAAGTATAGTACACTGTGTACTTCATTATGCTTCTTACGTGTTTCTACTGTGTGCAATAATGTAATTATTTTATTTATGCTTAAATATTTATTTTCAGAATTTTAATTACGCAGTTTTTCAGCACTGAATCCTTTTTTTACTTGTTCTACCTCAAATGTTTTCATATTTGTTAAAAAAAAGTATCTACTTGTTCTACCTCACATGTTTTTATATTTGTTAAATATTGTTTATCTACTTGTTCTTACTTGCTCTACCTAACCTGTTTTTATATTTGTTACTTACTTGTTCCACCTCACCTATGTTTACAATTTGTTAAATATTGTTTTAAAGTTCAATAAATGTTAAATTGGGACTTGTAGCATTTGTTATCATCATTGTTTTTATTATGAAAATTGAGGGAGCAGAATCAATATCGGCTCCAAATATCGGCTTAAGAAAATCAGCAGTCCGTATCGGTCATCGGCTAAGGCTGATCAAAAGAAATCGGTATCTGCACTAAAAAATCCATCTCAGTTGATCCCTACTGTCCACGTGGTAGGCCACAGCTTTATCTAACAGACAAGGAACAATGGAGTTAACCTTTCAGCTAACAGACCCGCTAACGCAGGTCGGACCGAGCCCGACTCTGCCGACCAGGTGATCAGAGTGCAAGAGACAGAGAAAAACAAGGAAGAGAAAGAAAGAAAGTGTGGGATCCACTCAGGATAAAAACCAGTTTAAAATACAGCAAATAATACTGCTCAAACTTATGCATACTGCGACGCTAAATAAGCCAACAGGTTCAGCGCCTAAAAACACTTTAAACCAACAATGAACGAGATCTAACTCGTTAAGAACTCTATTTTCCTTATTTATCTGCTCAGACACAAGATTAACATAAATGAGCCGGTTCAGTCCTTCTTTGTTGTCGAGGGAGGTCGAGTCCAAAGATAGGGGAGCAAAATGTGTCCGTAGCTGAGCAAGAAAAGGAGAGTTAGGACCTTCACAGGATATTTAGGACCGTGTGTCCCAACTGTGGCATCTGTAGCAATTAAAATATCGTTAAAAACTTTCACTAGTGCAGTTTCAGTACTATGACTATTAAAACCAGACTGAAACACCTCAAGAATGTAAAAGCTATCTAAATAAGTCTGGAGTTGGATAAAAACAATTTTTTCCAAAATTTTGGAAAGGAAAGGAAGCCTAGGCATTGGTCTAAAATTGGACAAAACTGAAGGGGTCCATACCAGGTTTTTTGATAAGTGGTTTTATAATTGCAACAGTAGAAACACATTCATTTAAACCCTCCTTACACAGCGGAGTTCCTAAAAATTCAGCACTTAGAGAACTTAAAATCGTATGCCGCTGCACCAGAGCACACAGAGTGACAGGTTAACAGAGAAATTAAATATCAAAGAGAATGGGACTGTGATCAGAAAACACCGTTTCAGAAACCACTAAATTTGATACAGACAGTCCATATGACAGTACAAGATCGAGGGTATGACCATGTTCATGGGTAGGACCAGTTACAAATTATTGCAAATTAAATGAATCAATAATATTTAAAAACTCTCTGACTAGTGGATTCTCAGGACAACAAACATGTATGTTAAAATCAGCGACAATCAGAAGCCTGTCATACTTGGGTACAATTTGTGACAGAAAGTCTGAAAAGTCTTTGAGAAAATCCTTGTTTTGCTTTGGTGGTCTGTACACCACAGCACAAAGCACAGGTGGATTTCGACCCAGCTCAAACAAGTTTGCTTTGAAAGCAAGAAAAAGATCCTGGTATCAGATTCAGAATCAGAAAGGGTTTATTGCCAAATGTTGGGCAGGTTTACAACATTAGGAAATTGCTGCAGTACTTTGTGTAAACATACGGTAAAAAAGACAAACGCTTAAATAAAAATATAATGTGCTAAACAGATTAATATATACATGAGTGCAGTTAACGATCGGTGCAAATCAGACAGGTGCAAAAAAAACACAATGTGGGTCATGTGACAGAAACAGAGCAGGTGGTGGGAACAGTCTTAGGGATATTGTTCATGAGTCCAACAGCAGAAGGGAAGAAACTGCTCTTACGGCGAGAGGTTCTGGTTCAAATGGACCTGAGGGGAGCAGGTCAAACTGTCTTGGTCAGGGTGAGAGGGGTTAGCTGTGATCCGACCTGCACGCCCCAGTGTCCTTGAGGTGTACAGGTCCTGCAGAGATGGGAATCTGCAGCCAATCACCTTCTGAATTCCTCAGCTACCTCAGTAAGTACATCCTCTGTTGGGCCTTCTTTATGACGTAGGTGATGGTGGGCTCCCACTTGAGGTCCTTGGTGATGGTGACACCCAGGAAGCAGATTGAGTCCACAGTGGTGATGGGGGTGTCAGTCAGGAGGATGGGGGGGGGGGGCTGTGTGCTTCCACTGTCTTCTGACCGTTCAGTAAGTACCAGGTTCTTGCACCAGGACACCAGAGGTTCAGCCCCCATCCTGTAGGCAGACTCATCCCCGTCCGAGATGAATCCAATAACGGTGGTGTCATCTGCAAACTTAAATAGCTTGACAGACTGGTGGTTGGAGGTGCAGCAGTGCGTGTACAGGGAGAAGAGCAGAGGAGAATAGTAAGCTCAGTGCAACAGGTGTTCTTTTTAAAAACAGTTGCAGTATCACCACCTCAACCAGACAATCTTGGATTATAAAAAAAAAAGCAGCCAGGTGGGACAAGCTCAGAAAAATCATTAGACTCACCAGCACCAACCCAAGTCTCAGTCAAGCAAAGAAGGTCCAGTCCCTGGGAGTCTTTTAAAAGTCTTTTTAAAATGATGTTTTTATTTGAAAAGGATCTGGCATTAATAAGAGCGATCCTAGTGAATGAAAGGTCCAAGCCATCCTTTGCCCTGGAGGCACGGTCCACAACCCGCAAGTTCGAGTGGACGATTCCACGACGATAAAGCCAAAAGAGACAAAGACTAGGTGACAGGGTTTTTTCCACCGACCCAACAACCGGTATCAGGCAGGACTGCGAAGTATCCAGAAGTTTTAGATAAGATGACAGAGTGCCGAAATCATCCACTTCCACAGTGGCCAAGGAAGAATGCAACAGGCCAGTCTTCAACTTCACTAGCCGACAGCCACGTCTCCCCCGGCGTCTGTGACGTTTCCTTCACCCAGATGCACACAGGTATGCTGGTACACCACAAAGGTGCAGTAAACAAAGTTTTAAGTCCATCTCGGTTAAATCCCACCAATTCTCCGATATAATGTCTATTATCCAGCAACATCTGGCCTTTATACACCAATCGAGAATTGATACCGCTCATTAAAATTAAAATTAAAAACTCAGTCAATAGCAGAGCTGGCAGCGATAGACGGCAGGCTATGCACACCGGCACCATCTTTTTCAACCGTGTCTGTGTTCTCATTTATTCTGCTCACTGCTGCTGCACAAGAGAACACATTCCCTCCATTCTAAACAGACTTCTCTGATCTGTCTGATCTAAGGTACAAGACCCTGAAAAACAATTAATAATCCTTAAACCTCTTCAAATTTTGCCACATTTCAACCACAACATATTTTAGTGAGATTTTACTATGGTAAAACAACAAAAAGAAGCACATGTTAGTGAGGTAAAGGGGAAATGATGAATGGTGTTCAAAATGTTTAATAGCATTACAGTTTTTTTTTTCAACTGTTTACGTGCAATTTTGAAAACAGGGTTCATTTTTTCAGTATATAATCACAATTATCCAAACACCACACTCAATTTGCATAATTCCTAGATTGTTTGCAAAGTGACAGACTTCAAGTCAAAACATATACACATATTTGTGAAAGTGCAATTAGTTTTAATTTAACTAACATAGTCCTCAATGATCAGACACTATTGCAGCCAGTTTCACACTGTTGTGATAAATAAAAAACATATTTGTAAAAAAAACTAATTTTAGTAAATAGCATGCTGAAAAAAACTGTTCTATTGGATTCAGGAAGGGGGAGTGTGGGGGAAGGTATAACACTTCAAATTCAGGGTGCTCATAGAATCAATTCTGGAATGAGACATTGTCCCAAACGACAATTTACCGCATGTGGTCCACTTGGTTTAATGCTGTGACAATCTCGTGCAATCTGTCAAGAAATGCAAGTATTAGATTTGCATTATAGGGCCCCAGATTTGCATGGTGGTGGAGGACCCCATTTTGTGTAATAGCAGTGCAAAGGGTAATGTTACCCCCTCACTGCCCTGGTACATTGAAGATTGCCTTGTGTTTAATTACATTTCTCTGTCTTCTAATTGTTTTCGCAAGGTTAAATCCAGCCTCATCCACATATGTAAATTCATGCTGAATTTCGGCAGCATCCATTTGCGAGACTCTCTGAAACACAGTAAAAAACAATAGGATGCCATTCAATATCTATTGCACAGTCTTTTTTTGTGCCAGAACATTATGAGCAGTGCACAATACCACACCATAGCAAGAGATTAACAATACACAGTGGCGGAGTGGCAATCGGGCCGGCTGAAGGATTTACCAGCGGATCACATTTCAAGCAGCCGCGAGGCGAACGCGACCGGCCTGAATCTGATCTTATCAAAATCCAATGATGATATTAATTTAATCGCGAATAGCGGCCATTTCCTCCCATTTAAGGTACCTACTTTAGATGCCCAATCAGTATTTATATCAGTCGTTCACTCTCTATATCTTAGTCATAGTTTTATCTTGCAGAACATTCATGGTCACAGATTAAAAAAATTAAAACTATTTGATTTGTTTGTTTGTTATTGAATTTCCTCTTGGGAATCAATAAAGTATCTATCTATCTATATATCTAATGTAGAATGGAGCAAAGCCTCTTGGGAATTGGGAATGCGTTTATCCAATGAACCGATTGCGCTTGAAGGATACTGCGCATGTGTACGCAGCATGGTGAGAGTATGTCCACTGACCAATCATAAACCTTTTTCGGTTCATTTCATCCACTCACAAACAAAGTTTTTTGGTAGTTTATATATGGTACTTTATATATATAAGTATAAGTATATAAGTATATATATATATATATATATATATATATATATAAGACTCTTTCAACGGGAATTAAGGCAGAAGCTTGTCTGTACTACGCTGCATCTCACACCGGTGGTGCATTCAAGGAACGTTCGAAATGTATGGTGAGTTCCAAAACGTAGGACATTTAAAACTTATGACAAAAATCCCCCACTGAAAATAATACCATAAGCAATAAACTTCTGTTTAATGGCAGTTGGCAAGAAACATTTGATGCATGCTAAATATGCCCTACTTATTTTTACAAAGTACTAAAAAACAAACAAGTATATTCTCTATTATTCAAATTGAGGTGAGATAGGTACCAGCCCCCCCGGCAACCCTGCATTAGGATGGACGGGTATAGAAAATGGATGGATGGATGGATGGAGGTATTTATGTCATTGTGTGGATGTCGATTGTGGTATAGCCCTGTGAGTGAGACTGTTTCACCCTGATTTGGTTGAATGCACTGCACAGAATGATAGTGGAGACAGGGCCGGCTCTACAGGTGGGCAAGGGTGGGCAATGCCCACCCAAACAGAGTGCCTTCCCACCCAAATAAAAATACAAGGAAACGAATGTGACGTAGCTTAGTCTTCCAATTAAATGGTATAAAACATAGCAGGACATATCTACACTTTTGATTGGACGTGCTGTAGATATATAGCTAAAGCTTAATACTGAATTTAATATAACTTACATAGAATATAATTTAGCCTAAGCTTAATAAAGAATAGAGTGTAACTATAATGTATAGCCTAATGTTATTAACAATATATTATATAGCTAAAGCCTGATATTGAATATGATGTGACTATAATGTAATTTATAACATGATATAACAATAGTATAGTACCTAATATATTTACTGACCCATAATATATATTTTAACACATAGATAGATAGATACTTTATTGATCCCCAAAGGGAAATTCATGCAACCATCCATAGTTCCTTTCCCCAAATGTATACAAATGTTATATTTCAGCTTCTGTTTATTAATGGAAAACCCATAAAAGCTTTAAACCTACAATTTATTGTCAATAATGTGCATTTGTCTATTGCCATCTAGTGGTCAGGGTTCATATATCCGGTAAGTCCTTCCAAAATGCGTAGTCACAAAGAAACAACATAATCTGGGTCTTCATCCAGGGGGTTGGGGGGGAGGGGGTCTGGTCCAGTCAGAATTTTCCCTGTGGATTTTAGTGCCCCACTCCGCCCCTGACAATACATACCCCCACATATTAATTCAATTCAATTCAATTCAGTTTATTTATATAGCGCCAATTCACAACAGATGTCATCTCAAGGCACTTAACAAGAAGTCATTTCAATACATTTATACAAACATTCCAATCAGTTAAAAAGTTTCCTATTTAAGGAATCCCAGCAGATTGCGTCAGTCATTGGCGTGAGGTTGGGCAGATTTCCAACCACAGCAATCCTTCAGCAATCCCTCATACTGAGCAAGCATGTAGCAACAGTGGAGAGGAAAAACTCCCCTTTAACAGGAAGAAACCTCCAACAGAACCAGGCTCAGTAGGAGCGGCCATCTGCCACGACCGTCTGGGGGTTTGAGAAGACAGAGCAGAACACAGAAGGAACAGAAGATCCGATATAAGAGAACTTTCTATGTTACAGAAAGTAAAAAGTTGATAACAGGACACAGTGGATGTTCAATTACTGAGAGGATCATCCCAGTCGATGACCCCCGTCCAACAGGGCATTGCAGCCAAGCAGGATACCAGACCAGGTGTATCTTCGATGGGGAGAAAAACACTGAGAGAAAACAAAGTTAACAGTCGAAATAACAGAATGTACTGTAATACAACTGGAGAGTCGTAAGAGAAAAGGAAGTAGCAGAGTGAAGAAGGAGTGCGCAGATGTTTCTCTCTCTCTGCATTTCTGTCAAATGGTACCCGATACAGTTGCTTTATGTATATTTGATTTCTCTTGAGGATTTGACCTAATGTTGACAGAAAGACTCATTGGATGTTATTGAAAATATGGTCATCATTGATGATATTGGCTTGGATTCCTCAAAGCCTGATGCAATTACTGGTCAAAACTATGTTCACCCCTGCACTCTTGTGCACGAGTGAACATAGGGCCCCTTCCACATTGGTGTCCCCGACCCTCAATCCTATGTAAAAAAAACAACATGAAAAATACACATGCACCGTACTGTTAAATGTCCCAAACAATAACCCTAACAATCTTCCTCTACCTAGGCCTCTTCCTCTATCTCCTTCTTCTCTTACTCTACCCCCTTGATCTTCTCTTTGAGCTCCCCCTCTCATTCTCACTCTTCTTCTTCTTCTAGCTCCTACCATTTTTGTTGAAGACAGGTGAACTCACATGCTACCTTTTATAGCACACCTGAGTGCTGCATTTTCAAATTAGCACATAGGTGCTTCCACACCTGGTGGATGTGATTATCCGATTCGTTCATTAGTTTGGTCATTGGCAATCCGGGGCTTTGTGAGGACAAGGTAGTAACCTCACAATCCTTATCTGTGTCTAAGGTGTGAAAATGTGTGTTGAGATTTTTAAATCACTGTGTGTAATGTTTTGCAAAAAGGCTGCAGCAGACGTTGTGTTTAATGTGCAAATCTGTGCAATTGCACATTGGAGTGGAATTTAGCAAATTTGCAAATTGTGTGGACATTTTTATTTTAGTGTGTTAACAATCGTAAAAAAACTGTATTTGCTTTACCTGCAGACTGAAATCGTGTTTATGCTTCTTTGTAAAATAGCTTAACCTCGGTCAGATTGGATGGAGAGCTTGTATAAAGATGAGTTTTCAAGCCTTCACATGGATTCTCTATTGAATTTTATTTATACATGTTAAATGCTTTGATATAAACCATTCCACTGTAGCTCTGGCTGTGCGTTTGTCCTACTGAAAGGTGAACAGTAATTGACTTGCTACAAACCTTCAGAAGTCAGGCAGCCTATCAAGCACATTCTGAAAAATGTCTTCCTTTGAACTCCTGTTTCTTTCTGTCTTCTATGTGTTTGTTTAATTTCTTCTGGTGTTTTCCTTGTAGCTTTTTCTCTTTTCTTGTGGTATCCAGGAAGGTTCAGCGTCCCAAAATGCATTCCACATCTCAGGGGCTCACCCATTTCATCTCCAACAAATATTTCATTTGCATCTAATTTAATGGTGCCATTCCAGA
The DNA here is from genome assembly GCA_963556495.2 of Valencia hispanica. Taxonomy (NCBI): domain Eukaryota; kingdom Metazoa; phylum Chordata; class Actinopteri; order Cyprinodontiformes; family Valenciidae; genus Valencia; species Valencia hispanica. The sequence continues at coordinate 11,122,342 of OY747704.1, forward strand.
GTTTTACAGCCTCTGGCTGATTTTAAAGCCTGACTTACAAAGGAAGCAGCCATTAGCTTTGTCATGAAATGAGTGTACCAGATGCAGGTGCCAATTCTGAGTCCATTAAAACACTGATGTCTGACTTTTATACCATAATATCAAAACAACAATTGCAATCATAAAATATATAAGCTATAACCTCAACAACAAGAAATGAGACACCTCTTTTCTTTTTCAAATGGTTTCTAATTAGGCTGCTCAGGCAGTGTTCACTAAGCCGATGCGTTGGTGCTCTGATCAAAAGGAAATCTGACTGTTGACTGACTGGTACTCTAATGATGAAGTTAATTTTAGTTTTGAGCTAAAATATAAAACAGAGGAATCTGAGAAAATCGAAATCAGATGTAAGAGAAATTTGCGTTATTTCTGTTATGTTGAGTTTATTTGATCCTAACAAGACATTTGAACAGTTTGGGTCAATTTTTCTCAGATTATTTGGACTTTAAAGTGTTTTATAGTAGACCAGCTGTTTTCTGGGGTTTTTATGGACATAAACTGATCTGAAACTTTAATCACAGACTTATATCCACAGACATAATCTGAAAGCTTTCATTTACATTGATATTGTTTCTGTGTAGGTACATGTGTTTGGTGATTACATGCAGCCCTGTGGTAGGATGTTTTAAAATTTTTTTGAATATGAGATGACTTTCTTTAGAAGTTGAAGTGTAAGTTAGTCAAACGAACACATTACACCCAACCCTCTGAACCTCCATTCCCTCATCCATCAGAAAGTCAAATTAACTCCCCTCCTTCAAGAATAAACTAAAAACCAACCTTTTCAAACTGATCCCCACACAAATTACATCTCAGACATCTTTCATCAATTAGGAGTGGCGGTATTACTTTTTAAAATAATTTAAACCATTAACTTTATAATAAAAACATATATTACAGTGTGTGATGATTCATTTAGGCTCATTTAGGCATTCATTTAAGCTTGCTGCTGACTGCTGAAGGAGGAGCAGCCTCTCCTGGTCTCTCCTGATCCCTTGCTTTATTCTCTTTTCTGTTTGCTTTTCTTGTTTTCTTTTCTTAGCTTTTGCCTTTGTTACTTTATGCACCCAGCCCCTGGAGTTACTGTATTGGACCGGATCTCTTCTTGGATTACTTTTTGATGGACTGTGGATTATCAACATGGCATTTTGCTCAAATGTGGATTTTGAGAAACTGTTCCAGAGAATTGAAGACATTGAGATGAGATTACGTCGTCTGGAAATTAATTTTTGATCTCAGCACTGGTTATGGAAACAACAAAACTTTACTGATGACTACACACAGGGAGGAACAACCTGGCAGTCCGCTGTTACATCAGTCTAACCGTGTCGCAGAGAAAACACAGGATAACGCTACTCCCTCAGCCAACAGGCGCTTAACGGGAAGAACACCCCACTGTGATGAACACTGGTCGGCTTTATAGCACGCGGAATCATCAACCCCTGCCTGTTCTCTTAGGAAGAAAAAACTAAAGAAACTCCAGCACAGGGAAAGCTCTGAACCCATGACTGCCGCCTCTGCTAAATGGAAACAAAAGAGGTTTCAACCCAAAACAGGAGATATTACTCCACCTGGAATCCCGCTAAAAAACAAATTGCAACACTGAGTTCCCTGAAAGATGACGCAGCCCCCGGGACCAGTCAAAGCCACCAGGAGAAACCCAGCCACATTAAACAGACACATAAGAAAGTAAGAGCACCCCCCCAGCAAAGATTGTTATCATACAAGACAGATCAATTAATGGAATTGAGGCTTTTTGTAGCAAGAAAACCAGAGTTTATAGCTGCTACAAAAATACAGTAAGAGAAATATTTAAAAAATCCATAAAATTTTTGACCAATATCCTATGCTGGGAAAGCTAATTATTCATGCTGGTGCAGCAGATATAGTGATGAGACAATCAGAGATTCTGAAGAGAGACTTCTCTGATCTCCTACAGAGACTTGATGGACTTAACGTAAACATCTTCATCAGCGGTCTAGTCCCTGAAGGGAGTGATAAAAGATTTAGCAGACTCCGCATGCTCTATAAATAGTTGAAGAAACAATCAGCTGAGAAATAGTTCACATTTATTAATAATTTCAAAATATTTGGAAGTGCAACCCATCTGTTCAAAGAAAACCAACATTATCTTAACAAGGCCAGAGTGAGACTGCTGGCAGCAAATATCTTCTCTTATCAAAATCAGAAAGCAAAACACTTGCTCCGAAAAGCTGACATTGAGGCGCCATGGATACTATCAGAGAACAAACATACCAAGTCATGATGACGCCACAGGCCCTAACAGATGCACAACAATCAGAGATTAAGTCTTCAACTTCCTGTGACTCAGCCACATCAAATGAGTCTCCATTTAGAAACTTTACAGACAGACCGAAAGAGCAAATACAATTTGGGACACAATTAACACCAAAACTTGGACTACACCAAACCCCTGGGACTGGTGTCAATAAGCCTGGGAGCTTCCCCCCACTGATTATTACCGATATTTAATATTTGAGGGAACAGGGCAGTAAATCTACCCCTATCGTCTCCTAGAAGTTGCCCAGCGTCCCGGAGTGTAGCATTCCAGTGCTTATCAGAAGCAGGAAAAATAAACTGTTAACCAAACGCTCTCATATTAAACAAAATCTCAAATTAATAACCTGTCAAAAGGTTCAGCTGCCCATCATCACACTACTTAAGTTAGCTTTATTAAACATTAGGTGTCTATCTGGGAAGTGACTCCTAATATATGACTTTATCACTGAGCATAATTTACATGCCCCTTTTTTATCAGAAACCTGAGTACGTGTAAATAATGAAACATCTGCACTGATAGAATCTACACCCCCAAATTACAATTTCTTAAGCAACAGAAGAAAACACAGACGAGGTGGAGGTGTAGCCACAATCTTTCACAACTGAATGAACTTTAAAAAGGTATCCCTGGGCACATTTGACTCTTTTGAATACTGGCCACACAGATAAATGAGCCTAACAAAGCTTTGTTTCTAAGTTTATATAAATCCCCTAAACTTAACTCTAACTTCTTTAATGATTTCAGCCACCTTCTTTCTGTAATATGTATTGACTATGACCAAGTAATCATTGTGGGGGACTTTAACATCCATACCGACAACCCCCAAGATAGACAAGCAAAAACATTGGATGATAGTCTCCATAACTTCGGCCTGACCCAGCATGTCAAACAGCCAATACACAATCAAGGACACACTCTGGACTTAATTATCAGCAATGCAAGCCAAAGTAAGACCACTGTAAAAAAGTGTTTTCTAGGGGACAGCTCAGTTGAAACTTTTAAATGTATGTACCCTCCCACCACATCTCCCTCATCTCCCAACTCGAACTCAGTAAACAAGCTGGTAGATAATTTCCTTGCGAAAATCTCAGCCATCACTGATTCCATTGCTCCAACTAAAGTGAAAGTAGTCTCAAGTAGAAAGAAGTCTCTGTAGACTAATGATCCACTGGTACGTAGTGAAAAATGGGAATCTCAGCGAGCTGAGAGAAAATGGACCCCAGATTCCCTGTGAGATCTACAAAGAGAGACTAAACAGATATCATTCAACTCTAAAAGATGCAAGGGAATCGTTCATTTCTGAAATCATCAACAGAAACATTAATATCCCGTGGACTTTATTTGCAACAGAGGAAAGAGTAGCTAATCCTTTAGTGACAGTAGCCCCTGTTCTAAATTCGACCAGGGCCTGCAATGAATTTGTCAGCTTTTTTGCTGAAAAGATTGTAACAATTAGAGGGTCAATCTGTACCTCAATATCGAAAACAACTACCAATCCCAAATCAACACCAATATGGAGAAGATGTCTGAATTCCATTCCAATTCCAAAATAAAACTTGAAAAAAATATATTTCCAATTAAGCACCTCCTCTTGCAGCCTTGATATCCTAATTGTTAACTCATCCCTGTTATCAGGTGTCTTCCCCCAAGCTTTGAATACAGCGATTATTAAACTGCTACTAAAGAAGAAGAATCTTGACAACATGTTAATGTAGAACTACAGGCCAATCTCAAATCTTCCATTCCTCAGTAAGATCATTAAAAAAGCTGTTTTTCACCAATTAAATAGCTTCCTAATAACGACAAACCGTTTTGATGTTTTTCAGTCTGGTTTCCGTGCTCACCACAGCACTGAGACTGCCCTTGTCAAAGTATTCAATGACATCTGCATAAATACAGACTGTGGTAGAACCACAATGCTGGTTCTGTTGGACCTCAGTGCAGCATTTGACACTGTTGATCACAAAATACTATTAGAATGACTGGAGAGCTGGGTTGGACTCTCTAGTACAGTACTTGGCTGGCTTGAGTCCTACCTAAAGAACAGAGACTTCTTTGTGTCAATAGGAAACCTTCATCAGAACGGACAAAAATCACATGTAGGGTGCCCATGGGCTCCATCTTAGGGCCTTTCATATTTAATATCTACATGCTCCCACTGGACCAGATTATAGCAACCAATAACATTAGCTACCATAACTACGCGAATGATACTCAGCTGTACATTACAATGTCCCCGGGTGACTTTGAACCCATTCAAACCCTAAATAAATGTATCGACCAAATAAATGAATGGTTGTGCCATAACCTTCTCCAGCTGAACAGAAACAAAACTGAAGTAATTATTTTTGGACCTAAAGAGGAACGATTAAGAGTGAGCACACAGCTTCAATTAATACAGCTAGAAACTACTGATCAGGCCTGAATTCTAGGTGTAGTAATGGACTCAGACCTGAACCTCCAAGGTCACATAAAGGCAATAACAAGATCAGCCTTCTATCACCTGAAGAACATTTCTAGAATTAAAGGACTAATGTCGCAACAGGACCTTGAAAAACTCACCCATGCGTTTATCTTTAGTCGGATTGATAACTGCAACAGCGTCCTCACCGGTCTGCCTAAAAAATTTATCAGACAACTGCACCTGATCCAGAACGCTGCAGCTCGCGTATTCACTAGGGACAGGAAAGAAGAGGACATCGCCCCAGTTCTACAGTCCTTACACTGGCTCCCTGTAGCTCAGAGAATAGATTTCAAAATACCTCTACTAGTTTATAAATCATTAAATGGCTTAGCACCAAAATATGTTGAAGACCTGTTGTCACCGTACCAACCACCTAGTCCACTCAGGTCCTCCAACTCTAGCCTACTAAACATCCCTAGACTCAGAACCAAACATGGAGACGAGTGCAAAGCTGCTGAAACTCTAAACTGCTTTAAATCGAGACTAAAAACGTATCTGTTAAAATTTGCCTTTGAGTAAATGATTGTCATATGTATCAAATGTGTTCATGCTCTCTTGCTTTATTGATGTTTCTCTTGCTTTATTGACTTTTAATTTCCAATGTTATATTCAGTTTTATCTTCTTTTTAATCACCAAATCATGTACAGCACCTGAATCCTTTTCCTTGCTGGCCGAGTAAAAGGTTTGCATCTTTGAAGAAGCATTGGAACCAAATTAATATTCAGTCCGCTGTTTGCTTAGCTGGTGATTATATTCCGGCCAAAGTAAGACTGGCTATCTGAGTAATTGCTTGGGGAATCTATAAATCTTTTAGGATTCCATTTTCTGCAGAGACCCTGTCCGATGACTTTGACAACACAATTTCTTCTCCACTGTCCTGAGAGAAGACGAACAGCAGCTCCGCACACTATGCCCCGCATATGTTAGCTGAAACAGAATGCTTCCCCAGCTGAACAGACACTTTCCCTACTGCTGGACCAAAAGCGACCATTTTTACTGCGTCTTTGTTCATCCAACCAACTACAAGCCACAACAGCCTCCTTTGTTTATCAGATATCTGCCTGTTCATGAGAATGGCTCAAGTAGGGAGTTGTGTCTGGGCAGAAAAATTACTTTAGACTGAATTGTGTCTGTCAGGGCAAGAGCAAGCTGGAGCTGAGGCTATCTGTGATAGAAACTTTATTCCAATAAGGGGTTTGAGCACTTGAGACTGGTAAGGAGAGCTTATTCTATTTTATTGGTATTTTTCCTTTAATCATCTTGTTCGGTAACAGATGAGTGGACTGTGGGAACATGATGGAAAACATGTGAATCTTTTTTCAAACTGAAACAAAATTTAGGGTCACTTCTTTTTATTTTAAATTACATTTTAAATTTTTTTAGATTTCATGATCAAAATCTTACATTTAGTTTCAATTATTCACTATTTTATCCAAATGTTCAAAAAAATTATGACCCTCATTAGCCTCCATAGCCTGCCTTAAAAACCAGTAAACTGGTGGCCTCTGCCAGCAAACTGAAAGAGTCATCACTGGGTCACAATAATGATTAAACAAATCTGGTCAAATGAACAGAGACATGTAACACCAGATACAAAATCAGCCTTCTTCCACGATCATCTCAGTCCCAAGACCTAAATCCTATATCGGACACTCGCGGGTTGAGCTGAACAGAAGAAACTACAAAGGAGGACCCAGGAATTAGGAAGCCCTCAACAGATCTGTCTCTCTATGTGCTCTAACGTGGGGAATGTTAGAGGAGTTGTTCAGTTGTTAAAGTTGTTCTACTTTTGGTAGGTTATGCAAACTACTGACAGCAGGGACACTAACATTTGTCATTACTGCCTGAAGGAAAGGAACACCAACAATCATAGATGATATTATGAATCAAATTTGTTTCACTAGAACATGTAAAAAACATTTAAATTCAAGAAGTACTTTGCTGAACAGCTTTTTCTATTGTTTCCTCTATCAAATTTGCATATTTTGAGTTTTTTGGTCAGTTTTTTGGTCTAGTTTCCCCAGCCTGCCTATGTCCCCTAAGAGTTTAAAATGACTGATTAGTGTTTCCTTTGTCCCCGGGTATGTCTGCCTACATAGTGAAATTAGCACTCAGAAACGGGCTGTTTTGCAGTTCGGCATATGACCTCACGTTTCAGCATATGTCGTCACTGAGTTCCAGCCAATTACCCCCTTCTCTGAACTACACTCTCCAAATCCCTCCCCCCGCAGCACGTATTACAACCTAAACAACGAGAGCTAAGGTAAAAGGCAAACAACAAACCGATACCATGAAGTCCAGACTCCATCGACACTGTCCTCCCCTCTTCCGAGCCACTGAAAAGCTTGTGGATGCACTTCATTTATGCAAGGAATATACCCGACCGACTCCCGAAGCGTGTGGTCGTTTGTGGCAAACATTTCACTGACGGATGTTTTATTAATTTGGGACAACACAGCAGTGGATTCGCAGATCGTCTTAAACTTTTACCAGGATCAATAACCAACCCTCCGTGAACCAGCAAATATCCCTATACAAGTAAGTAGCCTATATTTCCGCAATAATGTCCTTCAGCTGTTATATACCAGTGTTCCCCACACATAGACGAATCTGTGGCGCACCGCCACAGATTAAACTCCGACCGCCACAGATTCAACACCGACCAAATAAAAAATAAAAAATCAACACCGACTGTCACATTTTGCGTTTCGTTTTTCTTTTTTACGCTATTTAAAACACGCAGCGTATTCATTCTCTGCTCTCTTTTCGTCTCTGTCACTCACGCGTCTCTCGCACACACACACACACACACACACACACATGCCAGAAAAGGTCCTAAATAGGATACCAATACAAGAACACACACACACAGCCCCTTCCCTCCGTGCACAGCACGTCTGTCTGGATCACCTGTGGAAGACGTGCTCTATCTTTCTAGTTCCTCCTCAGGTGCCTCGCCGTCCGGATCAGATTCCGGATCAAATTGAAACGCCATTACATAGTTATCGTAGCCGATAACTGAGCCATTACTGTCGTGGTGAAGCTACCCAGATAGCAATTACATTTGGCCCGGATCCGTTTTAAACCCCTTGCCTCCGTTTCTAGCTTAGAGACGTTTTCTGATTGTGAACCAGATCCGTCCCAGATAGAGGTTTCAGGTTAAACATTCTAACTGCCATCAGTTCAGTATTTATATCATTTTACAGATCTGGCCCAGATCACTTTTCCCATATGGTAACCGATAGACATTCGCTTGTCTGACACTGATTTGGTCCAGATCGGCAATATGAATCTGAGCCGATACTGTTTTCACATAGGCTACACTGGTGTGGCCCGAATCTGTGATACATATCTGAGCCGATTGCATTTAAAAAAGGGCTAAAAACTGCTCTGGTCCATATCTGCAAAACGGATTTGAGCCAACACTGTTTTGACAGAGACTACCTGATGTGGATCACATCCGAAATACTTTTCTCAAACTGTGTGAAGAACTCAGTGGAATAAACATTTTCAAAGTAACAACCTGTCTGTACATTTTTTTTCTATCTAGAGCAAGAGTTAAATGCATTGTCATTAAGTTGAGCAATATTATCAGTGTTTGAAAACTATACAGCAACATTTTGTGATGCTATAAGGTCCGTTACAGCACAGATCTGTTTGAGCTCCGTTTTATGACAGCGCCAAAAGTGCCAAGTGAACGTTGGGTCTCGCTTCACTGTCGTCTTTGCAGATACGGCCCACATCCGTACTACGGACTTCAGCCAGAAGCGCCAACATTAAAAAAATAAAAAATAATCAAACCAGTTCAACGCGGATTTATCTGGACCAGCTAGCTACCACACGTAAGTTTTTATGTGTTTGTTCTATGTGTTTATTATGTACATCTATTTGTATGCGTTTATTCTAATTTACTGTCTATTACTTAAACATGCAAGTGAAAGGCTGTTTGCTTTGTAGATATAGCTGTTACAGGCTGTTATTTGCCAGATAGAAGAAAGTTATTTACACACCATAAGGAGTCTGTGTTAGCCGTTTGATGTTAAAGCCCCATCTATAGCTCTTGTTTTCTGTGGATTTCTGTCATTTGTGACGTTAGTTTTTTCTCATTTTCATGTTTAATCAAATGTCTACCTTAAACCAAAGCTACAAATGCTGCAAGTAACACTTATGGAGAAACGTTTGAGGTTTAGCAGCCCATAGTCTCTTTAAGAGGGGATGTGCTGTGAGTATGTGACCGATATTTATTTAGTTTGTAATAACTTTCAACCCGTTGTGCCGCCACTTGGTAATAAGCTCTCTTAATTTCAAATGTTTTCTTGTCTGCTTTTATGATGTAGGCTACGCTTCATGTTGTCTGCCCACATAGAAAACTTCCACGGCATCACACACGCGGAAGCGGCTACTTTCCTCCTGGAAAGCTAACTCTCTTGCTTTTGGCTATGCTGTTGCCATGCTCTGTTGTCACATAATAAATACAATTAAGTAAGACAACAACTTACAACATACTTTTCATTTCTTTTTCCAGATGCTGAAAACATGATGTTAGCCTGTGCGTTTTTTAACCATTAATTCTGTGTTTGTTATTCACTGTGTTAATTGTTGACTTTGTTGTTCTTTTTTTAATAATTAAATCAATGAATTTGTGGTCATTAATGCTGTGTTTTGTTAACTTTGTTCACGTTGTTTTATCCGTTTTAATCATTAAAACGATTTATTTCATCTATAGCATTGCTCCAACTGAAACCTGTAGCCTTTATCAAGTCAAACTTTTTATTTATAGCAAGGCGTTGTAGTGAAAATGTTTTTCTGGACATTCCACAGACTGTGAAAAATGTAGGCCTATAATAATCATAACTATGATACCCTAACTGACAAAAAATGCCGAAAATAAGGCAAAAAGACAATCCAGTAGTGATTTAAGTGGAATCGTAACACATCCGGCACAGCTCCGGTAGGCGGAATTGTTTCACGCACTCATTACGCATCTGTAACGGGATGATCAGGCGGTGCTGCATCGGTGCTGGATCGGCGCTGGCACATATCCGCAACAGCCCCTAAAAACAGACCAGAAACGGCTTCGGCCCGATGTGCGTTTGGACTCAGGAACGAGTCCGTGAGGCGGATGCGGGCCAGACCCGGCTCTATCGTTTTGCGGTTGCGGTCCTGTTCTGTTACAGCGTCCAGTGGCTATCTGGGTAGAGACGTAATGAGGACGGATGGATGGATGATTAAATATTTTATTAGGACTGTAATTTGTAAACAGATTATTGTTCAACACACAATATAATTAGGCCTAAACCTAATTACACTTCATACATATGGTAATATTGGAATTTGGGCAATTTGTGGTGCGCAAATGCATGTCTGTCAATGTTTCATCAGATGCAGACGTTAGAGACTCAATTGACAATAGAGGCGCATGGCTTGGGCCCTGCCCACCAAAACTCGGTCGTTCTGTGCTAATGCTAACAGAAGGGCCACCTGCAATTCTACAACAAGGCTGAGCTACGGCTAACGATCCTTTGATACAGTATTAAGGTACTTGGAGTGTGACTAAAAAGGGCCCAAACTTCGTGGGGAATTTCATGCCAGGGGCACTTTAAGACAAATAACACCAAATACCAATACCAGTTACAATCAACACTTTGAATAGAGCATGGCCCACACTCTGTTCTATACAAATAAAAGCATTGTTTCATGCAAGAATAAAGCCCTGTACATCCTCCACAAGAACAAAGTTATTCCCTTTCAGCTTGGTCTTGACACATCATGGGGGGCAAAACCTTTTTCTTGTGTGGTATCCACCAACTATTATATACAAGATGGTGCAGTTGCAGGGATCAATGATGACCTGAGTTCTTGTGATGTGTGAAACATCCTGACAAGAAAGAACTTTGCTCTTGTTCTTGCCACCTCGGGTAAAACCAACTTCTTTACTGTTTATTCACTTGCTTATAGGATCACCCATTTAAGCAATAATCCCCAGATTTCCCTCTTCCCACCGAGCTATCCCAATACACTCTTCTACCCATAGCAATAATATCTGATGCATTGAAAAATCAGAGGTTTTAGTCCTGATCACCTCAACCTAAATCCTCTGCATTCATTTTTAGCCCAACTTTGAAGATGTCAAAACAAGAAAGAAGTTTTGAAGTAAGAAAAAGAAGGGAAAGGTGATCAGTCTTCTCTCTTCACTTTGCAAACATTCTGTGCTTTTTGAGCTCTTATTACTTTCAGAAATGGCTCCAGAACAAAATCAGAATATTTAGACATCAGCAGATAACATAACAAAGCTGTCTGTGATTCAGTTCTTTTGTTAACGTCTTGTCTCCTACACTAATTACTGTCCAGCCAACAAGCTGACATTGTCTGGGTGGGTTTGGATAACTGACTGGTAAATTGGTATTGATATTTTGTGAAGGGACTAATACACTCAATTTAAAGTTTAAACTTTAGAACACACATTTTGTCAGGAGTTAGTCAGTAAGGTAAACACTGTATCTTTTATTTAATTTTCCAGGTCTGACTACAGTTAAACTAAATGGAAATGTTATAATCCATGTATGCAGATTAGATTCTCAGACTTCATGTAGATCCAAATAACCTTCTGACTGGATAATGAAAAAGCATTTGCTTCACTTGCACCATTATTAAGGGCTCTTTATTGTTCCAGCTTTTATGAGCTTGCAGGAATATTATTATTCTTGTCACGATGTGACGTCTGTCCCCGTTTTTGTCCATCCTTGTGCCCTTATTTGTTCCAAACTGTCCTAAGTTTCCCTGATTGCCTCCCTGAATACCTCTCTTGTGTATTTAAACCCTTGTTTGTTCCCTGTCCTTTGTCAGATCGTCGTCGTGTCTATGTTCTGTACTTCCCTGAGTTCTGGACATCTTCATTAAACATGCGTTAAACTAACGCTAAACGTCTCTCTGCAACTGGGTCCTTCACTCAAACCATGACACTTCTAGGAATGCAGCAGAGCTTCAACCCCCCCCATCTTAAATGAATAATAATTTTTACATTTAATCACATTTCGACCACAGCGTCGAATGCATTTTATTGTGCTTTTATGTGATATATCTGTATAAAGCAGTTCTTACTTGTGAAATGGAAGAAAATGTTGCATTAAGTGAGTTACTATTGTGTGAGAGGTTTTCGGCTCTCACTGTGGGTTTGACACAATTTTACCAAGTGGGTGCTGACCTCATAAAGGGCCTGAAGAGGAAAGATGTGGGTTGAATACTAATCGTGAAAAACATTTCATCAGTGTGTACAAGCATATCACTGCAGGACAGGTCACATTTTATTAAACTCAGCCTGAAAGTCATCCTGAGGGCAGAGCTCTTGCATTTGTCATCAGACTTGGTCATGGACAGAAAAAGTCCCCCTAGCTGAAGTGCACCACATACCTTTCACCAGCTGTAATGCTGTCACAGCAGCGTTTGCTCTCTGATCCCAAAATTTTTCTTAATCCCACCTTCCTCCCGTAGACCCCTATGCATTTCACACTGAGCGCCAATTTTTTTTAGCCAATAGAATTCGAGTTTCCGCATTGTCGGCTGTCAATCAACTTGCATGCGGATCGCACAAACATGTGAACATGGGGACGCACACACAGACCGCTCCGTGTCTTCCCGTTTACAGTCGCCATACTGTGAGAGAGCATCAGTCATGCAGAAGTTGTTCACCTCCAAAATATCCATAGCATATCCATCCCTCAAATACTCCAGACGCAGCTTTAAGAGACATCGATGAAGAAGCTGAAAGGAAAATTGAAGTAGGACGAAAAACTGAGTGTGAAGCAGCCTCTCGTGCGTGTTCTTATGCAATGCCGTTCACGTGACATTTATACGTCATCAATGTGTGCGCTTACAGCGTTCCCTGCCCCCTTCCCCTTCCCCTTTTCCCCATCGTCCCCCACCCCTCCAGCTTCTCCAGAACAATACCTGATAATCTGAATGCAAACACCATACCGCGAAAAGTCCGCTCTTGATACTAGGTCTTCATCTGTAAAATTACCAGTAAAAGGTATCCGGACAAAGTCCGGAAGATTGCTTTCAGACTCAAAAGCAAAACAGACAAAGCCCGGAAAATTACAGTTTTTCATGGCCTGTTTGAAAGGGGCTATCGGCTAGGCATGGGCCGGTTACCGGTTTCAAGCTATACCACGGTATGAAAAAGTAAAGGTTTCAAAACCACTAACATTTTTCCGTCATACCATTCCTGCAGTATAAGAGTTTTTTTTTTTAATGTGACGTCTCGTCAGGGAGAAAGTAAAAGTCCCTCATGCTGTGTGAAGCTGCACCGTAAAGCACTCCCCCCTTCGTACCTCCGTTTGTTTTGAGTAACAAACAGGCTGCTCGGCAGGCTGTGTGATGGCTGGAGGAGGCAAGCCCCCAGAACTATTTCCACCGTCTCTAAGCAGACCAAGTCGGCTGTTTGGGAATACTTCGGCTACCGTAAAAAGCGTAAAAAGTCACGGCTTGGAAGAGGAAGGTCGCCCGACGTGCAAAACGTGCTTGAGAACAGTGGCAGCCCGAGGAGGCAATACATCAAATATGATTGCGGATGTTCAGCAGCACCACCTGCCGTTGTATGCTAAATTCAAGGTAAAGTTAATGCTGTCTTGAAATGAACGAGTGTATTAGCGTCTGACATTAGTGAAATGAGCTTGTTACCTTGGCAGATATGGCAACTACCATATCTTATTTTTTCTTCATCTCTATCCTTAGTAGCTTTTTTTTTAACTGAGGCAGATATGGTAACTAGCATGCTAATGATGATTTATCTTAGCATGCTAGTTAGTTACCATATCTGCCTCAGTAAAAAGTTTTTTCCTTTTCAAAAAAAAAAATACAGACATTTAAAATACACATTTTAGAGCTGTAATCATAATACCGTGAAACCATGAAATGATATTTTTGCCTAAGGTTATCATACCGTCAGAATCTCTTATGGGCCCATTCCTACTACAGTCATAGCCTTAGTCTGAATACCCCCACCCCACCCCCTCAACATACTTCCCTCACCCTTCCCTCAACTAATATAAACGTGGTCTCCACCCCTTGTTCCTGTCTCTGAATTTTAAACAAAAATAGAAACAAACACATGAACACATATAAATTTGGCCAAACTTACACAGAGTCATAGCTCTACTGAGCCAACTATTCACCCGAGAGGCACCTGGCTGCAGACCTCCACTGTCAGGTCGCTTCCGGTGCAGGCTCTACTGTCAGAACGACCTCCTCTGTCAGGACGGTCAAGGGCGGAAGTGCAGACTTTTCTCCCCACCAGCCTTAATCCGACAGAGACCAGCTAATGTCCCGAGTAGTGGTGAGTTGCTGATTTTGTCAAGAACTTATCCACATAAAATAAATGCATGGTTTCATGTGTTTTTTGTCAATATAGATGCCGTGAAAATGTCAACGTTAAAGAAATTATTAATACGTGATGCAAATTACCGAATGTTACATTTCGGGCTAGGTTGTCGGTTTGAAGCTAAATTAGTTAATGTCAAAGTCAACTTTCACCAATTAAATGGCGGTTAGCATCAACACCTTAAGTTAGGATGAGTTAGGACTCTTGTCCTGTTTTGCCTGGACATGTCCACGTTTTTGGCCATAAAATTATGTCCGTAGGGATTTTGTAAAATATCAGAAAATGTCTGGATTAACCTCATATTGTTTCATTGACTGTCATTCAACACTTTAAATGCAGCCACTGCCCGCCGGCATTATTCTGAGGTACCCGTCTGAATGACGTGAAAGAACACAAATAATAAAAAAAATGAAACAAAGCAAACGAAGAGCTGCACTGCATGCGTTGTATGTGCCACTAAAATACCCAAACGTAAGTGTAGTTTCACAGACGGACTGCAGAAAAAAATACCCAATGTTCAGTCATCAGTTGTGGCCATCGGAGAAGCTAATTCCTGCTTTGTTTGAGAAGAACGGTGAGCAGCACATCTTAGCTAACACAGTCTGAGCTGCTACAGCAGTTTAGGATTAATTTCGAGACAACACCGATTAATTATTATACGAAGTTCATAAAATTTATCACCAACAATCATTTGACTCTTGAGACATCGCGGTAAAAACAATCCGACTTTGTATCGACATTTCATCCCTTCCACAGTGATCAATCAGGACATATTTAGTATCAGTGGATTGCTCAGGATCTCAGGATTATAAATATGCTACTGTCATCGCTCTATCTGAAAAACTGAACATAACAGATCTAAAAAACTGCAGTCTTAACATCAAGTGATCTTGGGTAAAAATAGATCAAATAAAACAGAGAATATTCCAATTTTAAGGCAAAATGAATGATGGAAAAGTCAGAGTCTGATTATTATGATCTACTGTTGGTGCATACGAGTCAGAGTTTTTAAAATAAACTATATTATCTTAAGTTCTCTGTCAAACAGCAGGTAAAACACTAAACATGACTCAGTTATTTACTGGAGAAAAAATTCCTACATCATTTTAAAAACATATTTGCTCGAACACATGTCCAACAACCATTAATAATAATATTTTTCTGCAAATATGAATAAATATTCTTTAGTCTATTTGATTCATTATGCTGTTTTTTCAAAGCAAACCTTCAATTCACATGAGAGATGAAAATGACATCTGACTGCATTTACCTCAACAATCTGATGTTAGATGAAGTATGTTGTAACTTGAATCCATATTAATTAAGATTTGATTTGATTTTAAAGTCTTATTTGTTTCACTTTTGGTTGAGAACACCTTAAAAGGAGGATAATTTTTATAAAAATGTAATACAACCATATTGTTCTTATTATATTTATTTGTAATGACTTGGTGTTTCAGTTTCAGCAGCAGTTTTTTGGAAGCAGCAGTAACAATTGTATTACTGTTCTCTGTCACAGTGGACCTGCCTGATGTGTTGTTCATGGAGCAGGAGAACCAGGCTGAGGCTGTTCTGCAGTTGAGGTTGAGAGAAGATCTAGCGGATGACGATGAGGAGGAATCAATCCTGGAGCCCTTCAAATTCAGATTTTCCAGCATAGAAGATATGTGGAAATTTTGCGAGGAAATAATGGACAACCGAAACTATGTAGCCTACTGTGAATGTCACACAGATGACTAACTTTTAGAATAAAGGCCTGTCTCTACAGAACATTGGGTAATGTTGTGACTTGTGTGTTTTTCTCATTGATCACTTAATAATTCACTTGTATAATATTGTAGATATGAAGAGTTAGCGTTGTATCTAGCTGTACTTAGGTGTTTTAGCAGCACAAGAACATGATTAGCATAGACATAAAACCAAAAATGAAATTTGTGGTAATAAATAATAAGTGCAATAAATTATTGCACTTTTCGAGATCTTTAGCTTTATTGATTGATTCTTTATTATCCCCAAGGGGCAATTTGTTCCACAGCAGCCATTGGCACAGCCAACACATAAATACAGTAAAAGATACAATAAAATGAACAATAAGTTGTTCAAAGAAAGAAAAAGAAATAATGAACCCATAGATGTCATCCTGGAAAAGTTAAAATTGCAATGTTGAGAGCTGGTTCAAGTATTTAACAGCTAATGGTACAAATGAACTTATGTATCGGTTTGACTTTGACTTGGATCTAATACCGTTGTGGATAGCATTTTGAACATTGATACGGAAGGGGTCGCGTATCCAGTCCATGGTTGTTTGTTCCTCTGGGAAGTAGTCGTCAAACCGAGCTTGAAGTTTAGTGAGATATGCCCTTAAAGTATGTTTCAAGTGATTTTTGGCCACACAGTCCAGCTGCTGTGCCTCATGGCAAGAGTTGGGAAACATGTCCAGTCTGTCTTTGGATAAACGATTTAGCCACAGTGTGATCTTTTTCTTGAACGCAGCAATTTTGTCTGACTGTTCAAATATATTGTGTCCTCTCCCTTGCATTGATACATTTAATTTGTTGAGGTGCTCAAAAATATCAGCAAGATATGCGACTCGTGCCAGCCACATTTCGTTGTCAAACAGTTCTGCAAAGGAGGATTAGTCTCGGAGAGGAATGTGGCGATTTCTGTTTTAAGTTCGTAAAAGCGTGACAACACCTTGCCCCTCGACAGCCAGCGGACTTCTGAGTGATACAGCACCTGCATGTGCTCAGATCCCAGGTCTTTACACAGATGTGAAAAGCAGCGGCTACTTTTTGCACTCCGTTTTATGTGGTTCACCACTTTGATGACATTTGTTACAGCTTCATCAAGCAAAGGTACCATATTCTTAGCCGGCAGTGCTTCTCGGTACAAAAAGCAGTGGTTCCACGTTGTGTTAGGTGCCCTCTCCAGAATTCGCTTCACCACACCGGAATGTTTCCCGGTCGTGGAGGCAGCGTCATCAGTGGTGATTCCAACACAATATTCCCAACTGAGGCCCAGTGAGCTCAAATACAAATCCAGGGTGTTAAAAATGTCCTCTGCTTTTACAGTGGTAGGGAGGTCTTTGCTGCAGAGAAATTGTTGTTGCAAATTACCGTCCCACACATGCCTCACATCAACCAATAAAATGGCATGGTTAGCAATATCTGTCGATTTTTCCATCTGTAAGGGCTTGCCTGGATGCGGGCTGTGGTCTGTTGTTTTATGTTACTAGACATGTCTTCAATCCACCGAGTTATGGTATATTGGAAAGTGGTATGGTTTTCAGCTTATCCGCCGCTGACTGATCCAGCACCTCTCTTACCATATCCATTGCACCAGGTAAAATGTGCTCTTCAGCTACTGTGTGGGGTTTCTTGGCCTTTGCAATGTGGTGAGCTACTAGGTAAGATGCCCGTAGAGCTTGTTCTTGTTTGGAGCAAGACGCTGTCAGACACTTTTGTGATGCCCTCAGCTCCTGGAGTCGTCTTTGAAAAAACTCCACCGGCTTGTCTTTCGATGCAGGATGTTTGGTTTCTAAATGGCGCTTCAGTTTGTACGGTTTCATGCTCTCATTGGCAAGCACTTCACTATAAAGCACACACTGGGGTTTCTGTCCCTTTTTATCCTCAATGTACGAAAATCCATTTTTGAAATAGTCTGGGTCATATTTGCGCTTTGCCATCTCGAATCCGAATGTCAACACAAAACTTAAATCACAGGATGGTTACCATGGCTACCATAGTAAGCTACCACACGTCTCTGACAAATGCCTGTCAAAATAAACCTTTTTTCAAAATAAAAGACCAGTCAAACATAAGACGCACACTACATATTATTTATTTATTTTTGACCAGCTTACCGAGACCCACCCAGATTAGGTCTGTGACCCACTTTTGGGTCGTGACCCACCAGTTGAGAATCACTGATCTAAAGCACTGCATGCCTGACTTGCCTCAGTTAAGGACAGTTTCATGATTCTACAATAAGAAAGAAGAACTGGGCAAAAATTGGATTCATGGGAGAGTTCCAAGGCCAAAAGAAAGTCACCGTCCAAACAGTTCTGTCTCTCATCAGCCAGAAAACATCCAAATGAGCACAAAGACAATTGGAAAAATATTCTGTGAACTGATAATTCAATTCAGTTCAGTTTATTTATATAGCACCTATTCACAATATGTCATCTCAAGGCACTCTGCAAGAAAAGTCATTTTCAATTCAATCAGATGTACAACCCAATTAATCGTTCAGTTCATTATAAGATAAATGTATACATTTTTGAAAGGTTTGTGTCATGTTACATCTGGTGTAAGGGCAACAGTC
Organism: Valencia hispanica; assembly: GCA_963556495.2. Lineage (NCBI taxonomy): Eukaryota > Metazoa > Chordata > Actinopteri > Cyprinodontiformes > Valenciidae > Valencia > Valencia hispanica. Next base: position 11,140,850 of record OY747704.1, read on the forward strand.
AAACATAGTGGTGGTGGTAGCCTGGACTGCTTCTGATTCAGGAGCAAATGCGGAGCCAGACATTTTATACACCAGGGGCTTAGCCCTAAAGGGTTGTTATGCATGTGAGAGGGGTGTTTTAAGTTGTGTTCAACAAGCATAACTTTATATAAGAAAACAAATTATATCACATACATGTGACACATTAACATTAGATTATTAAGTAAGCAACAAGGCAGAACAGAACCAGGGCTGTATCTAGACACCAGGACTAAACCACAATTCAACCAAACCCAAAACTGATCCAGGATTAAAACAGGACTGTAACAGTTCTAAATCATGACTACTTCAGGACTGAACCAAGACAGAACCAGAATCAAAACTAGAAAATCAAAACCTCTGTATTGTGGCAGTATCACACTGTATCATCGAGGCTTGAGTTTTGCGAACCCATCAATGACATTTTCAGGGTCAAGATTATTCAAGTATTCTTTTTCCGGTGTGTTTTGGTGTTCTCAGTCGTTCCTGATTTCCCCTGACCTATCTGAATGATTAGAAAGAGAGTCATTGCTATTTAATGATACTTCTATGTTTGTCTCTCTGAGTTACTAGTTTGTACCATATAATTTTTAAATTCTGCCAAAGAACAACACTATTTATATAACTATTTAGCCTAGCTGTGCAAAAAGCCTGCATGACTTATTAAATATAGAATTACAAACCTAACAAGATACACTTGTGAACATGTTCTAGAGAGTTTTGGCAAACAACTGTCTGTGACTAACAGGTCTTTCTCACCTGGATCTTGTTCCATCTCCATTCTGTCCTCATTCTCCTCTCCTTCTCTGTTCCTCTTTGTGCTAGCAATCAAGCCAAACATCAAGAACATCAAATATACAGTGAAACCAGATATTTACATACACTTCAGATAAAAACACTTTTTTACTGTCAAACATCAAATCAGATTAAACGTTTATTTTTTTTAGTTTAATAAATATATTAAAAAAATTATTTGTTAAATTTTAAGTATAAAGAGAGTATTTTTATGTATTTTTTAATGGAAAATTGCACCCAAATTGTATTTAAAATTGAACCACACTTGTGGAGGTTCACAATTCTTTTCCTGATGTCTTGGTTGATTACTCTAGATTTTCCCATGTCAAAGAAAGAGGCTCTGTGTTTTGGAGGTGCCTTAATATGCATCCACAGGTGTGCCACCAATTAACTCAAATCGACTCACACACCTATTAACCTATCGGAAGCTTCTTAAGTTCAAAATCGAATAATCTGACTTTGATTAAAGTGCTAAAAAATAAATACATAACTCTCTCTCTTTATTCTGATTCTAATTCAAAAAAATATGTCAATATTTTTTTTAGCTAAAACAAAAAAAAGTTTACTCTAATTTGAGGTTTAATAGAAAATAATTTTTATTTTATTTTTTTCCGGAAGTATATGTAAGTATCTGGTTTCAAATGTGAATATACTCCTGTATTGAAATTCCTCGTTTTGCATTGAAATATAATGAACGACATATAAAGCATATTATAATCAAATTTACCTGAGATTTTTCTTTGAAAGAAGCCCCTTATGGCCATTGTTTTGTACATCAGTACATAACTGAAACCAATTTAGAGAGTGCTTTATTTAGCCATGGGGGATAGCAACTGAAAATATGAAATAAATACACATGTAAGCTGAAAGAAACAAGAAAAACAGCATTGTTGTTCGGCTTTCCATTTCGCTATTGGTTGATTAGCCCTGACAGAGGAAGCCAAAAATGCGAAGAGCAAGTAAGTACTTGAGCTCTCTGTCTGCCTGCACTTCTACAGCAAATTTTCTGGCAGGGTCTCTGTCTCAAATGCGCAAGTGCTGCGCACAAACACATACAGTGGGGCTAGTGCCTGAACTCAGATCATACCAAAATTAGAGGAAAATTTACGACTGTGTGCTCTGTGCTTCTAATATTGTGTATTAGTTTAACATAAACTCTTGATGGCAGTTGTTGCTGCAAAGGGGCAAACAACTAGTTAGGTTTAGAATACAAATGTTTTTTCACAAGGTGCAATGTTAGTTTTGATTGCTTTTTCCCTTAATAAATTAAATCACCATTTCAAAACCTATTTTTTTGTTAATCAGGTTACTTTGACAACACTTTTTCACAACACTCAACATCACATGCCCTTTCAGCTTAGAAAAAGACATGGTCCTTAGAATGCTTGCACTGAGTTCTGACGTGCCTGCATTTTTTTTCTGTCTCCATCTACTTTTCTTCTACAAAAATATCTTGGGGGGCAGATTGCTTTAAATTATTTTTCTTTGTTCAGAAAAAATTTTATGCCTTCAAGAGAACTTCAAGAGGCTGCAGTTTGCAGTTACAAAGGTTCCACAGATTGAGAAAATACAATAAACTCAATAGAAGTAAAATATAATTGGGAGGAGGGGGGTAAGGGGGTCGGGTGCAGTAAGAACTCATCTTCCCTTCAGGTCAGGATCAATTTGAAGGTCAGACATATGGAAAATCAAATTTTTATTCTTGTCAATGTGTCCATTTTTTTATAGAAGGCATCAACACAGCAGTGAGAGTCTGACTGCCTGAGACACACTCAATTTGACAAGATTTTATACGCAGCAAACCAATGCACCCAATCCCAAACCCAAGTCAGAAAATGTACATTGATTTGTGTCCTGAGACAAGACAGATGTAAAGAGATGATTATTGTCTTATTTTTACCCAGCCCTTCCAGACTTAGTTTACACATATATTGTAAATCCACAGACTCTGTGTGTCTGCAATAATTCAAATTCATTTCAATTCAATTGAAAAAATACTTTATTGATCCCAGAGGGAAATTAAGTGTTGTTGTAGCTCATATAATTAATTCTTTATGGAGTTGTTGTAGATAATGATGACTGTGGGTAGGAAGAAATTTCTGTAGCAGTCTGTATCGCAGTGAAACTGAAGAAGCCTCCGACTGAAGACACTCTGTTGTTGTATGACAGTCTCATGAAGAGGATGCTCAGGGTTGTCCATAAATCATTTTTATTTTATGAAGAGTCTTCCTTTGCATCATCATCTCCAGTGGTTCCACAGTAGTCCCAAGAACAGAACCAGCCTTCTTCATCAGGTTTTTTAGTCCCTAGCTCTGATGCTGCTACCCCAGCAGATGATGACTGAAGAGATTACACTCTCCACAACAGACTTGTAGAAGATTTGTATCATCTTGCTGCAAACCTTGAAAGACCTAAGCTTCCTCAAGTAGTACAGTCTGCTCTGTCCCTTGTAGACGGTTTCAATGTTCAGTCTCCAGTCCAGTCTGTTGTAAAGGTGAACTCCAATGTATTTATACTCCTCAACCACCACTTCTTTTCCTATGATGGAAACAGTGTCTGACCTATCCCTGTTTCTTCTGAAATCTACAATCATCTCTTTTCTTTTATTCACATTCAAAGTAAGACGATTGTTTCCACACCATGTCACAAAGCGGTCCACCAGCTCTCTGTATTCAGCTTCTTGTTTATCTCTGATACACCCGACAATTGACGCTGAATATTTCTGCAGATGACAGGTCTCTGATTTGTACCGGAAGTCTGAGTTGTACAGAGTGAAAAGAAATGGTGAGAGTACTGTGCTGCTGACCACCTGGTTTGACACACAATTCTTCAGTTTCACAAAATGTGGTCTGTTTATCAGGTAGGCATTGATCCAGGCGATTGTTGAGGGCTCCACCTATGTCTTTTGAAGTTTCTGACAAAGCAAATCAGGCTGAATAGTGTTAAATGCACTGGAGAAATCAAAGAACATGATCCTAACAGTGCTACCTGCTTTGTCCAGATGACAGTGGATTGGTTGAAGCAGGTGGATGATGGCATCTTCAACTCCAACTCCACAGCGATAAGCAAACTGCAGCAGGTCCTGATATGTTCTTGTTTGCTTACTCAGGGGTCAACAGGAGTCTCTCCAGGACCTTCCTGATGTGGGATGTCAGGGCAACAGGTCTATAGTCATTGATGACTGATGGGTGCGTTCTCTTTGGTAGTGGAACAAGGCAGGATGTCTTCCACAACACTGTAACTTTCTCCTGAGTTAGGCTAAGGTTGAAGAGGTGCTTCAGAATCTCACAGAGCTGTTCTGCACAGGCCTTCAAGACTCTGGGGCTGATACCATCTGGACCTGCAGCCTTGTTCCGTTTCAGTTTCTCCAGCTGCCTCTTCACCTGACTTTTTGAGACAGACAAGTGGGAGGGGACAGACAAAGGGGATAGCAGCATCTCCTGACTTGGTTGAAATCAAACGTGAAATCAGAAGAGTACATGGTGTTGTACCACAGATAAGTTTTGGCTATGAACAATAATGAATAATTGCTTAGAGCAATTATCAATAAGATTAATAATTTGATGTAAAAATTATCAAGTTTAGGGGACCACTTGGATTCCAGGAATACAATAGCCAAATTGTTCAGTCTCAGTTTATGTTTATGATTACCTGCCTGATAAGGCTGAGGTAATTAAACAATATATGAAGGAATAAGTTCTTGGCGTACCTGAACAGCAAGTTACTACACATGTAGGTGAAATAACAACAACGGTTTTCCAAAATACAAGAGTTTATTACAAAAAGAATTCACTTTCAGTTTACATATTTTAATCAACAAACTCACCAAACTAGTAACACACAACTAAACTACTAAGAAAAGAATAACGATAATAAAACTCACACTCAGAAGTAAAACAGTAAAAGTCATAAAAATGCACAGAAATAGAAACAATAAACAATAAATTGATAATGATGTCACAGTTCAGAATGAATATGTTTACTCAAAACCCAAGGCTTGTATTGAACAGTGTTGGGAAAGAAGCCAAGTTAGTTTTAAACTAATTGTGATTAGTTTAAGACTAATCAACACATTCTGGTTTGTTTTCAAACCACCAATTCACAACGCAAAGCAGAAGTGAAGAAAAACTTTCTTTGGAAGAAGTAATGTTTCATTAAACCATTTGCTGAAATAGAAATCAATAACCTTTAGATAATTGATTATATTTAATGGATCGGTCACCGCAGTGATTGATCCAATTTAATATTTAGACTTTATGTTGACGGGTCGTACCAATTATGTCGATCTAATTTTGTAATTTGACTTACCAAGAAGGTGGTCTCAAAATTGACTTTAAAGATTAGTTTTAGTGTTTAAACTATCCGTTTTAAAGTCTATCTTTATTTTTGAATAGCATTAACGGCAGTCTTTACTGTTCATGAATAAAAGGCCGTCAATGGCGGGCCCACGTGGTTCGCTAGAGCATGTAGCTTACAGCTAACTCACGTGGCGCTGCTTAAAGTTGCTCTGGATCATTTATTAAACATCAAACAAAGAAAAACTGTCGGATTGAGTAACTCAGGTTGCAGGATATAAAACGACTTTCCATCGGAAACTTCGAAAATCACTGTTTAAACCTCCAGGCCGACCGGCCTGTTTGTACCCAAACAATAAATGAAATCTTACACAAAGTAACAAATCACAGTGAAAATAAACCACCCTTAAATCTTGTTTAAACTCACCTAATCTCGCCTCTGCCCAGACAGACCTTATTGAACGGTTAAAGTTCTCCAGGTTGCTCCGTGGATGATGGGCGAAGCTAAACAACGTTAGCCCGCAGGCTAGCCACCGCTACGGTCCGTTAGCAGTGGGAGGAATATAGCTGTCGAATCGCGGGTAGCATTAGCTTGGACGGCGTGTCATCCTCTCCGGCTTGCTAAACAGCAATCAGCTGCACCTCAGTTCACTGACACAGTACCTTCTCTGCAGGTTCAAGATAGCATTGTCCCAGGCTTTGTCGCGGTGGGGTAAGGCTCCAGTCTCGACGCGGTTCTGCGGCGTTCAGTAGCTTGTTAGTGGCTCGCTTTATACGGCAGCATCTGTTCAGAAAGCAGGGCTCAGGGCGGAACAGTGGTGTTTATCTCAAAACACTGGGTTTGATTCACCTGACTAATCAACAGTATTGTCGTCGTTGGAGTGAGTTCCTCCCAGAACTCGCGTCTTTTCCCTCGCCAGTGAAGGAAGGATTGGATCTCTCCTGGCGCTGTTTGGCTGAACGCCAGAACTGGAGAGAGTGAGGCGGCCGGCGGCGGGCCTTATATAACCTCTGGTCCTCTTCTTCTCCTGTCGGAGCTAGAATGTGGGTTAGCGCCACCCAATGGCTGTGTGTCCGCAACAATGGCTAAAATAAAGGATAAAGCATCCGAGGTGTAATGGGAAAGCTGTTGATCAGAGGAGAGTGGGATGACTGTTTGGCTGGGAACAGGAGAGGAGGATGCTGAGCTAGTTCCTTAATTGAACTGAAAAATGTATTCAGTTCATTTGCTCTGTCCAGACTTCCATCTATCCAATCCTTCCTGTCCTTAAAGCCTGTGATCTTTATCATTCCTGACAAGACATCTCTGATATTGTTCCTCTGTAGTTTGTTCTCAAGCTTCTTCCTGTATGCCTCTTTGCTGTCTCGGATCTTGAACTTAAGTTGCTTCTGTATACTCCTCAGTAATTCCCTGTGTCCCTCCCTGAAGGCTCTTTTTTCTTGTTTAGCAGTTCCTTCAGGTCACTGGCGATCCAGGGTTTGTTATTAGGGAAGCATCTCACTGTTCTGGTGGGGATGATGTTGTCCACAAAGAAGTTTATATAGTCAGTCACACACTCAGTCATGGCATTAATGTCCTCTCCATGTGTTTGGCAAAGAGTCATCCAGCCTGTGGTTGCAAAACAACCCTACAGGGCTTCTTCAGCTTCATGTGACCATTTTCTCACAGTTTCCTTCGTAACAGGTTGCCTCTGAACAAGTGGCTTATTTTCTGAACAGAGAAAAACAAGATTGTGAATTGATTTTCCCAGAGGAGGTATTGTTTTGGACATGTATGCACCCTTTACATTTGCATAAAACAAATCCAAGGTCTTGTTTTCTCTTTTAGAGCAGTTGACAAAGTGTAGACGAGAGCGAGGCATGATTAAAATCACCAGATATTGCCACAAATGCATTGGGGTGCTGGGTCTATAGCTTATTAACAGCGGAACTGATGTAATCACATGCATTGTCGGCAACGGCTGAAGGTGGAATGTAAACAACAGCCAAAATAACACTGGTGAACTCTCTTGGTAAATAATATGGACGAAAACTTACTGCAAAGAGTTCAATATCTGGGCTGCAGAGACGACACTTTACAGTAACGTGTCCTGGATGACACAATCTGTTGTTGACAAGCACTGCTACTCCACCCCTTTTTTTTCCTGCTCGTCTTTAGATCTGTCTGCTCGTACAGTCAGAGAGACGTTGGAGTCAGGGATATGATCCTCCACCCACGTCTCAGTAAAACACATAACACTGCATTCCCGATACTCTAAGGCTGAGTCCTTGTTAAGGCTTGGAGTTCATCCATCTTGTTAGCCAGTGATCTCACGTTGCCTATTATGATTGATGTAAGAGATGGCTTGAACTTCCTCCTTCTCTGTCTCCTTTTTGTTCCTGCGCTGCATCCACGTCTCCTCCTCTGCATCCACGTTTCCTCCTTATCAACTCATCAGGGATTTTTGGCTTCAGTTGAGGTATTATTTCAGCTTTTGCTATGTTAATCAACTGCTTCCGGCTGTAAACCACATTGTTACCATGATTACGCATCATAACAAGTTATCAAAAAGTGAAAAATGAACAGCAAATCAATTGCTCCCACAATTGATTTTTTCACACCTTGTAAGGGCTTTGAGTTCATCCATCTTGTTAGCCAGTGATCTCACGTTGCCCATTATGATCGATGGAAGAGATGGCTTGAACTTCCTCCTTCTCTGTCTCCTTTTTGGGATTTGTGGCTTCAGTTGAGGTATTATTTCAGCTTTTGCAATGTTATCAGCTGGTCCTGGCTGTAAGCCACATTGTTGAAATGGTTATGCTTCATTACAAGTTATCGAAAGTAAAGAATTAAAAGCAAAAATCCTTCCCACTTCACAGCACCAAAATCTAGAAGGTATACAGGTAAAAAAAATCAATCTTCAAGAAAACAGAGGAACCAGTGTACAAAAAACCAAAACTTAATATGTAGCCAACAGAGCCACTCCAACATGCAGCCACCGCAATTCTAGAATGTAGGCAGCGCAATTCAAGAATGTAGGCAGAGCAATTCTAGAATGTAGAATGTTTAAATGTGCAGTTTTAAAATTTCCCATCAAAAGGTGGCATCAAACACAAAACAGACTGGTGTATGACGAGACTGTTTTTACACTTTTCATAAGAAATCCCCTCAAACTTTTTTTTCTTCTTCTTAACTTATATAGAGTTGACAAACAGTGTATTATCATCACCACCAAGGCTGGAGTTTAAACTGTGTAAAATGCTATCTTACAGCTGAGCCAAACCTATAATAATGTCTGTGTGAAAAACTTGTTATACACTTATTGTTTTACAATTGTTATACATTACACTTGACCCTGGATTTGATAAATCATGGATTTAAATTATTGTAATAATTTAGTCATTGGTTTATAAAATAGCAGTCAACATTGGACTTTAGCTGTAATAACTTTAGCTTGTAATAATTTAGTCATTGATTTATAAAATAGCAGTCAACATTTCTTTATTGAAAAAGCATTGAAATTCTGGACATGATAAAACATTGATGCTATCCTACAACAAGCTTTGACAAGGAACCAGCGAGTAGTGACTGAATGAGAACTTTTTAAATACTGAGGAGGGGGTGAGGAAATGGCAGAGAAACCTGAGGAATAATTAGTGGGAAGCAGTTGCAGGTGAGAGGGAGAGAATAGGTGGAGGCAATCAGCAGCTGGATCAGAGAGGAAAAATGGCAAGGAGGAAACAGATAGGGAGGCAAAGAACAAAACATAAGAAATGACTAGACAGACTAACCTAAGAAGGCATAAGGAAAGGCTAAACACAAAGTGGTAACTAGGAAATAAGACTAAGAGAAACTTGAAGCATTACTGAACATAAGAGAGGAGGGAGACATAACAGAAACACACACCAGTCCAAAACAAAAACAGCTAAAGTCCATAGGCCTGTGACGAAGGAGCAGAGACTTGGGAGGCCTGCGACAAAGGAACAGGAGACGACGAGGCCGGCGACGAGGGACTAGGAGACGAGGAGGCTGGTGACGAGGGACCAGGAGACGAGGAGGCTGGCGGGGTGGGACCTGGAGACGAGGAGGCTGGCGGGGAGGGACCTGGAGACTAGGAGGCCAGCAGCAATGAACCTTGTGTCTAGGAGGGTGACAAAGCTGAACCTCACCGGCATCGGGCGGTCAGCAGCAACTAGGGGGACCTCGGCAGGATGCTGAGTACCCACGGCGTGGAGCTTCGGAGCGACGCGGCGCTGGAGATTGAGAGCGGCGCGGTGTCGGAGCTTGAGAGCGATGCGATGTCGGCGGCTGAGAGTGACATGGCGCCGGAACTTGGGAGTGGCGTGGCGCAGGACAAGGAACCGTGATGTGAGGCATGTCACCCTGGACGGCCACGGCGATGACAGGAACTGGAGGCGTGTCCACCAGGACACCCTCGGCGGAGTCAGGAGCCCGAGTCGTGTCCTTCAGGACACCCTCGGCGGAGACAGGAGCCGAGGCGTGTCCGTCCAGACAACCTCGGCAGAGACCGAAGCCCAAGGCATGACCGTCTGGACACCCTCAGAGGAGACAGGAGACCGAGGCGTGTCCTCCTGGACACCCCTGCGGAGACAGGAGTCAGAGGCGTGTTCTCTGGGACAACCTTGGCGGAGACAGGAGTCAGAGGCGTGTTCTCTGGGACACCCCCTGCGGAGACAGGAACCAGAGGTGTGGCCGCCTGGACACCCCCTGCAGAGACAAGAAGAGGCGCTGGGGAGGAAGGCTCTGGTGGCTTGCGGAACCCCTGGTTAGGGTCATCTTCTGAAGGCCAGGAAGGCTCACTGGAGATCTCCAGAGGTGGGAGGCTACAGAGGAGGTTAGCGGGCTGGAACCCACCGAAACAGTCTGCAGGCTGGGAGGCTGCTGAGGCCAGGCCCGGTTGCTGGGAGGAGGTGGAATTGGCTGGCTGGAGGTAAGCGGGTGATGAGGGTAGATTGTCCTTATTACTGAGCTTGGGGGTGGCTTGTGGAAAATGTCCAGTCTGTCTCCATAAAAGAACTCAAAAAGTTCATCCTCCCTGAACCAAGGGACATAGAACCCAGAGGTGAAGGTGAAGGGGTGGAGATGGAAGGTGTTGAAACCTGTGCTGGACTGCTGGGTTGAGACTGAGGTGGCTTTCCTGAAGACTGCGCCAAAGCTGCCTGCCGGTTCCATTCAGCCTCCTCAGAGTATCCAGTCAAGCCCAGCTCGTTTAACAGCGGCGTCCAAGGCTTGAGTACAAATATAACCTGTTCCACCGCGATTACTTGAGCCTACTTGAGGTCCTGAAAAACATAAAGACCAGGGAACAGGAAGCTTTATTGAGGAACCAGCGGGTAGTGACTGAGTGAGAACTTTTTAAGTACTGAGGTGGGAGTGAGGAAATGGCAGAGAAACTTGGGGACTAATTAGTGGGAAGCAGTTGCAGGTGAGAGGGAGAGAACAGGTGGAGACAATCAGCAGCTGGGTCTGAGAGGAAAAATGGCAAGGAGGAAACAGAGAGGGAGGCAAAGAACATAACTTAAGAAATGTGTTTGTAACACTTGTATGTGTTATGCTCGTCTCTGCGTTGTGTGAAGAACAGGCAGGAAGCAAAATCAGATCTCTAGTCTCTTTAATGTCGCTGCTCCAAAATCTGCAATGCGCACAGAAATACAAATTTACCGCAGTTCCTTCAGTCTCCCCCCGAGGAGGCGCACATGGATCTACATCATCACGCACTGGCCAGAGACACAAGGGCACACACACACATCAGCTCAGAACACGCAGGCAGGGGACTTAGAGACAAAATAAGATAATATGACTGGTGTTTTGGTGAAATTCATTAGTATTTAACATATCCGTTAGATGTTGTCAGGCATGTCCCTGATAGGGAGGTCTCCTGCGAACAACAGGCGAAAGCAGAGGTGCTTTGGACGACTTAGGGCTACGGCACTTGGTAAGTGGGAGAAGGCTAACCCTCCTAGTCAGGAGGGCCCACTAGTGTAGCACCCGTAGCACCTCACAACCGAGCGATGTCATATTCTTTTATTTTAGTAAAAAAAACGTTGGATTTTTGTATTATTTAATTGTGAATGTAAGTAGATGAATAGTAGATAAATGTTTTAAAGAAATTTGCATGCATGATTACTATTTTATAGTTAAATAACAATTTTTCAAATTAAAATGTTTTTGTTTGTTTTTGGTGGGACATTTTTCATTCAGATGAATATAAAAATCTCAAATGCACTATGGCTTGTTTGCATTTTTTTCACTTTACTTCAGGGGCCACAAAAAACTTAACTAATGGTAAGTTACTGATGAGGCGATGATTCATTAGTCATTATGAAGTTTTACTTTACTTTAGTCCTGCAGAACTACTTTTGAACAAGATTTTAAACAAATGGGACACAGGAGGTTTTACGAATATGTTACCATATTCCAGCTGGCTGATTTGACCCCTCACTGGAAAAGAGCAACAATATTCATCATTAAGGAATAAATGATTAATCATCAGCAGGTCACTCATTGATGATAGGTATTGGTGACTGACCAACCATTAAGTAATCATTAAGGAATCATTAGCTAATACATCCGATGTGGGGTGGGTGTGAAGGGTAGGTAATCTTATTAGTCCCTTATTCCTCACTAGTTCCTCATAAGGAAAGCAAATTTTGTGACCCTTATTGTAAACTGATACAGGTGAAAGGAGTGGAGAGCAAACCGAAGGTAGGCTGTATCTGCACTTTGGGATGCATTCCTCAGGTGACAGTCGAGGTGGGGTTTCTGCAGACTGAGCAGTCTGTAGCTATAGCGATGGAGCAGCCTAATAAACTCAGTCAGAAATTTTCTCATTTTTATTATTTGCGGTTAATCAGCAGTTGCAGTGTTGGTTAGCTATGTTAACTTGTTTGTTTGCCAAGGCTAGGGGTTGTGTTAACTGAATTTTTCAGCTGAAGTTCGGCGAAGGAAAGATCTGAAGGCCATCAGTCATTTTGACAGATTGCAAATCCCACCCATTGTCATATCTGCATTGTGGGGTGCTGGCTCTAAGTTTGTGTTTTGTTTTGCTCTCACCTTCAACCTGCAGGGTGTGACTGGCAGTCTTGGTTCCAGGTCTTCTCCTTTTGAGGCAATCACAGAGAGTATTTATAGGAGTGGAGTCCTGGAAGAAGACGCCAGATTGTTTACTCTAGCTTGTGGTAAATCGGTCAACCAAACTTAACCTAGCGACCTTCATAGAAGAAATCTCACCTCTAGGTTTTTCCCCTTAGCCTGGCTGCTGTCTGACATGATCCTGGTCCAATCCTACCACAGTTCCTTCAGTCTCCTCCAATCTCACCAAGCTTCTCGAGCTCTCCCGTTTCCACTCAGGTTCCCACTCCGGCCACTCCCTTACCTGCCTGTCCACCCTCCAGCATTCTCCTCTATTGCTCTGCTTGGAACTGGAAACAAGGAAGGCACAATCAAAGCTCCAACAGAACCCAGGTTTACTAAACCGGCGGAAACTATCCTTCTTGTGCATTCGTTCAACCTCCTGAAAAGTAAGAAACATCATCTCCCTGTTTTTACATTCCCTACTTCACAAACTGTTATTTACCTACCCCTCTCTTCCATGGCTCCAGAGACTCTACCTCTTCCACCACATACCAATTCCAGTCCAGAATAAACTCTTTGAAACCGTTCAACCTTGTTGATTTTGTGCTCGCTCCAGAGTCTCATTGGAAAAAATATGACACCTGTGACCACTTTGTGCAGACGTGCACATTTTTATGCACAGAGTTCATGTAACTAACCAATCAAAAAAGATTCCTATGAGAGCATCTGAGCATCATCTCAGATCTGGACACCAAACCCAATGCCTCTATCCAGGAGCTGACAGCATGTTCAAGATTTAAATTGCCATTCAGAGAGTCTTGTCAAATTCTGATCACATCAATTAGAGAAATATCCAACAGAAATGTGGCAACAGAATGCGGATTCTGCTGTTTTTAAGTAGGAAAGCTGTTCAGTGCTCCATGCCAAGTGTTCAGGCCACAGCAGGTGAAATGTTCATAATTAATACATGTAGTTTATTAATCTGCTCATTGTGTGATGGCACAATGTGGATTGCCTTTTCAGTTTGTTCGGATTGAATAAATCCTAAAAACCTATTATTTCTCTCAGGCTTTTAATCCCTAATATCACTTTTAAGCAGCCTTCTTTTTTATTTCTTCAGTGATTGGCATATTTTAGGAGAACTTTTTATTTATTTATTTATTTATTTATTTAACCTGTGTTTGCATTTCCTATTATTCTCATTTTTATCTTTCCTTTCTATGTCTTTGCCACTGTACAGCACTTTGGTCAGTTGCAATACTGTGTTGAAAGTGCTCTATAAATAAACTGGTATGGTATGGTATTATTTAAAATGAGTGGCAATTAAATACTACCGAATATGTAATCGTTATCATTTTAATCCGGTCATAATCTATAAAAATAGATTATGACCGAATTTGTTTGACCCCGTCAGTTAAAAGGACAGACAACAAAAACTTGTAGCCTAACCTTATATGAAGCGATTGCTGCAGATTGTTGATTTTTATTCATCTACTCATTCTAATCACTTCTTCTCATCGCTTGCTACCAAAGGATGTCTGTTTTTTTATTTGAAAGGGGTGTGAGTCGATGGAATTCTATAGAACTCTTAACATTTTGTTGTTTTTATCAAATCGATTTGTGGAACTAACAGTACAAAAAGACATGATCATGTCTCTGCAGCTGTGCGCAGCAGAGCAGGGAATGACGTACACCTACAATCCCTCTATATCCTGCCTACCGGTTTTAGCTGCTTTGCTTTGTGAATGAGGCTGGACTAAAGACGTGGAGGCAGAGGCATGTTAAGGATGAGCATTGGCTAATTGTCAGCATGTGACTGATTGCAGCCAGATTATTTTATTTCTCTAAATTCTTATTGTAGGTCAAATGTCCCTGTTGAGGGGCACAGACAGACCTCCACATGCACGCACACTCCTAAAAAATAATGATCAAAAAAGGGCACTTGGGGCATCGTGGAGGAAAGGGGCAGATGGACAGGGTTTCTTTTCACATCTAGATGACAACATTTGATCAGAATGGCCTTGATTTGGTGGAAATTGTCATAATCTTTTGGACTCTAAGTTCAGTTTCATTATTTTTGTTTCATTATAGCATCTTATCCAGCTCCCAGCTTTAGTCCGTGAGGCAGACACTCTGTTTACTTTTAAGGCTAGGCTTAAAACTTTCCTTTTTGATAAAGCTTATAGTTAGAGTGGCTTATGTTATCCTGAGCTATCTCTGTAGTTATGCTGCTTTAGGCTTATACTGCTGAACGACAGACTGACCACTTTTCTTCACTCTGCTACTTTCTTTTCTACTATTGTCCAGTTGCATTATGTGCTGTTATTTCAACCGTTAACTCTGTTTTCTCTCTGTGTTTTTCTCTCCATAGAAGGTACACCTGGTCTGGAATCCTGCTTAGCTACAATGCCATTTGGACGGGGGGCATCGACTGGAATGATGGTCTCACCGGCTTAACATCCCCCGTCTCCTGTTATGAACTTTTAACTTTCTTTAACATAGATAGTAATCTTATATCAGATCTTCTTTTCTTTCTGTGTCTCTGCTCTGTCTTCTTAAACCCCCAGACGGTCGTGGCAGATGGCCGCTTGCACTGAGCCAGGTTCTGCTGGGGGTTTCTTCCTGTTAAAGAGGAGTTTTTCCTCTCCACTGTCGCTACATGCTTGCTCAGTATGAGGGATTGCTGAGGGATTGCTGTGGTTGGAAGTCTGCATCAATGGGACTCAACCTTAAGTCAATGACTCGATGCAATCTGCTGGGATTCCTTACAGAGGAAACTAACTAAAACTTTAAACTAATTGGAATGTTTGTATGATTGTATTGAAATGACTTTTCTTGTAAAGTGCCTTGAGATGACATCTGTTGTGAATCGGTGCTATATAAATAAACTGAATTGAATTATGTTTTTTATTTATTTTTCATTGCATTCCTGTGTTTTTGGT
Source organism: Valencia hispanica (assembly GCA_963556495.2). Taxonomy (NCBI): domain Eukaryota; kingdom Metazoa; phylum Chordata; class Actinopteri; order Cyprinodontiformes; family Valenciidae; genus Valencia; species Valencia hispanica. The sequence goes on from OY747704.1 coordinate 11,155,975, forward strand.
TATCATAATGACTCTTTTGCCTCAGTCTCCCAGTCCTTCACAGCTGTTTCCTGTCTTTTCATTCACTGACCTGTGTGACATTCAGTAAGTCTAAATATTCCCTATTCCGGCCTACCGCGGTTTGCTGTTTTCCTTTTAACGGAAAAGAATCCTGTTAAATTTAAAGCATTTTAAATTCAAATATGTGCAGGCTTATTTCTCTGCGATATTAAATCTATAAACAACAACAAATAACAAGGAAAGCAGACAATTTAGAACTATGTGTCTTCATAACATTTATCTTTTAATTTATTTGAAATATCTTCAACTTTCTTTATGTTATGAGAATTTTTGTGTTGCATTTTTTGGAAAAAAGATTGTAATATTTTTTAATGCATTTTCCACAATGGCATTCTATACTTTTTTGAAGTTGTTTGCTGCAATGTATCTGGAAAGTGAGAATGTTCATATACAGTCATTTTGACATATATAAAGAAAAGAACATATAGCAATAGATATCATCATAGCACACGCTTTAGATTATATCGCATTATAGATTTGAGGCCATATCGCCCAGCCGTACACCATGTCATATCCTGTGTTGTCCTTATGCTGATGCTCACTGTCCCTTCGTGGTTCTGTCAAAATATATTTTTTTTCACTAATCTCCTGCCATGGTTGTCTCTGCATTTCAGGTCCTTTCGGGTTCAAGTTCACATTCTGCATCTGTCAGAGTAGAAGAAAAATGGCTAAAATAAAAAAATAAATAATTAGACTACCACACTTTGCTCCATGCTTCATAACATGAACATGAACAACAACCTCCAGGACTCTCAATAGGCTTAAGCAGGTAAACAATAAATTAGATGGGATGATTGAGATAAAAGAAGTAAAATAAAGACAGTATTACACTACTTTGTAATACTGTCTACCCTACAGTGGCTGTAGGGTAGGCATGGTATACAGTGCCTAAACTGTAGCAACTGTACAGAGGGCAACCATCCCAAAAACCAAAGAAGACCTGTAGAGATTTATTAGATTTGCAGGACACTCTTTTTTCCTACCTCTCTTCATATTCTTTCTTTCTTCCCCTTTATTTTCCGTCTCCACATCCATAATATAAGGGGGGGTGGAACCCACAACAATTTCTAACAAAGATTAATACACATATATATCAAGCGGAGTACTATAGCAAAAGCCCTAATGCTCCACTTGTGAAAGTAAATCTGTTGAGCTTCTCCTTGGTACTCAGACACCAATTCTGAGCGCCACACAGCCAGATGGGACACGTAAAACAAAAGATTTACAGGACCTTCAAAAACGTATTAATGCAACCTAAACGTTTCCACATTTTGTCACATAACCACCACAACCGCTCTATTCCTTCCTCCTTTCTGTTGCATCAAGATGGAGCAGCATTTCACCTGCTGTTCTTGGAGACATTGCATCAAGAGGGGTTCTAGTCTTCAAATAGAGTAATATGAACCTCCTCAGTATGGGGTTGTAATCCCATTAAATTAAGGACAGTTCAACACTGAAAAATAATCTGTCTCATTAGATTTTCTCTGACCATCTGCAGATCAGTTTAAGGGGTGTTCTGAACACAAGTTCATAGCTATGCCATAGCTAGAAAACACTGCAAAACCTTAGGGAAAATATCTCTACCAGCTTTGCACTCCTGGACACTGACATTTTTGTATATTCTTATTTGCAAAATAAATCAAGATCAGTAAGATTGTATATGGTGTTGGTCAACAGCAGTTTAAGTCTTACCACAGATTTCAATTGGATTTAGAGCTGAATTTTGTCTGGTACACTCTAAACCATAAATATGACTAGATCATAACCATTCCATTTTAGCTCTGGTTGTATGTTTTTAGTGCTGTCCTGTCGTAGAGTGAATCTCCACCCCAGTCTCCGTTTTTAGCACTTTTTTTTCTTTCTGGGATTGCCCTGTTTATCTCCCTCTTGCCCCCATTAAATCTGGCCAGCTTCAATATCTTTGCTGAACAACCAACTTCCATACACTATGATGGTGCTCTCATAAATGTTTGACCATGGTAATGGTGTGTATAGGGCTATGTTCAGTGTTAGATTTCCACCACACATAGGGTTATGCATTTGGGCCATAAAGCTCAATTTTTTGTCTAAAGAGGTAGCCATCTGACCATCTTCTTCAACAGGTTTGCTGTGACCTCTACATGGCCTGTAGCAGACCTTAAACAGGATTTAAGATTTTCTCTCTACAATCAGGGCCATCACGAGAAGGCAAGCAAACCAAGCAATTGCTTGGGGCCCCGAGCTAGCCTGGGATCCCAAGACAACGACTGGTTAAGAATAAAATGAAATGACAAACTGTGTGAGCGCCCCTTTGATAGTTAATGCAGTAAAGTGGAACGACACAGTTATCGGGATCCCCCTCAAGGGGGCCCCTCTCAGTCGTCGCTGACAGCAGCCAGCCGATCTCTGCTGCCGGCAAAATACAAAACCTCAGGAGCATAACGAAGCGGAATTATCCATCAGGAAGCCAGAAGAGAAAGAAGAAAAAGGAAGAGGAGGATAAGAAAAAACAAGTGATAAATTACACTGGAAAAAATAGCTCTACTTGTCTTGTACAAATGGTGTAATTTCGCAGCACGTAGGCTAGCAAAAAGAATGTTATGTTAGCTACCTGTCTGACTGCCAATGCTGCTTGTAACAAACTAGAACAGTCAGTGCAACTTTTTTTTTCTCGAACGGACGGAATATGTTTACATACTTTAATATGTTTAATAACGGGATAAGGAAGACGCCGATCTGTTCCATAATCACTGTTTATCGTATTTAATGACATGACATTGCTATAGCTTTGTAATAGGTCTTAATGAAAGTGGGATAGCTTCTCTGCTATACTAAGTATTACACCGTGATAATCTATTTACCAAATGGGGGTAGGAAAACCACACGATAAATTCCGTGCATCAAAGCAAACTGGAATATTAATGACAGTGTTTTATTCTCTCACTTTGTGAGAACTGACAAATGTTAATGTGAGTGTGTGTGCGTGTGTGTGGGTGGGTGGGTGTGTACATGTATAGCTATACTTGTGTGGACGAACCTTTGACAAGCAACCAGCATTGTGTGGACATTTGTAGTTGTGAGGACATTTTGCCTGGTCCCCACAATGTTTAACAAGCTATTAAACTTTACTAGTTAGGTTTAGAGGTATGGTGTGAATTAGGTTTAGGTTAAGGTTAGGGTTAGGCATGTATCACTAATGGTTATGTTTAGGGAAAGTCTCTGGGTTAGTCATAGTAAAATCAATGGAAGTCAATACAATGTCAACACAAGTATAGCAAGACGTGCGTGTGTGTGTGTGTGTGTGTGTGTGTGTGTGTGTAGGTGTGTGTTTAAGTATGTTGGATTTAGTTATTGTGCACTTCTTTGGTGGTGTTTTTTTTGTGCAAATGTTCAAATGTTTTGCACAGAATATGCAACAGCAGTACTTTCACTATTTTATTCATATAAAGTGTGGGTGAACTTAAACTGTATGGCTATGCTGTGGTTCCTGTAGGCTTTGCGTGGGGGGCCTCCATGACCATTTTGCTTGGGGCCCCTAAATTCATTGAAATGGCCCTGTCTACAATGGCTTTTTTCTGACCACTTTTCAATGGAGGCCAGGGTTGTAGAATGTTTGACTAATAATTGTTGACACATGCTTTTCTCCCACCTGAGCTGTGCATCTCTGCAGCTCCTCCACAGTTACTGTGGGTGTCTTGGATTATTTTCCGAATAACATTTTTGCCAGATTTCTCAATTTGGGAAGACAGTCATATCTTGGCTGGTTTGCACGTGTACCTTACTTTTTAAAATGTTCAGATGAAGGACTGAAGAGAATTCTGCAAGAGCCCACAGCTTTGGATGTTTTATAGCCTAACCCTGTTTTAAACTTTATCTCTGGTCTGTATGTGTACTTTTTTTTTAAATAATGCTGTTTGTTCTCCAATGTTGTCTAACAAATTGAAACAATGTAGGTGATCGCTGGAACCAGGAACGGAGGAGTGGAGATGAGGAGGAGAACTGTAGGATGGGAAGATCACAGGTGAGTAGTTCACAGGTGAGTGATGAGGGATCCTGAGACTGAGAACTGAGTACTGAGGGCGAACAGGCACAGCTTAATGCGAACTGAGTACTGAGGGCGAACAGGCACAGCTTAATGCTGGAGCGAGGACACAGGTGAGCCAGGAGCCAGGGAACTGTCAGACATGGAAAGGCAACCAGAGCTTATGGAGAAGGTAGAAAATGGATCACAGGTAGATGAGTAAAAACACAGCGTCGTCACAGAGCAACCTTGGAAGGAGCACACAAAGAATTAACTCAGGTAAGTCACAAGAAATACCTTTCACAGACACAGAGGGCTAGAGGTTACCATGGAGATGCAACACTCTGGCAAAGATCTGACAGCCAGCTTCCTTTATACACCTGCTGATGAGTCTCAATGAGGTGCTACTGCAATTTGCTGCCAGGCACAGCTCCACCCTCACGCATGATGGACAGGTCCTCAACTCGAGCAGGACCCCTGGTGGAAAATCCCCGGAAGGAAACACAGACAGACAGGGCAAACCCTCCACACTCCTAACATTATGTCAGATTTGCACCACTTATTTGTCTAGGTCACGGATCTGCAACCTGGGATTTCAGAGCCACAAGTGACCTTCGGACCTTCCACAATGGCTCTAAATAATAAAATGATAAATGACCAACTAATGTTTTTAAATATAGATATAACAAATGGTGGTGTTAGCAGATGCTTATGGAGTAATTGCATTTAATTTTCACAACAGAATGACACAAAGAGTAACAGTAGCCTAATACTTTTCAGATTTATTTTCTCGTTATTAGCCAGGAAACCATGTGCATTTTGTAGCATCACTTTCCACAAATATAAACATCCCATTGAAGAAAATGCATCCATCCTTTTTTATGCTAAAGTTCTTTGTTTTTTCTGAACTTTAAAAATTAAATTAAATTAAATTAGATTTAACTTCAATTTCTGAACTTTAAAATTAAATTTTACATCTAAAGTTTCCTTTCAATCATTTTTACTCTTGACTTCTCCACAAATGTTTTTCACTAAACGAAAGGACACAGAGTTCCACATTGCTATGATGTTGAAACATAAAGTAGCTGAAACTCTAAGTCACATGAACTTGTAATCACCACACTCTCAAACCCAATCCCACTCTTGATTCCTCATGGTAATCTCAGAGCACCGTGTGAGGGAACTGATTGGTCTGGCATTGTGAAGGCCAGCAGGAGGGCTCCATGATTATAACTTTCAGATCATTCCTAAGACATACCTCACATCATCATTGCTGCACTTCAGAAATATATCATTGCAGCTCATTAGTGAGACAGGGTTACATTTGATTATACAGTGCGAGGGGGTGAAAGCAAGAGAATTTGCAGAAACAATGACAGGAAAGGTGGCTGAATGCACCTGCAGGTAAAAGACACTAGTTACTAGTAACAAAGATATGACAGTGCTATCTCACTGTCTATAGTTATTAAAAAATTAAATTTAAAATTAAATTTAAAAAAATTAACATAACCTAACCTCAGGTGTATTAGTAAGTTCATAATTGACATAATAAAACAACACATACATATTCTGATTTTCAAGACTAAAATACAGTAAATAATATAGAGCCTTATGAAATATAACATATTTTACATATTGCACATAAAGGTAATGGAACTTAATATAATGAATGGACATTTCTAATGATATGTCTTCCACATAATAAACCAAACTGATCATAAAATCTTAATGTCTAGCTGGAAAACCCAGCCCAAACATATTGTTTGTGTGGTAAATAATGAAATGTTTAGATTACAGGCCAACACTGGCAGTCAATCCAAACCCTGTAAACAACTCAAAACCACAAATACATATTCCAACCTCACCATGAGCATAGCAAAGAATAGGGTCAATACTCTCCAACTCACATTCCCTTGTGGGTTAAACTTGACATCTTTTAAAATGTATCTCTTTCATTTTATGGGTTAGTTGTTGAGAAATCCAAATTCTTACCACCACCTACTGGTATGCTGGTTTCCTTAAACTGTCGCCCTCAGAAGAGTTTCCACGAGAGTTTAATGCACTCAGTTGACTTTAGATGAACTGATGGATCTGTTATTCTCACGACCCAATCCTGATGAGCAAATAGATGGATGGATGAAAATTTTTTGGAAAATGTGAACATTCTGATCCACAAAATTTTGATTTTTTTTCCACAGTATTTCAAGCATCTTTTAAGCATGTGATTGCATTTTCATGTAAAAAATAACACATCTGCAGGCTTTTGTTCAGAAAACCTTTTGCTGAGATGACCAAGATGACTAAGATTTCAAGCACGTTTGTTTCTCTTTAATAGCAACCAGTCTACTGATGAGATTGAATGATTTCACCTCAACTGTTTCCCCACTTCGTAATCATTGTTATGTTATTCCACCTCATGTTATAATCTATTAAAGCTAATAAACTCTTTCCAATACATTTTGCATCTGATAAGTACAAAACAATCTCAAAATAATGTAACCACAAAGATAATGCATTTATTAAAAATGTATCAGCATTATTTTTTCACAAAAATGGTTTCATTTTCTGATCCTGTTGCTAACTGGCTGTGCATTTGTAAAATGACATACCATATAATGAGTCTGAATTTGAACGCAGATTTTATGGGGGTGGATGCACCTGCATCTCCCCCATACTGAGACCTAAATCTGCATAATGAGAGTTGCTGAAACATCTATAAGGATTGTAATACCAGAAAGCATGAAAGCATCACCACAGCCTGCAGGTGTCACTTATTTTATGTCTAGGTTGCTGTCCTGACTTTTCTTCAAACTGCTTGAATTTTTTTTCTCATACCAGTTTCTATGTCATCTCATCACAATCCTCCCTGCCTGCCGTTGGTTACTATGAGTGACTCCTTTTACAAGAGCCATAAGATTAGCAGTTACATTCGAGAATGTTTTATTTTGTTGTCCTCATGCTGCAGTGACATTAAATCCTTGCTTCTTTCCTCATGAACTGAAAGGTCTTTAAACAGAACTATGGGACTGTTGTTTTACTTTGACATCCACTTCATTCTTATGTCCGTGTCAGTGGTTAGAGGTTTCCTCTTCATCTTGCTGCCTTCCCTTCCGATGTAAAATTGTGAATGTCTTATCACCAGCCACTCCTGAAAATTGGATGGCTTTTATTCAAGATGTTCTGTTGCCAGGGAACTAAAATGTCCTTCAAAGAACTCTGTTTTGGGCAACAACCACTGAGGATGTCATATATATATATATATATATATATATATATATATATATATATATATCGTTTTTTTGCAATGACAATATAATGCAATCTTGGTCCTTTAGGTAAAAAATTCCAGTCATACTTTCTATGAGCACAGATTTGGTAAGTTGCATGTATTTTCTGCTGAAACATTCATAGGAAAAGCAATTTATTTTATCAATAGGCCCCAAGCAGCACCGGATGTAATCTGGAAGAAAAATTCAATGATCATATACGCATCACTGATTCCTGTTTCTTGGCTGTCATAAAAGTCTACAGCAACAAATGTCATTAAGTAATTAAGCAGCTGTCAGTCTTATAGAATTTACATTTTTTTAGATTTAGAAATCAAATCAATATTTGGACTGCCACCACCTGCCTGCCTGATATGAGCCATCAGTATTCATGGATCACTTCAGTATTCTGCAGTGAAAGGTGATGGAACTTTATGGGGTCATGATAGAGTGTTGATTTTATTTATTTAGCAATAATTTGCATTAACATATTTAAATTGATGTCATGAATTTGGTAGAAAGTATTTATTTGTTTTGGGTGGATATTGCTTCAAGAGTAAACAAAATGCTATTACAACAGAGTTGAAATATCTCACATATCTGAAGTTCTTGCATTCTGTAATTTTTCTGAGAATGAAAATGGACAGAGAGACTGCTTAACATAAGAATCTCACTCATACAATCCCAAATCAATAAGAAAGTAGTATTTGTATGCTGACCTTCCCGTTTGATTGCATAATGGAACATCCAGATGCTTGATTTGTCTTGTTGGATTTTTGTTATCTGGTTATAAACAAGCAGAGGTGTCAAAAGTTCACATTCAGTACTCAAGTAGAAGTATAGATACTAGGGTTTAGAAAGACTTTTGTAGAAGTTGAAGTATCAAGTCAAGTTTTGTACTTAAATAAAAGTTAAAAAAAAACAGTACTGGATTCAACACTACTTTAAGTGCAAAAGTAAAAGAGACGTAAGTATGCAAAAAAAATGCCATTAAAGACTAAAGCTTAGGCTGCACCAAAGCACTTCCACAGCTCCCCCAAAAACACTTTTACTAAAAGCCATAATGACTATAATGTTATAGAAAAATGTTAATATTGAAAAATATAGCCTACCTGTTTCAGCTGCACATATGTCCACTAAAATTGATGCATTTTAGTGTAATGCAAATACATTGAAAAACCATATATGGACTACTGAGCATTAATACTTGTTTCATGGAGTCAAAGATATGATGAATAGTTGCCTATAAATATTGTAATGGTGCATTACACACACACACGCACACACACACACACACAGAGTTTTTTTTTTTATATTTTGTTTTTATTTTTAAATAGTTTACCTAACAAATAGATGATGACTCGGGATAAATCAGTATCTATGTAAAGTTTACAGTTTTATATATACAGTTTTCTTTCCTTCTGTGTCACCAGGTGTATTAAACACGTAATATATATATATATATATATATATATATATATATATATATATATATATATATATATATATATATATATATATATATATATATATATATATATATATATATTACAACCCCTGCACAGACCTTGCTGCAAACCTTGAAGAACCTAAGCTTCCTCAAGAAGTACAGTCTGCTCTGTCCCTTCTTGTAGACGGTTTCACTGTTCAGTCTCAGGTCCAGTCTGTTCAGGTGAACTCCAAGGTATTTATACTCCTCAACCACCTCCACCTCTTCTCTCATGATGGAGACAGTGTTTGACTTATCTCTGTTTCTTCTGAAATCTACAATCATCTCCTTTGTTTTGTTCACATTCAAGGTGAGATGATTGTTTCCACACTATGTCACAAAGTGGTCCACCAGCTCTCTGTATTCAGCTTCTTGTCCATCTCTGATACACTTGACAGTTGCAGATTGCAGACAATTAAAGAAACAATGGAACAAAGGTGCATTTTTCTCCTAGTAGAACTGAAATAATATTGAGGGATTTTACCACAGGATCAGCACTGTTAGACTGGAATCCTTCAGATGGCACTTCCTAGAAAAGCAGGGCTAAAATATTCCCTTAAACATTATCATTTTTTGGAACCTTTAGTCTATTGAGGTGTTCTGTTTCAGGCATCCTTCTCCTGATTGACTGTTTTTTGGATCTGAGTCTTCCACCTGAATGGGTATTTAATCTTGCCCGGCCCGATATCATCCCTGGGCTTTTTCTTCATTTATTCTCTGGACTTGTGGTTAAGCCTCTCACAGTTTAGCTTTTAGTGAATGCATCGGTCTTATCAGTGTGTAAATGTCTGTGTGAGTGGGTGACTGATTGAATGTAGTGTGATGCGCTTTGGGGTCCTCAGGGACTAAATAAAGCGCTATACATGTACAGGCCATTTACCATTTATCCCTGCTAATTATTACCTCTGCTTCTTATGTTTTCATTTATCTTGGTTGTGTGCCACTCTGCAAAAGGAGGCTAGCTGTCTCTCTTAAAACACTGTCTGTGTTCTTACATTAGTTTTTGTAAATTAAGCACTTCTTAGCCCCTCTCACACTACTGGCCTTAGCTCTTTTTGTCAGTTGCAACACATGGGAGACAGCCGATGCTATTAGTTTAGGATCAAAGCTAAAAAGGGCCCGAAACCAGCATCTGTATGGTTATGGGCCTGTTTCAGTATTGGGAGAAAAACCCTTTAACACTTTTTGATGGTAGGAATAATTTAAACGAGTCTGGAGATTTTAAGGCGACATATGCTACCATGTGATATGACTGCAGGGATAGGTTCCAGCCCATCTGACCGAAGAACTGAACAGGATTAAGGAGGCAGGGAAAATGCTTGAATGGATGGTTGGACATGTTCAGTCTCCCATCTTTTCCAGTGACTTCAATGCATGTTTTTAAACAAGAAAACACAAAAGTACATTTCGTAATTATTATGACAGGTGTTGATGCTGGATCTGAATGTCTTCAGTCAAACGAAAAGTATAAAAAAGAAAAGAGGATTACCTTGTAAGACGGTTTTATGTAAGCCAAAACTTAAAAGTATTTATGTGTAATAATATATGGGTATCTTACCACATTATTTCATCACTTTTTTGGTAAAGTACTATCTTTCCTTGGGGTTTTAAAAGTGTAACAATGTTTGACAAAGCTGCTGAAACTGTCCACTGTGTGCAGATTCCACATCCCACTGCAAGAATGTGCTAGAAACAGATTAGACATCACACAAGCGAGCCCCCTGAAGTCATAGCATTACTTCCTAATGTATGTGTGTATGTCTTAGGTTTGATTTTCCAAAATTTTGTGTTTGTATTTGCTTCAGTTGTTGATCTTAAAAGAAAATTTGGAGGATTTGTCGCTAAAGAATCATAAAAAGCAGTAATTTGGGTCATGCTAGATATTGGATGGCAGCTTATCTCAGGACAGCTTTGTTACAAAGCAGTTTTATCAGCATTAGATAAGTGGCCCCACACTATTTAATAGTGTTGATAACATTTTAGCAATTGCTGACATCCGTAGGCTTTCTTAGACCCAGCAGCTCAACTTCAACCATGTGATTGATAGAAACATTCCAATATCATCATGTTCCAAATTGATTGATGAAGTCTGTTGAGCATAATGTTTTTCATGTGTCCAGTGGTATATATCATTCTACAACACAGTTATGTGCCTTTTGGTAATGACATAATAAACCCCCCACCAGCAAAAGACACAATTTCCATTGAAGAGAAAAGCTCTTCCCTCACTATTTTTCTGAATTTCTTGCCACCACATACACGAGCTGACAGATAAGGATTGGACCCTGTTACTTTTCAATTGCAGGAATCATTGGAACACTGCATGACGTTCCCACTTGATATTAGATTCTCAAAATCAACCACCCTTGCCTTTTTTCTGTATCATTTCCAGCTTTCCCATGGCAACCAGTTCTTGTTTAACCCCTATTTGTTCTGCATTGTGTTTTTTCTTTCAGACTTTACTCCAAATAGCCACTCACCTGTGTTTATAATTTATCCATATTGCTTTAAGTTCTGAAGATCATTGTGCTTGTTTAACAGTTTATTATGTTGGATTAAGTTCAATTCAATTCAAGATTTATTCTCATTGTCACAAAAACAATGGAATTATGTTGGAGCAGTCCAGTTCAAATTTATAATCAAAGTGAGTGTGGTAATTGTCCATGGGAAGGAGAGGGGGCAGAAAGTGACAAAATGCAGCAATGCAAAGACCAGTTCAGAGCTATTGTTCCAATGGATGTGGTTATGGTCCATGGGAGGGGGGCAGAGAGGGGAGGGGGTTAGCGTTCAGCAGTCTCACAGCCAGAGGATACAGGCTGTTGGACCGTCTAGTTGTCCAGGTCCTGTTTAGTTGGAGGTTCAGAAAACCTTGCTATTTTTAATTCTTCAATTTTGTCCAATGCAGCTATTATTGTTTTGGAATGTTTGGACGTTTCCTAAGCGCCTTCTTTTTCCTGTCACATCTTATGAGTCAAAAATTTACATGTATGTCCAAAATGTTTCATACCCCTTTTGGATTTAGGTTTAAAATTTATTTTATTCACCCAAGAAGTCTGTTTCTGTCTGAAATGAGATAAGAATCTATCAATGTAAAGGAAATTTAAATTTTCTGGGGGGAAAAAACTGTTTTTAACTTACATTTTATTTTAAAAATAGCATGCTGAAAATGCATGCCCTTGTCAGTAAGCACTAAATAAACCTTTACTGGCGTTACAGCATTCATACCTTATTTATAATGGCATACAGGTATTTTACATGGTATGTGGACGTTTTACCTTCGGTCATGAGCTCCAAGTCTTTGAGTTTGGAAGGCCCTCATGTCAACACCCTAATCTTTACCACATGTTCTCTATCAAATTCAAGTCTGCACTCCAAAACATTAGTAATAGTAACAACTTGTTGGGAAAAATTTAAAGATTACTTAACCTAAATCTGTCAAGGGTATGAATCATTTTGGTCCTAAGAGTTTTCTCAACCTACCTAAAAATCAGCTTTTCTGCAGGTTCCTTTAAAATTAGGCCCAGTCTTATTCCCACAGGTTGCATCCTGAGATCTACAAAGTAGAATGGTGTTTGACCTTGTTAGGTTGGTATTGTCAAGTTTTTTATGTGAATGCCAGACAGCACCTGTTAAATGGGATTAACAAAAATCTTCTCTTGCTTATTTAGAAAGCGCAAAAAGCTGTACAGTAACTGATCAGTTTAACTTTAAGTAATGAATACTGCTTGTGATTGTAAACTGTAAATTTGAATGTAGTAGAGCACTATCCCACCAGTTGGGAGAGGCTTAAGAAGAGAAACAGCTAAACAAAAACACATGTTGGTAGAAAGCTGACAGACAAATCTGATGGAAGTTAGGGCACTCTTAATATTCTGTTGTGCTGATTCTGGTGCTGAAAGTTAACAGATCAAGGAAGGTTCAGAATCTTGGTCATCTCCCTTTTTCTTTCCCCTCGCAGATTAAAGTAGAGATCAGAAATTAGAATTAGCCCATAAAACCACTTGGCTCTTTGAGGCTGCATTCACACCAGCCCTGTTCAGTCCGCTTGAATCGAACTCTAGTTCGTTTGCCCAGAAAGTTTGGTTCGTTTTGGGGAGGTGTGAATGAGCAATTGAACTCTGATTCGGACCAAACAAGCGAACTCTAGTCCATCTAAAAACATAGGTCTCGGTTCGATTGAAACGAACTCTGCTGCGGTTCGATGGGATATGTGAATGGCAACCGGACAGCACCAAAAGCAGGAAGCGGACCATTGTGCAGGGCATTCTGGGTAAATAAAATCTAACCAACTGCGATGCTGGATAGATAGATGCTGGATCTTATACCTTGCTCGACGTCTGTATAAAGAGGACATCAGTGCTGCAAAGTTGTACGCGCTCCTATTCATTGCACGCCACCTCATAAGAAGCCGTCTCAGCTGCCTCGTTAAAAAACAGCATTCTACATAGTCCTCTGTCTCTTCTATGCTCATTCTGAGCCCATTACTGCAGTGTTTTATCTATTTATTATGTTTTATCTCTTATAGACCTTTGCCAAACATAACAGAGCAATCCTAAAACTGTTTGTTTGTTTACATTTCACTGTATAGGAAGTGTCCCCCACCGCACCAAGAAGTGCAGCACCACCACAGCGCCACCACAGGCGGGAAGGTAAACATGTTGCTCAAAAGCTTTGGTACTGTTGACAAAAAGCGTGGCATGTAAAAAACATGCCACGCTACAAAAACACAAGAGCTACGGTCGCATTTCTGAGGATAAAGGCAGACAGTGTCCCCCAGAGGGCACTGCCCCCAGCGACACGACTCATCTCCCTGGTCCTTTGTCATGCTACTCTTAGTCATTTTGGTTTTCAGTTTAGTGTTATTCTTAAAGTTTGCTAATGTTTAGTGTTTCCTGTGTTTAGTTGTTTTCCTGATCCCAGTGTTTTCCTGTAGATTCAGTCTGATTTTAGTAATTTTCTCTAAGATGCTTTTGTCATGCTCCTGTAACAGCTACCTGTAGCTAGCCTCCTTACGTTAATTACACTCACCTGTTCCTCGCTCAAGTTGTCAGTATCCCAATTTTTCTGCCCACCAACAATGGAGTCCTCTGTGGTTCACCTCGTGGTTCCTGAATGTTCCTCTTGTGACCGTTGGCTCCTTGTTTTCCTTAAGTGGTTTTCTCAGGGTTTGTCATTTTGTTCCATTAAAAGATAAGAACAGATAAGAACCCTGCCCCTCCACACACCACTCGGTCCCACCCACCCCAAAAAAGTATGCGCACATCTTTCATCTGAATATTTATGAAGCGCTTTGAACCTTACGTGTTTGCATGCGTGCACAAACACACACACAAAACACATAGAAAGGCAGTTTTTAACTTTGTGCTGATTTTCTTCTTTTGGTAACGACTACATTTTTGGAGGAAGACCACCAGCACTTTCTTTTTTATATTCTGAACACATGCAGATTATTGTGTGGCATCTCTATTGTATTAAATGGAATGAGGGAAAAAAATGTCTTTGGTAATTCCCCCAAAAACACACACCCTGGGAAAAGATTACATAAAGTACATTAGCACAGCCAAAATTATTCACAAAAACACAACTGAGAGCGAAAGAAATGCACTATTGGTGGATAAAAGGGTGAAGAAGCTCTTCTATCCTCCACTCATTACCTGTATTAAAGGCACCTGTTTGAACACACACCTGTGTTCGGAGGTTACGACATCTGCTCATTTCCTTCTGAGTTACAACCAATCAGCCCAACTTAACCACAGCTCCCGCCCCGCGACTCGATCAGGCCATTCCGAGTAGATACCCCTATACTGGTGCTCTGTTGGTTCCTGAAACGGCCCCAAAAACGGTCCTGTTGTCCCGGCCTGATGAAGTGGAGACACATGCATGCCGGGAAGGTCCGGTAAAATTACCCTGAAGTTCAGATAGTGGAAAGGCGTCTTATGATGAAAATTACAGTCCTCTCTTATTCCTTTAAGTAGGATGTCATGTCCTTGTGCCGTACACCGGTGGCTTACAGCAGTGCTTTGTCATAATATAGTCCCAAGTTAAAATCAGCTCCTGTAATTCCTTCAAGTTGCTTATTATTTTCATTTGCAATCAATTTGATTATTGTGGTCACCAGGAATAATTAGGATCAATATTGAATAATTTTCATGACTTTTGCACACTAAATGCTAACTGTTAGCATTCACTTATATTATTTATGCAAAGCTAAAGCAAACAGACTGCTGCCACATTAGGACTGGGTGTATTTTAAAATCCTTTTTCTCACTTATCTAACTCTGGGGAATATGGCAACCGACTAAATTTCACTTAGGGGTGGAATATCCCTTTAAATTAGTTTAACATGGCCAAATCATGCCA
The DNA here is from genome assembly GCA_963556495.2 of Valencia hispanica. Taxonomy (NCBI): domain Eukaryota; kingdom Metazoa; phylum Chordata; class Actinopteri; order Cyprinodontiformes; family Valenciidae; genus Valencia; species Valencia hispanica. The sequence goes on from OY747704.1 coordinate 11,171,150, forward strand.
CGCAGATTTTTACAGTGATGCACCGAAAGCTAACATTTAATCTGTGCTAGTGTTCCCAACACATCCTTACAGTGTGAATAAACATTTAACTTAAAGAGATCTCTGCCACGTTTCATGTTGCAGCATTACAAAGAACTGGAGTGCCTTGAAATTTGTAATATGGCTCAACGGGCAGTGATTGTGGTTGTGGTGGTGGTAATCTTTTGTACTGTGACTGATATCTATTGCACCCTGCTTGTTAAATAGCCAGGCATGCCAACTGATTGGTACAGTCAGAGTCTTAATCAGGCGTGTTGATTAATCATTCTGAATTATTAACCCAGCATCATTTGTAAGAATAATGGAGATGTCTTTGATTTATGAAAGACTAGGCATAATCCTTCTGCTTCTTTGCAACTCAAGCATTGATAGAGTTCTTATATTTAATTTTAAATAATTAATTCTACCACTATTTTTCCTTGTGGGATGCCGGGCATCATCCCTCAGAGGGCTGTGGGGGGATTTGAAATTAGTTTAGACTTTGTTTCATTCCTCACAAGTCCAGCATTTTGGTTCTGCTTGCAACATCATCAACCACTTAATGTTAAAACGTTAAAAGCATCCTAAAATTGGATTTATTTTGAAAAAGATTAAAATATTTTGTCCTACATTTCAATTTTCGATTGCATGCTTTCTTGTGACATAATTTATTTTAGGGTCGGGACTCTGGAGTGATTGTGTTTTCCTGTGCTGTCTTTTCCTTTTTCTTTCTCACTCCTTTTCCTGTGCCACCAATTTTGCCCAAGGATATGGTTGCTCCTGTGTCTCATGACCTCATCAAGTCCCTGCTCACAAGGTGAACATCACCAACTTTTTAGCACTGACAATTCAACTTTGTTCTAATAATATAGCTCTCCAGGGGCCTGTTTCACAAAGCAGGTTGAACAAACTCTGAGTTAAAACCTCGACTCTGAGTTGGCTAACTCTGAGTTGAAAAACTCTGAGTTTTCGGTTTCAGAACAGGTGTTAACAATCAGATCAATCAACTCTGAGTCAAAGTAACTCTGAGTTACACTCGTGCATGAGGATATAAAAAGCCCTCATCAATGGGACACAGATAACATGATTCACCATGGCAACCAGTAAAAAAAAGGGCAGATCCTCCTACTTCTCCCCAGTGGAGATGGAAATATTGCCGCTGCCACAGTAAATATACTGTGGCAGCGGCAAAAGGGAGAGAGCTTGTGTGGCAGAAAATTTCTGATCAAGTCAATGCGTGAGCATTAATTGGAGGGGAAAAAAGACATTTTTGGTCTTAAATGTTCCACTCATTCAACATTGATATCTTACATGTTTTTTTGAGCACATAGGTGCAACCCAGCACGCCGAAAAAGGACGTGGCAGCAACAAAAGATGAAATACAAAAATACAGTTCAAACAGGTAAGGTATAATTTAATTATTACCCATTCTGGTGATGTTTAGCCTGCCTTCATTGAACTGCATTCAGTGATTACATTCTACATGTGATAGCTATATTTAAGTAATTTGGGAAAATCCCTAAACAATGAAAAAGCCACATATTCAGTCATACCATCACTGCCAGTATTCAATATTGTCTATATGAAAGCCACACCTTAATTCCTGTTATATGTGCATGTCTCAAAATTTGAGTTCTCTGCATATGTTCAAACTTGACCTCCATCGCTAAGAGTCATAAGAATTGTGATGGGACCTGCACTGTATTTCCAAAACGAAGGTAGAAAAGAAAATAGGTAGGGCACTCTTCTGGGTAATAATCAACTGAATAATCTTCTTCCACCAGTTGTTGATTGTGTGATCTGTCTTGTGGAGCCCTCTACTATAACAGACTTCCATGCTGTTGTAAGTAGCTACCAGAGTTGTTATTTATGTTTTTTTAATTTATTTTATTCCAGAGTTTTGATGATGGGTAGAATATAACACAATAATTGTTACAGGAGGATGATGAAGACACATTGTCAGCCACCACAGGGAGGGATGATGCAGATAGGCCTGTTGAGGTCAAAACCTTTGTGTAAAATGACCTTGGTTTCAGTCAATGTCAGACAATGTTAGTGTTGGCACTATGACATTCAACTTCATTTGTGTTCCTATAGCTCCCTGTGAAGAAACTATATAAGGTCTATCTCCAAAAAAAATTTGAAAAAACAAATGTGGAAATGGAACACATAAAGCTACAAGTGAAGAAGACACAAATGGAAATACAACTGCTGGAACATAAGTTAAAGGTGGGTGATGTGCCCACAGGTGGATGATTTTTTATTTTTCAATCAACAAAATAACTGTAAACATGTTTACTTGCAGGAAATAAAGAATACCTCATAAAATTAGAGGCCTTTTGTCCTTCTCTGACTGGGGCGGGGGGGTTACAGTTGGAAATGATTCTGGCAGACAATGTCTCGAACAGCTCTCCCATCTTGTGCATCAGCAGCGGGGTTGGGATAATCATCTCCATCATCAGGGGTAAGGGTGGGACATTGTTCCCCTCTGATCATGGCAATATTGTGCAGAATTACACATGCCACAATGATGTCACATGCCCTTTCTGGGGAGACCCTGAGCATACGCAGGCACTGGAATCGGGCCTTGAGCATCCCAATGGTCATTTCCACCCTGGCTTGCGTCCTGCAGTGAGCTATGTTGTTGCGTTGCTGTGGCTCAGGATCAGGGTAAGGGGTCAGCAGATGTCGCTGGCAGGGGTACCCCCTGTCACCCAGAGGGTATCCATCAAACTCCCCTATGATGATAAAATGTAATGTTTCAGTTGCAATAGAAGGATATACCATATTGATCACAGTAGGCTATATAACTATACTGTATATAAACTCACCACGGGCAAATCTGTCACTCAGTGTGGACTCACGGAAAATTCGAGAGTCATGTACAGACCCAGGCCACTTTGCTTCCACATTACTGATGATGTGTTCTGCATCACTTATGATCTTCACAGTGGAGAAGTATATGCTGTATTGTGACGTGTACATTTCATTTGGAATGCTGAAAGCTATTATTTAGGCTTACCTGTACATTAATGCTGTGGACAGATTTCCTATTCACATAATCTCGGAGCAGAGGGCTCTTCCATGATGAGTCATGTGAGAAATGTGTGGGCCAAGGATATTGTTTAAATAAACTATTGATGGTCTAGAAAAACGGAAACGTTCAAAGAGGTACTCATCATGGAGTGATAAAATATCCACTCGGGGTCAGATAATCCTCTCCCGACGCAGATTTCTGCGGAGTATCTGCGCTTCTACATCAACAGGCTCATCAAGAAACGGACACGCCATGTCTGCCACTAATTTCAGACTGCAGCTTCAACTTCAGAGCAGGAGAAACTCAGAGTTATTTGAAGCAAACCTGCTAGCGAGCAGGTTAGGTTCACGGAGTGTGTTCCCCGGGTAGCTGACTCAGAGTTACGCTGAACTGGCTTTGTGAAACCGAAAACTCAGAGTTTCCCTAATCTCAGGGTTAACTAACTCAGAGTTTTCACTAAACCCGCTTTGTGAAACGGGCCCCAGGTTGATACAAGTTCTTTAACTTGTGTGTTTTGAAACAACCAACCTAAAGCTCCCTCGAGACTCTGATGGAGCCCCTTCTGGACCCTAAAATCACTTCCTGGTTCAAACCACAGAAAATATTCCTCTGGCTCTGTAAATAAAGGTCTGCAGGTCCTACTCTTGGAACCTGCTTAACATAACTCGCGCGCCATCCAAATGAGCAAAAATCAAAGTCATAAAGTCATTGTTAAAATAGATTAGACACTCATCTCAACCTATTAGTTAACTACCTGCCTCATTAGCTGCCTCTGCCATCGTTTAAGTGCATCAAAGTAAATTAGGTGTCTGCTGCAGATAAGATTAGCTTCTGCAAAATATTCAAAGATACACTGCTCAAAAAAATAAAGGGAACACTTAAACAACACAATGTAACTCCAAGTCAATCACACTTCTGTGAAGTCAAACTGTCCACTTAGGAAGTAAGACTGATTGACAATCAATTGCACATGCTGTTGTGCAAATGGAATAGACAACAGGTGAAAATTATAGGCAGCTCATCCAGGATGGCACATCAATAGGAGCTGTGGCAAGAAGAGCTGTGTCTGTCAGCGTAGTGTCCAAAGCATGGAGGCGCTACCAGGAGACAGGCCCATACATCAGAGGAGGAGGCCGTAGGAGGGCAAAAACCCAGCAGCAAGACCCCTACCTCCACCTTTGTGCAAGGAGGAACAGGAGGAGCACTGCCAGAGCCCTGCAAAATGACCTCCAGCAGGCCACAAATGTGCATGTGTCTGCTCAAACGGTCAGAAATAGACTCCATGAGGGTGGTATGAGGGCCCGACATCCACAGGTGGGGGTTGTGATTGCAGCCCAACGCCGTGCAGGACGTTTGGCATTTGCCAGAGAACACCAAGATTGACAAATTTGCCACTGGTGCCCTGTCCTCTTCACAGATGAAAGCAGGTTCACACTGAGCACATGTGACAGATGTGACAGTGTCTGAAGACGCCGTTGAGAGCGTTCTGCTGCCTCCAACATCCTCCAACATGACCGGTTTGTCAGTAGGTCAGTAATGGTGTGGAGTGGCATTTCTTTGGGGGGCCACACAGTCCTCCATGTGCTCGCCAGAGATAGCCTGCTTGCTATTAGGTACCGAGATGAGATCCTCAGACCCCTTGTGAGACCATATGCTGCTGTGATTGGCCCTGTGTTCCTCCTTATGCAAGACAATGCTAGACCTCATGTGGCTGGAGTGTGTCATCAGTTCCTGCAAGAGGAAGGCATTGATGATATGAACTGGCCCGCCCGTTCCCCAGACCTGAAACCAATTGAGCTCATCTGGGACATCATGTTTGTCTCCATCCACCAACGCCACGTAGCACCACAGACTGTCCAGGAGTTGGCAGATTATTTAGTCCAGGTCTGGGAGAAGATCCCTCAGGAGACCATCTGCCACCTCATCAGGAGCATGCCAAGGTGTTGTAGGGAGGTCACACAGGCACGTGGAGGCCACACACACTACTGAGCCTCATTTAGACTTGTTTTAAGGACATTACATCAAAGTTGGATCAGCCTGTAGTGTGACTCCAAATTCAGACATCCATGGGTTGATAAATTTGATTTCCATTGATAATTTGTGTAATTTTTTTGTCAGCACATTCAACTATATAAAGAACAAGGTATTTAATAAGAATATTTCATTAATTCAGATCTAGAATGTGTTAGTTTAGTGTTCCTTTTTTTAGCAGTGTAGTTTTATTGTACTGTAAACCTTTTCAAGTGACTCATTCTCATTAAAATATAGAACATCCTATCACCTCTGTGTTTTTTTTAAATACATCCATGTGGATGTTTGTCAATTTTAACAACAATGAAAATCTCAGGCAATGTTAAACAATAAAATAAGATTAAAATATATTTTTTAAAGAATTCTGTTGAGTCTAATAAAAATTGTATTTCTGATCAAAGCAGGTGGGCATGATTAGAATGTCATTACTGAGCAGTTTGAGTGTTTGCCCTTTTAAAACCTCTGAGATTAAGTTTAGTGTGAGTGTTGAAATCAGAGTGAACAACTTGAAAGAGCTGTTTGAGGGCTTCTGAAAGAAAATTGTAACATCTTACGACTCTAGAAAGGGATATGGCCACCCAGGCAGTTCACCCTGAAAACAGACAGCAAAATACAAAAACTATAAGATATCTTTATGGGACCTACACAGGTTCTTCTTAAATTGGAAATGCATACCTGAACAATCAGAAAGAGATGGGAGTTTAAAGTTCTTATTAAAGTTTAACTTTAATAAGAAGTGTGGGAGAAGTCAACCTTTGCTCTCCTGGCAAAACAGGAAGGTCAGACTGAAGTTTTCCACAAAGACCAGACGTCTGGAATATGATTCTTTGGACAGATGATTCTAAAATGTAGTAATTGTATATCTAGAAGAAAGGGCACACTAACTGTGAAGCGTAGAGGTGGAAGCATTATGATTTGGGGATGCTTTGATGCAGCAGGACCTGGCCAGTTTACTGTCACAGATTATACCATGTACCAGAGGGAGCCTGAGAAAAATATAAGATCATCTGTGAGAAAAAGAAGAAAAAAAACATTTAGGAAACATTTTAAAAAACTGAACCAGAACCTTGCAACATGACAATGACCCAAAATTTATCCGGAAATTCACCAAAGACTGGCTGAGAATTGAGGAATGTAAAGTCCTGGTCCAGATCCAACAACTTCTGTATTTCAATTTAGTTCAATTTATCTATATAGCACCAATTCACAACAGATGTAATCTCAAGGCACTTTACCAGAAGTCATTTGAATTCAACCATACATACATTCCAATCATTTTAAAAGTTTTCTATTTAAGGAATCCCAGCAGATTGCATCGAGTCATTGACTTGCAATTGTGCCCCATTGATGCAGACTCCAACCACAGCAATCCCTCACACTGTGCAAGCATGTAGCGACAGGGGAGAGGAAATTCTCCCCTTTAACAGGAAGAAACCTCCAGGAGAAACTGGCTCAATATGAGCGGCATTCTGCCACGACCGTCTGGGGGTTCGAGAAGACAGAGCAGCGACAAAGAAAGAACAAAAAGAACGGATGTAACAGACTTTCTTGTAAAGTGCCTTGAGATGACATCTGTTGTGCGTGTGTGCATGCCTGTTATTCTTATTTCATTTTATTCTTCTCACCTGCTCAGGGACAGCAGATGGAAATTAGCTTTTAGCTATAATCTGGTACAAGCCATCTTTTTACTATCTGTAACTAATGTACCTTGTACATGGTCCCTGTCTTAAATAAACCAATTAAATAAATAAAAAATAAACTCGTCCCTGGTCTCCTCTGCAACCCTGTCTGGTGCTCACGAACCACCCTGCTCCAATGCCTTGTCGACCCGCTCCGGCCCTCCTCCATGTTTGGAATGCAGAAAGACCCCTTCTCCGCCCCACCCACCACAGCGGCCCCGACACGAACAATCAAACTTCTGATGTATGATGGAACTTGATTATTAAAGGCTTTATATGTAAGAAGGGGGATATTAAATTCTGTTCTGGAAATAATGGACGGCTGTTGCTCAGTGGTAGAGTTGTCGGCTTCCGACCCAGAAATTGTGGGTTTGATTCCTACTTTCGCCTGCTACATGCCGTTGTGTGCTTGGGCAAGACACTTCACCTACGTTGTTTACAGGTGTTGGCCAGAGGGGCTGATGGCACGAAATGTCAGCCTCGCTTCTGTCTGTCTGCCCCAGAGTCAGCTGTGGCTACAATCGTAGATTACTTCCACTAGTGTGTGAATGGGAGAATGAATGAATAATGTAGTTGTGAAGTGCTCTGAGGATCTCGAAAAGCACTATATAAATGCAAGCCATTATTATTAACAGGGAGCCAATGAAGGGAAATTAAAACAGGAGAAATTTGATCTGTCTTTTTAATATTCATCAGAACTCTTGCTGCAGCATTTTCGATCAACTAAAGGCTTTTCAAAGTAGCTAAAAATAGATTGTCACAATGCATTCTGGGAGGTAACCCTAGAAAAACAAGTGCACATTTTGCATGGGTGCCTATGGGTCTGAGTCGCTCCAATCGTCAGAAAGTTGTAGTTTTGTCTTCTAAAGATTTTTAAACAGGAAGGAACTAAGCACTGCATTTGGGGGCTGTGCAAATCAGACTCTAGGCACCCAGATCGGATGTTGGAGAAAGTTATTAGAAACAAATCACAAAATAATGAGAAAAGAAAATACCATAATAAATGTATAAAAAACAATAATACTTGAAGACAGGGTACATGGTGACAGGCGCATGGTGATGAGACATGCAGGATCAGCGACTGCTCTGCTTTTGTAAGCCCCCCAAACACAATGCATGATTCAGACTAATTCACACACTCTGTTTACACTTATGCTTCATTGAGTACTATTAATTTCTTAGGTCTGTGTATGCAAGCAGGAAGGGAATCTTTTCGCCTTTATCACTGCCTCGATACACTGTGGCATTGAGGCAATCAGCCTGTGGCATTGCCTGGGAGTTATGGAAACCCAGATTTCATTGATCCTTGCTGTCAGCTCTTTTTTGTTTTCAGGTCTGGTGCCCCTAATTTTCCTCTTGATAATACCCCATAGATTCTCAACAGGGTTTAGGTCCGGGAAGTTGGCTGGCCAGTCAAGCACTGTGATGGCATGGGCACCAGGTTACTTTCACCAGAAAAGAGGACCTGTTGGATTCAGTGAGGTTGCTAGCAGATTGGTGTTTTTTCATTCTGCAGGATGTTACAGACAGGTACTGCTCCAGATGCAGCTCATCAGGAGCAATCAGGAGGTGGTTCAAAAGGGGAGCGGTTACCTGAAGCAGATACCAGATGGTTAAACTCTTTCAAGGGCTCCTCCGCTGACTCCAGTAGCTGTACCAACCTGTTGAAGTCCTAGTCTTCCAAGATGCCAAAGCCTGCACTGTCACCCTGGCCTCCTGTTCTGGATTAGCGTCTGTTTCCTGGATCCCACGCTCCAGTTCCTCGTGCCGCTCCTTGACTGCCTCCAAGCCTCCTTCCATCTGATCCTGTCATCGCCCTGTCTGCCCACCCTCGAGGTCTGTCCATCCACCACCGGTCTCCACCAGCTTACAGGAAATAACTGTATTCACTCTTCCAATCCACCATCTCCCTACCGCCTTCTCACAGGATCCACTTTCCTTCCCAAGGCATCTCCAGCTCCAGCTCACAGTAAGCTCTCTGTCTGCTCCTTCTGTTTTATCGTCCTCACCTGATCCTAATACTCACCCTCCTTTCAGTTCCTGAGCGGTCAATCCTGGGTACCTCCTGGTCTACAGCTCCAGATCTGTCCTGTTTAATAAACACCCTTTAAACTGATCTCATGTTGTACGTGGGCTGTGTTCGCTCCAGAGTCTCTCAAAGACCATAATGACAGGACCTAGGACCATTGGCCAACAGTTCAGTCCTTCTTCTCCTTGGCCCAGTTGAGACACGTCTGAATGTGGTGGTTTTTAAAGCTGTGACTCCTGCCTCATTCCACTCTTTCTGGATCTCTGCCAGATTCATGAATCTTCTCTGTTTGTTAATCCGCTGAAGCCCACTGTCAGCTCTTCTGCTGGTGCATCTTCTCCTGTCACATTTTGCCCTTCTACTAGACTTTCCATTGATATGCTTGGACACAGCACTCTGTGAACAGCCAGCCTCCTTAGCTATGAACTTTTGTGGCTTACCCATCCTATGGAGGGTATCAATGATGGTCTTCTGGCCAGTTGTCAAGTCTGCAGTCTTCCCCATATTGGACCTAGCTGAGACAAGTGAACAATTTAATGACACCTGGGAAAACCTGTGCAGGTGCTTTGAGTTTAGTAGACAAGTAGTGTGTGACACTCAGTTTAAAACATTCATGTCCTATACAATTTGGACTGATTTCTTCACAGTATTCTAATTTATTTTTTTTATTCCTGTTTTTGTGGGTTTTATGAACTGGAAGCCCAAATTATGTACAAGTTAACAGTCAAACTTTATAAAGCGCTTTTCATACAGGAGTTGCAACTCAAAGTGCCTTACAGATTAAAATGACCGAACATAAACCTTTATTACCATCCCTCACCCACAGATTTAAAAGCATGATCACAGTTAAACCCCCCCTCCCCCCCCAATACAACTCCCATACATAAAAAGAACGTTGGGCCAAGTGCAGATGAGTCAGGTAAGGAAACGTCATCAAGGGAGCCATCTGAGGCAGCAAATCAACTGCAGCAGCCAAGGCACACAGGGCATCCAGAGGAGGCAAGGCTGAGACCTCCACCTCCACCCAAGCGCTACCCGGAGAGCACTCAGGCAGCTACAGCCGGCCATCGCTCCCGAGGCAGAGGGCTCCCACAGAGGAAACACTGGAAGGAAGATTAAAATAACAGATTAAAGTATAAAAATAACAGCATATGATAAGACTACGCAGTAGGACACTGAAAATAAGCAATTATTAGTTAAAACCTATACTAAAAAGTTGAGTTTTGAGCCTGCTCTTAAAAACATTAACTTTCTATGCGGACCTGAGGTCCTCCGACAGCCTGTTCCAGAAGTGAGGACCAAAACAATGGAAAGAAGCCTCGCCATAAGTATGTTCTGATTTTAGGGATGACAAGGAGACGGGTCCCAGAGGAGCGCAGAGACAGCGAATGTTCATATGGTAAAAGCTGTTCTGAAAGATAAGAAGGCCCAAGACCATTAAGACACTTAAAAACCATTAAAAGAATCTTAAAATCGATCCTAAAACGTACAGGGAGCCAATGCAGTGAATTTAAAATGGGTGTAATGTGCTCCCGCCTCCTGGTCTTCGGCAGGACACGTGCTGCTGAATTTTGTAGAAGCTGTGAACCTGAGATATTTTTGGGGGAAGACCAGAAAGCAGGGCATTACAGGAATCAATTCTTCTAGTTATAAAAGCATGCATTAATGTCTCCGTATTGGCCCGAGAGAGAATGGGGCAGATTCTGGCAATGTTCTTTTAGATGATAAAAACCTATTTTGGTGATATTTTTAATGTGAAGGATAAAGATCATCTCAGAGTCAAAAATGACCCCCAGGTTCTTCACTAGTAAAGAAGGATTAAAAGACAGTGATTGTAGTTTTGGTAAAAGTTTCTCTCTCTGAGGCTCAGGACTAAAACTTCAGTTTTGTTCTGTTTGAGCTGGAGAAAGTTTTCTACCATCCAAGATTCAATGTCTAAAATGCAGTTAAAAAGTGTATCCATTTACCGTGTGTCATCGGGAGACACAGACAACTGTGTGTCGTCAGTATAACTGTGAAAGTTACGTGAATGTAACATAACATAAAAGTAACTCCATGTCTTCGGATGACCGTGCAAAGAGGGAGCATATAAAGGTTAAAAAGCATTGGGCCTAAAATTGAACCCTGGGGCACAAAAGTAAATACTTAAAATTTTTAAGCTGTGGGCCCTGAATCTATAATCTATGGCAGTTTAACGTTTTGAATGGAATTATGGAAATAAATAAACTTTTCCATGATATTCACATTTTTGCAAAGGGCCTGAATGTGTTCCAGGTATTCAATTCCTTTACACCTCCAGTCTGGAAAATTTATCTTTTTTTTTTTTTTTGCAGGATGTGGGGGTTATTTCAGATGTGTATACGTCTGCATGGGATTGGTGAGCACACGGTCATTTTTATAAACTCCCACCATGCTGTCAGAGAGGAACTGATATTAATGATTTTAAAGCATTCATGTTTTTATATTTGAGCTATATGGTAGGTCTGAAATTTTTTTCTTATTGCATGTCTGTTCTACGTCTATCCAAGACTCATCTAGGTAGCTATGTTTTAACCATCTTGACCTGAAATAAATCATTATTTATTAGCCAACAGGCTAATAAATAATGATGAAAGTTTGGTAAATCTAGACCTCCTTTATCCTTTGGTCTTCTGCAGTATTTTTATGCTAATATGTGGGGCTTTATCTTTCCAAAGAACTTTCGAGATGGAAGAGTCCAGAGATCTAAACCAATCCGGTGATGGTTTGCTTGGGATCATTGAGAATAAGTAATTGATTCTGGGCAAAACCATTTTTATTGAAGCAACCCTTCCCATAAGTGATATGGGTAGGGATTTCCATCTAGCAAGATCATCTTCCACTTTTTTTTAAAGTGGGATGTAATTTAGCTTTGATAAATCTCCCTGTCTTGAGACATTGATACCTAAATATGTAATATTATCTGACTGCAGTTTTGTAGTAATGGGATTCTGGAAAGAACAATTAATTAGAAGAACCGTAGATTTTACCCAATTTACAGAATAATCTGAAACTCTTGAGTAATAGCTTTTCAACCCAATTACATGAGAGAGAGAGGTAAGTGAATGCTGGAGAAAAATGTGTACATTATCTGCATAAAGACTGATTTTAATGTTCTATGTTATTGCATTTTATGCCTTTAACATTGTTAGTTTGCGTAGTTGCTGTTGCTAGTGGTTCAATAAAAATAGCAAACAGGGAGGGAGGGAGGGAGAGAGTGGACATCCCTGCCTGGTACCTCTCAGAAGATAAAACCTGGATGATTTTTGATTATTAGTCCTGATACCTGCTGTTGGGGAACTGTATAATATTTTCAACCAGTTAATACAATAATTTCCAAAGCCAAATTTATGTAAGGTTATACAAATAAGAATTTCCAGGTAACTCTATCAAATGCTTTCTCTGCATCTAGAGATCTGGAAATCCATTTGGCTTGGACCCTTTTTTTGGGCATGCTTTGGAGGGCCTCCTGGAGTTCCTTACTTCCTTCCTTAGAATCCTTTCTAAAACCGTACTTAAGATCAGTGGGAAAAAAATGACTTATGCATATTAAGTTTTAGATCTATGAAACTTGTTTCAACGGGTCTTTACATCTAATACTGACTGGGCCCAGTTCAGCACAGATCTAATGGGACTACTTTAGGGAATCTACATCAACTCCCCCCATCCAGATGCTGCCAGTGGTATGATCATCAATAAGCGCCAGCGCATCCATTGTGCAGCATTATGCAAGAGTGTCACTGCAGTAGGCTATTTATATTTGTACTTAGCACAATTAATGCACCAATAAGTACAATTGCTGCATAATCTGGTGAACATACATATGACCATGCCGTGATATAATTCAGATTCTCATTTTAATTCTCAGTTCAGAAACTGAGGTCGGGGCTGACTGTTGGTGGTGTGTTCAGGTGTGCAAAGCTCTGCAAGTCTAAAGACTTAATTCACAATTTTGCCATCTCACCGGATGTGCTGCCAGTGTCCTTCGTGTCCAAAATGTGCATTAGCATGGTCCTTAGTTTGCTTAAAGCTGCGCACATTTTTCCACCACGTTTTTATATAAATCCCAAACTTGCCGTAGAAAGTAACTTACACGGTTTTCAGACCCTATTTTGTGTGTAAGCAAGCTTTATGAATGAGATCCCTGGAACAGAAAGAGAGTGTGGCTAACACATTTTGTTTACGTTTGGTTTACTGCTTCAGTCTGTTCTGGCTTTAACAACTAAGTTGTCTTTACAGCTCTTCTCTGTTTAGTAATTACACTAAGAACATTGGACCGGAGCAGATGTTTATTAAGAATCAGCGTTATTTGCTTAGATGTCAGCTCGACCTTGCCACTACCAGGGAAGTCAAATCAAGGTCTTCATTACAGTATATTTTGAAGGTACTAAAAGATCGTCGTAGTTTAAATTCATCTCTAGCAACAGCATAGTGTCAAACCCCATAATCAAAGTGAGTTCTTGTGTCAGAAGAGTAAATTAAAACAGGAACACAGCAGACCAGGTTGCTAACAAGAACATAAGGTCAGACAACATACTCGGGCAACATACTCTGACTGATTTTAGTGGGAAGCAAAAAGGGCAGAGAAAAAGATATTTAATGGCCGTCATCATCTGCAATGAATAACCAGGCAGGAGAAATCGATCAGAGGTTCTTTGTAAAGCAAAAGAGCAGAGGCATCTGCTGGGAAGATGAATTATGGCTGCATGTCGTAATGTGTATGTGAGGCAGTGTGCTAATGTTTATATCTGTTCATGCATATAAAGTACAGGCTAATTTGAGTTATAATGCCACAACAATACATTACACTGAAGTGCAATCTCATGATGTGCAAATATTTCAGAGCGCACAAAGACGCTCTAGGCCACAGCTTCGCTTTAATATATTCAAATCCATAACTGGAACAAGGGGCTGCAATCTTGACAAGGATTTTACTTAAGATGTGAAAAATTTGAAGTGCACATAAAAAGGCATCTTTCTGGTGTTGGATAAATATGCGCAAGAAACAGAAGTGCCAAAGAATTCCTATAGACTTTTTTGTCATCATAAACATTCTAAAGAGCTTCAACACCCGATTTCTGTCAAGGAGCCAAGATGGTACCCTGCTCTGTGGCCTCATGCTGTGCTGTGTGAAACTAAGATTTAAAGAGCTCCAGGACTTACTTGACCATGCAAAGGCTTTTTTTCACAACAGATGAAAAACAGACTATAACATATGCTGCAAAATACTGCACAAATATTCTCACATTTCATCATGATCTACGAAATACACCCAAATCTACTTGTTCCGATAAACTAAACCAAAAAAGGAATAGAAGCAGATTGTTCATGCATATGTCTGAGTAGAATTTTACTCTTTACAACTCATGATAAGTCATAAGTCATTCAGACATTCTTTATGAACACCAATAAAAAGCCCCCTTACAGATTTAATCTGTTTTTGAGAATGTATATATATATATATATATATATATATATATATATAATAACTTTATAGAGCGCTTTCAATCAAAGCGCTGAACATAAGTAACATAAAATTTAAAACATTTTAAGACAATATAAAACAAGGATCAAACAGCAATCAAGACATTAACAATGAAACACTGTAAAATGAACAATTTAAGATACATAGGATAACGTGAACAAGTGAGTCTTCAGCTTGGCTTTAAACACTCCAATAGATCCTGCCTGCCTAATGTCGTGTCGTAAGGTAATTTATTCCAGAGAAATGGAGCACGGAAAGAAAACCCACCTTCCCCAAGTCCTTTTCGTTTAGCTTTTGGGACTGTTAGTAGTCCAGAACCTTGAGACCTAAGAAAACGGGGTGGATCATATAGATTTAAAAGTTCAGAGAGATAGGCTGGAGCAAGGCCATGTAGAGCCTTATAAGTAAGTAGTAGAACTTTAAAATCTGCTCGAAAATGACAGGGGAGCCAGTGTAGAGCCTTCAGCACTGGTGTGATATGCTCATACTTTCCAGTGCCCATCAGAATACAAGCAGCTGCATTCTGAACCATCTGGAGCCCTCTAAAGCTTTTCCTAGGTAGCCCCGAGAACAAAGCATTGCAATAATCAATGCGTGAGGACACAAAAGCATGAATTATAATCTCCGCATTTTCAGTAGATAAAATCTGTTTAATTCTGGATATATTTATCAGATGGTAGAAAGCTGTTTTTATTATTTCTCTCGAAGGAGAGCACTGGGTCAAGTCAGACACCCAAGTTTTTAACCTTATCCCGGCAGGTGATGAGACAGTCGTCAAGTTTCAGGGATAAGTCGCGAGACAAATGCAGGAATTTCTGTGATCCAATAACCATCAACTCAGTCTTGTTGGAATTTAGAAGTAGGGAATTGTTTGACAGCCAACCCCTGACTCCAGATAGAAATGTCGCAATTTTGGTCATTTTACCACTTTGTCCCATAACTAACGGGACGAAGAGCTGCAGATCGTCTGCATAGCAATGGAAAGCTACATTAAAAGATCTTAAAAGTTGACCAAGAGGAAAAAGATAAAGTGTAAAAAGCAGTGGCCCAAGTACAAAGCCCTGAGGGACCCCTTGCCTCATGATACAGGTTGCAGAGAGCTCATTTTAAAAACAAACGCTCTGGGGTCTACCAGATAAGTACGATTTCATCCATGAGAGGACCGTACCCTCAATTCTAAAATAGTGCTCAAGCCTATTCAGCAGAATAACGTGATCAACCGTATCGAAGGCAGCACTTAAATCTAGCAGTAGCAATGCAGAGGTCTGATCATTCTCGGCGTTCACCAAAATGTCATTTACCACTTTAACTAAGGCAGTTTCTGTAGAGTGGTGAGACCTAAAGACGGACTGAAAGGGCTCAAACAAATTATTTGAGGACAAGTATTCAGTAAGCTGCTTAGAAACCACCTTCTCAAACACTTTAGACAAGAACGACAGCTGTGAGATTGGTCTATAATTTCCAATAAAATCAATTTCTGGTCCATGTTTTTTCAAAGTGGGCCTTACTATTGCTTTTTTAAAGCAAGCTGGAAAGATACCGTTTTCCAATGAAGTGTTAAGTAGGGACATAATATAAGGTCCAAGGACTGGCCACAATTCTTTAATAGCCCATCCTGGCATAGGGTCCAGTGAGCAGGTTGTACTCCGAGCTGAGCTAACAACCTTGGTTAATTCAGAAAGGGAGATGGGTTTAAAAGCAGAAAAAACAGCAGCTGTAGACAAGGTAGCTGACTGGTCTAAGGGTGCAGATTGAGCTATTAACAAGCAAGGTGGTAACTTGGTTTCTCAGTGTATCCGCTTTATCTCAAAAAAATATCAGAAAGTCATGAGCTGACAATTTAGAACTGTGTATAGCTTTCTTGTTTTCTGTAAGTTGAGACACAGTATTAAACAGCAATTTAGAATTGTGCTTATGTTGTTGTATTAAGGCTGAGAAATAATTTGATTTTGCTGCAGACATAGCTGTTTGAAGCTCTGTCAGACAGTCTCTCCAGGCTTGTAGAAATACATGCAGTCTAGAGGAGCGTTCTTCCTTGCAGATTTCAGCTTTTTTACAGGAGCAATAGAGTCCAGCATTCGGAGCAGTGCATTATACCAATTTACCATCAATGTATCCAAGGGTTGTTCGTTAGAAAATACCGAATCAAGCACAGAAGGTAATTGCAGAGTAAGACTAAGCATTTTTTCAGGACTGATATGTCGAGATGTTCTATATGTTAAGACCTTCTCCGGGGCCAGACACTTTGCAATTGAAATATCAAATAAAATTATAGAGTGATCTAAGATCGGCAAATCATGTATACCAGTTATTTGTATATTCAATCCATAACCCAACACAATATCAAGAGTGTGGCCTTTACGTGTTGGTCCAGACACAAATTGTGTGAGGTTAAAAGATTCAATTAAATGTAAGAAATCCTTAACCAGAGGTTTACCATAACAGCAGAGATGAATATTAAAATCACCCACAATTAAAATCTGTTCATGTTGAGCAAAAAACCAAGTCAAGAGATCAGCAAATTCAGAGATGAATAGTTTGTTATATTTGGGTGGTCGATAAATCACGATAATTAAAATCTCTGGATAACCAAGAGTTAAAAGCTGGAACTCAAAAGAGGTGAATACACCTGTACTCTGAATATGTTTACAATTGAAGTTTTTTTTTACAATAGAGGCTATCCCTCCACCTCTACCACTTGACCTGGTGGAGCTAAAAAAGCTGGTGTCAGGGGAGCAAAGTTCCAGTAGAGGTATTACTTCCCCGGGACACAACCACGTCTCTGCTGGGAGCATGGCATCCAATAAATGAGTCACAAGGAAGTCCTGGAGCACATGCGTTTTGCGTTTTGTTTAGTGTATATATATATATATATATATATATATATATATATATATATATATATATGCTTGTAATTTGTGAAATCATTAGACAGCATGGGAGTTTAATATCCTCCTTCTTACATACAAAGCCCAGAGTAGTAAAACTCCATCATACATCAGAGGTCTGATTGTTCCATATGTTGCTAACAAAGCACTTTGCTCTCAGACTCCAGGGTTACAGGTGGTTCCTAGAATTTCTAAAAGTAAAATGGGAGGCAGATCTTTTAGTTAGCAGGCTTCTCTCCTGTGGAACCAGCTCCAAGTTTTAGTCTATGTTGCAGACACCCTGTCTACTTTTAGGACCAAGTTAAAAACGTTCCTTTTTCATAAAGCTTGTAGTTAAAAACAGAGTAATGTTAGCCAGTCGTTGGATGATTGGGGGAGTAGGGGGAGGTAGTAAGCGACGGCCAAAGCCGGTTGGGGAGAAATGCAGTCTGGAAAGACGATTCTTCTTGGCTTGCGGGTTGGGTTATCCTTAGCTATCTCTGTAGTTGTGCTGCTAACCCCCAGTCAGGCGTGCAGTTGGCCACTCGTACTGAGCCAGGTTCTGGTCATGTATGTATGATCATGTATGTATTACTTCTTAAAATGACTTGTTTTTTTGTAAAGTGCCTTTAGATGACGTTTTGTGAACTGATGCTATATAAATCAATTCAACTGAATAAATTGTTGTACTTTTTACCTCTACCAAGGAGGTTATGTTTTTGCCGGGGTTTGTTTGTCCTTTTGTTAGTTAGTAACATAACTCAAAAAGTTACACAGTAGGTGGATTTTGATGAAATTTTCAGGAATTGTCTGCAATGAGACCAGGAACAAGTGATTAGAATTTGGAGGTGATCCAAAAACCGCCATTACCCAAAAAGGGATTTTTGTAAATACTCTCTCTCTCTCTGCATTTCTAGTTTATCTTGTGAAGCACTTAGTAACTCATGTTTTGAAAGATCCTATACAAATAAAGATAGGTTTTTGTTGTTGTTGTTGTTTTTTCACAAGTAAGACAGTGATAAGGCCTGGGCATGGCTACTCAAATAGTACCAAAGAAATGTGCTCATTAATGATTTAACTATAGCGGACAAAAATGTTCAGATAGAGGCAGACTGGTTTGAATAACTTTTTCTCTTAATGAATAAAATCATCATCCACAAAAAAAATATTATTTTTTACTCAGATCATCTTTTTAAATCCCCTGAAGTATGTAAGTGTGCCAGACAAGAAGAAAACAGAAGAAACCTTTTTCACAGCATTGTAGGTGTGATTTGAAAGGCTGCAGATATCTTAGGAAAGACAGTAACCCTGTCCTGCAGGGAATGTGACCAAAAGCATTACTGCTGAAAATGTAGCAGTTGATAGTGTTTTTGAAGGGCCTTATTACAAATGAAAAAAATTACAGTATCCTATGCTTTATTAAAATATTGACACCGTGAGGAAGAGACAGCAATAATAAGGAAATGCAGAGGAAATAACTCAGCAGAAGTGTTGGTGATCTAGTCTGGCTGTGGAGTTTAGTGCCATCTAGTGAACAGCCATTTTATTTATTTATTTATTATCTTAAATTTTATCTATCAAATTCTTAATTTTGTCTTTTATAATTAGGCTTTATACTTTAATTTCTGTCAGGGTTTTTGTAGTGAATTTTTAAACGGTTTGAACTTTTCACAAATAAAAAAAACTATTTGCTATTCAAATTCATGATTATTTTTAGCTTAGGCTACTCTTTTGAAGGTAAATACCAGTAAATCCATATATCTTACATTTAATTTAATTGTTTTATTTTATTTTTATGCTGCATTCGTTACAATTTATTGGTTTTCTGTTCCCAGTGAGCACATTATTTGTGGAAATATAATATATATATAAATAAATAAATATAAATATAATCACTAATGAAACTGAAAGGAAATGAAAACCTCCGGGTATTTTTAAAAGCTGCTCCGAAACAAGGAAGTCCGTTTTAGAGATGTCGAAGGGGTCAAGTGATTAGCAATCAACAGGACTTCATTCCGAAGGCGACACTCACGTAGGCTACTTGACGTCAGCTAATTCCGTGCATACTTCAGTTAATTGCAATTCTTAGAAACGTTAAGAGTAGAGTGCAGGCAATACATGACATTTTACACTAAACTGATTAATCAAAACTGTTGCCTCCTACTTCCGGGGACGGCCATACGTAATGACGTTTTGTTATATTACGTAAACCGTTCGGCGCAAAAATTCAAACGCTGAACTGGAGTTTAAAGAAAATAGTGCTCCTTCTCTCCTTTTGTTAAACTTTTAAACCAAATATCCCTAGTCAAGAGGACTACGTCGGAACTTTGAAACCATAAGGTATGTTGTGTGGTAAGGTTTTTCTGAGCTAATGAGGCAGTTAGCAAACAATGAGAAGATAGTCAGTTCAAAGCTTAGGTTGTTATGCTAGTGTTGCGTTAGCATAACGTTAGCCAGGTTTGAGCTCGGGCAGAGACTTTCATAACGTGAGTTTATTGTTTCAGAAACAAATAATATATATCTTTTTTTCAGCATTTTTACTTATATTTACTGATAGTCTGGCCAATAACGACTGCCGAAAATAAGATATTTAGCACGGATCTACATCTTTTAAGTGCTTTCAAGCTACTGTTGATGTATATCACCCGAGTTATGTCTTTGACAGTGGTGGGTAAGTAGGGGATTCTTCGCCATTTGAAGAAACTGTATGAGAAAATGTTCATCCATCCTTCCGTTCGTCTCTGGATTATCTATTCATCCGTTTGTACAGACATCATTTTGTGCATTTATCTAGTTGTCCGTCATTCCAACTGTTCATCCATCTAGCCAACCATCCATCTTTTTTCTTTATTTTTGTAGATCTTGCATTTAAAACCTAGGATTAATTCATTTAATGTTGCGAAATATGCCAAAACGGAGTGAGAACTCTGCTAATTTGAATCTAAAAAAAAATTTAAGAAGCTGAGCATTAAAAAAAGGTATAGACTGGCCACTGATTTCTAGAAGATGGTATTATTAGGCATATTATAGAAAGCTGATTGCTAATTCTTTAACGCTTCATTGTGTCTGTTTAAAGATTTAGCTGGTATTTTTATTTTATTTTTTTACTTCTGGGCATTTGTTATGATGAATAACCATGGCAACAAGAGGGTGATAGTCTGGCCAATAACGGAGTAGTTGATTAACTATATAAAAGCTCAAGAAATACTTCAACTGCAGTCCCAAATCCAAGATGAGCTGAAAAGGAGGTGGTGTGGATCAAGTGAAAGAGGAAGTTTGAACCATCTCTTCCATCGATCCTGATGGGCAATGTGAGATCGTTGGCAAGCAAGTTAGATGCTCTGGAACCTCTGGAGATTGGTATGGAAAGAAGGAAGAACGTTTCAAACAACCCTGAGCATCCTTTAAATCAGAGATGTTCATACAACAACAGTGTCTTCAGATCTGCAGTAATGCAGAGGGCTACAGGAGATCATCCCTGTCAGTGGCCATCGGTGTCTACATCAAATCTTTGATGGATAATATAAGTTACGAGAACATTTAATTTCCCTTTGGGTTTAAAAAAGTACTTTTGAATTGAGTATCTGTAAACATTGCCACAAGCCACAAAGCTAGCTGTCAGTCTGGTTATTTTTTCAGTTGATGGGTTTTAGTGGAAATTCAGGAAATCAAATTAAAATATTGTTAAATCAAAGTTCTTTTTTTAATTAATCTTGATTTCTTCCACACCTAAAGTAAATATGCCATTTAAAGTATTAATCTAATGTTGCTATATTTTAAAGTTCAGCATCTTTAGGCTTGGATTTCTCTATTTTTGTTGAAGAAAAAGCTCATTTGTTTTCTTTACAGCCAGATAAAATGAGTGCAACCTGCACCCCTGTCTCCCGGGTCCGTCCAGGATGGAACTCGTCCTCTTTGAACAAGAACAAAGGTCTGTCGCCGGCAGCCTGCAGCACTCCACTGCTGGCAGCCTTCCCTGGCAACGATGACGAGCAGGAACGCCGGCAGCGCAGGAGATCAAGAGTTATCGACCTTCAAGCGGCCAATGATTCATCCTTTACAGACTCTGCTTCTCACAGGTGAGCTGTGAAGATCAACATGAAAAGTAATTGCCAATTTGTATGTTGCAGTCAAACGCAGTATCAGTTTGACTGTTTGCCATGTTTGTCGCTATTCTAATGGGTTTTGTGCTTCTTCCGTATAGTGCTGCGGGGACTCCTGCTGCTGTGCCCAAGCTGTCGAATGCTCAGATCTCAGAGCATTACTCCACCTGCATAAAACTTTCAACAGAGAATGTAAGTTTATATGGACTGATTGCACTGCACATATGGAAAATAAATGTCAAAGCTAAACAAGGAAGAATTGCAAAGATCCTACCTACCTAGTTACTGACTTACTTAAAAACAGGTTAGAAAAGTATAGAATTTATACCTAAAGTGAAGTTGGATAGTCAAGAAATCCAGAGTTAAGGGTGAGTTACTTGTCATAAGGCGCATTTCCACTATCGGAACTTCAAGGCAATTTGACCGGACCTTCACGGTATGTGGGTGACTCTACTTCATCGGGCTGGGCCAATGGGGCCGTTTTCGGGGTCATTTCAGGAACTAACTGAGTACCAGTATGGGGTATGTACTCTGAAATGGCCCGATCAAGTTCCTGAGCGGGAGTTGTGGTTAAGTTGCGATGATTAGTTGTAATTAAAAGGGAAATGAGCAGATGTCGCCAAACAACCAGCTTTGTAAAAATAAGAAGTTGCTGGCGAAGCAGTTTATAACAACAGCAAACAGATCACCGCAACAAGCCCTGCTTCTTCCTATGTCGGTCTCTTGTTATTTCTGCTGCTGTGGGCGCCTTTTTGCACTTTTGATCAGTGACGCTACTCACTGCTAAAACGGTTATGATATGCGGATGTCTAGTTGATTCCTTAAAGGACCATTGTGTATGGAGACACGGTGGCTAAGAGGAGCGGGCCAACAGATTACCCCATCAGAAAAAGATCTGGATAAAGTACCCTGAAGTTCCGATAGTGGAAATGTGCCTATCAAAAGTACTCTATTGTAGTATTTTTATTTAATTTTACATATTTTTACCATAACTTGTATGTGAGGATTTTTTTTCTCCCATGCTGCGCTCAAAATATTTAAAATTTTGGTAATTATCATGCTAGAGCATGGGTTAGGGTTCAAGGCACACACTACCCTGTATGTTTTAGATGTTTCCCTGCTTCAGCACATCTGGTATCGATTTATGGCTGATTTACAGGCTTTGGCTGAACTGCAGTCAATCTAAAGCAGGTGTGTTAAAGTAGGGAAACATCAAAAACATGGAGGGCAGTGTGGCTTAAGGACCAGGGTTGGGAATCACTGGTCTATATAATGCCTGTCTGGATTCAGCATATGGATTTAAAACGTGTTTAGAGGAAATAAAAACTTCCCATGAGAGGGTTTTACTTGTAAAAAGAAAGGAAAATGGTTGTAGGTTTTTATTTTTATTTATTCATTTTCAGAAAATCACCACCAAAAATGCGTTCGGCCTGCATTTGATTGATTATATGGCTGATATTCTAAAGCAGAAGGATTCTGAGATCACTAACTTCAAGGTATGTATTGAAAACAGCTGCTTTGTCTCTGAAAAATATAATCGTTATAATGAGTATGAAATAATTACGAATATTTACATCTACTATTAAGTGTTAAGGCCGTTCTAGACACAGAGATTGTTATACCTGCCTAAAAAAGTGTTATATGCTGAATGTCCTGTTTTATAGTAAACTGCTTGTATTGTGATGAACTAGGTTAAAAACAGCATTTAGATTTTGTTAGCATTTACACCACAACAGACAGAATTGTAAAATTAATCAGGCGACTTATACTGAAAATATTTGTACTATCTATTCCGGAGCTTACTGAAAGTTTCATATCACTCACACAGAGGTCTTAAAGGCTTATTATCTGATATGTAACTTCTGTTTTGTTTGTGTCCTACAGGTGGCAGCTGGTACTTTGGATGCCAGTACCAAGATCTATGCTGTGAGAGTGGATGCTGTTCATGCTGATGCCTACAGGGTATTGGGTGGTCTTGGGGCTGAAACAAAACCTGGAGAGGGTGAGAATTCAACACGGACTACTATTTGACAATTGTCCTAACCACTACAGGGTGTGTATGAATATGCATATTTAATTGAACCAGAGTATCTTTTGGATATAAAGCCTTACTTTAATAATTCATATCTTGTGTAGTTGTATCTCACTATTGGTTGTAGACTTGAAGAGTCAACACAAGTTATCTGGATGTGAGTGTGTTTGTGTGTATGGATGTAGTTGGTAGCAGGTGACCACTCACAATAATGCACTAAAAGCTGTGCTTTTAACAGAAGCAGAAGATTAATGTCATAAATATGTAAAGGGAATTCCATATATACAGTGGATGGCATGGGTCTTCATATCAATTGAACTATTATAAAATGTGTCACCACCACAAACTTAATGGAGTGGAAAGTGATGATGTTTGCTTTTGATTTCTGTTTTTTATTTTTACCAAATATATGAAAAGTGGGGCATGCATTTGTATTCTGATTAAATTAAATGACTCTTGCAACTGTTTCTTAATTGGATTTTGTTCTGGACTTTGACTGGCCCATTTTAGCACACATATGGTTTGGGTTACATGGGACGCGTTCCAGAAACGTTGTGCCGCACCACTCTGCTAAAGATAGGCTTGGGTTCAATTGTTGACACATGCCTATAAATTGCGTCAAGCTTCAACAGTTAACATAGGGTTAAACAGGAAATCACCCACGATATCAGTGTAAAGCATCTTGGTAAATTTAAAAATAAAAGAGGTGCAGATTTGCGATGGCTTAACTATGAAAACATAACGTCATTACCGGTGACCAAAGAGCCCATTTGCTCCCTGGATCTGTTGAGGAAATCATCGGGGTATTTATTTATTTATTTTTATCAGCATGGACAACGAGGGTTTTATAATTGCAGTGGAGAGTCACAAAATGATATATCACTCCACACCCATCCATTCATCCATCCATTTTCTTCCGCTTATCCGGGGTCGGGTCGCGGGGGCAGCAGCCTAAGCAAAGAGACTCAGACTTCCCTCTCCCCAGCCACTTGTTCCAGCTCCTTGGGAGGAACCCCAAGGCGCTCCCAGGCCAGCCGAGAAACATAGTCCCTTCAGCGTGTCCTGGGCCTTCCCCTGGGCCTCCTCCCGGTGAGACGTGCCTGAAACACCTCACCAGGGAGCCGTCCAGGAGGCATCCTGACCAGATGCCCGAGCCACCTCAACTGACTCCTCTCGATGTGGAGAAGCAGCGGCTCTACTCTGAGCCCCCTCCGGATGACTGAGCTTCTCACCCTATCTCTACGGGAGAGCCCAGACACTCTGCAGAGGAAACTCATTTCAGCCGCTTGTATCCGTGATCTCGTTCTTTCGGTCACCACCCAGAGTTCGTGACCATAGATGAGGGTAGGAACGTAGATCGACCGGTAACTCGAGAGCTTCGCCTTTCGGCTCAGCTCTCTCTTCACCACGACAGACCGGTAAAGCGCCCGCATAACTGCAGATGCCCCACCAATCCGTCTATCGATTTCCCGCTCCATTTTTCCCTCATTACTCCACACATCCCTTTTAAAGGTCTGTGTGCACAGAAAGCACACGGACCTGTGGTGTAAGCATGGAGTAGCGACACTGCATTTTTTAGAACACCTTGCCAATGAGCTGCCGAGTTAATCAGTCACCTGTTTATGCTGTACCTGCTTTTGAATGTAAACACAAGGCTTAAATCTGGCCCTGAAGGTGTTTTCAGTGGACTGTGTGTCTTTATTAAAACTTGTAACATCACCCTCTGCGAAGAATGCTGCAGCATTCACACAGGAAACAAACCACAACTGCAGCCTATAGTGGATTAGAGTGATTTAAATAAATTGTTTCGGATACTGATTATATGAAAATTGGGCTGGGAGTACAAGTGGATGTTAGATCTGCGCTGGTAAGAAATTTCGCATTCGGGCTTTTTAAAATTATTTTTAAATCATAAATATTGCTGCGTATATGTGCCTGCTGACCCTGGGTAAAATGTTGGATATGAGTGGATGGTGATTTTAAAAACACTTCCAACA
Organism: Valencia hispanica; assembly: GCA_963556495.2. Classification (NCBI taxonomy): domain Eukaryota; kingdom Metazoa; phylum Chordata; class Actinopteri; order Cyprinodontiformes; family Valenciidae; genus Valencia; species Valencia hispanica. The sequence goes on from OY747704.1 coordinate 11,196,446, forward strand.
TAAAAAGTATTCTTTTACAACATCATGTCAGCTATCAGTAAAGTGGTGATATCTATTAAAATAAGTTGTTTAAAGTTTGTTGAAATTACACATGGACTTACAGAAAATTAGCTTATTTAATTTCATTATTTTACAAAAATGTTATATATTTTGTTTACAGAATTACCCATTTGCAGATCTGTATCAGGTATTTAAACAATGTTGTTAATGATGTGTAATTTTACTTTTTTGGAAATTAACTATAGAAGGACTTTAAAAGCTATAACAATGTTACATTGTAGCTTTCCAGTTCCCTTTAGTCAAGGTATTGTGAGGGATGGAGGCGGGTGCTTGGAACTTGCAGTCTCTCCCTTCACCTCCACTGACTGTGCCGGAGTCGTTCCGTTCTAAAACGCTCCCGGTGGGGATTGATGCAGCACGGAGGTCGCTGCCGTAACACACCCGGTGTAAATTGGAATTAGGTTTTCATTCTTTTCCAACCTCTTACAAGTTTTCTTCTAAGTTTTCTTACCGTATTTAGCGTTATTCATGTTCCTATCATCATATTTCCTGTTTCCACAACATGAAGCAGCCACCTCATGTCAGTGTCCTAACAATAAAGCAAGAAGGGGTTCCATGTACACTTTCATAAAGAAAATTAAAGAGTTGTGTTGTATTCTACATTTTTACATTTCCTATAAATATTTTTCTAAAAACCTTTACATAAAGGTTGAGTATCTTTTTAAACCCCTTTATTCAGGAAGAAGAATGAAATATAGTTGAATGGCAGAGTGATTTCTCCTTAAAGGAATTTAATGCCTAACTTGTGCCAGGTTTTGTTATTTTATAGCTTTCTGTTTTACTTGTTCCCTGCAACACCTGAAGATCTACTTTACAATAAGCAGTTCAACATTGAACATGAACCACAGATACTGGTGCATGCCCTCTGATTACTCCCTGCCATTGATAAACTATTGTTCATAGTTATTTTAATATTTAACTCGCCAAAGTAAAATAAATTTTTTCTTTATTTCTACTTTTTGTGTATGTGCAGACCACGGTGTGAAAGGTGAAAACAGGGATGATGACGAAGCAGGTGGAGGGGACATAACTGCCAAGCAGCCAAAGAAAAAGAGGCCTCCTAAAAAGACAGTGGAGATGAACCTAAGCAACATCAATAGTGCGGAGTCTGAAAGGAGGTGTGAGGTAACATGACTGACTATACAGTGGAGCTATTGCAGTGTGTTCCATTTACCTTGGAAGTTGGAAACCTCTTACAAACCCATCGTAATTTTCGGACTATAAGCCTCTACTTTTTTCACATGCTTTGGACCCTTCGTCCTATACAACAATGTGGCTAATTTATAGATTTGCTTTACTGGCTAACTGCCTTTGGGGGGCACTATAGCAGAAAGCGCAAAAGTGACAAAGACATGGGTAAAGATTACGCACAGAAGAAGATATGACCGGTAGTCATGAAAAACACATGAAGAAATGCATATGATGCAGCTTTTAAGTTAAAGGCTATCAAGCTGGCCATCAAAGAAGGAAATAGTTACTGCAGATAAGCTTGAAATCAACGAATCTATGGTGAGAAATTGGAGGAGGCAATGGGAAGATCTGAGTCTGTGTAAAAAGACGACAAAAGCTTTCAGTCACTGAAGACGATGACCTCGGTGACTTTAGTGAGGAAGATGAAGATAGCTACCAAGATAGGGTAAAGTTTTATTTTCTAACCAGACATGCTATTGTCGTGTTATGTTGATGCCCTACTGCAGATTTTCAGGGAGTGTTTGGAAGAACAAAAAGCACGTCTTGAATAAAAAAAAAAACATCTTTAGAGTACCGTCTTTATGTGTAAATAACTCATGTTACAACATGAAAACGTGCAGCTTATATTCAGGTGCGGCCTATAAATGTACAAAATTAATGTAATTTAGCTGGTGTAGCTTAAGTTCAGGTGTGCTCAATAGTCCGAAAATTACGGTATAATGGCTGTAAATTTCTATAGGGTGTGATTAAGCGTGATCAAGGTTTTTATGTCTTCAAGACATGCCTGTAATCTACAGACCCTTTCCAAATAATTAGAATATCAGGGAAAAGTTTATTTATTTCCATAATTCCATTAAAAACATTAAACTTCCATTGATTACAGATTCAGGGACCACAACTTAAATGATTTCAAGTATTTAGTTGTTGTATTTGTACATGATTTGGGCTTCCAGCTCACGAAAACAGGAATTCAGAAAATTAGAATACTGTGAAGAAATCAGCCCAAATTTTACAAGGCAGGAATGTTTTAAACAGAGTGCCACACAATACTCATCTACTAAATTCAAAGCACCTGCACAGGTTTTCCCAGGTGTCATTAAAGTGCTTCACTTTGGTTCATTATGTGGAAGACTGCAGACTTGACAACTAGCCAGAAGACTATCATTGATATCCTCCATAGAATGGGTAATCCACAAAAGTTCATAGCTAAGGAGGCTGGCTGTTCAGAGTGCTGTGTCCAAGCATATCAATGGAAAGTCTAGTGAAAGGGGAAAATGTTGGAGAGAAGATGAACCAGCTGAAGAGCTGACCGTGGGCTTCAGCGGATTATCAAACAGAAGATTCCATCAGTGCTTGAACGGCCAGCCAACTCGCTGGACCTAAACCCCATTGAGAAATGAGGGGCACCAGATCCAAAAACAAAGAATAGCTGACAGCAAGCATCAAGGAAATCAGTGCTTCCATAATTCCCAGGCAATGCCACAGGCTGATTGCCTCAATGCCACGGTGTATCGACGCAGTGATGAAGAATGAAATACTTGAAATCGTTGAAGTTGTGGGCCTATGGAAGTTTAACGTTTTGAATGGAATTATGGAAATAATTAATTTTTTCCATATTTTTATTTTTTTGGAAACTTTTGGATTTATGGATAAATAGTTTCGTAACATCTGCATAACTGGGGTAAATTATCCCATGTTGTCTAATGATTTTACCCATTGGAAGCCTATACATATTGAGAACTGGTTAAAGCAAAGAACCCCGTGGTATTCCACAAGTAACCCTTGAATGTAATGATTTATCATTTGCATGAACAAACTGGAATCTGTCAGGCAAATATGATTTTAAACCAGCCTAGTGCTGTTCCTTTCATCCATGCAATATGTTAAAGTAGGGCTGTGCGATATGGCTTAAAAATGAAATCTACAATTTCTGTCATGCCAAATCCGATTTCCGATTTTAATCTGTTTTTTTTTCCTTTCTATTCCTGAAAAGAAATTGAACATGACATAAATATTTTCAAAACTTGCCTGGGAGTTCACCTGAATTCACAGTCCAAATAAATGCACGCTGTAAAACATGAAGGTAGACCTTGGGCGGGCTCACATCACTTTGAACTACTGTAACCCTTGGAGTGCATTGGTGTTTTTTTTTTTTTTAATCCAAAAATGAAATCTTCATAAACAGAAAATTCGATTAATTGATAAATCGATTTATCGCCCAGCCCTATGTTAAAGGCTTTCTAAGAGAATATTGTGATTGACTGTGTCAAAAGCAGCACTGAGCTCTAACAAGTCCAGAATAGTCACAAGGCCAGGAAGAAGTGGTCATATTTGGGAGGATGCCAATGATTTTATTTTTATCCATCCATCATCTATATCCATCCATCCTCTGCAGGGTTGTGGGGGAGCTGGTGCCTATCTCCAGCATTCATCAGGCATGAGGTGGGGTACACCATGGCCAGGTCGCCAGTCCATCACAGGGCCATGCATGCCCACACTCGTACCTAAGGGCATAGAAAGACCAATTAACCTAACTCATGTTTTTGAACTAAGCCAGAAAACCTGGAGGGAACACATGGAGACCATGCAACTCCATGTAGAAAGATACCAGGCCGAGATTCGAACCCAGGCCTTTTTGCTGCAAGGCAACAGTGCTACCAACTGCTCCTATTAAAAATAAAATGTGCGCGACTGTGGTGCACATTTTATTTTAATAAGAGGAATAGTTGCTATGACTCTGTGTAAGATTGGGAACTGTACTAAAAAAGAAACCTAGGCTTGTTCTTATTGACCTATTAATAATTAAAAATATGCTCTACCTTGTTGAACGGGGTCTTTTTATATGACTTTTTTCAGGCAAAATACGAATTCTCTAGGTGCTCAGAGTGCCATTTTATCTCCGATTTATTTCCATTCTGCTTTACAGCTCGCAGCTCTGAATTAAACCCGGGAGCCAACCTCCTAATTACCGTCTTTACTAAGGGGGCTACATTGTTTCATATCAGATGCAATGAGGAAGTAATGCTATGGACCAGACCATCAGTTTGTGAAGGGTTCGAGATTAAATTGCTGTCCTCCATTGTGTTACTTTAAGATACTGAGGAAAATGAGAATGAACAGATTCTTTAAAACTTTTTACGGCATTATCTGATAAAGCTCTACACTAATGAAATTTTCTTTTAGGTTTGGGGTGCTCAGTTAAAATTTAAGTTATCAAAATATTGTCAGGCACGACACTGTGATGTGGGAGGACTGTTATTTGCTCACACTCAATGCCGTATGTCAGTACAAGGTCCAAAGTGTGATGACCAGAGTGGGTGGGTCCCTGTACTTATTTTAAGTTAAGCCAATTGAGTCTAAGATAATTTACAGGGTCGACGTTAATATTTAAATTCCCCATTATGATGACCTTATTAGTATTTAACATCAAATCAGATTGATAGTAAGGGCCTGGTGGACGACTCAAAACCACAAACAAAAGTGGTTTTGTGATTTGCAACTTGAAAGAGGAAAACTAAGGGTTAGATGTTTAAAAGAACTGTTGCTAATAATTTGTTTGGGATTAATTATAGATCTGAATGAAAAATGATTGCATCTCCTCTTTCCTAGTACTTTGAAGAATGTGAAAATTTTAATAATTGGAAGTAGTTAATTTATACTAACATAATCGTCCTGCTGCCGCCAGGTTTCTGAGACAAAACCAATCAATTTGATTACCACAAATCAAGTCGTTAACTAACAGTCTTTGAAGAGAGAGATCTTATGTTCAATAAAAAACATTTGTTTCAAGATTGTCATGATTTGCTCTTGTTAGGTTAACGTTAACCCAATTGATTTTCGCCATGGGCAAGACGATGTCTCAATGGGGTAATGGATGGGTAACGATACAGAAGCTGGAGAGAGGTGGGTTAAACTATGACTCTGCTTCCTGGTCTGGACCCTGGATTGTCAGTGTTTTGGGAGATTAATAAATCCAGCCAGATTCCTAGAAAGAAGGGCTGCTCCATCGAAAGTGGAATGGGTGCTGTCTCTCTGGATCAGACTGGGCTTTCCCCCAAATGTTTGCCAATTAGCAATGTAGCCCAAATTGTTTTCAGGACACCACCCAGACAACCATTGGTGGAATGACAGCATGTGGCTAAACAAGCGTGTCTTCTTAAATAAACATGTTTCCACCACAGCTACTAATGTTGATGCGAGGAGCATCATGCGAGAGCGTCATCTTGAAACTGGAAGTTTGCGTGAGAAAAAACCTCTGACATCTGAGCAGGAAGTCCAACTTCGAGGGGGCGTTCCAGATGTTTGTTCTGACTCAGAATTCGGAGTTTCCGAGTCTGACTACAAATGGAGTGCACCATTATATACAATGCATGTTCCTGCTGTTTCCAAAGAACAGCCAAGTAGCAAAGGATAAAATCAACAGAGTTCACTTTAACCTAACTGCATGTAATACTACAGTTCAAATACTTTCTCCAAATGATAAAAACTGTAAAATCATAACATAGACTGGGGCTCTAAGTGTTTTGTTTCCTCTTTGACTGCCTCACTTTGGTTCATCCGTTACCATAAAGTAATTTTCTCTTTGAGGACTTTACCTGCTTTACTTTGTACCAGTAATTCACTGCGGGCCTGTGTGTGTCTCTAAAACTTTCATTGCGCATCTAGGTGGACCCCATGTTTCAGCGGATGGCCTCCTCCTTTGATGAGAGCAGTACAGCAGGAGTCTTTCTGTCTGTTCTGTTCAGTGAGAACAGTCGCTGTGAGCTGCTGTTTCCCTCACACATGACCCTCCTGGAGTCCAGACCCTCCTACTCACCACCAACTCCACAGAGAGTCTCTGCGTCACCATTCAAAGGTAAAAACACAGTAACAAATAAATTTACTTTAAGTTAACACTTGCTATACCCTGTCACATTAGTTGAATGTTAAGCTGTTATATACTCGGAATGTTGAGCCCCCTTTCTGTGCTCTGCTTCTACCAGCTGGACTACAGCGTTCCCAACAGAAAAGCTGTATCTGCCCCTCACTCCAGGACTTCTCATTCACAAGCTGGAACCCAGAGCAGGTCAGAGGAACCATCAAACTTCAAATTAAAAGATATTCTTCTGAAATTATTTCAGAGTAAATGTAAATTATTCCATACCAGCTCATCTAAACTTCCCAGTTTGTTTTCTAGATTTTATAGAAAACAAAACCTCTTCCATTAATATGGGATTGGAAAGATCATAGAGCCTCCTTACCTCTGGTGTGATTTCAGGTTTAAAGGTATTTTTTGCTGGATTTCTGAGTATTTTTTTCTATGTAATTTACTATAATAAGCTACAACATACCCTTGAGTTAGCGTAATTCTCAAAAAGTACTATTACCTAGGGATAGACAGATTATATATATATATATATATATATATATATATATACATACATTTCATTCAAATGGAGAGAGAGTACTGTGCAAAAGTTTTAGGCAGTGTGAAGAAATGCTGTAAGAATGCTTTCAAAAATGGAAGTGTTAATCATTTATCAATCAACAAAATGCACTGAATGAACAACAGAGAAATCTAAATCAAATCAACATTTGGTGTTGGTTTCCCTTGACTTCAAAACGACATCAATTCTTCTAGGTACAATTGCACACAGTTTTTGAAGGAACTCAGCTGGTAAGTTTTTCCAAACATCTTGGAGAACTAATCACATCTTTTAGTGTAGGCTTTCTCACGTCCTTCTGTCTCTTCATTTAATTCTAGACACACCCAATGTTGATCAGGGCTCTGGGAGGGGCCATACCATCACTTTGGACTTCTTGTTCTTCTTTATGCTGAAGATAGTTCTTAATGAATTTGGCTGCATGTTTGGAGTCGTCGTCCTGCTGCAGAATAAATTTTGGGCCAATCATACACCTCCCTGATGGTACTGCATGATGGATAAGTATCTGCCTGTATTTCTCAGCAAAAGAACACAATAAATCATGACCAAATCTCCAACTCCATTTGCAGAAATGCAGCCCCAAACGTTCAAGGAACCTCCAGCATGCTTCACTGTTCCCTGCAGACACTCATTATTGTACCGCTCTCCAGCCCTTCGACAAACAAACTGCCTTCTGCTACAGCCAAATATTTCACATTTTGACTCATCAGTCCAGGGCACTTGCTGCCATTGTTCTGCAGCCCGGTTCCTATGTTTTTGTGCATACTTGAGTCTTTTGGCCTTCTTTCCATGTCGGAGGTATGGCTTTTTGGCTGCAACCTTTCCATGAAGACCACTTCTGGCCAGTAGATGGGTGCACCTGGGTCCCACTGGTTTCTGCCAGTTCTGAGCTGAAACCCCAGTCTGCTTTGAAATCGTTGTCCTTGCTGATGCAGTATAACTACCTTGTGTCTTGTTGCTGTGGTAAATCTCGCCATGACATGAAACTATCTTCCACAACCTAATCTTGGTAGCAGAGTTTGACTGTTCCTCACCCAGTTTTAAGCATCCTACACAGCTGTTTCTGTTTTAGTTAATGGCTGAGTTTCAACCTACATGTGAAATTGATGATCATTAGCACCTGTTTGGTATAACTGGTTGATCATACACCTTACTTTGTGCAAGTGTACCTACAAGAATTGATGCTGGTTTGAAGCCAAAAGGTAGTGACACCAAATATTGATTTTATATTTTTATTTTTATTTTTGCTCACTTTGCATTTTGTAAATTGATAAAAAATGAAAATTTCTGAAAGCATTCTAAGTTTACAGCATTTTTTTCACACCTGCTTATATACAGTGGGGCAAAAAAGTATTTGGCAGCCACCGAGTATGCAAGTTGTCCCACTTAAAACAATGAGAGGTCTGTAATTTTCATCATAGGTACACTTCAACTGTAAGAGACAGAATGTAACAAAAACAAATCAGAAAATAAGTATTTACCACCTAATAAAAAGAAGCAAGAATTCTGGCCCTTACTACTACTTTAAGAAGCTCTCTATCATCCACTCGTTACCTGTACTAATGGCACCTGTTTGAACCGGTCATCTTTATAAATCCATATATATCCATGTATATATCCATACCATTAAACGGTTAGACTCCAACCTCCACCATAACCAAGAACAGAGACCCGTCTAAGGGCACCAGGGACAAGATTGTACACCTGCACAAGAGTGGGAAGAGCCAATGAGCAACCACTTGGTGAGAAGAGATCAACTGTTGCAGCCATTATTATGGATCATTGACAGTCTCTCTCGACCTGGGGCTGCTTGCGACATCTCCCCTCGTGGGGTACCCATAATCTTGAGAACGGTGAGCAAACAGCCCAGAACTACACGGGGGGAACTCATCAATAACCTGATGTGAGCTTTGACCACAATAACAAAGGTCCATCTGGATGTTTAAGAGGAGGATTGAGAGAATGTCATGTGGTCTAATAAGACCAAACCAGAACTCTTTAGTATACATGCCACTCGGCGTATTTGGAGGGGGAAGAATGGTTAGTTGCATCCAAAGAACACTATACCCACTGTGAAGCATGGTGGTGGAAACATGCTTTGGGGCTGCTTTTCTGCAAAGATGACAGGACGACTGATCCGTATTAAGGAAAGGATGAATCGGGCCATGTAAAGTGATATTTTCTGCTAAAACCTACTTCTATCAGTGAGACCATTAAAGATGAAACGTGTCTGGATGTTCCAGCATGACAATGATTTCAAACACACCACCCAGGCAACGAAGGAGTGGCTACATAAAAAGCATTTTAAGGTTCTGGAATGGCCTAGCCAGTCTCCAGATCTCAAAACAATATTCTGTAGATTGTGTTTAAAGTGAAAACATCACAGCTCTAGAGAAGATCTGCATGGAAGAATGGGCCAAAATACCAGCTATAGTGTGTGCAAACCTGGTGAAGACCTACAAGAAACGTTTGACCTCTGTCATTACCAACCAAGATTACATTACAAAGTATTTAGGTGAATCTTTGTTATTGACCAAATACTTATTTTCTGCACCATTATACAAATAAATAAAAAAAATCATACAATGTGATTTCCTGGATATGTTTTTACATTCCCTCTCACAGTTGGAAGTGTTCCTATAATGAAAATTGAAGACCTCTCTCAATTAAAGACATATCTTTTTAAGTGAGACAACGTGCACAATCGGTGGCTGCCAAATACTTTTTTGCCCCACTGTATACACATGCGCTTCAGCTGATATCTCTTTAGCAGAGCCAATATAATATCAGGCACATCCACCTCCATTCACTGTGTAGTGTAAAAACAACTGCCCAACCAAATGACTTATTCTGGCAAGAATATCTGAAATTACTAAGGATATAGAACATTACTTGCATGTGTGTGTGTGTGTGTCTGTGATCTGATTATAGAAATTTGGTTTGTAATTTGTGAGCAAATTACAAACAACGGTAATTGTTAAGGTAGCAATTGCTGTCTGATGGTATAAAAGTCAAATCTAGCATTTCTTTTTATTTACCCGTTTTGTATATTTAATACTTGGTCAGTTTATTTATTTGCTTGATTAACTTTGATTAATTTTTTATTTATTTTTATCTTGCATGAAATTAAGATTCAATAGTTAGTTAAATTCAGTGTTCAAAAACTGATTGGGTCTAGAAATGTTGTGCATCCACTGTTATTTGTGGGACATTTTAGAAGCAAATAAGGTGGAAAAATGTTAAGATGTCGGCCATGAAAATTAATAATCAATTAATAAAATGCCACCATAAATAATTTAAAAGCAATATTGCTGCAGTATGTATCTGGCTTTTCATCAGATGTTTACTAAACTTGGAAAAAGTGTTTCATTTTTCCTATTTATTTCCAGCTTATCAGAATATTGAATAGACATTTCCTTAATTGTCACACACTGGTGAAATTCTGGTGTAATAGCAGCAAGTCACAGATTCACATGAAGATAAAAACAGAGTTAAGAATATTATACCGTACAGAAAGGGGAAAGTTACAACACAAAACTACTGTGCGGTTATTAGAAATGTCAAATTCAAGAAATATGCAACTGAGCAGGATAATTAAAAAATATGTACAAAATGTGTATTTGCATTAAACAGACTATTTGCAACAAGTGAAGAAGAAGACTTTAAACAAAGATGTGCAAGACTAGCAGAAATGCTACTTGAAATTTGTGTAAATAACAGGAAGGATGTAAACATCATTAAGTTTGTTGGAAGCAGTGATGGTTATACATAATGTACAGATTAAATTGATAACCTAATTTAATTTGCTGTAGATGTTGTAAGTACTGGTTTGGAAGATGTATGTATAAATGAAGGGTAAACCAAGATTAATCCTAAAGAGGTAAATATGTATGTCTGAATGTTGATCTACCTGGATCTGCTCGTGTCCTCACTAGAAACGGGAAAGTAGAGCACATCACCCCAGTTCTAAGGTCCTTACACTGGCTCCCTGTAGCTCAGAGAATAGACTTCAAAAATACTTTTACTTGTTTACAAATCATTGAATGGCTTAGCACCAAAGTATATTGAAGATCTACTGTTACAAAACCAACCCACCAGAAGACTCAGGTCCTCTAATTCCAGTCTACTCAACATCCCTAGAATTAGAACCAAACATGGAGAAAGAGCTTTCAGTTTCAAGTTTCAGTTACAAACTTCCAGAAAACTGCAAAGCTGTTGAAACACTCAGTTGTCTTAAATCACAACTAAAAATGTATCCGTTTAGAGCGGCCTTTGAGTAATGCTTTGATGTATTATGTTTTGTGTATGCTTCTTGCTTTTTTGCTGTTTTTACATTATGTGCTTTGTGATGCCTTGGTGTATTTGTGTAATCTTCTTGCTTTATTGCGGTTTTTACTTTAAATGCTTTGTCTGTGTTTTACTGCTATTTTTATTTTATCCTTTAGTCATGTAAAGCACCTTGAATTACCTTGTTGTTGAAAGTGTGTTAAACAAATAAAATTGCCTTGCCTTACCTTCAGACCATGAATCAACTCCTGGAGAAGATAAAGCAGGGTGAACACGTATTTGATGTGAATGCTGAGCCAGAGCCAGAAGAAGACAACTGCCCTGACTTTGATGCTGATTATGAGGAAGGATTAGTTGACTGTGAGGAAGGATTGAAGGAGCACAAGGAAGGCTGTGAGTCCTCCGGTCCTGGTAAAGGAAGGTATGAGAACTGATGCTGTCGACCTTCCTTATGGGATTATTTGTGGACACAACTTTTTTTATACTATCAAGAGTGCCATTTTTATCTTTTGAGTAAAAAAAATTGTACTTATGCCACTTTTTCAGCCTACCCGCCATGTCATTTATCCATGATAAGCCAGTCCCTAAATGTTATAGATCCATTCTCCCACATGTGGTATCACTATGAATATAATGGTGAAGCTCATCAGCATGTTGGCAGAAAACACATTTTCTGTCAGCTTTAGACTGACACTTGCACGCTATCCCTTGTTATAAATCCAACAATCGAGTGAATATCTAACCAAACAATTTTTAATCTGTTCCCTTTATAGGATTACTTCTTGTTTGTTTTTAAATGATTCTTCTGTTGATCATACAGGGACGTCATTCCCATTGGAGAAGGAGACATTGCCACCATGTGTCTGCAGCTGTCTTCTCAGCCCAGAGAATATTCTTACTTCAGCCCCAGAACCATGGCCACATGGGCTGGGCCAGGATACTGGCAGTTCAAACCAAAACACAAGTGTGAGTGAAAGAATGATTTCCCTACTCCTCTTAAGTAGACCATGTATCATTACATGCTAATATTTATGGGCTTTTAATGATTTATAATAATCCTTTCATGTTAGCTGTAGCATCATAAGTAGCACATGTATGTCTTTCAAACTGAACTCTTAAGAATAGGATAATTGTAACTTTCCTTTGATGTCTTTTTCTCTTGCTGTTAAACTAAAACCGACATTTTAAGCTTCATCAAAATAAAAGCAGTCCATGTTCAGTCAGAAATTTGACAGACTTAATTATTCACTCATTATAGTGTGCCACCCTCTTTATTTTTCAATTTATAACAAACCTTACTACGGTACATGTTTACTGGTTAGACTCAACTTTAAACGTTTTTAATGCATGTGCAGACCAGGGTTTCCTATTAATATAATAAGTATAGTATTAAGTAAGGAGTAGAAACTTTAAATACACCTCTTCAAAGTAAAAGCACTTGTTTTGATTTAATTAGAAATGTAACATAACCAGGATTTAACCTATTTGTGCTTTTTTTCTTTGAACATAAACCCATATTTACATTTCAAACTGTTGTAGTTTCCTTACTTGCTGAATTGAATATCTGGAAAAATAGGGTATTAAATGCTAAATATGGATGTTTTAAATTAGGTCTAATGAAGAAGCGATAAATATTTAAAAACATCGGTGCACTAGGTCATTATTGGTAAACTTGACACAAACTATTCTCTTTTTGTCCCATTGACCCTTTGTATTTTACAGTTATTCTTCCTAAGGGAGGATTAGTAAACATAGTATAACAAAAATTTGTGTAAGGATGAAGCTGACACAAATGAAGCTTGTTTTGTGCTTTGAGTGATCTGGGAGAAAATGATGCTCTCATTCTCTCAAAATAGGAGCTGAGTTTATTATTGATCCTTGCGGTGTGTGTGTTCAAAAAAATGATTCTGTCCTTTTTTCTATTCTGTTTTAGTGGATCACGTTCCTGATAAAGAGACACGAAAAAGGAAGCCCAAAAAGACCTTTGAAATAGACTTCAACGATGACGTCAACTTTGACACATACTTCCGCACCACAAGGGTAAACCTAGCTTTAACGCCATCACTTGCATATTTATTCAAACTGTTCAAAAATGTTTTATATCCTTTTTTAGTTACCGCTGCCAGGAGGTAATATTTTCATGCCTTTGTCTGTTGAGCAACATAACTCAAAAAAATTGACAGATTTGGATGAAATTTTCAGAAAATGTGCACAATGGGACCAGGAACAAGTGATTACGTTTTGGGGTTGATCTGGCGTGAAGCGTGTATTCACCCACCAAACAGTGAAGCTATCATGAACTCCTCTCCCGTCTAAGAAAGCTCACAGATGGCTGACCTCGTTCAGCCAGCCCACTACGGTTGGAGTATATGTACAGCAAATTAACCGCGCACGTGCGAAACTCCCCTCTTTGCTGGAAGAGCACAGTGACAGCACAAACGCAGCCATGCGTCTTATTAAAATAGATTTTATTGGATAAGTACCGAAAGTTAGAATTGGTGGTAAATAATAACATGGGGATGGGGGGTGGAATGGCCCTGGCAAAGGTCTGCGCTCTCTGAGTGCTTTTCTAGTTTGTTTGGGGGGTTTGTTTGAGCAGAGTTTTTTTGCTTGTTTTTTTAATTGCTTCTTCTACTTATGCCTTGTCCACACGTAGACCGGTGTCTCACAAAATGAAGAAAACTAATCTTTCTGAAAACTCCAGCCAAAGTGAAGATTGGTTATTTCTGTCCACACGCAAACGCTTAAACGGAGAAAACGCAAGAGTGTTGAGCTCTGCGACGTCACGTTTCGTGACTAAAATGCTCCGATATCACTTGTGCGACCTGTGTTTACACTCTTAAACAGCATTTTTGCCCTCAGAGATGTGTTGGCATCATCGATTGTCCAAGCGCTTTTTGCTTGCTTGTTTTTACAAGCTCAATTACTGCTCTATATAGAAGTTAGAACATAAAAAGTTACTCTGAGTGGATAGAATTTGGGGGAACTACTGCCCCCTACAGGTTTGGCATGTCTATGAATGTATTTAACAACGCATTTGAGGTTAGGTGTGGACATATTTTTCTTTTTTTTTAAACAAGGTGGTGAGAATATTCTTTTTTTTTTTTTTTTTTGGCTACATGTGTGCATGGCCTTACTTAATGACTGATTTCTGTTTATACTTTACTAAACACCATTGATACACTTTTTCTCTGCTGTGTTTTAATTAGCTCATCACATCAAGTCCTTTTCTTTTATTGTGCCATTACTGCATGTCAGTGAGCATCTGTTGACATTACCATGGTGTAGTGGTTTGTTGTCACTTAAAAAGACAAGCCCAATAACTGGGGGATGAGATTAGTCCAATTTGCAGCATAAAACTCAAGGCATATGTACATCTTTTAAATTTTGTTTCACGCAACTGTTTTGAAATGTGACAAAGGCAATAAGCAACTCTCAAAATATTACATTGCTGATACTGTCATGTGTTAGAATATGCCTAGATAGACTATAGTACTGGTGTTGTGCATGCATTTTCAGTTTTTATCAGTACAACCATGACATTCATTTTTTTTTGTTTTTTCAAATCTGAAAAGTGGTGAATCAAGGAACACAGTAGAGAGGTCTGGGATAAAGCTGTGGAAAGGTTAAGAAGGTTATGCAGTGATCTCTTGAGATTGGAAGATCCCACAGAGCTCTGTTCAGTCCATCCTATTGATCCCAGAGGGAAATTAAGTGTTGGCCCTTTAAGGACATTCATGATCTTTCTGTGGCCCAAAATGGAAATGAGTTTGACACCTCTGGTCTATACCATAAAAAGCCAATAAAAATGCATCAAACATTATGGATGGAACATGAATAAATACTGAACTGAGTGAGGCACTACCTCTCCAATAACCTCCTTCAGCTATCTGAACCTTAGAATTCCTGATGCCTCCTAAGCATTTAGTTTGAAACAATCAGGAGCAGATGTTGACTATGTTGAATCTTACATTACCTTTTAAATTACAGGCAGCCACCACTAACAGCAAGTCTGCCCTCAGTGCTACCAACAAGAAGACAACCCTACCTTCAGATTTCAAGTTTGCCCCAGAGACGCTCTCCCAGCTCAGCCTCAAACCCTCCAGCTCGGTAAGATTTGGCTCATCTGATCTCTAAAATATTTGGACTTAGTCTAACTTTAAAATACATCAGAAGTAATAACTTTCTCTACATATTATAACGGACAGTTTATGTTTGGGTGTCAGTCTGATTAATCCGATTATATTTAAAGATGTTCAGGAGAACTTGTAGCAAATCTCCTAATGGTCACCATCTTGTATATAAACTTGTGATTTTTTTTTTTTTTTTTTGTCATGAAAAGAATCTTTAAGAAAAGGAAGATCTATAATAGCAGTTTAAAAAGCATTCGCTTTAAATATTTACTTACTGAATTACTGAAACCTTAGTAAAGAGCAGGGTTCTCATTTATAAAGCTGCGTAGAATCCTTACTAAAACCGTACTTAAGCCCCACAAATCAAATTTACTTGCGCTAAGAAATTTTCAGATCTATAAAACTTTGAGTATCTACAGCTGCACGCAATTACCTTTTTTTTTTTTATAAATTACACTCTCTGTAGAAATGGGATTTCAGGTGATTTTGGATCATATCCCGCCTCCTACTCACACACTTTCTGCCATAAATGGTCCATTCAAAGTGCCTAGACTTAAGCCGGCTGATATGGACTGTTTCATGGCCCATGGCAACTGAGCGGCGGAGAAACCGCAATTCCACTGAGACTGAAATCGATGAGTTTATGGGTGACGTAGAGGCATGGAAAAACGTATTTCAATCTGTCACTCAATGTTTATCTATATAGAGCTTTACACAGCAAATGGGCAACCAATGTGCTTCACAATAAAAGACAAAAATCTAGTTGGCAATAAGATAATGTGCAACAAGAGTAAAGAGATTCAAAATAAAAATAAAAGCAGCAGCAGCACACGCGATAAAACAAATAAGAACAATAAATATTAAGTTTGAATTTAATTATTACTTCTTGTAGCAACAATCAGAATTGAATAATAACAGATGGAACAAATACACATTTTATTACAGTAGAGCATAATAACTTTCAGCACTTTTGGGTTTATAAAGCCTGACAGAAAAGGTGCGTTAAAATCTACTTAAAAAAAATATATTATCTGTACAAAATATTTGGGGGCTACAAATAATCGAAAGAGCTGCGAGTGACACGGCATTCATGCATCAGCGTGCCTGACAAAAAAAAATAAAGAAGGTAGAGGCAAAGAGGGTGATTGCATGCCACAGGCAGAATGTGCTCCGGTTCTAGCAGATCTAACACTGGGTCCAGTTCAGCACATAGATCTAATAGGACCGCATTAGGGAATCTAAATAGGCTGATTGGCCAGTCATCATCATGGGCCAGGAAATCAAAAAAAATTCCCCCATCCAGATTTTGTTAGTGGTGTGCTCTTCAATGAGCGCCAGTGCATCCATTGTGTAGCATTATGCAGGAGTGTCACTGCAGTATTTATATTTCTACTCCTCATAAATGATGCACCAATAAGTGCAACTGCTATATAATCTGAAGACATACATATGAACATACTGTGATGTAATTCTTAAATGCAACATATTTTCATTCAGATTCATTTTTATTCTCAGTGACTGAGTGACAGTGACAAATTTGTTGTGTGTGCAAGGGTCTATAAGTTAGAAAATATGGCTTAAATATACAATTTTGCCATCTCACCGGCTGCACTGCCAGTGTTCTTCGTGTCCAAAATGTGCTTAAACAAGGTCCTTGGCATGCTTAAGGTTGTGTGCATTTAAAAAAAAAAATTATATAAATTACAAACTTTGTGCAGAAATTGATTTAGGCACTTTTCAAACCCTGTTTTGGAAAGTTGTCTTTTAAAATATAAACCGTCTGAACCAAATAGTGAAGTGGTCCAGTAAGATGACAAGAAAGCAGGTGTTGAACCTCGATGCACTGTTTTCCAGACAGGTGCAGAGGATCTGTTTTAAAAGACACCTCTCACCCACTACACTGTAAGCTCCAGCTTCTCCCGTCAGGACAGTAATATAAGATGCCACAATGCAAAACAAAACATTATAGAAACTGTTTTATTCCCACTGTTTATAAGCCTCCTAAATAGGTTTTAGCTTTTATGTTTATATTTTATGTGGAAAAGTCTCGTAAGTCTGTTTAATGTAATGACTCTGCAAAGCAAATTTGCCTTCGGGTACGAATAACGTCTGAATTTAATTTAATAGTAGGCTGAAAACGTACCTAGAAATCTGGAAATGCATGGATTATTTGACATTAAAAATGTGTAGGAACCTTATACTAGGAAATAAATGTTACAACCAAGTTCAAAACTGACCTTTACATCATGAAAAATATATAGCAACCAACACTGGTGCAATGTAATTCTTGTGATCTGCCTTGTTTTCTGCACGGTCTAGTTGAGTCAAGAAGCCCAGAAGAGGCTGTCTGGAGAGCTTGGAGAAGGCATCGGTGATTATGACTACAACAACGCCAACGATACAGCCAACTTCTGTCCAGGTCTTCAGGTCTGTATGTTGGTTAAACAGACCTGATGCATATTAATATGATCATATTTATACTTATCATATTGATTACAATGGCTAACTGGGCTTATGAGCCTGACTGTAGCTGATCTTTACCAAAATTAACAGCACCATGTCTCAAGTATTAAACTGTCCACTCTATTTCAGGGCGGTGACAGTGATGATGATGTTGAAGGATTTGCTGGTTCAGATGACACGCAGCCTTCGAGCGACAGTATACCTCCACCTTCACAAGATCTCGAGGGGGTGTCCACATACGGGGAGGAAGATCTGGTACCTGAGCCGCACAGGGTATTTAATTTGATTAATACTTTTTGAAAGTTTATGGGGTTTTTTTCAAACATCATACACGACCTTAACACAGTATTCACACCCCTTGAACTCTTGTTATAACTACAAACTCTGTGTTTCGTGACGTTGTTAAATCAAGACATCAATGATCGCAAACTGTGATTTAAGCAGCCTGGTTGTAAATGATAAGATGATAGATTTCTGTTGTTATGTGAAATAACCATTTAAGCCAGTGAAATTGGAGCCCATAGCTGCTTTTGTTGGTGCTTTTAGGGGCAAAGTGAATTTATTGGGGGGGGGGTTAGATCTGTTGAAAGGTCACTTTAAAGCATTTTGCATTACGTGCATCTGCGCAATATAATTTGCCATGATTACTGCAAGGCAATTCAGGGACAATGATCTTTATTAAACATGCCAGATCAAGACAAGTACAAACGGAATAAATCTGTGCATTGGGCTCAAAACAAAGACTGTGGGCACGGCGCAATTATGCATTAAGCAATAAAATAAAAAAATAAAAAAACCTGACCAAATCCAGCACTGTTCTGCAGGCGTGCAGTTGAGTGCCGGGGAACTGGTGTGTGTCTGTAAATGGAGCTAGACAGACAACCGGTTTATGTGAGAGTTCTTTTGGATACTGTTTTGTACGGCGTGATTGCGGCCAACAGCAGTCAGCATTAAAGCATTCGATTACAACCATTGTCTGCATCTATTGGAGAACATTACAATATTTAAAACATTCAGGCCTGTAAGGCCCACATGTTTTTACACGTTTTTTTTCCCGCTACCATTTACTGCGTTCCGGGACCCGTGCGCGTCTCTGGTCATGCCTGCGCTGTCATGTACTTTGCGTTCCGCCACCTCCTTCTTTCTTGGGTAAAAAATGCAACGCTGATGTCTATATCCACAAATAACACAAGCCCAATCGTATTCTGTCATGTTGTGGAGTTGCTAACATCTTTTTTTTTTTATGTAGGAGCAGCCTGTTTCCTTTCTGTCTTATGTCCTAGAACAATAAAAGCATTCATTTGTTACCAAAACATGAATCAGAAGCCAACTTCAACAGTTTTATTGCTTTGTGGAAAAATAAAACCCAACTAGGTGAAGACTTTGTAAATAAACGTCTTTAATTTCATAGAAATCAAAAATAGGACACCACTGGGTTTATTTAGAATATCAAAATAGAAATCCATTCGACACTTTTCAGATTTTTATCTGTTAAACATGTTTAAAAATCATGTATTCTTTCCCTTCCATTTCAGAACTATTGCCTTCTTTGTGTCGGACTATCACATCAAATTTCGTTTTATTAAATTAAAGTTTGTGTTTGTAACCAACAAAATCTAAAATCACTTTATGGGTTTGAATACTTTTGCAAGGCACCATAATTATATTCTGTTAAATTAATCTTTTTTCCTCTGCTAACTGGAGGAGTTCTTGTCATGTAATTTTTTATAAACTTACTGTGCTACTTTCCTATGAAGGTGAACAAAATTGAGATCAACTATGCCAAGACGGCAAAGAAAATGGACATGAAGAGACTGAAGAACAGCATGTGGACTCTTTTGACTGAAAGCCCAGAAAAACCAAAACAGGTTAACTATTTTTTTTTCTCTTTTTTTCAGCATCTTGTTTTTAGAGTTTGCACGCAGTGAGCAAAGTAGGCAGCCAGTCGGGTTCAGCTGGATTTATTTGATTCTGTATGTTCAGGTCTGTTTTATTGGTTTTTACCTTGATGTTCCCAGCAGGTGGAGGTGACTGCTGAGACTCCAGTGTGTGGAGAGAAAGCTTTCAGTCAGACCACAAAGACTCTGCTTCAAAGGTACTGGCCAACCTGATGCCCTGCCTGCTATGACTTAACACTTGTGAAGAATATTAATCAGAGTAGCACTCACGCTGCATGACAATAATGAATATGAGTTCATTCAGCATGGAAATAATCACTGGTATACTGTTCCCTAATTAATTCAGTTTTAACTTCACAGATAACAGTTTCAACTTCCAATTAATGGAAAGTATTTTTTGTGAAAGCATCTCTATTTTACTCTTTTTCTCCCTCTGTGTTGGTCCAGATTACCAAGCACTATGGCTCAGAACCTGTCAGTACCACTGGCGTTTGTCGCCCTGCTTCATCTTGCTAATGAAAAGGTGAGTGACACTCAAACACAATGCCTGGATGCTTATTAGGGGGGGGACTTTGTAATCGATGTGGCCAGTTCTACTGGTTCAAGTCTGGAAAATAAAGATGGGGTTTAAGGATGGATTCCTACATTTTCAAAGGCTGGGCAGGGTGTATGCTTTGTCACAAACTGCTGAACATACACACACTAAAGTTGGGGAGCTGCAGAGAAATCTCTGTTATAGGCTTTCTTTGTTAGAATTTATTCTCACTCTTCACCTTGATTTTGAATTTCCCGAGTAATGCCTGTAATCTATGAATACTTCCTGTGAATAAGCACCACATAAACAACAAATGCAGTTTTACTGCCTAGTTCATATTTACCTTTTAAAGAGCAGGTAGACAAAGAACTCAGTAAGCGTATTTTGTAAATTATTAAAACTATAAATGCTGAAGCTCATTTGATCCATTTCCAATTTTACTCTAGGATCTATAGATAACCACAATCATTTTATGTATTTTATGGCTTTCTGGATAATTTGAACACACACATCCCAGGTGTCAAGAGTGCACATTCTGCATGCTCTGAAGATTTTCAGCCTGTTGGTCAGATTCTCACAGCAGGAAATACCTACACCTGACACCGACTACTGTGTCTTAGAGGCTAAAGGTCACATAGATAAAAGCACAGAAAACAAACAGGAGTTCAGAAATGTGGAGTTATTGCAACTGATATCGCTATCGCAATGTTTTCCAAATACAGTGGCAGTTAGGGACCACAAACCACATGAATAGCTGAAATACGCAAATACTTGAGACCCGCTTTAAAAATGCTTCGAACTACCTATTCAAACACCAAAAATACCTTAATTTGCATTAATACACAGTGAAAACCATCTTGGCACTATTGCAGGAGCTAACATTCATGGTCTTCCTCATCTCCGCGCCAAGGGCAATGATGCTTTTAAATTGGCTACTTTGCAAACACCAGCCAATAGCGTGTCAAGTAGCATTCCTGCTAGGTATTTCAGCTTCCCAAGCCGTGTTTTCTTTCAAGTGTTTTAGATGTGCCCTACAAAAAAAGTCAACCACACAAAAACACGCAGCCTTAGTTACAACTTCCACATCACAAAGTGGTCTGTGCAACCTGGTGGCGCTTCTGTATAATGTGATAAAAGTAAAACCTGTGAGTTTGTTTTTTGTGCCATTAGTGCAATAATAAAATCAAAGCTCTTGCATTTAAAAACTGGTTTATTGAGATATGGACCTATATTATACTTATTTTTTTTCCCTTTTTTTCAGGGGGTGGGGGGATGTTTTTTTAATTTGTCTTTTAGTAGTAGACATGAGATCTCTAAAATGTTAGCTTTTTTTAAAGACTTCAGAAAAGTGCAGACAGCTGTTTCATATATCTTTAAGTTGTATTGAGACTGGAAATCGGTTTTGATTTATTAATTCTGTTTTATTTTCTAGAATCTGGAGCTGGTGAAAGTTGATGACATGTCAGATATCATCATCAGACAAGGCCAGTGAGCTGACCACAGCTGAGGGTTTGAATGAAGATTCAGATTGTCTTTGTTGTTCTCTATACTTTCTACAGCCTTCCTTTTTATATTTGTTCATCTAAAACTTTGTTTTAAACACCTTTTTAACTTTTTTCTATCTTTATATAATGACTTTTACCAAAAAGGAATAGTTTTTGTAATTCATCTTAATAGTAGACCTTTTCAATTTTTTTATCTGTCTCTGTGTAGATAATTATAACTGCTCAACCACTGCACAAAAAATCCATTGTCAAAAGAAATAAAATCTTTCTCATAAATGTCGAGTAATTCTTAAACACAAGGAATAGGAATCATATGAATGGGCTTTAATGCAAATTATTTCATGACAGGAAGCTCAAATTATTTGTAGTGGCTTCAGATAGCATCTAGGTATTTTGATCCTACCAGCAGGAAAGGAACAACATGCATCACCTTCTTTAGGGACAGTGGTGAAACTGGTTGGGCAAGGTATAATGTTACCAGCTGGGAGGGACATAATGAGACTGGTTCAACAAGGAGCTGCCGGGCAGAGGACTAAACTTTCCTGTTATGTGAGCTTAGGAAAACTAGTTAAGTCATTTTCATATTTATGTTAAATGTAGAGGGAATAGTTGGTTTTTCAGATTTTTGTCATTTTCAATTAGTTATGCAATTAATAACCCAGCTTTCTATCAATAAATGGATATCAAGAAAACAATTACTTTGATCAGTACTAGAGCACAGCTATTGAAACGAGCAAAGAAGCCTACAGCTGGTAGCAAAATCATTAAAAAGCATCAATCTTCCAGGAAGTTCATTCAGCTCTTTAATTTTGTAGAAAAGAAAATAAGAGCCTAACATTTTTTGCTGTTGTAGAAATGAAAACTGATTAATAGCTCTTCTTAAGATCAAAAAGTGGGGAATGCCATCACAAGTGAGCGGAGCAAAAACTTTATTTACAGACAGAAACCTATTCATTTAAGCAATCTGATCACAATTTATTTGAACCTAAAACTTAAAGGGATATTCCACCCCTAAGCAATGTTCCCTCTGCTGACACAGTCTTCGCGCACAGAAAATCTACTCTGCGCACAAAAAAAATCTAACCGGAATTGAAAAAAACAAATAATTATGTGCTATTTTACAGATGAATCAATGAGCATATGCACCGATTTACAGTTCCACCGGTGGCCCTGCACCGGTCAAATTAGAAAAACACACTCGCCCGAACCCGTTATCCTTGGTTATTGGCATATCAATGCGGCAGAGACCCGCATACTGACAACACAGATGAAAGATAGACACGGGTATGCAAATAAGACTACGGTTAAAAAAAAAATAATCCAGGTAAAAACTCCGATCCTCCTGTTCATATAGGAGCGGAGCGCTTTCGTCTATGCGCAGAGCGGCTGACGGCGCCAAGTTCGTGCGCTGTGAAATGTGCTTGATTTATTTAGAAACTCTGTAGTGTTTTGATGGAATTTTCTTCAACGAAAAGGGGATTATGGAATGTTCTGAAATCATCTGAAGTTTTCGTTTTATTCCACTCAGAAACGTGTTTGATCTCGACGTTTGATTTGGGTAAAAAGATTTCACTTCAAGACAACAACGTTTATGTCACTGAGTGACCAGTGGCTGACTGCTCCAGCTAATGATGCGATTCACATATTTACGCAGCTAATCAATCAATATTTGTGCTACATTTAAAGCATCTAGCGCAGACTGTGAAATAAGCTTTAGTTTAATGAATCTTGTCAAAACAGCATCGAGAATCGTCTTGAAGTGGACCATTTGGATCAGCTGATGCGCATAAAGTCAAAGCTGCAAGCAGATGAGACCATCAACAGCGTGTACAACCACTGAATACGTGAGGACAGACGACAAAAATAAAAGTTAAATTTAAGTCCTTAATTAGATTTGTGGTTATCTAGTGTCATGCATTTACAATGTTCATTTATGAAAATTGATCATTAAATGCCAGTTTATGAGTAGCAGAAATACAGAATAATCGTGTGATTATATAGCCTACTGTATTTTGTAGACAAAGAGTTACTTTTACCCAGTGCTCAGCAAGCGCTTCACACAATGGCTCATGCTTAAAATACAAGTCAGACCTTTATAATAAAAATGTTAAGTGTCTTTTCAAAATTTGAGTTCAGTCAGCTTGGCTTACTTGGCAGTTCATGTTTCTCCACAGTTTTAATGAAATATGTATACTTACAATAGTGTTAACACGCTACACAGGTCATGAATAAGATCTTTGTAAGTGGGATAATGTACTTAAGTGTTCTCACAGAAATGTAAATTCATTTGATTATTTTAATAAACTATTTAAACTGGATGGATGCGATGCTGGCATAACCACAATGCACACATCTGATGTTGCTCACAGTGGTCAAAGGGACCGCTCAGGACGCTTGTGTGTTTGCTCAGACACTAGAAAAATTAGAGGGAACATTGCCCCTAAGTGAAATTAACTCTGTTGCCATATTCCTTAGTTATACAAGTGAGAATAGGCATTTTGTAACCAGCCCAGTCATGTTCCTAATCTGGCAGCAGTCCATTTGCTTTAGCTTAGCATAAACAATTTAAGTGAATGGTAACGGCTAGCATTTCGTGTGTAAAAATCATCAAAATTACTCAATGATCCTAATTATTTCTGGTGACCTCAATAATATTTATTGCAAATAAAAATAAGTAACCCGCAGGAATTACAGGAGCCAATTTAGACTTGGAACAACATTACAACAAAGCACCGCTGCAAGGCGCAAGGACATGACGAAGCGCCCACAAAAGACACCTAAAAGTGATTTACTCTACAATCTATATAATATGGCAACAGACTAATTTTCACCTAGGGGTGGAATATTCCTTAAAATATTTTACAAGATTCAAAAAAATGTATCTTTCATGTGAAAGCATGGGGCTGGGCTCTTCGGTGTGCAGCTCCGGGCATGTGCTGGTCTGGAGGCAGACCAAGTGTGCCATCACGCAGAGCCTGACCAAAGGTGGAGTTGGTCAAGATCCCTCCATCACTGGTTCTGCCATACCCCCCAACATCGACCACCCTAAACCTGTAACGGGCATCTACCACAGCAAGGAGCACGATGGAATGGTGCCCCTTGTAATAAAAAAAAAAGAGAACCAGAGTTGGGGGGTGCCTTTAAGCTGATGTGCTTCCCATCTATAGCACCACAGCACAGAGGGAAGTTCCACCGTTCCTTGAAGTCCTCGGCAATGGACCTCCACTCCTCTTCTCCTGGGACAGCCATGAATTCCTCCACTAAACCATCCCAGATGGCTATCACAACATCAGGGATGATGGTGGAGACAGTGGAAATGCCCACTCTGAAGCTGCTGGCTATGGTCCTGTAGGAGTCCCCAGTAGCGAGAAACCTGCATAAAAGAGAAAACGATAGTGAATAGACTAGTTGTGGGCCAGATTAGTTATTAAATCTACTATTATCTACTATAATGTATATTACTTATAGATAAGATAAATGCTGTGTGAGTATATATTGGGCAGGAGATGAGAAATGACAGTGGGGTGAGATAACTTACTTAACTGTTCACTAAATATACATTCACCTATGTTGTTACCTGTGGCTTTTATTTGGCTGCATGTTAATATAGGAAAATGATTTTTTTTATTTGCCTGTGTGTACTGTTTTAATCTACTGTTATGTGTGGCGGAAAAAAAACTGGTACCAAATGCAAAAAAGGCATATTTGGTAAGTAGACAGTTTGGTTTTACAGTGACTCTTTAATATGCATAGTATAAGCACATGAGCATCAGATTAAACGTTTATACAAAAAAAACATTTTCAGAATCACAATGTACCCACTAACCGAAGACAGATGGACAGGCGCTCTAAAGCAGGAATAGAGCGCCTGTAGTTGGTGTCCTGGTAGGTGATGCGAGCACCGATGCGGGTCAGGAGGTCATCAAAATGGGCGCGGGACAGACGAAAATAGCGCTGAAACCGAACCTTATCCATACGCAGCTCCTGGAGCAAATGGTGAAACTCTCCGAAGTCCGAACGCCTCTGAATAATGGGGTGTACCTACACACGTCGCAAACGACGACGACGTCTGGCTTGTGTAGCTTCATTAATTAAATAAGCCCAAGCCACTCTCTCGACAAGATCCGCCATGTTGTAAACAACTAGCAACAGACAAATCCACGCCCGCACGCTGACGTAATGACGTGGCGCACTGATGCCCCGACGCGCCGACGCAGACCACAAGTGTGCAAGCAGCTGGGTTTTAATTTTAAAGCGTCGACTTTCGTCCGTTTGAGCGATTTGACGCCTGGACGCGCTGACCGGTGTGAACACGGCTTGAGAAGAAACAAATTCCAGCCTGAAATATTTTTTTTGCTCATTTACAGAGCCTTATGAAATTATTTAACCACAAACTGTTTTAACCACAAATTCTAATGTTGGAATTTAACGTGAAAGGAAATACAAGAAAGCAATACATGGGTTTCAGAATTTTCTCTAAAGCCGCGTTCACACCGGTCAGCGCGTCCAGGCGTCAAATCGCTCAAACGGACGAAAGTCGACGCTTTAAAATTAAAACCCAGCTGCTTGCACACTTGTGGTCTGCGTCGGCGCATCACGTCATTACGTCAGCGTGCGGGCGTGGATTTGTCTGTTGCTAGTTGTTTACAACATGGCGGATCTTGTCGGATCAGCAGCGCGTCTTCAACTACCGGCTCTCCCGGGCCCGGCTGGTGGTGGAAGATGCATTCGGGATCTGGTCTGCACAGTGGAGAATGTTTCACCGCAGACTGGAAGTCAACCCCGAAGTTGTGGAGAAGTGTGTGAAGTGTGCGTTAGCTAGCGTAGCGTTAGCTAACATAAGAAAGTTAAAAGAAAAAATATTTTTTTCTATGTTTAACTGCTTACCTGGCACTCCAATATCCTCCGATATCTTCCTCCAAATCAGATCTTCCTGTCTTTGTAAAAAGACGAAGACGGGTCATACAGTTCACGGACATTACATACAGCGACAATCAGTTTGTCCTCCATCTTGAATAAAAAATTTGCCGATTCCCCCATGGAAGGAGTTACTACGTCAGTACAACGAGTCGCTCTGATTGGTTGACGCCGCGCGTCTGCTGCCCGAAAGTTCAATTTTCCCAACTTGAGCAGCAGACGCGCTGATGCCAGCTGCGCTGATGCCAGCTGCGCTGATGCCAGCTGCGCTGATGCCAGCTGCGCTGACGCGCGCGATTTGCTGCTTGGCAGTTTGACGCCCACTAGATGCGTAGATACCATAGACTTGCATGTAATCTAGCTGCCCTGCTGCCTGGACGCGCTGACCGGTGTGAACGCGGCTTTAAAGATGTTTAAAATTTGTATTGAACCTACTTTACCACCCTAAATAAAATCCAGCACAAACGACTGCCTTCAATAGTTACCTGTTTAATAAACAGATTCCATCTTTATGTAATTCAATCTTAATATAAATACAGCATACCTGCTCTGTGAACAAAAGGCATCAAGAAGACAAGGAATAAAATTATGGAGACGTCAAAGCAGTGTTGGGCATCAGAAAGTTTAGGTGTTAAAGAGCACTGTTTGATCCATCATCAAGAGAAGCATGCCGCAATTACAGACCTACAAAGGCATGGACGCTGACAAAAACATAGGCAAGGAGAGCATATATCATAGAATCAGCCAAAGACCTGTGGTAACTCTAGAAGAGCTGCAGAGATCCACAGCTCAAATGCGAGAATCTGTTGACATACAATGTGAACTTGGAAGAAGGTGGTCTGGTCAACTCACCCCCCTACCAGAGTCTAACTCCGCCCACATTTCCTGTTTGAAAAATGTGCCAAAAGGATGTGTTACCTGGTGGACTGAGGGACGGTGGGGGGAGAGGGCTGGCCGGAGTCAAATTCTTCCTTGCTGTTCCAACTCGCTACAAAGGCGTGGCCGACACTCGCTTGCTTTTATACCCCACAGCGGGCAGTGAAGCTGACATCATAGCTACCGCAGAGCCAATAGGGATGGCTGATTCAAATTGAAGTGCAGTGAAGACTTTTACCCTGAAGAGGGCACCACACTAACGGCTTTAGGCGGAAGATTTATATATATAACACAATTGAGAACCTCTGGCAAACTGATGATCATAGCGGTATCCTTGTCTTTTTTTTTTTTTTTTTTTTTATTACCTCCGCCAGGAGGTAAGCTAATGTTTTCGTCCCCGTCTGTCTGTTTGTCCATCTGTCTGTTAGAAACATAACTCTAAAAGTTATGGACAGATTTTGATTCCATTTTCAGGAAATGTCCGCAATTGGAGCAGGAACTACTGATTACATTGTGGGGTTGATCAGACATGACGCGCACTTCCACCCACCGACCAGCGGTGCTATCATGGACTCCTCTCCCGTCTTAGAGAGCACACAGATGGCTGACTTCGCAAAACAGCCCCGCTATGGTTGGACAGCAAATTAATCGCGCATGCACGAATCTCTCCTCTCTCCTGAAAGAGCACAGCAACAGCATGAGCACAGCCATGCGTCTCTTTACCAAACAGAAGTTCCAATTACATAACAAGGAGTTGGGGGAGTTAGTGACCCTGGTGGAGGTCTGCACTCTGAGTGCTTTTCTAGTTGTATACTGGTAATAAAATGCTTGGGGAAATTACATGTGGGGGGCCCCAGGGCTCCATCCTGAGGCCCCTCCTATTTAATACCGACATGCTCCCGCTAACCCAGATTATAACAACCAATACGATTAGTTACCATAACTATGCAGATGACACTCAGCTTTACATTACAATATTACCAGGTGACTTTGAACCCATCCAAACCTTAAGAAAATGCATTAAGCAAATCAATGGATGGATGTGCCATAATTTTAAAACTAAAGTAATTATCTTTGGACCTCAAGAGTCAGCACACAGCTTCAGTTAATACAGCTAGAAACTATTGATCAAGCCTGAAATCTAGGTGTAGTAATGGACTCAGACCTGAACTCCTGGGTCACATAAAGGCAATAACAAAGTCTGCCTTCTATCACCTGAAGAACATTTCTAGCATTAAAGGACTGATGCTGCAATGGGAGCTTGAAAAACTCATCCATGCATTTATCTTCAGTCGAATTGATTACTGCAACAGCGTCCTCATAGGTCTGCCAAAAAAGTCATTCAGACCGCTGCAGCTGATCCAGAACGCTGCTGCTCACTAGACCTAGGAAAGTAGAGCACATCACCCCAGTTCTAAAGTCCGTACACTGGCTCCCTGTAGCTCAGAGATTAGGCTTCAAAATACTTTTACTAGTTTATAAATCACTAATTGGCTTAATGCCAAAATATGTTACTTGTCACTATATCAACCCCCCAGACCATTTAGCTCTTCCAACTCTAGACTAGGCTACTAATCATCCCCAGAATTGGAACCGAACATGAAGCAGCTTTCAGTGTCTATGCTCCCCTTATCTGGAACAAACTTCCAGACCGCTGTAAAGCTGCTGAAACACTTTCTTTAAATCAAGGCTAAAAAAACCATTTGTTTAGAGCTGCCTTTGAGTAAGTGACGAATAATAGCTGGTATGTCATAGGTTTTAAATTTGTCATATGTTATGTGTCTCTAATGTTGTGTTTTATGCTTTGCTGTTGTTTTTATTTCATCCCCTAATCACCCACAACACATTGAATTGCCTTTGTTGTTGAAAGTGTACTATATAAATAAAGTTACCTTGGTGTAGTGATAGATTCTGTAAAAATAATTAGCGGTCATACTGGTGACTAATTACCTGTGTAAACAAATTTTGTTTTCTTACATATTTAAATCTCAATCTTCCCATTTATTTCTTAGCAAAATATATTTAGCTACTGATTTCAATTTAGATTCCTATAAGTCTCTTAAGCTGTCAGTGAATGGTGTGTCTCCCTTTTGCTTCAGACCTTTGCTCAATCAGAAAAATCATTGATCAGAAAAGCAAAAAGCACACAGCCCTGAGCTTTTAAATACACGTGCTATGAGAGTTTATTACTCAACAGCATGACTGAGTAAACTCAGAATTAGGATGTGCTGAGACTAACACCTGGGAGTGACGCCACGACAGGAGTGGCTCAGGTGTGCAACAAAAAGAGAAGTACAGGTGCAATTTCAAAATAAAGGCATTTGAATTTGGCCGTAAAGAATGGCTAAAACGTTGACATAATCCATTAGCCTAAACATATTACTAAAACATAATAAATTATCTGATTATCTTAGTGTTTTCTCGCAGAAGAAGAAATCATGTATTGATGCGTAGTTTAGTATTTTAATGTGACGGAGGAGTCAGGTAGTGATGCGGTTTACTTGACAGAGGCGACGCGGAGGAATTTAGACAGAAGGGGGAAAAAAAATCTACCAGGAAGTTAACTTGAAGAGGAAACGTAGTTGGAACTTGAACTGTAATGTTTTAAACCAGGTTTTAAAAGGTTTTAATTGAAAGTAACTGATTAAATTAAAAGTTGGACTATCAGTTTACGAGCCAGAGGACTCTTGCTTCTAACAAGATGGACTATGATCCGGTAGGTGATGACAATAATGGCTGAAGCTTTTGTTTGTTGTTCAGTTTGAGCCGCTCCAACGATGCCATTGCTCGCCATCATACAGGCAGCAGGTGTATATCCAGAGAAATTGAGTTCTTCGGAAGAGAGAGCGAGAAAACAGGCTAACTCAGTGAGAACATTAACTTTTAAACGTCGAGGAAGGAAGTTCCTCCGAAGTCGAGCTATAATGCTAATAATAATATCACCTAATGACCAGCTCTCACCAAAAACCTGCTTCGTGGGAGGATTTTTTTACCTTAAACATTAAAACTTGGAATTAACATTTTTAACCACTTTACATGATAGCATGCTGTGGTTAAACCAGTTACGTTTTTTTATTTTATTAAAAAAAAAAATTGAACTATTTAACTCCACTCTTTGAGGCTGTAAAAACAAACGAACAAGCCCTAAACGGTGCCTCGGGGCAGATAATGTAGCCTACAATATGCAGCATTTGGCATGTTAGTTAAACACATTTCTGTGTTGTTAAATTTATTAGGAATAAAATGAATCAAGAAATTAATAAATCACTACATGCTGTAGTTGCTTTTAAGTACTCATTCTTCAGAATATTCTGATTTGCCATTTTGCTCTTTATGGAGTAACATAAAAAGTAGATATTAGCTGGGTAGTCGGTCTACAGTTTTACGCTGCCAGTTGTAATATAAGTGATGGGTGGCTGTCCTTCAGTTTCCAAACCATGACTTTTCCTTTTTTCACAAGAAATATTTTCAAATAATCATATGTATCTTTCTTGCAAACCTTGAAGAAGCCTTGTCTCACTCAGCTGACTGGCAACATGCAGGGGAGGGGTGCTCTAACTTCCATATACCCAATGGAAACTTCTGTCACTCCATTTGAAAACTTGAACTATTTTATTTTTTTCAAACATTGCTGTACTTTGAATTAATTAACCTGCCAAAGCCTTGTTGGGCAAGGTTTCTTTTATATTAGTTGTTAAAGAAGCTGCAGATCCCAAAAGACCAAAGATAAAAATTAGGGCTGTCAAACGATTAAAAATTATAACCCTCCCGCAGTCCTGGCTTGGTGTTCAAGCAGAGTGAACAGGGACAGTCTGGCCTCACTGGCACAGCACAATAGTTTGGACAGGAAGGTCAGTGTGACCCCACCGGGAGAGCGGAAGGGTTAATCTAACTATTTACTGGGTAGCTTTGAATTAATCACAAATAATTAACATTCCTAAATATGATTGAAAAAGTACCGTTTTGGTGTCAATAAAGGACAAAACCGGAAGCTGTTGATCTTTCTTTAAGGAAATACACGACAGATGCATGGAACTTTTGTTTTGAAATCCACTATCACATTTAACCTATTCATCTTTTAGCCAGTTGCTAAGGCAACTATCTGGTTAACATTTTCTTTATGTAAAGCTGACTGTTTCTTATTAGTTTTGGACAACCCTGAACATCCTCTTCATGGGAGAATCCTACAACAACAGAGTGTCTTCAGTCAGAGGTTTCAAGGTTTCGCTGCAACACGGACTGCTACTTGAGATCAGGATCTATAACAACTCCTTGAAGAATCAAATAGCATGAGCTACAACAATTGTTTTCCCTCTGGGATCAATAAAGTATTTATGAATTAAATTTTTCTGAATAACAGAGGGATTATTTGTTTATAAACACTGCCATGCTTGCACAAATGGTTTGACACCAAACCTTTACATTACTCCCTGGTTCCCAGTTATTATTTGCAGTTATCTTGAAGCTGCAGTGTTTGTTTGATGGTTAGCTATGCTAACTTGTTAGCCAAGGCTTTTTTTAATCATCTGCTCTTTCCAATCGCTTGTTCTGACCGCTTGCAACCAAAGACGTCTTTTGTTTGCCTTGAAAGGAGCGAATCGATGGAATGCACATTTGTTGTTTTTATCAAAGCGACCAACAGCACAAGACATAATCGCGTCTCTTTCTGCAGACACCACATGCAGCAGAGCAGGGAGTGACACTGATCTATAATCCCTGTGGTCCACGGCTGAGAAAAGACGTTCACATGGAACCACGGATGCAGTTTGGGTCTGCCAAGCTGTTTACGTGGCGAGCGTGCATTGAAAGCAGCGTGGGTTGAATTATGGGATAAACGGGGCAGGTCATTCTGTGCATGCTTTAATAGCATTAAATAAATGAATCGCATTAAGTCTACAAATTAATATACCTGCGTTAACGCGTTAATTTGGCAGCCCTATTAAAAACATGACATTATTATTATTATATCAAAATAAATGGTTGGTTAAGAAAAAAGACAAACGCAAAGTTTTGACGAGAGTTTAAAACTGTGGTTACAACATGAGATGGACTCTTTTTAGTTTGTATTGTTTTACCATTTAAAAAAGAAATTCTAGTCAAGATGTGGTTGAAGAGAGCAGTTTTAATATTGCTTCGCTTTTACTCTGAAGTTAAACTGGCAAATTCCCTGGAGGGAGAAATTAGCAGAAAGTTTGAATTATCAGTGGGACGGTCTGAAACTGATCACCTATCCTGACCTCAAAAACCAATATGGCTGCTGTGTGTTTGAAAACATAGAGATAGTTGCAGTAATAAACAGTTTATTTTCATTTCTGTAATGTAAGTAAATATATAATGTAGCTTTGTTAGTCAGTCTGTCCCTTCAGGCTTTACTAAAAACAACAATGAGCAAATTCCAATGGTTTTCTGACCTGAAAGCTTAGTTAAGTTGGTGCTGATTTAATTTCCAAGTATGACTTCATTGGTAAACGTTACATACTTTAGTTGGCCACCAGCACTTCTTTCTGTTTGCTGTCGTCCACTTCATCTTTGTGTATTATCCCTACATTACTTCTTTGTTTTTCTTTTTTTGGCCTCACTAGTGCTAATTGTACCACGGTTTGAGAACCGTGGGGTTGGTCTGCCAAATATCTGATTTAAGTTTCTGAACAGTTTCTATAAAAACCCTTCAATGCAAACCAATGAGCAGCTGCTTAGTTGTAACCAAGATTTAGCCAAAATCAAGAAGCTGTGTTTTTATTTAATTTTATGGAACAAATGTTTTTGCCTTGACAAAAAAAAACATTTATTGTGATTTAAAGTATAAAAAATCTCAGTTCATGTTCATTATCTATAAGCTTTTCAAAGCCCTACACTTATCCTATTTGGGTAGGAAAATTAAACAGTTAGGATTTGGAGTGGTGGCTGATGCAAACAAAGCAAATCAGTCACTTTGCATTTACAGCAGCAGTAAAACACACACACACACTCTTTAATCGTTACTTTTTTTTCAAATATCTTTAGCTATTATGCACCTCCTAACCTCTAACAGGCTTTTGAGTTTTACTGGAACACCAAGGTCAGTTTTCAGGACTCATGCGAATGCAAGACTTTTTATCTGGCTCTGACTAAAATAGATGCCCTTCTTTCTGTGATTAATGATACCTGCTAGCTGTCAGCCACGTAGTGTGCCTTTAAAGGAGTCATTGGTATGAAGAGATGAGGAAAAGACTGATCTTGTTTTGTGTAGCAGGTGTATAAAACTTAAGAGGCTGGATGTTTCTGCATCCTCTGCATGGATGTGGGATTCAGCATAAAAAACGTTCAGCTGGGCATTATCTAATGCAGCCCTTTAAAATGAAATCTATAAACCTTCTAACTGGGATGAAAACTGAATAAAGTCAGTGGAGAGGATAATATTAGACGAGATGGCAGACAACAGATGACGCAGGAAAAACCTGTTCCGTTTCCTAGATACAGTTTTGTTTGGAGGCTGTTATGGAAAGCCTTTTGAGCATTTATTAGATATCTTTGATATCCAACTTTAAATCCATGTACTAGTACACACTTCATCCTCACTAGTAAGACAATTTGGCACACTAGTATAACGATTAGGGTGCACTAGTATAACGACTGTGTCTTACTTGTCACGTTTTTTCCACTACTAGTGTCACTTTTGGACTACTAGTATGCAATCAAACCTTACTAGTAAACTACTATGCAGCACTAGTGACACTACTAGACCCAACTAGTAGGCATGTGTCACGCACTAGTAGCCTCCTGGACCCTACTAGTAGCGCAAAAATGCCCACAAGTAGCACTAGTAAGGCATTTTTGACCTCACTAGTGCTACTAGTAAGACACAAAATGCACACTAGTACTACTAGTGGGGTGTCTTTTCCCTTACTAGTACTACTAGTAACAGCAAGGATGCACACTAGTAGTACTAGTGAAAGCCAAAATCTCCACTAGTAGTTCTAGTGGACATTTTGGGTGATACTAGTAGTACTAGTAAGCTTAAACGAATCCCACTAGTACTACAAGTGGACATTTTTGATATCACTAGTACTACTTGTAAGGGCCAGAGCAACCACTAGAAGCACTAGTTGGGGTATTTAGGATCTTACGAGTGCTACTAGTGAAGGCAAAAACGTCCACTAGTAGTACAAGTACGGGTCCAACTGTCCACTAGTAGCACTACTCAAATTAATTCAATAAAAATGCTAATTAGGAGGTGTGGACAGCATGCACTGAAACTTCTTGCTATTGGCTCTTCAGAAAGAATTGCACTCAGCCAAAATTTAACCCTATAAAGCCTGATGAACTTTCACTGTTTTTGGCAATAACAATAATGAAAATTAATAATATAATTAAAAATAACTATTATATATGTACTATATACATAATGAATTAAGTCATACTAATATATGTCTGAGAGGAAAATGATTAATGATTATGTTATAGGCATCTCTTTCTTATCATGAGGAAGTTTAAGCTGCGACAGTAAATAACAGCTAGTGCTGATTGGGAAAGAGAAAATTTTAATTGTAACTGGTAGTCTTACCTTTTTACATAACCTATAATGGTTGTTTGTTGATTATATAATGAATTTGAGATTCAGATTCAAGTGTATGCCTATGCTTCATAATTATTCACTGTCCTTAACATTTAAAATACTCTTTTGGAAACATGATGTCATTTGATTTTGGTGCCCACTAGTGGCCTGTTAATGCCCACTAGTAGCACTTAATGGCCACTAGTGCTACAAGTGGGCATTTTGAGGCCACTAGCAGAACTAGTGGGCACTTAACGGCCACTAGTATCACTAGTAGCCACATAGTGCCCACAAGTAGCACTAGTGGGCATTTTGAGGCCACTAGTAGGACTAGTGGGCACATAGCGGCCACAAGTAGCACTAGTAGCACTAAGCTTAGAAGCCACTAGTACCACTAGTGGCCATTTTGAGGCCACCAGTAGAACTAGTGGGCACTTAACTACCACTAGTAGGCACATAGCGGCCACTAGTAGCACTAGTGGGCATTTTGAGGCCACTAGTAGAACTAGTAGGCAGATAGCGGCCACTAGTAGCACTAGTAGCACTAAGCTTAGAAGCCACTAGTAGCACTAGTGGCCTCTAAGTGCCCACTAGTACTACTAGTGGCCGTTAAGTGCCCACTAGTGCTACTAGAGGCTTCTAAGCTTAGTGCTACTAGTGCTATTAGTGGCCGCTAAGTGCCTACTAGTGCTACTAGTGGCCGCTAAGTGCCTACTAGTGCTACTAGTGGCCTCTAAATGTCCACTAGGGCTACTAGTGGCCGCTAAGTGCCCACTAGTGCTACTAGTGGCTTCTAAATGCCGACTAGTGCTACTAGTGGCCTCTAAATGCCCACTAGTGCTACTAGGGGCTTCTAAGCTTAGTGCTACTAGTGCTACTACTGCCCGCTAAGTGCCTACTAGTGCTACTAGTGGCCTCTAAATGTCCACTAGGGCTACTAGTGGCCTCTATGTGCCCACTAGTGCTACTAGTGGCCTCTAAATGTCCACTAGTGCTACTAGTGGCTTCTAAGCTTAGTACTACTAGTGCTACTAGTGGCCGCTAAGTGCCTACTAGTGCTACTAGTGGCCTCTAAATGTCCACTAGGGCTACTAGTGGCCTCTATGTGCCCACTAGTGCTACTAGTGGCCTCTAAATGCCCACTAGTGCTACTAGTGGCCTCTAAATGCCCACTAGTGCTACTAGTTGCTTCTAAGCTTAGTGCTACTAGTGCCCGCTAAGTGCTTACTAGTGCTACTAGTGCCCGCTAAGTGCTTACTAGTGCTACTAGTGGCCGCTAAGTGGCTTCTAATGCTACTAGTGGCTTCTAAGCTTATTCTTACTAGTGCTAATAGTGGCCGCTAAGTGGCTTCTAATGCTACTAGTGGCTTCTAAGCTTAGTGCTACTAGTGGCCGCTAAGTGGCTACTAGTGGCCTCTACATGCCCACTAGTGCTACTAGTAGCTTCTAAGCTTAGTGCCACTAGTGTTACTAGTGGCCTCGAAATTCCCACTAGTGGCAACTAAGTGTCCACCAGTGCCAATAGTGGCTGCTAAGCTAACATTAGCAGGTACTGTATACAGTCAGGCCATGTTGCCATAACAGTACATGGTGTCTTAATTCAAAAAATGACTAATAAAGCTGGCAACAATTAGCTGTCTTATTTTCTCACATTGACAGCTTTAGAAAACTTGAAAACATAGCACTACAAATGACAATAATATACTGTTATGAACCAGAAAATAAGAAATAAGGGACTATGGAGGAAATGAAACAAACTATTACATTAGTAATTCTGTGCATATCTTAGCCACTAAAATGTCAAGGGTGCCACATGGGCTATTTTATGGGTCTATCTGAATAAAATAGTTCTGATTAAGTTAACAAAAAAGTTGGCACATCTTTTAGAATGACTGCTGTTAAACACTTTAGTATCCAGCGTGGCCACTTTAAGGCTTTAAGCACACAGTTTGAACATCCACCAATCAAAATCCATGTCCCACCTTCCTCATTTGCATGCAGTCCACTAGTCCTACTAGTGACACTAGTGGCTGCATGTTGCAACATACATGTTAACTAGTAAAGGCTAGAATGTCCACTAGCAACACTAGTGGACAGTAACACACAATATTATGGTTTTACTAGTACCACTAGTAAAAGCCAAAAAGTGTACTAGTAGCACTAGTCAGACTTTTTTGATTTCACTAGTACCACTAGAAGAGGGCAACATGTCTACTAGTACTACTAGTAAGGGCCAAAATGTGTACTAGTAGCACTAGTAAGTGGCAAAATATCCACTAGTAGCACAAGTAGGGGACTTTTACACCTTACTAGTAGTACTAGTGAGATCAAAAATGCTCACTAGTGTTACTAGTGGCAAGGTTTTGCTTTTTACTAGTGTGACTGGTAGAAGAAAGTTTGTCTCACTCGTGAGCTTCTGAACGTCACATGTAAAGGCTTTGGCTGTACTAGTGCTCATCTGCGCATCACTAGTTCGCAACTAGTATACCACTAGTATGCAATTACACACTACTAGTGCGTGACTACACACTACTAGTGCAACATTCCTTTAACATGTGAGACATTTCTGCACACTGGTAGGACAACTTTGGCATACTAGTAGGACAGCTACATCTTACTAGTGAGGGAAAACTGTACCGCTAGTGCTACTAGTGACATCATAAATTTCTACCAGTTAACATCTAGTGCTGCATTAGTAGTACTAGTAGCATACAGATGTCAACTAGTGCAAAGTTTTGCCTCACTAGTAAGACGTAGCTGTCCTACTAGTATGTCAATTTGTCCTACTAGTGTGCAGAAATGTCTCACATGTTACAGAATTGTTGCACTAGTAGTGTGTAGTCACGCACTAGTAGTGTGCAATTGCATACTAGTGGTAAGCTAGTTGAGAACTAGTGATGGGCAGATGCGCACTAGTACAGCCAAAGCCTTTTCATGTGACGTTTAGAAGCTCCCTAGTGAGACAAACTTTCTTCTACTAGTTACCCTAGTAAAAAAACAAAACCTTGCCACTAGTAACACTAGTGAGGATTTTTTATCTCACTAGTACTACTAGTAAGGTGTAAAAGTCCCCTACTTGTGCTACTAGTGGATATTTTGCCACTTACTAGTGCTACTAGTACACATTTTGGCCCTTACTAATAGTACTAGTAGAGTAAAACATGCCTCACTAGTAGCACTAGTAGACATGTTGGCCTTTTCTTGTAGTACTATTAATATGATAAAAGTCTCACTAGTGCTACTAGTAGACTGTCTGGCTTTTACTAGTTTTACTAGTAAGGTAAAACACATCCTCACTAGTACCACTAGTGGATATTTTAGCTTTCACTAGTACTACTAGTGAGCATCTTCGTTGTTACTGGTAGTACTAGTAAGAAAAAAACCACCCCACTAGTTCTACTAGTGGACATTTTGTCTCTTACCAGTACATTTAGTGAGGTCAAAATGCCTAACTAGTGCTACTAGTCGGTATTTTTGCGCTACTAGTAGGGTTCAGGAGGCTACTAGTGCGTGACACATGCCTACTAGTTGGGTCTAGTAGTGTCACTAGTGCTGCACAGTTGTTTACTAGTAAGGTTTGATTGCATACTAGTAGTCCAAAAGTGGCACTAGTAGTGGAAAAAACGTGACAAGTAAGACACAGTCGTTATACTAGTGCACCCTAGTCATTATACTAGTCTGCCAAATTGTCTTACTAGTGAGGATGAAGTGTGTACTAGTACATGGCTTTAAAGTTGGATATCAAAGATATCTAATAAATGCTCAAACGGCTTTCCATAGGCTGTTGTCTTCTGGGATAAGGAGGCCTCTGTGCACAGTCACACGCCTGCTGCCATTTCTACCGTGAATTCGCAGCCTCACCATTGAACAATGACAGTGTACTTCACACTTTATTTTTATTTAAACGGCAGAAAAAATAGTTTGGCATTCAGCAGGGTCTGCTGTCACGTTCAAGAGTTTTTATCAATCGTCTCAAAAAGGCCAACAAAGATACAAATCAGTAGGTTATATCTAGTGAATGTCAATCCTATGGTAAATGTGAATGTTGTCTAAAGGTCTGCTTGAAAATTTATGACAAGTTTAAAGTTCAAACGGATATATTTACCTTTAGTCACGGATTAAAGGGATCCTTAAACAATTAGGTTTTCTACAGTGAAGTTACTCAGTTTTAAAGAAGCATAAATGTTTAAGTTGTTCCCAAAGGGAAGTTTTTATTTCTTGAAAGGAAAGTTTAGTTCAGAGCAAAAAATATAATGCTTTTTAAAACTATTTTTGTTCTCACAGCAGAATAGGTGTAAGTCTGTTACCAGCTTGAAAGCGTGCCATGGTTTTCAAAAGCTCCAGTCCTGCCAGGAGTTCTTTCCAGCTGCACTGAGTGACTGTTACGATGTTGCTGCGCACTGCTGGTCACCTGGGTGAAATTAGGCTCTTTTTATTTTCTCTTGCTTCCAAGATCCAGCAATTTAGAAATGTTTTCAGTCATGACAAATGAGCCCTAAATTCCTAATGAATATGATGCTCTTTGAAAATTACAGCTGATAAGGGATGCAAGTTTTTGTTTTCAAATCCCTTGAAAGAACAAAACACAAGGATGGGTCCAATATTCTGAGTAATAAACTGTTAAAAACCCCTACTAAATAAAAATAATAAATAAATGCTATAATGTGATTAGGCCTGTAATAATCATGCATCAATTGTCTATACCCGCCTCCTCTGGGTGTCATTGAGTGAGAGGCGAGTTGCCAGTTCATCACAGGCCAACATAGAGACTCACACATACATGCACACAAGACCAATTAACCTAACAGTCATGTTTTTTGGCTGTGGGAGGAATTCTGATTACCGGGTGACTTTCAGTAAGCCAACGCTGGCACATATTGGCTGCCACTGCTTGCTGGTTCTTACTTTTGAACTGTTTATGAACACTTTTCATTGTTCTTATAAGTTGTTTTGAAAGTTAAAGTGGTACTGACAATATGGATCTAAAGTAGCGATAGATAAGTGTTATACTGTTGCATCTGGACTCAAACCACAGGCTAGCTTACGGCTCTAGCAGTCTGGCCTTGGACACAATATGCTGGTGAATGTTCTCTTTGTGTGGACTGTGCTCATTTGGGCTCTCCTCGTCTTCCATCCTTCATTGACCCTTCTGCAGTTTTCAGCCTTGGAGCTTCTTCGACTACATTCTTAAGCTGCCGCCGCCCCGCCACTTGTGGCTTTTCTCCATCCATACATTGTTAATCATTGTTGTAGATAGGTCCACCGTGGGTCCCGGCAACACTAAAACTATGGTCATCCAGTAAATCTATCTGATCCACGACACACAGTTCAACCCATTCGAACACCTTGCTAGAACTGTCAATCATAAGGTGCTAGCCTGCCCGCCCTGTTAGGTTGGCTAACTCCACTGCCAAGTACAGTACCTGTCAAAATCAACTGTCCAAAACTTACACCTGTCTCCTTGACCCCCTCCCAACAGTACTTGTTAAAGTCTGCTTACCATCACTAGCCTTTCTCATTACTGTCCTCATTCATTCCTCCCTCAATCATGGAATTGTACCATGTTGTCGAATTTGGTTCAGATCAGATGCTGTAATTAGAGCCAAATGTATTTCCATGGCTTGATATCAGGCTTGGCCATGCTGCCACAGCCGTCTATCTAAACCTCTGTTCTAGAAACCAAGTTACACCACCTTGTCTACTGTCACTGGACATGGTTTGGTGTTGATTAGGTCAATGGTGTAAAATATGAACCTTTCAAAGCAAAACATTATACTTCCTGTTTTCGGGGGGGGGTTAAGTGATTCAAATTCAAAAATACTTTAGATCCCAGAGGGAAATTAAGTGTTTGCATAGCTCATATAATTAATTCTTCATGGAGTTGTTGTAGATGATGATGGCTGTGGGGCAGGGAGGATTTCCTGTAGCGGTCTGTATTGCAGCGAAATGGAAGAAGCCTCCGACTGAAGACTCTCTGTTGTTGTATGACAGTCTCATGAAGAGGATGCTCAGGGTTGTCCATAATTTTTTGGATTTTATGAAGAATCCTTCTTTGCACTATTATCTCCAGATTTTCCACAGTCGTCCCCAGAAC
The DNA here is from genome assembly GCA_963556495.2 of Valencia hispanica. Classification (NCBI taxonomy): domain Eukaryota; kingdom Metazoa; phylum Chordata; class Actinopteri; order Cyprinodontiformes; family Valenciidae; genus Valencia; species Valencia hispanica. Next base: position 11,237,362 of record OY747704.1, read on the forward strand.
AGAACCAGCCTTCTTTATCAGGTTGTTGAGCCTTTTTAAATCCCTGGCTCTGATGCTGCTACCCCAAAAGATGATTGCTGAAGAGAGTACACTCTCCACAACAGACTTGTAGAAGATTTGCAGCATCTTGCTGCAAACCCTGAAGGACCTAAGCTTCCTCAAGAAGTACAGTCTGCTCTGTCCCTTAGACGGTTTCACCGTTCAGTCTCCAGTCCAGTCTGTTGTCAAGGTGAACTCTGAGGTATTTATACTCCTCAACCACTTCCATTGTCAGCATTTGACCATTGGTCTTTGTTAGGGACCTGTTGTTGATCTATCACAGCAGATTTAATGCCTATTTGACTTTTTGCAAAGGAGATCTAACAACTTTTATATTTTTGGCACTTACTAAAAGATTGAGGCCCAGTCCTGCCCCTTCAACATGCACAAAATAATTTTTTTTTGATAACTTTAGATCCCCCATGCCTGAAGGTCATCCTGACTAAATTTAAAGCCTTCGCTTTCGCTGCTTTCGTCTAAAAATCCCTCATGAACAGTTGGATGGAGATTTACCTTTAGGGACTAAACTAGGGTGTATTCTGTTCTGCTTGAACGCATTTCTTCTCTAGATACGAGTCTTTAAATACAACTCGTACTGTGACAGTTTGAGGAACTGCATTTTTTGTTTTGTTTTTTTGGCGGTTATGTGTTTGCACCATAAGTAGCTCTACAAATTACCCGTAGAAACTAGGAAAGGTATTGATGAAAGTAGTACCTGCACCTTTATGCCTGGCCTGCTTTAGTACAACAGTTTCTCCTTTGACAAGCGTGTATGTTTGGCTGTGTTCCTCTGGAAACATTTCTGTTTGAATGCAGTCAAGCTTATTGGAGAATCAGTCCTCAATGCAGGAAGTGTACAACTTCTCCAGCATGTAATTTCCTTTTATAAGAACAAGATGATGATGATAGATTTCCTCTCAAGCAAGGGGTGAATCAGTACAGAAAAAGTATGACATTTGCTTTTATCCTTTTGTAAGTATGGGAATTGGAACACTGTGTATGGGGAAAATACTTTTGTATAATAAATGGAGTGGTTTTCAACTTGATTTGTAACAATTTGTAAGTTATTTGAATATGGGTTTTTACTTCCGGTTTGGTGTATAAACAACTTAACTTGTGCAGAACTGGCTCTATGATTGCTCAACTAGGTTTAATATACCAAACAATACTCTATATGCAAATTTAAAAAAAGAAGAATACTTTTTAAAGAATAAAGGTCCCTGGATTTTGTCTAGGATGCGCTAATCCCTATTTGATAAGTCCAAGAGTTACAGATTTTGAATCCAGAGTTGATTGAATGTTATAAAAACATAAAATTGATAACTCATGTATTTCAGCTAATTTTGAGCTCTTTGTGTGCCATCGTAGGAGCGGGGAGGAATTGAGGATGCACCAGAGCCAAAGGACAAGGTCCAGGACTTAAAGAATCAGGTAGATGGAGTGAAAAACATCATGACACAGAATGTTGACCGGATTCTGGCACGGGGAGAGAGGCTGGACGACCTCATGGGCAAGTCAGAGGATCTACAAGCAGGGGTCAGTGTTACAGCCACGTTTTTTTTTTATTTATTTATATATATATATAAATAATGAAATATTCTTAATAAATACTTTGTTCTTTACATAGTTAAATGTGCTGACAACAAAATCACACAAATTATCAATGTAAATCAAATTTATCAACGCATGGAGGTCTGGATTTGGAGTCACACTCAAAATTAAAGTGGAAAAGCACACTACAGGCTGATCCAACTTTGACATAATGTCCTTAAAACAAGTCTAAATGATGCTCAGTAGTGTGTGTAGCCTCCACGTCCCTGTATGACCTACCTACGTCTGGGCATGCTCCTGATGGGTCTGAGGATCTCGTCTCGGTACCTAATGGCAGTCAGGCTATCTCTGGTGAGCATATGGAGGGCTGTGCGGCCACCCAAAGAAATGATTGACCCACTGCCAAACCTGTCATGCTGGAGGATGTTGCAGGTAGCAGAACATTGTCCATGCCGTCTCCAGACTCGCGTCACGTCTTTCACTTGTGCTCAGTGTGAATCTGCTTTCATCTGTGAAGACCACAGGGCGCTAGTGGCGAATTTGCCAATCTTGGTGTAACCCGGCAAATGCCAAACATCCTGCACGATATTGGGCTGAAAGCACAACCCCCACCTTTGGGGTGTCTTGGTAATTGCCTGCAATTTCCACACTAATTGATTGTCAATTAGTGTTGCTTCCTAAGTGGACAGTTTGATTGACTTTATATATATATATAAAAATAAATAGTTATGCTCTCATTTTAGTTTGTGGAAAACGTGGATTGCAATGTGTAGGTTTATAACCATATTGTCAACCTATGATCACAGTGGCAGTCATCATGAGCAGAACAGAAAGAAGATGTTTACGTTCAGTCTGGGGAAAAAAAGGCAAATTGCTGTATTCTTCTTCTTCTGTGGAACGCAACCTTTAATGGAAGGCTTTTTAGTCAGGCACCTTGTAAAGAGAATGAGCTCATTAACCCCACAGCTTGCTATCTCAGGTTCCGATGTCTCATAGCACAGTTTGCTTCTACCCATGTCACACTTTAATTTTGGTGTTCAATAAAGGTTCACTTCATGCCTCGGAGCTAAACCAATCAGCCGTTATAGACGGGGTCAGAGGAATCTTAGGAGTGTAAATGGATTCAATCAACTACAGTGAAATAACTATATTGTGACACATTTGAGTGTAAAAAATATAATTAAGTACACATTACACAGTGGCTCAGTAGGTAGAATAGGATGGTCATAGGTTCAATTCCAGCTTCCTCCTATCACAGTTCAATGTGCCCCTCGGCAAGGCACTTAATCCCAAGTTGCCTACCGAGCTCTGTATTGATGTATGAATGTGTGTGTTTGTGAGTGCGAATGGGTGAATGTGACTCCAGTGTAAAGCGCTTTGAGTGGTCATTATGACTAGAAAAGCTCTATAAAAGTTGTCCATTTGCCACATGTAATGACACTCAATACTGGTATTGCTGCAGTTTGGTTTTGTTGCTATTGCATTTTCACATTTCTGATCTGAAAGAAACATAAGTGACTTAAATAAGAATTAGGGTTTTTTCCTATATCTGTCTTTCTATGGAGTATCGTGAGAAAGCTGAGAGCTTTTTCTGTTTTGTTTTTTTGTTTTGTTTATTTTGTCAGAAGTGCCTAGACTTAACATGCACTACCTATAATGGAAAAGAAAGGGAAAGTATTTTTTTATCTACCTTTTTCTTTCTATTGCACCACACGTCGATGGCTAGATATTGTTATTGAATTATCGTCCAGCCCTACTTCCAGCATGACAATAATCACCTGGGCAAGGAGTGGCTACTTAAAATGCATTTTAAGGTTCTTGAGTGGCCTGGCTAGTCTCGAGACCTCAATCCAGTGGAGAATCTGTGGATGGAGTTTAAAATCTGTGTTGCCCAATGACAGCCCCAAAACATCCCAGCACTAGAGAAGATCTGCATGGAAGAATGGACCAAAATACCAGCTACAGTGTGTGAAACCCTGGTGAAGACCTAGAGGAAACGTTTGACCTCTCTCATTACCAGTCAAGGTTACATTACAAAGTAATGAGGTGAACTTTTGTTATTGACCAAATAATTATTTTCTGCACCATTATACAAATTAATTATTTAAAAATCATACAAATGTGAGTTCCTGGATTTTTTTAAACTTTGTCTCTCACAGTTGAAGTGTACCTTTGATGAAAATTACAAGTGGGACAACTTGCACAATCGGTGGCTGCCAAATACTTTTTTGCCCCACTGTAGGTTAATATAATTCCATCCGGCTACTGTCTTAGTTGAAGTTAAATGTCACATTATACTATTAATAAAAAGTTAGGAATATTTGACTTTCAGGTGAAATTTATGGAAATCTTAAAATGTTCATGCAACAATGGTATTGTATGATGAAAGTAGGGCATTTAAGTAGAACTGAGCCATGGTAAATTTTAGAGCTCTAGACTAACTTTTCTTTTAGTTTTTTACTTCAGATGAGCAGTTAGGTAAAGGATGAAGGTGGGAATTTGCAAATTATGGTGGAAAGAAGTATTTGGTCAATAACAAAAGTTAATCTCAATACTTTGTTATAAACCCTTTGTTGGCAATGACAGAGGTCAAACCTGTTCTGTAAGTCTTCCCAAGGTTTTCACATACGCTGGTATTTCGGCCCATTCCTCCATGCAGATCTCCTCTTGAGCAGTGATGTTTTGAGGCTGTCGCTGGGCAACACGGACTTTCAACTACCTCCACAGATTTTCTATGGGGTTGAGATCTGTAGACTAGCTAGGCCACTCCAGAACCTTAAAATGCTTCTTACGAAGCCACTCCTTCCCTACCCGGGTGGTGTGTTTGGGATCATTGTCATGCTGAAAGACCCAGCAATGTTTCATCTTCAATGCCCTTGCTGATGGAAGGATGTTTACACAAATCTCACGATACATGGCCCTATTCATTATTTCCTCTACAAGGATCAGACGTCCTGGTTGCTTTGCAGACAAACAGCCCCAAAGTATGATGTTTCCACCCCCATGCTGCACAGTAGCTATGGTGGTCTTTGGATGCAACTCGGCATTCTTTCTCCTCCAAACACAAGTAGAGTTTTAACTGAAATTCTATTTTGGTTTCATCTGATCATATGGCACGTCTGGCACTGCAGGATCTGAGTCCCTGGCGGCGTAGTGTATTACTGATGGTAGCCTTTGTTACTTTGGTCCAGCTCTCTGCAGGTCATTCACTAGGTCCCCCTGTGTGGTTCTGGGATTTTTTCTCACTGTTCTTGTAATCATTTTGACCCCACGGGGTGAGATCTTGCGTAGAGCCCCAGATCGAGGGAGATTATCAGTGGTCTTGTATACCTTCCATTTTCTAATTGCTCCCACAGTTGATTTCTTCACATCAAGCTGCTTACCTATTGCAGATTCAGTCTTCCCAGCCTGGTGCAGGTCTACAATTTTGTTTCTGGTGTCCTTAGACAGCTCTTTGGTCTTGGCCATAGTGGAGTTTGTAGTGTGACTGTTTGATGTTGAGGACAGGTGTCTTTTATACTGATAACTAGTTTAAACAGGTGTCATTAATACAGGTTCCGACTGGAGGACAGAGGAGCCTCTTACAGAAGAAGTTACAGGTCTGTGAGAGCCAGGGATCTTGCTTGTTTGTAGGTGACCAAATACTTATTTTCCACCATAATTTGCATAGATTTTCTGGATTTCCTTTTTCTCATTTTGTGTCTCATAGTTGAGGTATACCTATGATGAAAATTACAGGCCTCTCGCATCTTTTTAAGTGGGAGAACTTGCACAATTGGTGGCTGACTATATACTTTTTTACCCCACTCTATGTATTTCTGCATAAATGGTGAGACCGGTCTTTCTGTAGAGCCACTCAAGCTGTTGACCTTTGGCTTTCATGGTTCGGAGTTCGGATATAAACCAGGGTGCAGTATGAACAAAGGAAACATTGTTTTCATTGGAGCCAAAGAGCCCAGGATCTTGATTAGGCCATTGTTATAGTGAGCCACCAGTTCATCTGGAGTGGAAGAGAAGTCGGGAGCCAGAATATTATTGATACTGGTAGAGAGTGAGTCCACATCAATGTCCTTGATGCTCCGAAATGAGATGAGGCAGGATGGCTTGATTAAGGAGAGACAGAGTGATGTTAAATGGAAGGAGGAAATTATCAGTTATGGGAAGACCAACAGCTGTGAAAATGAAGGGAATGAGAGCAGAGTAACAGATTAAATCCAGAGTATCTCCTTTTAAATGTGTGTGAAAGTCAGACAATTGCTGAAATCCAAAACCCTCAAAGCACAAAGAGAAATCTCAGATGGAAATCCCCCAACAAAATTACATTAAGTAAAAGAGTAGTTGGACAGGTAGTAGGCTTAGTAGGATGGTACACGGTGGCAATGATGGAAGTTGGTCCTGACTGTTTACATACAATACATTCTAATGAGCTGAAGGCTTCAACGGTTGCTGGCGGGGAATCATCATGAGACCGACTCTGTGACCTAAACCTCGGGATTGACAGACATAAACAGACCCCAGAGGAGTGGAGTCATTGAGCTGGGTTCTTGCTACGTTTCAATTAAACAGAGAAATTCTAATTTATGCTCTGTCAGGGGATGCTGGATGAGATCCCCCTTGCTTATGAGTGATGTTTAGGAGACCGAAGTTGACGGTGGTACTCTTATGTTTAACTGATAGAGGTAGCCGTCCTGGCTAGGCTGGCAAGTGTCCTAAGGGCGACAACCCGGTCAGAGTTTCTGGGAGGGTGACAAGTGGTGGACCAAAAATAGTTAATGCTTTCATAATTGTGGAAGTGGAAATTCACGCGAGACCCACAATGGATATATCTTCGGCGAGGCAGAAGAGCAATGTGGATGTGCAGCGCAGATGTATGGCAATGGAGCCGAAGGAGCTCAGTAGCCATGTACTGGAGTAGGCCTGTCACAGGCTGGTAGCAGAGTGTCAGAAGAATCCAGGTTAGTGCTGACCAGACGGAGAAATTGTCGGTCCACATCATTAATATTAATTTCCGAGTTGACAGTAGAAGTAGCAGATGCGTCAGGCAGGCAGGAAGGTGCTGAGTAGCGGCAGCAAGATGGGCTAGCCCAGACCGGAAGTAGGGAAGTTCTGTATTGACTATAGACACACATCTGGTGACAACAGTGGCTGATTATATCACGCTCCTTGACGTCTCCAACACCAATGTACTTTTGATCAGTTGTTGGGTGTCGTCTTGGTCTCATGACGAACAGCAAGTGAAGTACATGATGAGGTGGACTGTTTAAATACCAATTCTGATTGAATCAGCAAATATCCTGGTCGATTCATGGATTTAACACCTATTGTAAATATTTGGAGAAAAGCAAGTTGTGCAAAAAGTACCACCGGGCTACTTTGATCATCGGTTACCAGACCGCTATATTAGTAGACCCTAAGAATGGTTAGATACGTAGGGGCTTTGGATGGCTTCCATCACTGCCAGTGTCCACCATTGAATCCTCCAGTTGGCTTTAGGTCCTTTTGACCACTAGTCCTGGAAGTGGAGACCTATCAAGTCTGCTCAGCGCCACCAGATCCAATTCACCCGCACATGGTAATCAGTTGACATCCTGTTTGTTTCTTTTTTCACCCAGAAAGCCTAAGAGTTTATTATTCATGACTCAACCGCAAGGTTCTATCCCCTGGCCTAGCTCAAGGGGAACGCCCTAGTTTAACTGGTTACTGTGACGTTGCTACACCAAGGTCTATGAGCTGTTCTGAATCTAACCATACTCCTTGATGGGCATTGTGCTTGGAGAAGCATGGGGGGACTCCTTATACAACCAGAACTCCATGGTTATATGACTTTTTAAACTCCTCCAATTAAATGAAGAGCGTTTTGACTGAGAACTATAAAACAGCATTTCATTATAGTTTCATTTTATTAAAAAGCAAACACAAAAGACTGATCAACCAAAAAGGAGGAAAATGCTTTTACTTAAGAATGAAGCTCCCATCCTGAAACTGCCAGCCTTTTTACCTGTTAATGTGCCCTCATCCAGTAACGTAGAAAAAAATCCTTTCATTCAAGTAAAGGTGAGCACACCATTTAATTTAAGCATCTAAAATAGCTACTTTTTACTGATGACACCTTCTTACATCTGAACAGTCTAAGAATGCTAGCTTGCAACAGTGCAACATCTTAAAATAGAGACCAGGATGGAACCTTGGATCTGTGTGAAGAATGATGTGACTCACATTTTGAGTGATCTTATGTCTTCTCTTCACCCCAGGCTCAGAACTTCAAGCAGACTTCTCACAAAGTCGCCCGTTCCTATTGGTGGAAGAACGTCAAGTTGGTCGTAGTCATCATTGTGGTCGTGCTCATCATTATTCTCATTATCATTCTGTTGGCCACCGGAGTCATTCCTGTTAGTGCGCCTGTGGGTCCTGTAGTCACTCCCACCACCAAGCCCTGAAGACATGGGAACGCACACAAGATGTACAATGAGATACAATGAAGTCATAAACACAGTATACTGAGTAATATATTGACCCTAACAAACTTCAGATTGTTTCTGGTAAATATTTATGGTTTCTTAGTTTCTTCAGGTTACTTTCATGCTTTTGTTATAGGCACTTTAATGACACAAACTCTTTAAAACTGTTTCAGTGAAACCAGGTAGTTTCGGTGTCTATTCTAAAGTTTTCTTTCTTTTCAACTGGAAGAACCTCAGTCTCCATCTCCATCCGTAACTAGTTATCATCCTGACATAGATGTGATTCTTTGAATGTAGAATGTAGGTGTAGAGTGAGCTTTCTTTCCATTTTATTTTCCAAAGTTTATCATTTATGTTGTTTCCAAGATCTGCTCATGAAGTCTAAACCAGAAGAAATTTACACGTGTTACGAGACGCACATCAGACTTTGAATGTTACCACTTCATTAAAAGAGAATCTGCTTTTTTACATTCACACAAAAAGAAAAGAAAATGTGTACAACTAACTGTGACGAATCTTCCGCTCTGGTGTTGCAATAAACGATTTTTACATTGAACCCTCTGTTACAGAATAGTGCCCGGATGTGTTGAAAACAACTAATGAATGCACAATGACTCTTACACTGTTAAAGCCCTTCTGCTGTAGGAGGATCAGGCTTTTTCAGTCTACCAGCTGGGAGAGGCCGCTTCCAGGCCATTTTGTGCCTTTGAGGCTGATTTATTTCTAAAATGTTCAGGCCCACCACTTTCTGCTATTCCAGGACCTGGTTAGCTTCAAAGAGGTCAAAATTAATCTAATTATCAACTGTTTATAGTCCACACCAATATGTATATTTACTATTAAGTGTCTAATCTTTAGAACCAAATTATTTAATGCTTTATTTTACTATATGAAATCAAAAGTGATCCCTAGATATTTCAGTATAAATTGATAATCTATACTGAATAATGATTACATGACAGTTTCTTTTTGTATCTGTTGCTATAAAAAGCAGAATGTGTTTGAACAAATTGTGTATATTTTCTTGTTGCGTGTGTGATTCTGGGATGCAGTAGCCAATGTTCTCTTAGCCTCTTGGTTTGACTGATGCTGGCCAGATGAACGCTGTTTGAGACGGCCCTGAGAGCAGCGTGCTGCAGAACAGCTGTCTGATGTAGCTTCTCTCCAGGGTTTATGGTATTTAGTGGTTTTACTGTCTGATGAAGTCAAATAAATAGTATTTACCTTAGCTGTGTTGTGTTTGTTTGTTCACCGTGTTGCCTCAAGATGGCAGAACAGAGGTTTACCTATAATTGATATGCACCTGTACAGTGCATGCAAATTGTGGATGCTTTTTACGTTTTCTGATCAGACATTTGTGATTAACACAAGTGGAGAAAAATGTGATCCTTTTTTTTATTTGATTAGAATTGAATCATTTCTAACCTGGCATGAGGATGCAGATGTATGCCATTTTGTATAGTAATGTGGTGATAAACCTGCTGAGTTATAATTGACTTTCTACTGTCTCTTGATATTAAAATAACGTTTTCACAATTAGCTTACTTTTAGAACAAAACATTTTAATTTAATTTTCAAACTATTAATGTGGTTGTACTCATTTTCTTGTCTTAGTACAGTCAAACAGAATAACAAATGGGTGAAAATAGACAGCAATAATTGTATCCATTTTTGATTACATCTACTGATTCTAATAATTCAATTAATTAAAAGGGGGGGGGGTTTCGCCCAATGTCCTGGAGCCCCCTGCAAGCCAACATGGATACGCAGGTAAAGACAATGAATGGTTTAATTGATAGGATATTTCTTGGGATTTAGACATTGTTATAATGAATGTGAACAAAACAAAGGAGATGATTGTGAATTTCAGGTTGGGTCAAACACTTTCCATCATGGGAGAAGTGGAGATGGACAACAGACTGGACTGGAGATGCAACAGTGAAGCCTTCTACAAGAAGGGGCAGAGCAGACTTTATTTCTAGTTGTGGAGAGCAACCTCTTCTGGCATCATCTGCAGCACAAAACCAGGGACTTAAAGGGCTAAAAAAGTTGATAACGAAGGCTGGTTCTGTTCTCTAGACTACTGTGGAACCACTACAGATAAGGTAAAGGATTCTCCATAAAAATCAAGAAAATTACAAGCGGCAAGTAACGGTCGATATTGTCTTTTTGACGATATACTGATAAAGTCTAAATCTTAATTTGAAATACCGATATAAACGGATACCGGCAATACTACTGATAGACAGCTACCTAAACGTTCAAGGTTGACTCAGAAATGTAGAAACCACAGGAAGTATTGCAAGTTTTGCAAAACAAAAATATCTAAACTATAACTTGGATCTGTCATATTTTAGGTGAGAGAAGTAGCTGAAGAGTTTGATGTATATGTGCATGATATGAAAATAAGGTTTAAAAGTTGTCATTAAAAAAGTAAAAAAACATCAATGATTTTTAATATTACATTTTATAACTAATATCAATCGATAATATTGGTAGGCTGATATCGGACATCCCTACAAACAACTCTGAGCATCCTCTTCGTGAGACTGTCATACAACAACAGAGTGTCTTCAGTCAGAGGCTTGATTAGAGGTGCTGTAACAGACTGGTACAAGAGAGCCTTCCTGCCCATAGCCATCAGCATCTACAACAATTTTTAGAAGAAAATTGTATAAAACAAACACCTTCTTTCTGGGATTATTGAAAATATTTCAAAATTGAATTTAATTAGAATATTTTAATGTTCATCCTCTCTATTGACTAAATTAATTTTCTGGGTTTACCCCTGAGTCATTATCTCTGTCCCCAAATGAATAAAGAATGACATTACAACAAAACCTGTTTTCCAGGAAGTTAAAGGTGCAACAGGCGAGGATCCTTAAAGTAACTGCAGCAGAGACCTGGTGCAGTACAACACAAACTAAGCCAATGAGCAGAGAGACAATGACATCTATAGTAAGTATTAAAATCTCTCGATCTTTTTAAAGCGATGAGCAGCAGAGTTTTTAAAGATGTGCCCACATTTTTTGTTATCTTTATTTTAACAGGAACATTTCTCCAAAACAAGGTACTCCACTTATCACAGTTATTGATTTTTAATGGAGAATAAAGAAATCTTTATTGATAACAAAAAATGCTTCAATATGTCATTTTCAGTTCACTGGTTATTTCTTTAATGGTTATTTAACAAACTGAAGTTTAAAATGTGCTACACAAAATGGATGTAAATATGACATAAATGTCAAATATATGCAGTCAAAAGTAATCAGAGAGTACTGATTTATTTTTTCCTGTTTTCAAATGGATGTTTCCAGAGAAAGCGTAAGACTCTGTTTCCGGACATTTACTCAATAATTAGTCCTAAGGAAACAGTATCTGCAGTTTTATTGCACTTTAAGTAAGATTTTTGTATTAATTTAAAGAATTCTATTTAATACACTAATTCATTCATGTTTTTGTATTGTACTGATGATTTTATTTTGTATATGCATTGTTCTAAATGTGTTTTGCTTAAGTTAGCCGTCATCTGCAATACGAGAACTACTTGTTAAAGAATACCCCCAACAATGTTGGTTGTTTCTGACAGACAATAACAAAAAGTGAGTTTGGAAGCTGAGCTTTTGTTCTTGTTTTAGTCCTTATAAAACATTGTTTCATCTCATGTTCAGAGAACTACAGAAAACGAAGTGATTGAATGTAGTCACTTGCCCGGTGAAGGGCTAAGGATAAACAGAAAATTATGTTTGAGATCAATCTACTGCAATAGCCCACTCCAAGTTCCCCATTAGTCCGCTGATGCTGCTCTGTACACCTGTGTTCTTACTCTTTCTTTTGGGTGTGGCTCTTTTCCTGAAAGGAAACTAATTTTCCTGTAAATGTTCTTCATGTGGGGGAAAAACCTGTCTGACTAGTTTAAGTCTGGGAGCAGTGCTTGCCTCCACTCACTGAATAAAGGTCTGAATGATAACTTACTGTTACTATTATTGAATTATATGTTGTGTAATTTATAGTATATAGTAATATATAGTATTAGTAACTCTATGGGGGTTTGATGTTAAAATGAACCTAAATGAATGCTAAAACTTGCTAGACACTGCTTTTTGTTTGAAATGTTTTTTTTTTATCATTGCTAGCCATGTTTGATATTTTCACTGAAATTCGTCCCTCTATCCAATGAGGATACGTTTATTTTGCCGTTATGTCGTGATCATCCTTAAGTAATTATTTCATATGATTATTAACTGACTCATAGTGTTTAAGTGGCATAACAAATAAAATTTTCAGAAAAACATTCTGCCTGCTACGTGTAGCGCAGCTAAACCCTCACAAGTAAACAGTTTGTTTTTGAAAAAATGAGACTTTCAGCTGATTCCATTCACTACTTCTATGTATCACACAGACACTGATAGGCTATATAAAGTATCATGGTGACACAGTTGGTCAGTGAAATGATTCATGTTTCAGACTATGCTGAATAACCTGGCAAACTTGTTGTTTGTATTCTGGACATTTCTTAAATGTCCAGGGGTTCTGTTTAATGATATGTTGCTCATGCTTTACATACATTTATTTAACAAAACATAAAATTTGAAAAGAGGTTCTGTCAAAAGTTTAGCAGCAGTTAACATTTAAGCCTCTATAGATAAATTTTTATAGATTTTGCCATATTCATTTAGTATAAATGCCAATTATTAGGTGCTAGAGGATCATGCCATTAGTCTTAGACAGGGCAGAGACTAAAGCAGACCTCTGCTGTGTTTAAACCCCTGTTCCAATTTCAGAAATCCCCTAATGGATTTTCCAAATGTTATTTAATAAAGCTTCACACATTAATATTTGCCTCTTTGAATCTGTGTATGATATTTCTAATAACTACAAAATTTTCTTATTCTATTTATTCTATTTTACCTTATGTGAAAATGCATGCTTTTATTTTGCCTATCACTTTGCTACTGGTACACCTAAGTTTCCCCATTCATTACAGAGTAGATGTTTTTTTCTATTTGTACTGGGTGGTCATTAGCAGCGCTTTGTTTTTCTATCCGACACATTTTTAGAATGTGCTTCACACATGAAGATCATTGGTGCCACACTGCCTCAGAGCTCTTTTTCCAAAGTTTATTTATTTCCATAATTCCATTCAAAACATTAAACTTCCATAGATTATAGATTCAGTGCCCACAACTTAAACAATTCCAAGTATTTAGTTGTTTATTTGTACATAAATTGGACTTCCAGCTCATAAAACCCACAAACATAGGAATTTAAAAAATTAGAATACTGTGAAGAAATCACCATTTACTTCTCAGTTTTTGCAGAAAAAAATAAAGAAATTAGAATCACATCAAATCAATCAAAATATGGAACTTTCAAAACGATATGTCAATCTTCAATACTTGGTAGGGAATCCCTTTGCCTTAATCACTGCCTCGTGGCATTGAGGCATCAGTCTGTGGCATTGCCTGGGAGTCATGCAAGCCCAGATTTCCTTGATGCTTGCTGTCAGCTCTTCTTTGTTTTTGGGTCTGGTGCCCCTCATTTTCCTCTTGATAATTCCCCATAGATTCTCAATGGGGTTTAGGTCCGGCGAGTTGGCTGTCCAGTCAAGCACTGTGATGACATGGGCATCAAACCAGGTTTTGGTGCTTCTGGCGTTATGGGCAGGGGCCAGGTCCTGCTGGAAGATGAAATCAGCATCTCAATGCAGATCCTCAGCAGAAGGAATCATGAAGCACTCTAAAACATTCTGGTAGACTGATGCGGTGACCTTGGATTTATGAAAGCAGAGTTTACCAACACCTGCACCAGACAATGCACTTCAAATCATGACTGACTGTGGATATTTCACACTGGACCTCAAGCAGCTTGGGTTCTGTTCCTCACCCGTCTTCCTCCAAATCCTTGGACCTTGATTCTCAATTGAAAGGCACACTTTACTTTCATCGGAAAAGAGGACCTTGGACCACTGGCCAACAGTCCTGTCCTTCCTTTCCTTGGCCCAGTTGAGACGCTTCCTAAGTTGGGTCAGGCTCAGAAGTGGTTTGACTCGAGGAACCCGACAGTTGTAGCCCATCACCCGGATGCGTCTCAATGTGATGAATCTTCTCTGTTTGATAAACCGCTGAAGCCCACTGTCAGCTCTTCTGCTGGTGCATCTTTACCTGCCACATTTTGCCCTTCCACTGGACTTTCCATTGATATACTTGGACACAGCTCTCTGTGAACAGCCAGCCTCCTTAGCTATGAACTTTTGTGGCTTACCCATCCTATGGAGGGTATCAGTGATGGTCTTCTGGCTAGTTGTTCGTAATAGACAATAATTCTGTGCTACCCAAAAGGACAATTCCCATCCAAATTACTCCATGAAATCTCAGACTGAAGGAGAGAGACAAGAAACAGTGTTTTATGATGAAATAAAAAAAATTAACAGTAGATACCTGATCAAGTTGAACAATAACCTTTTCGTATTGCTTTAACAGTAGAAAATGCAAAGTGACCTGTGAAAAGCCTTAAAGCTTTTAATCTATCAGAGATCCACACTGGTGTGGAGAAAAACCTCTTCTCAACTTTGATCACTTTTAAGGATAAGTTGGTAATTGTTTACTCAAAAGGTGTAGTCTGATCAAATCTGCGACATTACTGTGGGATTTTTATTTATAGTGGATTGTATCTTAGTGGCAAGGTTGACCTCTCTTAATGAACACAAAGAAAAGATTCGAGTTTCCTCTCAGCTTCTAGGAAGTTACTGCACAACTCAAGCTTCTTTGGAGTTATTTGAATACCTGCTCTCCCTATGATCAAACTGAAGGCCACTGCTGCCTCCAAGGGGCTAACCTAAAAATAATAAAATCCCCACACTGACGGCTGCGGAGCTACTAAATTCAGAAGCAGCCATGTGATGTCAATGTAAATTTTGTTTGTCTTCCTTCCAGCAAGATCTTTCTAACTGCAGAAACAGCTGCTGCAGAAAGAGAATGAAAATTAAAGTGGAAAAACTAATCCTGTTACTTTAGGCATATGGTGTTATTTGGTGTAGAGATAGATTTTACACTGTGCTCTAGTTTTTTCTCTTACAACTGAGGTTCTCATTTGAGACTCAATAAAAGATAACAGCTGTTGAAATGGGCACTGATACAGCAAGGCTTGTTAGACACATGGCGTCCTTAACTGCCTTATACCCCCATTATGCTAATGCATATCTGACATGCATTTCAGTAGTGTAAGAAGATACATTCTCTTAGTTATAATGCTTTAGCACATCAGATACTTTAGCATGCACACTTTGATCTTCAGTTACAGGATTTACTTTAATGCCACTGAAATGTTGCAGTAAAAACCCCATATTAGCATTATATAATCTCATGCTGCACCAATAAACATTCACCTGCCTCAGCATTTCACATACTTGAAGTGGCTCCAGACGACAACGTCCTAAATGGTAAAGACAATATTTATATATTCACTTAGGTGCACTTATAGAACATTGAACTTCCAACCCCAGATATTTAAGCAATAATAAAATATAATGAATTATATTAAACTAGATGGAAACTTCACATCACTCAATTTTTTTTACCTTTCATCTTAAAACACACGCATTATGAAAAATGGAGCCACAACCAAAACACCATATCCCATGGCATTAAAATTTTTATAAAAATTCTGCTTTCGCTTTTTGTCACACTTAACTATTTCAGGTTATCAAATGACTTTTAATATCAGACAACAAAAAATTAAATTGTTACTCAAACATTTTACTTTTAAAATGACTATGAAGGTCCAAACAATGAGTGAAACTCAATTATAACTCATAACTACTATACATAACATAAGTATAGTATAAGTATATTATATTGTAGTATAAGTATAAGTAAGCATGGAGACACGAAAGCAAGGTTTTAAGATTCTCACTGCATCCTGTTTACATTTTATATATATGTTTTAAGAGAGGTCATTTCATGATGTCCTGATTTCCACAAATGTTTACCTTTATTCACAGCTCTCACCTCGCTCAGCTGATGCATGGGAAACACATTCCCTAGTGTTTTGCTGGTTTCGGCGTGAAGATGCTGAGCAGTGAAATGGGTTGGAGCTGCCCTTTACCTCTAATATACCAGCGGTACAGTTTAAGAGCAGGGCTGGCCCGTTTAGTGCAGGCAGATGTGAGCCGGCAGCAGCACCTTGCACTTTGCGTAGATGGGGTTCAGATAGCCAAGAAGTAACACCAGTATAATCCCCTGAACAGCAGGCTGTGAGGTCTCCCTGCACCCATTCTTTGACTGGGCAGTAGTTGTTTGCATTATACTTCCACTGCACACACTTTTCATGGATATAACCTACACTAAATTGTTGATTTCTCTGTACACCATCACAGGAGATGGAGGGAAACAATGATGAAAAACAGTTGAAAGGCAAGACCAAGGAACTGTTGAATCAGGTAGATGAAGTGAAGGAAGACATGAAGAAAAATTTGGACAAGATCCTCCTCCGAGAAGAAAATCTGCATGCCTTACAGGAAGTATCCAAATATCTGAAAGAGAAGGTGAGTGTTTTCAGTTACATGTAGATCTACCTAAATGTTTACGGAGATTTGGACTCTTTCTTCTGTAATTCTGAGTTCACGATTTATTCGTGGAGTTAAAACTAATAAATGAATAATAAATTACCTTTGTCTTCTGCTGAACTAAACTTTTAATTAGGTGCTATATTAGTTGCAGCTTGTAAACGAGAATGAGCTCATTAACCCAACAGCTTGCCATCATGGGATCAGATGCTTCACTGTGCAGTTGTGGTCATAGTGTAGCTATCAGACATGAGTTCTAATTTAGCAGAAGTTAATGGAAACCAGCCACATTCAGATTCATTGCCTACAGCTGTATTTTCCTTTACACTCAATCATTGTAAATGATGACAATACATCTAAAATCACAGATACGTATTGAATTAAAATGCACTGATTCACAGCAAATGTCGTCTCAAGCCAATTTACAAAACAAACAGATCCAATTTACATAGAGAAAGATGAAATCAATTTAATCCAATCATACAGATCGAGTCCAAGCAAACAGTGCAGCCCTGTTCAGTTTCTAATGTCAATCCATAAACGTTTTTTTTGTCAAAAGAAACCCAACCGATTGCACGAAGTTACTTACTTTGCAGTAATCCCTCCTGAATATGCATGACGTGACAGTGGAGAGGAAAACTCCCTACAAGGTTTCACTAAAGGTGTATGCTGCTTAATACTTGTTCTGTTTAGTAGGCTACCACACCTCTGATGCTACGCTGTAAAAAATATGATAACATTAAGCTAAGAAAGGGTACGTTTGCAGTTACTTGTTTCTATGCAACGTCAAGGACAACATCTGGGAAATTAATAAATTCAATTCTCTTGTTGCAGGAGCAGGAAGACAGAGGACACTGTCCCTGCAGAGGACATTCACGCTTGTACAAAAATAAGACTTATCTGAGAATCATTTTTATTGATAATGTCATGTCTGTAAGGAAAATAGGACTTTTGCTGCAGCACATACAGTGCAGTGAAAAAGTATTTGCCCCCTTACAGATTTCAAATGGCTTTACTTTCTCATCATACATACAGATTTCCGATTATCAAACGTATCATAAATATAAGCTGAGTAAAAACAAAATGCAGTTTTTAAATGAAGATTTCATTTATTAAGAGAAAAAGGTGACAAACCAACCTGACCCTATGTGAAAAAATAAATTCCTCCTAAACCTAATAATAAAACCCTTGACAGCAACAAATGCCATCAATCATTTGCTATAACTGGACATTGGGTCTCGCAATAATCAGAATCAGAAAAGGTTTGATTGCCATATGTGTGAACAGGTTCACAACATTAGGAAATTGCTGCGGTACTTTGTGCAAACATAAGATAAATACTTCTAAGCATGCAATAAATAAAAATGAAAATGAAATATTGTAAACAGATTAATATTTACATGATTGCAAGTTATGATCAAAGCAAAATCAGACGGGTGCAAAAACAAAATAATTAGGCCTTAAGGCAAGCATATAACTGAGGCAAGTTAGGTCTGCAGAGCTTTAAATGTTGTTCTGGTCATTTTGTGCCTTTTTGTTACCAATGAGTCATCAATGCACTCTTGGATTAATTTTGGTCACCTGCCTCATTTTCATTGATACGTTTCTTTTCTTTCTCCTTTTTTTTCTGATCTGTCAAACATGCCTTCCTTCACAAAACATATCCTCATGCTTTTAAGAATCACAATGAGTCATTTGTTATTTCCTCAGGCTTATAACTTCAACCGTACAACAGAGAAAGTGGCTTGTTCCTACTGGTGGAAGAACGTCAAGCTGATCATTGCCATCATTTTGGTCGTCCTCATCATCGTCATTGTGATTGTCCTGCTGTCTGTTGGGGTCATTCCTATCAGTGCACCTGTGGCTCCTGTAGTCACACCCACCACTAGGCCCTGAAAACACAGAAATCCACAAAGTATGTACAATGAGACATCATGAAATGGAAACACATTATAGGCTACTGAGTTGCACAGATGTAGAGAAATTATAATATATAACATATTTTTACATGATGTTAAACAATTAAAATTTTGAAACAAAATGATCTGCTGTTTATTTCACAAAGAACTAAAATAGTATTGAGACATTGGTTGACAGTATTAATCCTTGTATTATCATGTTCCTATTCCGCCTATTTAAAGAAAAACCTGCACCTAGGTAGTTTAGTATTGCTGTGTGCTCCACACTGAACATGAACCAGAAAAAGCTCTGTAATGGCAGAAAATACTTCAGGGTTTCCATAATAAAAGAAGACTGATTTCCAGAAGGTGTTTAAGTATTTAATACAAACATGTCTGGCCAGAACATGGAGGGGACAGAGATAAATCATGCATTGCCCTCCCCAACCTTTCTGACTAACAGTTTAAATAGTATTCAGCAATCACTGTTTATCTCTGCATCATGTCTTCTCTAATCTTCACGCCCAGCCTCTGGAGAACTGGTTCATGCCAGTCCGATAGCAAAGCATGAACCAGCACATCTAAAGGCCAGACTGTCCTTAGTTATCTTGCTTCACCGGCGTCTGTCTCTCTGGTGATCTGACACATCTTTATCAGGAATATTAAGCTTGCTTCCCCTAACTTTGTCATCTCGCCCTAGATACATTCACTAGACAGAGAATATATACTTAAATCCTAATTACATAGGAATTTTCCCACCACAGCTCAAAAAGAACATTGTAGCTCTATCATGTTAAAGGCTACCACACCATCTCATAGAATCTCCTTTTTCAAAGAAAACAGCTTCATTGAGCGCGAAACATAGAGGAGGCTTAGCTTGGTTTTGGGGCTGTTTTGTGAGATCTGTGACAACAAACCTTAAATATATGTAGGGCAAAATGAAATCTTGACGCTTCCAATGCTTCCGAAGTAAAACTTAGTGCACAGTAGAAGCTCAAAAAATATCTGACTATTCTTAAAGGACCTCACATGAGCCAGATCTTAATCCTGTTAAACAAATAGAAAGTAGGGATCCCCCAAAATGTAACTGAAAAGTGGATTTTCTTCAGGTGGAACAGATGACTCAGTATAAAAACTGTAAAAAGACAGGTTCAACACTCTATTGTGCATCTACCTTGTGTTTAATGGCATAGGAAGTTAGCTTGCCTCAGGTAAATAACATTTTAACATAATTTGATCTCTAGCAAAGTCACTGACTTTTTTGGCATGCCAAGTGTGTCAAAACTCTGAGATGCCATCTATACCACATGCTAGCCACGTTTCCACTGGATGAGTTCCGGGACATTTCTTTTATTTATTTATTTTTTATTTAACCTTTATTTAAAGTCCCACTGAGATTAAAAACCTTTTTTTCAAAGGAGTCTTGGCCAAGGGGCAGCAAAGGAGTTACAAATTACATACAATTACACATCATGAAAAACAGTTACAATGTAAAAAGGTCGACTCAAGTGCTCTCAATCTGGATTTAAAAGTGTTCAATGAAATAAATTCAGTTAATTTCCAGTCTTTTTGTAACATGTTCCGTGTAGAAGGAGCGGAGTGAACAAAAGCCCCTTTTCCCTGTTCTGTATGCACAAATGGAGCAGCAAGCAACAAATGATCACTTGAACGCAAACAGTAAGAGCCAACACTCCTCTGTGTGATTAAGTTACAGATGTAGGAAGGCAGAAGACCAAGCATGGCCTTATAAATAAAAGTATACCAATGACCCAGCCCAAAGAAGGCCATCCCACTCGAGAATACATTTCACAAGGATGGGTCAAGGCCCTGCAGTTACTAGTGAACCTTAGAGAAGCATGATATACAGTGTCAATCTTATGGAGACATTGAGCAGAGGCATTCATGTACAACAGGTCTCCATAGTCTAAAATAGATAAAACTGTTGGATTAAGAAGGCACTTTTTTGCCTCAAAAGAAAAATAAAATTTATTTCGAAAGAAAAAGCCCAATTTGAGTTTAAGTTTTTTTCACAAGATTGTCTATATGGGGCTTGAAAGTCATTTCTGACAGGGTAAATCTGATGGCCCGCTCCTCTCAGCCGTTGTGTCACAATACAAAAGCTGGTTGTTTGGCGATGTCTGCTCATTTCCGTCTGACTTACAACCAATCAGCATTAGTAAACAACAGAGACTCTACCGGGTACTCAGTTGGTTCCTGATATGGCCCCCCGAAAACGCCCCTGTGTGGTGGTGACAGGTGCATACTGTGAAGGTCCTGTAAAATTACCCTGAAGTTCCGATTGTGAAAATGTGCCTATATACTGCTCTTTAACAGTACTTACACAAGCGGTATTGATGAAGATTTACTCACATGAGCATGCTAAAGGCTTGGAGTCACTCCAACTGATGGCAGCCTGAAAGTAGTTTCCTATAAGTTCAGCTACTAATTGTTTCACCACCTGGGGGAAATTGGTACCATGTTTATAGCACAGTGCACCTTCATCCCCAGCCAGAAATTGACGCTTGATCATGTAAAAATGAAAACTAGAGAGTGATATGGCATGTGAATGTACCCCAATACTGTGAGTTCTAACTCAATACACAGATACTACCCAAAATAGGAGCGTCATTTCAACAAGTGTCACACATTTTTCATAGACATGGCAAAACTTGATGTTCCACAGAATTTGCTTTATTTGCTAACACGTGCGTTGACACCTCCAAATAAATGGTGTAACTGTATCTAAATGGTATACTTATAAAAAATGTTATGCACATTATTTGTGAAAACATTATCTCGTTAAAAAATTGTAAAACAATGCCAGCTTTCACAAATCAACATATTTCCTAAGTTGTAAAGGACTCTTTAGATGATGTAGGGTTAAGGGCATGAAATGAAATTGCTTTCTACCAGAACAAAATGTCTTTAGTATGTAATCTGTAATTTAGAAGGTAGAGTTTTCATGAGTAAATTAGCACTATGTAGTGATACATGAGAGGTGCATTCATACAGGTAAAAGACTTTTATAAAACCACATTACCATTTTGTGGAAAATCATCAATTGTGCAAAAAAGCAGTGAACACCATGGACTGGTCTCATGTCCATCTAAGGGAAGCAACAATTATTCATACAGAGCTGGTGCCAATTTAGAGAGACCAATTAACCTGATATGTTTTTAAACAAGGGGAGAAAGCTGATGCATGAAAAAAAAAACATACCTCTCCATGTAGAAATGCTCTAACAGGGAACTGAACCAGGGACTTCCACCTCCAAGACAACAGTGCTGACAATTGCACAATATTGCAGCCCTGTACATAATTTGTTTCACTAAATTTCTGAGTAGTATTTACGTCTTTTATAATAAAGTTAACTGTCTGAATGGTTTGTTTTGTTTCTTGGAGGCTGCTGCTGGGGACCTGAGGCTCCTCAAGTGCTGACAGTGGAAGGAAAACAGGCAAAGCATTGAAACACACATGAGATCCCAAAACATTAACACTGGGCTCTTGAACCTTTTTTGAGAAACACATTACTAGTTGTGCGTGCTTAAATGTCTGTTTTTAAGAGACCACTGTTTGTTCAAGTAACTCTAGATGTGGAAAATGGCCTCCTGGAGCTATTCTTCTGGGGGATATCTATTACAGTTCACCAAGGTTCCTTCTGCTGGGGCCAAAGCAGCTAAAAGCAACTAAACAAAGAAATGTTAACTTCAAAATAAACACTTTACTTTTTTGCATTCAGAAATATCACAGTGTGAAAAACAATGTCAATACATGCTTCAAAACATTTATAATGTAAAGTTGTGAAACTTTTGGAATTACATGATTGGTTACAGGCAAATAAAACTGAAATAATCTAATATCCGTAGTTTGAAATATTTTACCTTGAATTAACTCCTACCACCTTTTTTAGATCACACAATCTATATAAGGCATTTCTGTACCTACCTAGAGGACTTGCACGACATTAAACCAATATTTCTGTGTGCTTTAAATGACTGATTTGATGGATATAGTTTATTATTTTGAATCCTGTTATAGAAATATATGTCTTCTTTCTATAAACAACGATGAGGCTGAATTTCTGATTGATCTTTTTTCCTGTATTTTATTAAACTGATCTGCCAGTCTATTACAGGAGCCCATCTGGGCAACGCTCGGACTCCTCTGAATAAAACTTCTGCCTCAAGCACCCACAATGTTATGTCTTCAGAACAAGATTAACCAAAACACTTCTCACTGCAGCTAGAGGAGACACGGTGAAAGTCCTCATCTCTGATATCTAATGATCTCTTATTATGCCATAACCCCTAGACGCATTTACTAATATGTGGTTAATCAATTAATTCAAATAACCTTGAAATATTTCTGTAACAATCCAAAATGTCAAGAACTTGGTTTCGATTTTGTATCTTTGGTTAAAATAAAAATTTAAACTGTCTTTAAAAATCATTAATTCCAACTGCAATCACAGCCCTTAACGGGAAAGGGATTTCTAAAATGATTTTATATGTGGTCTTTTTAAGTATCAATGTGTGTGATTTTAGTTCCGCTATGTATGGTCTGAGGTCCTTTACTGTTTGTATGTGTGTGTAAAGATGATGTGGAGCCCTGTTTAAGATGAATTTCTGTAACATTTCGGTGTCAGACAAATTAGGTTTTCTATTAATTTCGATTCTATTCATACTAGAATTTTTAAATGAATTTTTAAAGAGTCTTATCTGAGTTTTAGTCTTTGATTGTTGATTCTCTTTGTGGACCTCAGCTCCTGTTTTTATTTTGATGATCCCGTCCTTTTTTGCACAGTATTGTTTTACTGTTTTACTTTGGTGACTGTGGCTAAGTAGGTAGAGCAGTTGTCTTGCAATCTGAGGGTCAAAGGTTTAGTTCCATCTTCCACATGTCAATGGACTCCTGGGCAAGGCACTTAACCCCCAAATTGCCTACTGAGCTCTGTATTGAGAGTGCAAATGCGTGACTGTGGCTCCAGTGTAAAGTGTTTTGAGTGGTCAGTATGACTAGAAAACCGCTATATAGTTCAGTCCATTTATAATTTTTTTTGTCACTCCTGTTTTCCTGTAAACATTTGGTTCTTTTTTCTTCTTTTTTTTGTTTTACTTTTTGGTTCAGTCATTCATCCCACACGTTAAACCCAGTGGTCTCACTCTTTTCTAGAAACATAATTATATTTTAATATTATTCATTGCATCTTGCTTAGGTCTAAGAGCCAGGTGGCAAGACCTTGTCTTTACTTAGCCCAGACTAAAAATCAGCCTAATTTATGTTAGTTTGCTGAACCAGTCCTTGGTCAAATATGGATTGGTTCATTTCTGGGTTGATTTCACACAACAAGGATGTCTTCTAGGTTTGACCCAGCATGCGGTGTTAGGTTTTCCAACCATAAAATGGGTTGAAGTGAAAAATGTGTAATGTAAAGAATACCAAGATTAAAACAATGACCTATACAGTGGATTAAAGGAAAGAAGATATGTAGAAGACATGAAACAAGGATATTTTCCATCCATCTGTTTTCCATTCCTGCTTGATCAATGCAGGGTTAATGTTGCCTATTGTCCTTTCCTGTAGTATCTGTGTGCACATTTATTGCATCAAAATGTTCTTAGCAAGGCAAGGCAATTTTATTTTTATATTTAATTTTATAGCACACTTTCAACAGCAGGGTAATTCAAGGTGCTTTACATAATTTGGTGATTTAAAAAAAACAAAACACAAAAGAAACACACATCACACATGATACACAATAAAGCAAGAGAAAGATAAAAAAAAACAAGAGAGTATGAACACGTTTCATCAAGCATTTACTCAAAGGCAATTCTAAATAGATGGGTTTTTAGTCTCGATTTAAAGCTGTTCAGAGCTTCAGCAGCTCTACACTCGTCAGGAAGTCTGTTCCAGATAAAGGGAGCATAAAAACTGAAAGCTGCTTCTCCATGTTTAGTTCTGAGTCTAGGGATGTTTAGTAGGCTAGAGTTGGAGGACCTGAGTGGTCTTGGTGGTTGGTACCGTGACAACAGGTCTTCAACATATTTTGGTGCTAAGCCATGTAATGATTTATAAACTAGTAAAAGTATTTTGAAGTCTATTCTTTGAGCTACAGGGAGCCAGTGTAAGGACTTTAGAACTGGGGTGATGTGCTCTACTTTCCTGGCTCTAGTGAGGAACACGAGCAGCAGCGTTCTGGATCAGCTGCAGCTGTCTGATTGACTTTTTAGGCAGACCTGCGAAGATGCTGTTGCAGTAATCAATCCGACTAAAGATAAACGCATGGATGAGTTTTTCTAGGTCCTGTTGCGACATCAGTCCTTTAATCCTGGAAATGTTCTTCAGGTGATAGAAGGCTGACCTTGTTATGGCCTTTATGTGACCCTGGAGGTTCAGGTCTGAGTCCATTACTACACCTAGGTTTCGAGCCTGATCAGAAGTTTCTAGCTGTATTAATTGAAGCTGTGTGCTGACTCTTGATCGTTCCTCCTTGGGTCCAAAAATAATCACTTCAGTTTTGTTTCTAGCAGGCTTTCTACCTGAGGAACCCCCACCACCCCCAAGAAAAAAACAAAACAAAAACACACAGAAGCACTGGTCCAGGAGTGCTTTTATGTTAGAGAAAAAGTGAACAGTTAATGCCAGCAGTGGGTTTGTTAAAGGCTTCATCTAGGAGAGAAACTCTAAACACTCTAAAGGCTCTGAGCCAGTTGTAATTTAGAAGGATACAAACTGTACATAGAGTTAATCAAAACAATATCTCTTTGTGTGTGCAATGTGCTGTGTCTTGGAGAGAGACCAGATTAAACACAGAAACACAGAGCCAAATGTATTTTCTAAAGAAACAGAATACAAAATTATAGGCAGACGTAGCTCAGCCAAAAGCCAAAAAAGGTTTAGCTAAACAGAAAATCTAGAGAACAATAAGTTGATAGTATAACTTAAAGAAGATCATGTAAATTGGAGAGTAGTAGGTTAAGTTCAGGTCAGGTGAGATGTATTCAATTTGGTGGAACTCCAACCTTCTTGATGGAAACTGTAGCCACTCCCTTTTTGGTGGTGAAGGAATTATGTAGACTTCCTATAGTATTTTGAAAATTTAATTTAAAATTATTATGTAGTTTTAGAGAAAGCTGGAAAGTTCTACAGTGTCATGGAGAGTCATTCACCACAGAAACCTGTGACTTTGTTTTCAGTGGTTAGGACCAAGGCGATGTCATCAATTTACCATATCGATGTGTTGAACAGGGGAAACACATGAGGAAGCACAGAAAATTTGGTGTGGAGCTGACCGGGCTTTAGGGAGATATTTCTCTTTGAAATATTCTAGGGGACACAGTTGATTCAAATTCCAATGTAATCCTAATTAACTGTTTAGGGGCTGACAAAGATCACTCAGATGCGTTTTGGAGCAAATCGGATCATGGATCTGTAGTTTAGAGCCAACCTTTTAAAAATGGCGAGATGTAGGAATTAGCCACTCTGTCACATACACACAGTCCAGCCAACAGTCACTGTTCAGAGTAGGATTTAACTTCAACTGGTTCTGTGTCATCAGACACAATCTATATGAGTCAGAGAGCAGAAGAAGGACAACCACCAGTGAAATAAGTCACCTTCTGTTCTAATGGGGTGGAGCTAAAGGGATCTCAGCAAATGAGCATGTGAATGTGTTGAGAGCTGTTCTGTGAGGACATGTTTGCTCCGATCTTGTGTGTGGAAGTTAAAACAATTTCGTCTTTCATGGTGAGAAGTCTGGCTTGGCCACACCCACAGGCATTGTTGCAGCAAAAATCTTTTAATAACTTTTAATCTCCAATACCTCAAGACTACACTTAGTCATTTTGAAATTTCTAAGTTGAAAGCTCTGGGAGGAGTTTGTTCAAATACAACTTGTGTGAAAGGTACAAAATGTCAGACGTCCTTTGGGGTTTGAATCATGGCTTCAAGATACCTTTTCATGGTTCTTGAGATACAACATAGAAGTACCAAATTCTGTGAGGATTGTGTGGGTGTGTGTGCTTGCCTCACCTGTTTTCCATCCAAGGGTGCAGATTGGTGATCGTGCTCTTGCAGCTGGTGCCACTCAGCCTGATTGAGGAGGAGCACTCAAAAGGAGGGTGCCAACCTGGAGCAGACACCAGATGGTTAAACCGCGTCGTGTGGTAACAAGCCACTTCCTCTGCCTTTCCACCGTCCGCAACTTACTCCACGTAAGATCCTTACCTCCTTGCCTTTTTCCCTCCAGTCACTCTGCGGTCCCGGACCTGCTGGTCGGCCTGCAGCCTGGGCGTCTGCTCCTTCCCGGCATCCTGGGCTTCCTCCTCAAGGTATCTGGCTGAGCTCAGGGTCCCCACTGCCTGTCCACCCTCGCTCTGCTTCCTGGAGACAAACACCCCAAGGTCGGTCCCTCTTCCACGCACCTAGGACCACATCCTCCCCAAGCCCTCCTCAGTGGAATCTGCACCAACGGCAAAGTAAGAACCCACAAACTTCTGTTTTTTCCCTCCTGCCAAGCAACATTGAAAGATCACTCACCTCCATCTCTTGTCTCCAGTGGTTGTCCTCCAAGTTCCCCGTGGTTCTGAGTTCCTGTGTTCCTGGACCCTTCGAGCAATAGGGGAAAATAAATTACTTTTGCAACTTTACCTCCAGTCTCACTGAGTCGTTTGTGTGTCTGCACTAGAGTCCGAAAGCTAAAATCATGACAAATTCCATAATCCTTAGTTAAAGCATGGCTTGGAGATGAGCTTAGAAAGCTTAGAAAGGTCCAACGTCGATTAATTTTTCTATCTTCTCAAGGGGGAGAGGTTACTAGCACTTCACCCCTTTAGTTCAGCTAACAGTGTTCTTTTCCTGTACTTGTTACACGTCCACAGATGTGGGTGTGTGCGTGTGTAATGTCTCTTTTTTATTCAGTCGTTTGTGGAAGTTGTTTCTTGCAATGTGACAAATGTATCCACGTTGCTCTTTCTGCAATTTTAACTGCAGTTGGTGGGGTCAAGAGTATTTGGAAAGGTCCTTCCCAGCGAAGGCTCGTCCAAGTTTTCCTTTTGATCAATTTTTGGAACACAAAGTCCCAAACCTGAAAAGGTGCTCGCATTTCCTTGTGGATTGTGACGAAT
Organism: Valencia hispanica; assembly: GCA_963556495.2. Lineage (NCBI taxonomy): Eukaryota > Metazoa > Chordata > Actinopteri > Cyprinodontiformes > Valenciidae > Valencia > Valencia hispanica. The sequence goes on from OY747704.1 coordinate 11,264,999, forward strand.
ACAGGTTATGCATGCACTACAAAATGTAAGTTTTTTTTTTTTTTCTTTTTTTTAAAACCATTCCTTTGTTTGAGTCAGCTTATGCTTTTTCTTCTTTTTTGCTTCTGTTACTTTTTCAGCATTCAAATTCAATTCAAATTAAAAAATGCCTTATTGATCCCACAGGGAAATTAAGTGTTGGTATAGCTCATGTAATTAATTCTTTAAGGAGTTGTTGAAGATGATGATAGCTGTGGGCAGGAAGGATTTCTTGTAGCGGTCTGTATTGCAGCGAAACTGAAGAAGCCTCCGACTGAAGACGTTCTGTTGTTGTATGACTGTCTCATGAAGAGGATGCTCAGGGTTGTCCATAATTTTTTTGATTTTATGAAGAATCCTTCTTTGCATTATCATCTCCAGATGTTCCACAGTTGTCCCAAGAACAGAATCAGCCTTCTTTATCAGGTTGTTGAGCCTTTTTAAGTCTCTAGCTCTGATGCTGCTACCCCAACAGATGACGGCTGAAGAGATTACACTCTCCACAACAGACTTGTAGAAAATAAGCAGCATCTTGCTGCAAACCTTGAAGGACCTAAGCGTCCTCAAGAAGTACAGTCTGCTCTGTCCCTTCTTATAGACGGTTTCACTGTTCAGTCTCCAGTCCAGTCTGTTGTCAAGGTGAACTGCGAGGTATTTATACCCTTCAACCACCTCCACTTCTTCTCCCATGATGGAAACAGTTTTTGACTTATCCCTGTTTCCTCTGAAATCTACAGTCATCTCCTTTGTTTTGTTCACATTCAAGGTGAGACGATTGTTTCCACACCATGTCACAAAGCGGTCCACCAGCTCTCTGTATTCAGCTTCTTGTCCATCTCTGATACACCCGACAATTGCAGAGTCATCTGAGTATTTCTGCAGGTGACAGGTCTCTGATCTGTACTTGATGTCTGAGGTGTACAGCGTGAAAAGGAATGGTGAGAGTACGGTCCCCTGTGGTGCTCCTGTGTTGCTGACCACCTGGTTTGACACACAATTCTTCAGTCTCTCAAATTGTGGTCTGTTGGTCAGGTAGTCATTGATCCAGGCGATTGTTGAGGGCTCCACCTGTGTCTTCAGGAGTTTCTGACAAAGCAAATTAGGCTGAATTGTGTTCAATGCAATGGAGAAATCAAAGAACATGATCCTCACAGTGCTGCCTACTTTTTCCAGATGACAGTGGGTTGGTTGAAGCAGGTGTATGATGGCATCTTCAACTCCGACTCCGCAGCAATATGCAAACTGCAGTGGGTCCTGATACATTCTTGTTTACTTACTCAGGGGTGCCAACAGGAGTCTCTCCAGGACCTTCATGATGTGGGATGTCAGGGCAACAGGTCTATAGTCATTGATGACTGATGGGTGATTTCTTTTTGGTACTGGAACAAGGCAGGATGTCTTCCACAACACTGGAACCTTCTCCTGAGTTAGGCTAAGGTTGAAGATGTGCTGCAGAATCCCACAGAGCTGCTCTGCACAGGCCTTCAGGACTCTGGGGCTGACACCATCTGGACCTGCAGCCTTGTTCCGGTTCAGTTTCTCCAGCTGCCTCTTCACCTGACTTTTGGAGACAGAGAAGTGGGAGGGGGAGGCAAAGGGGGTAGCAGTGTTTCCTGACTTGGTTGAAGTCAACCTTGTGGAATCAGAAGAGTCCATGGCTGAGGTGAAGGATAAAACATCCGAGGTGTAACAGGAAAGCTGTTGGTCAGAGGAGAGTGGGATGTCTGTTTGGCTGGGAACAGGAGAGGAGGAGGCTGAACTAGTTCCTGAACTGAACGTGTTGAAGAATGTGTTCAGTTCATTGGCTCTGTCCAGACTTCCATCTATCCAATCCTTCCTGTCCTTAAAACCTGTGATCTTTCTCATTCCTGACCAGGCATCTCGGATATTGTTCCTCTGTAGTTTGTTCTCCAGCTTCTTCTTGTATGCTTCTTTGCTGTCTCCGATCTTGACCTTAAGTTGCTTCTGTATACTCCTCAGCAATTCCCTGTCTCCCTCCCTGAAGGCTCTTTTTTCTTGTTTAGCAGTTCCTCCAGGTCACTGGTGATTCAGGGTTTGTTATTAGGGAAGCATCTCACTGTTCTGGTGGGGATAATGTTGTCCACACAGAAGTTTATATAGTCAGTCACACACTCAGTCATGGCATTGATGTCCTCTCCATGTGCTTGGCAAAGAGTTATCCAGTCTGTGGTTGCAAAACAACCCTGCAGGGCTTCTTCAGCTTCCTGTGACAGTTTTCTCACAGTTTTCTTTGTAACAGGTTGCCTCTGAACAAGTGGTTTATATTCTGAACAGTGAAAAACAAGATTGTGATCTGATTGTCCCAGAGGAGGTCTTGGGCTTGGACATGTATGCATCCTTTAAATTTGCATAAAACAAATCCAAGCTCTTGTTTTTTCTTGTGGAGCAGCTGACAAACTGTTGAAATGTTGGAAGTGTAGTAGAGAGCGAGGCATGATTAAAATCACCAGATATTGCCACAAATGCATCGGGGTCCTGTGTCTGTAGCTTAGCAACAACGGAACTGATGACATCACATGCATTGTTGGCAACGGCTGAAGGTGGAATGTAAACAACTGCCAAAATTACACTGGTGAACTCTCTTGGCAAATAATATGGCCGAAAACTTACTGCCAAGAGTTCGATATCTGGGCTGCAGAGACAACACTTCAAATTAACATGTCCTGGATGACACCATCTGTTGTTGACAAGCACTGCTACTCCACCTCCTTTCCTTTTCCTGCTCGTTTTCAGATCTCTGTCTGCTCGTACAGTCAGGAAGCCTGGCAGAGAGACGTTGGAGTCGGGGATGTGATCCAGCAGCCACGTCTCCGTAAAACACATAACACTGCATTCCCGGTACTCTGGCTGAGTCCTTGTAAGGGCTTGGAGTTCATCCATCTTGTTAGCCAATGATCTTACATTGCCCATTATGATCGATGGAAGAGATGGCTTGAACTTTCTCTTTCTCTGACTCCTTTTCGCTCCTGCTCTGCATCCACGTCTCCTCCTTATCAACTCATCAGGGATTTGTGGCTTCAGTTGAGGTATTATTTCAGCTTTTGCGATGTTAATCAGCTGCTCCCGGCTGTAAACCACATTGTTGCCATGGTTACGCATCCTAACAAGTTGTCAAAAAGTGAAAGGTTTACAGCAAAAATCCTTCCAGCTTCACAGCACCAAAAACTAGAACGTATACAGATCAAAAAAATGCAATCTCCCTCAAGATAAAAAGAGGAACCAATGTACAAAAAACCAAAACTTAATATGTAGCCAACAGAGCCACTCCAACATGCAGCCACCCAGAGCAGAAATATATATATGTATATATATATAGAATAGCATGAATAGCAAAATCCATGAATTCATCCAAATCACACGTTGGCAGATTAACGCAATGTTTTTTGATCCAGTCACATATGGATGGGGTGAATCCTTCCAGAAGAGCATTCTTCAGCTGCTGCTGGAAGGCTCCTCTCGCTTGACCATCATCAGTTATCCCACTGTTATCTTGGAACACTTGTTGAAATCTTCCTCTAAACTCTATTATTTTTTCCCCATCTTTCTGTTTAGTTTGGTAAATGGTAGCATAATTTGCAAGTTTTTGTACTGTTGTTTAATTCTGCCACAAACTGCAATCCGTCGCGTTCTCAAATCCTCCTCATCATGAGGTAATGGAACGGGCGCAACCCCACCTGTCATTGGATTCCAATCCCCTCTCAATCTGAACCACTCTGTTCCCATTACTAACAGGTTAAAACCTGTTGGAACTCTAATCCGTTTAAGTAAAAAGATTTTTGTAAATTGACGAGATCATCACAGCACTTTTCTTGATTCTTTTTTGGAGAAGTTATTCCTTCTGCTGCTTTTTTGACATCATCTACTGTCCATGTTCTGGTAACTAACATGGTTCTATTTGTGTCCCCATTTTGAGCAGTATGGTTATATGCAGAGTTGCCAACTTCTATCATTGGAAATGTATCAGAATATTGTTGATTGTAGGAGGTTATTTTTGTTTTAGGAGGGCTCAGCAGTCCTCCTACTCTGTTATTCCAATCCCCCACTTCTGCTTTAGACCATTTGTCCACTGCTGGAGGGGAAGTTGAAGCTTGAAATGAAACCCAACTTAGATAAATACCGGGTAGCGGTGGATACAGAGGTGGATCAACACTTTCAGGGGATGTGGTCGGTTGTGGGGCGGTTGTTGCAGCAGCATCAGCTGGGACAGCCTGCTGCTGTCTTTGCATTCTTACATCATTCTGACCGTTATTGTCTTCTTGACGCCTTCTTGTCATGCATGCTTCCACTGTTATATTTTCTTTCCATTTTGTCTGCGATAAGCTTCTTCTTGCCACTTTAACGCAGCAGACAATTGCTTTCCTGCTTTGTTTCCTGTTTTATGTTTCTTTTTTATCTTAATTAGGTGCACTAAACGAACGCAAGGTTTTACTTCTAATTAGCCTTCAAAATTGTATTCTTTTTTCTATTTGATGAGGTATTTTGTGCTTCCTTCAAATTTTTCAGCCATGTATTTAGGATCTCCTTCTAATTTGTGTTTTTCATTACTGTCCCCCATTATTCAAGGTATGTGTGGGTTAATCTGGAGCGAATGTGAAATACCGAAAGCCAACCTGAGAGACAAACTTCTAGACCAGACCTATTGTCTAATCCGGTTTCTCACTGGGGTCCTATTCCAGTTGACTTCTCGTTTTAGACTCTCCAAATCACTTCCACCTAAATTTCTACTGAAGAGGATTTAACTTAATTTAACTAACAACAGCCTTTTGTTTTCACCGTCAGGTTTCCAGCTGCTGGGTTGTTTCAGTTAAACTCTTCCAGTCACACAATCACACATACACACCAAATAAATTCCACTATAAATTTAATTTAATCTTTTCCTGAACTTCGGGCCAGGCTTTTTAGAGTTCCTTAATCTTGTCCTGAACTACAGGCCAGGTTTTTTAGATTAACTTAATCTGTTTCTGAACTTCGGCCAGAATTTTTTTTGAGTATCTTAATTAGCTTCTGAACTTCAGGCCAGAATTTTTAGTACTTTATCTCTATACCTAAACTTCTGGTTAGGTTTTTTAGTTACTTAATCTTTACCTAAACTTCTGGCTAGGTTTTTTTAGTAACTTAATCTTTTCCTGAACTTCTGGTCAGGTTTTATTTAGAGTAATTTAATCTTTACCTAAACTTCTGGCTAGGTAAAGAGGACTGGACTTAAACCAGTCTCCTTTAGAGGATTTTTTAACCTCTAAACATAATTTTCAACCGGTGAAACCTTAGTTTAAACTCTAGAGTGTCTACAAAATCACACTGTTCATCATACCTGCTTTCCTCAGTCCATTCTGCACAAAGTTCGGATGCCGTCAATCCGGTCCAGCGGAGTTAATCGAGTCACACTGGCCAACACAGAATTCACTGAGGTGGGCTTAATTCCACAAGTCTAACCTGTAGGTTTGCACAGTCTTCAGCTGACCTTCGACGGATCCGCAAGAACACGGGTATGTTGGCTCCGGGTTGAAGGACCAAGTTATGTCAGCTAAAAATTACCCTAGAACATAGAGAACAGAATGAGGAAAGAGACAACTTATGTGTTTTACTTGTGAAGACTTCACAAGGGGGAAATTAAGCATCGAGCTTACTCAGTGTCTTGTCTCCAAGAATGCTCAGTGCTTACTCCCACCGAGCTCACTTTCCCAAAAGTTTTTATTACAGAACAGGGATTTACAACAGGTCATAAACCACACCCACATTAGGCCTGTGGGTGTTAAAACAGAATAACAAAGTACATGTAAATAAGGCCTTCCAGACAACCCTCTCAAACAACTCTTAGAGAGGATTTATCAACCATATGAGGAATTATACAGTAACATACACAGTATTACACTTATCAATGATAATACAAATTTCCTAACAAGTGGAAAGTGATGGTTTATACCGTGTCACTTGGGAGTTTCAGCTGACATTGGAGAAATTCTCGGACAGTGGCTTCAGCGTCTTCCTCTGTTCTGTTCTGGGATCCCGGAGAAGACAAGGTTGTACCGCATGCCCCGGGCCTGGATATCCAGGATGATTTCCTTCATCTTTTTGTTTTCTCATCCGATTAGTGAGTTTATTTACTCTCAGCGTTTGGTTTTCTGCAGTGAGTGATGCTACCTGTGCATGGCTGAACTCCAGAGATTCCCTCAGAGCTTGAAATGCTTTGTGGAGAACCTCAACCAGGGCAAGACGGGCGTCTAGGCTGGCTAGCTTCTTATCTATTGAATCCAGGACATCGGTGTAGCTTTTCTCTGGAGAAATGGTGGAGGTGCTGGCTTTAGAACGGGTGAGTTTCTGTGATGGAGTGCTTGTCGACATGGCAGAAGTGGAATTTTTGTAGTTTGCCCATAACAATGTTGTCAAAACACACCAAATAGCTCTACAGGCTGTCCAGGGTTCCCTTGTCCAGTTTGTTTTATGGAGAAATACAATATAATGTTTACTTTTTTTTTAAACGTTTGCTATATTTGGCTCAAATTTGTTGGCTTGCTCTACCTGAGTTTATTTGTTTTACCAGCATCCCACCATATTACTTACGCACAGCTCTCGCGAGATCTCAGCAGCTCATCCTCCTTCTCAGCAGCTCATCTTCTCGGCTCATCTGGCAATCTAATAATCCATGAATGAGCCATGAAACTGTTAGCTGAGCTCGAAACTGGGCAAAGGTATGTCAAAAGAGGGCATTTTTAGAGATGAAAGGAGTTTTACACTATTTTACTGATCCTGATGGCTTTCAGGATTCCTTGCATGGTAAAAGGAACTCAGAGTTGTTTTCTAAGAAACACAAAGGAGGAGTCCTCATCACGATCTGGGAGCTCTTTCTTTAAAGGTGGGGTAGATGATTTTTTTCTGAAGCACTTAAAATGCTTTTCACATACCAATAGCAACCAATAAATTAGGTGTTTGTCAAAGAAACAAATAATTATATTTGCCTCTAAACTTTAAGCATACAATCTTGGAAAAACCTCATCCGATCTTCTCCTGATCCATTCATCAAAGTGCCCTCTCACCGTCCCTCCCCTGCTGCTCGTTCCCCTCTTTGTGCACACATTGCGCATTCTCGTCTTGAAGAAGTAAGTAAAAAGGAAGTGAAGTGAAGGTGAAGGTGAAGGCAGACCAGGGCTAGCTATTTTACCTTGCATACTAAATTGGTATTTGTTAAGTTTGCTAAAAATGAAGCGTTTTACCTGCTGACCCTGCATCCACAACTTTCTCGGAATCCCGCTCTGATTGGTGAGTAGCTGAACCTTATTTTGACAGCAGCATGGCTTTTACAACTAGCGTTTTTTTGTTTTGTTTTGTTTTGTTATTGAAAAACTAAAAGAAATGTTGTTGGAGAACATTTTGCTTAGAGTATGGCTTCTTTGGACATCGTACATGTTGGACTCAGGTCAAGTTGGCTAATATCGTATTTGCTGAAAAGTCATAATATTGTTTGTTTCAGGTTTATTGGAGAACAGAAAAATCATTGTCAAATGCAGACCAGATAATATAAGTCTTCTATAAATAACATCTATAAACAAAACATATAAACATTATCTAGAGCAAAGGCTAACTAAACAGCACTTCAGTTTCAATTTAAATTTGTCTATTTATATAGCGCCGATTCACAACACTTCTCAAGGCACTTTTTACAAGAATCACCTAAATTTGTTTGATTTTATATCACTTTTTGAATTTGCAACATTTTCTGTGCAGCCAAGAGAAAGGAGGATGTAGTAGAATACAGTAAATCCCTATGTAGTTTGGTAAATACATTTGAACAGGTTTTGACAGTCTGATAAGGTGAATGCATTCACATTGATTTGTAAGGGCAGAAATTTGAGCCATCCGAAAATGAATTACAATCACCTCATTAGAATTTGCATTGCCCAGCTTGAGTAAATGCTTATAAAAAGTGAATCTCATTAGTGTAATTTGAAAGCCATTTTCTAAAATGATTTACACTAAGCTGAATTAAATATTTTAAACTGAATTTACTTAGGCTGAAAGTGTCACCCATTAGACCACATGTGTCAAACTCAAGGCCCGGGGGCCAAATCCGGCCCTCCATAGCCATTTATGTGGCCCTCTAAGCTCTAGATGACTGGATGACTGGATGACTCTTTGCCAAGCACATGGAGAGGACATCAATGCCATGACTGAGTGTGTGACTGACTATATAAACTTCTGTGTGGACAACACCATCCCCACCAGAACAGTGAGATGCTTGCCTAATAACAAACCCTGGATCACCAGTGACCTGAAGGAACTGCTAAACAAGAAAAAAGAGCCTTCAGGGAGGGAGACAGGGAATTGCTGAGGAGTATACAGAAGCAACTTAAGGTCAAGATCGGAGAAAGCAAAGAAGCATACAAGAAGAAGCTGGAGAACAAACTACAGAGGAACAATATCCGAGATGCCTGGTAAGGAATGAGAAAGATCACAGGTTTTAAGGACAGGAAGGATTGGATAGATGGAAGTCTGGACAGAGCCAATGAACTGAACACATTCTTCAACAGGTTCAGTTCAGGAACTAGCTCAGCATCCCCCTCTCCTGTTCCCAGCCAAACAGACATCCCACTCTCCTCTGATCAACAGCTTTCCTTTTACACCTCGGATATTTTATCCTTCACCTCAGCCCTGGACTCTTCTGATTCCACAAGGTTGACTTCAACCAAGTCAGGAAATGCTGCTACCCCCTTTGCCTCCCCCTCCCACTTGTCTGTCTCCAAAAGTCAGGTGAAGAGGCAGCTGGAGAAACTGAACCGGAACAAGGCTGCAGGTCCAGATGGTGTCAGCCCCAGAGTCCTGAAGGCCTGTGTAGAGCAGCTCTGTGAGATTCTGCAGCACCTCTTCAACCTTAGCCTAACTCAGGAGAAGGTTCCAGTGTTGTGGAAGACATCCTGCCTTGTTCCAGTACCAAAGAGAACTCACCCATCAGTCATCAATGACTATAGACCTGTTGCCCTGACATCCCACATCATGAAGGCCCTGGAGAGACTCCTGTTGGCACCCCTGAGTAAGCAAACAAGAACGTATCAGGACCCACTGTAGTTTGCTTATCGCTGTGGAGTTGGAGTTGAAGATGCCATCATCCACCTACTTCAACCAACCCACTGTCATCTGGACAAAGCAGGCAGCACTGTGAGGATCATGTTCTTTGATTTCTCCATTGCATTTAACACAATTCAGTCTAATTTGCTTTGTCAGAAACTCCTGAAGACACAGGTGGAGCCCTCTACAATCACCTGGATCAATGACTACCTGACCAACAGACCACAATTTGTGAGACTGAAGAATTGTGTGTCAAACCAGGTGGTCAGCACAGGAGCACCACAGGGGACCGTACTCTCACCATTCCTTTTCACTCTGTACACCTCAGACTTCCAGTACAAATCAGAGACCTGTCACCTGCAGAAATACTCAGATTACTCTGCAATTGTCGGGTGTATCAGAGATGGACAAGAAGCTGAATACAGAGAGCTGGTGGACCGCTTTGTGACATGGTGTGGAAACAATCGTCTCACCTTGAATGTGAACAAAACAAAGGAGATGATTGTAGATTTCAGAAGAAACAGGGATAAGTCAAAAACTGTTTCATCATGGGAGAAGAAGTGGAGGTGGTTGAGGAGTATAAATACCTCGGAGTTCACCTTGACAACAGACTGGACTGGAGGCGCAACAGTGAAACAGTCTACAAGAACGGACAGAGCAGACTGTACTTCTTGAGGAAGCTTAGGTCCTTCAAGGTTTGCAGCAAGATGCTGGAGATCTTCAACAAGTCTGTTGTGGAGAGTGTAATCTCTTCAGCCGTCATCTGTTGGGGTAGCAGCATCAGAGCCAGGGATTTAGGCTAAACAAAGAATGCTGGTGCTGTTCTTGGGACAACTGTGGAACATCTGAAGATGATGATGCAAAGAAGGATTCTTCACAAAATCAAAGAAATTATGGACAACCCTGAGCATCCTCTTCATGAGACAGTCATACAACAACAGAGCGTCTTCAGTCGGAGGCTTCTTCAGTTTCGCTGCAATACAGACCGCTACAGGAAATCCTTCCTGCCCACATCCATCATCATCTACAACAACTCCTTAAATAATTAATTACATGAGCTATACCAACACTTAATTTCCCTCTGGGATCAATAAAGTATTTTTGAATTGAATTGAATTGAATAAATAGAACCTTTAAATTCTATTTATGTGGACCTAAATACTATTTTATCCATCAAATCAAATCAGTGTTGATTTGTACTGTCCTAAATCACATCATTGTGAAAAGATGTTCAGTGTTATTTTATTTTAAGAAGTACTTGTCGAACGTGGATACACATATTAATTAATATTTCAACACTTTGTTAAAGATAGTTTTATCAATACTTTCTGCCACAACCGGCCCTTTTAAGAACATTTATGATCTTGATGTGGCCCAAAAGGAAAATGAGTTTGACACCCCTGCATTAGACCATTAGTCTCCATCCATCCATTTTCTTCCGCTTATCCGGGGTCGGGTCGCGGGGGCAGCAGCCTAAGCAAAGAGACCCAGACTTCCCTCTCCCCAGCCACTTGTTCCAGCTCCTCGGGAGGAACCCCAAGGCGCTCCCAGGCCAGCCGAGAAACATAGTCCCTCCAGCGTGTCCTGGGCCTTCCCCTGGGCCTCCTCCCGGTGAGACGTGCCTGAAACACCTCACCAGGGAGGCGTCCAGGAGACATCCTGACCAGATGCCTGAGCCACCTCAACTGACTCCTCTCGATGTGGAGAAGCAGCGGCTCTACTCTGAGCCCCCTCCGGATGACTGAGCTTCTCACCCTATCTCTAAGGGAGAGCCCAGACACTCTGCGGAAGAAACTCATTTCAGCCGCTTGTATCCGTGATCTCGTTCTTTCGGTCACCACCCAGAGTTCGTGACCATAGATGAGGGTAGGAACGTAGATCGACCGGTAAATCGAGAGCTTCGCCTTTTGGCTCAGCTCTCTCTTCACCACGACAGACCGGTAGAGCGCCCGCATAACTGCAGATGCCCCACCAATCCGTCTATCGATCTCCCGCTCCATTTTTCCCTCATTCGTGAACAAGACCCCAGATACTTAAACTCTTCCACTTGGGGAAGGACCCCATCCCCGACCCAGAGGAGGCACCCCACCCTTTTCCGGCTCAAGACCATGGCCTCGGATTTGGAGGTGCTGATTCTCATCCCAGCCGCTTCACACTCGGCTGCGAATAGCTCCAGCGAAAGCTGTAGATCACGCTCCGATGAAGCCAACAGGACCACATCATCTGCAAAAAGCAGAGACCCGATCCTGAGGCCACCAAAACGGATCCCCTCAACGCCTTGGCTGCGCCTAGAGATCCTGTCCATAAAAGTTAGGAACAGGATCGGTGACAAAGGGCAACCTTGGCGGAGTCCAACTCTCACTGGAAACAAACCCGACTTACTGCCGGCAATGCGAACCAAACTCTGACACCGGTCGTACAGGGACCTAACAGCCCGTATCAAGGGGCCCGGTACCCCATACTCCCGGAGCACCCCCCACAGGGCCCCCCGAGGGACACGGTCGAACGCCTTCTCCAAGTCCACAAAACACATGTAGACCGGTTGGGCGAACTTCCACGCACCCTCCAGGACCCTGCTGAGGGTGTAGAGCTGGTCCAGTGTTCCACGGCCAGGACGAAAACCGCATTGTTCCTCCTGGATCCGAGGTTCGACAATCCGTCGGACCCTCCTCTCCAGAACCCCTGAATAGACCTTACCAGGGAGGCTCAGAAGTGGGATCCCCCTGTAGTTGGAACACACCCTGTGGTCCCCCTTTTTAAACAGGGGGACCACCACCCCGGTCTGCCAATCCAAGGGAACTGCCCCCGATGTCCACGCAATATTGCAGAGCCGCGTTAACCAACACAGCCCCACAACATCTAGAGCCTTGAGGAACTCCGGTCGAATCTCATCCACCCCCGGAGCCTTGCCACCGAGGAGCTTTTTAACGACCTCGGTGACCTCAGCACCAGAGATTGGAGAGCCCGACCCCAAGTCCCCAAACCCTGCTTCCAGATTGGAAGGCGTGCTGGTGGGATTGAGGAGGTCTTCGAAGTATTCCATCCACCGACCCAAAACGTCCCGCGTCGAGGTCAGCAGCACACCATCCCCACTGTAAACAGTGTTGGTGGCAGACCGCTTTCCCCCCCTGAGACGCCGGATGGTGGACCAGAATCGCTTCGAAGCCGTACGGAAGTCGTTTTCCATGGTCTCTCCAAACTCCTCCCACGCCCGAGTTTTTGCCTCAGCAACCATCCGAGCCGCATCCCGCTTGGCCTGTCGGTACCTATCAGCTGCTTCAGGGGTCCCACAAGCCAAAAAGACCCGGTAGGACTCCTTCTTCAGCCTGACAGCATCCCTTACCGCCGGTGTCCACCAGCGGGTTCGGGGGTTGCCGCCGCGACAGGCACCGACCACCTTGCGGCCACAGCTTCGGTCAGCCGCCTCGGCAATGGAGGCGCGGGGTGTCAAATGCATTAGACCATTAGTCTGTTAGAAAAAAATGATAAACTCTTGTTTGTTACAAATCTTTTTTTTGTGCAAAACTGTAATTATTAACCAAGGTGAACTCATCTCTTCTGCTAGGAATGGAAAGTTGTACAAGAGGTCCATAAGATGGAGGCTGAACACTCTAGTAGTAAAGAACTACAGCTACATTTCAGACCTACAGAGTGCCATCCCGTGTCAAAGTCTTGCTGCTCCAAGATAGATGGCGCAGAGCAGACCATCAAGACCAGAGAATTCAAGAAGACTGGGAGTTAGGTATGCCAACCACAACAACCCAAGAGCTGTTTTAGAAGCAAATCAGATATGTGGTTGTGATTATGTTGGTTTTACAGCATTGATTCCACCACCCACCGACTAGGCTCTGCTGTGTTGCAGCATGGGCCGACCTTCCATCCATCACTGTTATGTTATGTTCATGAGTTATGTGACCAAAAAGATCTTAATATTTTTTTATTATTATTTTGGTTGTCATTATTCAGAATGAAAAAGGATGTTAATATAAATTGTTAATACAGAATGACACAATCAGACAGTTATTTGAACTGAACAGATATTTATTGCCTATGTATTATTGAACAACAATGTTTGCCCACAACATATCCTTTCTACAGCTGGTGGCCATCTCCTGGTAGTTTGTGCTGAGACATCAGGTGGGTTGGCCTACAGCTGGGAGGTCTGATGGAAGGCACCAGATGTCAGATATTGCAGGTTGAACATCAGACTGGGGTCGTGGGTCAAGCTGAGTTCCAGTGGATGATGACTCTGTAAATTCAGCGACTGAATCCACAGCTCTACTTTACTTGAACTATCACATGTTTACAGTGCATGCCAGGTCACAAGCCACTGACCTAACTCTATTCAGATACATTGTTTTTTACTTTGTCAGAGACAAGATATATTTAGAAAAGAATGAAATAAATACCTGCTAATCCGTAATGCTCTAGGCTTGTAGCTCTTCAACCCTTTGGATGTCTTCTTCACCTAGACTCCCCGGCTGGTATCTGTGTGCCCTGCCTCTTCCTTCCCGGTCCGCCTTCAACCTTTTGCTGGGGTTGTCTTCTGGATGTGGATTGTTCCAAAGTATATTCAAAATCAGAGCCAGAAAGGCTCTCGTCATGGAAGCTCTTAATATATAAAAAATGGTTTATAATACAGCTAAACCATAATTTATCTGTAGCCTACTTTGGCGAGTGGACTGCAAGCCTGTCATCAGTCTAACTGCAATCAGCTGTTCTTGCTAGCCCAAGATTACTTTGAACACATATCAAAATAACTGCTGTAATATATGTAAGGTTTGCTTGTTTTTCCAGTATCCCGCCATATTACTTACGCACAGCTCTCGCGAGATCTCAGCAGCTCATCCTCTCAGCCCATCTGGCAATCTAATAATCCATGAATGAGCCATGAAACTGTTAGCCGAGCTCGAAGCTGGGCAGCGCTGGACCATGCATGAACCCTTGGGAACAAGCATTGTGTTCCTGTATTTTGGATGCGTGGCTTAGGGAAGGAGCCTGAAGAAAGGGGTCTGGACTTTGTTTTTAAATACAGCTTGCTGAACAGCTTGTCCTAGATCTCCTTCCTCAGCTTTAATAGAACAACAAAGCTTCCTGTTATGTGGGGGCCTCAGGCCAATACTGGCAATGGGGAGGTGTTGCAATGGTCATCCCACTTGACTGATGATCCTTGTGATCACTGGGTCTTTCAACTGGTAAATGCTGCATTTCACAACACCTGTCTGACGATATAAACCCTGTTTTGGATCATGCTGCACATTCCATTAATTTAACTGCCAAACTGGCATGGATTAGCATGGATGACAAGGGAGGTTAACAAAAATGGACACCAGTTCTTTGACCAGCTGGTGAACAGCCTAGAAAGTTTTAAGTAAATTGCTTACTTGATTTGTAGTCTCACGCTTCTTTGTGTTGCAATTTTGAGCTTTCGTTTAGGTCTGCTACATATTCGGCAGTGTGAAATACAGCAATCCATTATCTATACCCACTTATCCTTGCGGGATTGCAGGGGTCTGGTCCCTATTACCAGTGGTCACTGGGAGAGAGGCAGGGTACACCCGGGGCAGGTTGACAGTGTATTACAGCGCAACATAGAGACACACAGGACAAACATTGTGGGAATACATACATGCACGAGGAGAACACGCAAAACATGCACCGCTGTGCAGCCCGTGGGAAATGCCTTTCATTTCTTCCACAGTTTTTTTAACAGGGATGTAGATCAATACCTCTGCTGTTTCTTTCTTTTCCACAAGATGGAGACACCATTCAGCTCTCTGATTTGTGAGGAAGTAGACTGGAAGACATTCTTGCTCATACCTCAGATTAGCTCTTGTTGACAAGTACATGTTTACATGTTGTTTTTTTATTGACATTTTTAATCGAGTTACAATGATGGAACAGAAAAATGGTACAATTTGGGGAGTGTTATTGTGTAGCTATTTGAATTGAACAAATTGTGTAAAATTTTGCAACCAAAATGAATCACTGTGGGTTGAACCCTAATATACGAGAATGCAACAAAGAAATAGAAGTGGGTATGAAGCAAATTAGAGTCAGATGGTGAGGCTGACTGCCAGAATGCCTCCACTGCTCACCTAAACTTTCTCAAGAGGTTAAATGAAACTCAAAGCTTTTCCAGACCACAGATTTATGGTCGTTCAGCGTTTATAATAGACCCAGAGCAATATGAATAATAAAGAAAAATCAATCGCTTTTTGTTATATTCATGTCTTTAGGCATAAAAAAAAGATCAAACTATCTAAAGGTTGTTTTTTTATGTCAAGGTAGTTCAGATCAAATCAAAACCAAAACTCAACCAGAACAGGTTGCAACATGCTCACCTCTCCTTCTTTACTCAACAACAGAGTGGTTCTGTATCTTGTGGAGGTTAACTGTCAAGTCTTGTGGTTTAGAGCACTTCAAGTCCCAACTTAAAACATATTTTTGATTTGGCGTTTAAGACAGAATGACGGAGAACCCAATTGGTTAGAGGTTGATTTCACTGACTAAATGGTTTCTATTTGTGCTTCTTTTATATTTCTGTGTTGTCTGTCTATTTGTATCTGCAGTATCGTGTTGTTGTTATAATCATTTTATGTTGTCCAGCACTTTGGGGCAGCCTTAACTGCTATAAATGTGCCATGCAAATAAATTTGACCTTGACCTTGACCTTGTGTCGAAACAGTAAGTGGATTTACAAGAATTTGTTCCCATGACAAAAGGCCTAATGATTTTTCAGAGCAGCAGCCTCTGAGTAACAAAAAGCCCATTTGTTGCTGGTGGGAAATCAGCCCTCGCTCACACTGTCGGGCTGAGTCTTCATGACGAATCAGCAGCAATGAGGAGGGAGAGTGGTCAGCATGCTAAACGCAACCTTTGTATGAATGCAGCATTTTCCAGAACAACCGTTTTTGTTTGCCCAGTCTATGAGCTCAGTCACTCTGAGCTAATGAAGTCTCAAAGAGTATTTAGATCAGTAAGCATCAACTCATTCTGACATATTTTAAAGTACACCAGACTGAAGTTGCTCTGGAACAGTCCTCAAAACATTATCAGCCGTGCTAAAGCTTATTGCTGTACTGTAGAGTATTCATTCCTCTTGAACTTGCTCACATTTTGTCACTTTACGACAACAAACTTTAATATGTTTTATTTGGGATTTTATGTGATAACCCAACACAAAGCAGCACAACATTGGGAAGTGAAATGAAAACAAAACCAAACATCAATGCAGTTACAGCTGGAAGTCTTTTTGGTTGTGTCTCTACCACTTTTGCACATGTAGATGTTGAAGATAGGTATGGACTTTGAATGGGCCATTCTTACACATGAATATGCATTAATGTTTTAATGCATTCTGGTTTTATATTTAGAGTCTGTTTCCTGCTCGAAAGCGAACCCCTGGCTCTGTTTCAAGTCTTTGCAGCTGCTTTACAGGGTTTCTTGTAGGATTGTGTTTGCCCCCATCCATCTTCCCATCAACTCTGAAATGTTTCCCTGCCTTTGTTGAAGAATAGACTCCCTACAACATGATGATGTCACTACCATGTGAGATAGTTTTCTAATGGGGAATCTACATTGTTAGTTTTGCATGGTATCGAATTAATTATTGTCTCATCTCATCTGGCATGTTCTTCCAAGTGTGTGCTGGGTCTTTCACAACCTGTTAAAAAAAAACCTATTCATTTTGATTCCATGTGTAATTTTCCTTTGTTTTCATCTATCACTTAAAGTCCCACTGAAATACATTGAAGTTCGAGGCTATAATTGGATGTTTGTATGAATTTATGAATTTATGTTTCACAACTGTCCAGACATGCCAGCATAACTTGTTTTTAAATAGTTGTTTAGTTAATCATTTTACATAACTGTAGAAGTAAGGGACCCGACATGATATGTGGCCTGCATTGGTATAGCGCCTTATTAAATCAGAGGACTCTACTGCAGTCAGTCTTTCACCTATTGATGGTGGTAAGCTACATCGTAGCCACAGCTGCCCTGAGGCAGACTGACAGAAAGGAGGCAGCCACTAAATCGGCCCCACCGGGCCCTCTGACCTCCATCAGCATGCAAAGTGGATGAAGTGTCTTGCCCGAAGGACACATGGCAAATTGACTGAGTGCGGGTTCGATCTGTCCTGTAGCCCACTGGTCTGATCACCCAGACATATTCAATTCAATTCAATTCAATTCAGTTTATTTATATAGCGCCAATTCACAACAGATGTCATCTCAAGGCACTTAACAAGAAGTCATTTCAATACAATAATACAAACATTCCAATCAGTTAAAAAGTTTCCTATTTAAGGAATCCCAGCAGATTGCGTCAGTCATTGGCGTGAGGTTGGGCAGATTTCCAACCACAGCAATCCTTTAGCAATCCCTCATACTGAGCAAGCATGTAGCGACAGTGGAGAGGAAAAACTCCCCTTTAACAGGAAGAAACCTCCAACAGAACCAGGCTCAGTAGGAGAGGCCATCTGCAACGACCGTCTGGGGGTTTGAGAAGACAGAGCAGAACACAGAAGGAACAGAAGATCCGATATAAGAGAACTTTCTATGTTACAGAAAGTAAAAAGTTGATAACAGGACACAGTGGATGTTCAGTTACTGAGAGGATCATCCCAGTCGATGCCCCCCGTCCAACAGGGCATTGCAGCCAAGCAGGATACCAGACCAGGTATATCTTCGATGGGGAGAAAAACACTGAGAGAAAACAAAGTTAACAGTCGAAATAACAGAATGTACTGTAATACAACTGGAGAGTAGTAGGAGAAAAAGAAGTAGCAGAGTGAAGAAAATTGGTAAGTCTGTCCTCCAGCAGTCTAAGCCTATAGCAGCATAACTACAGAGCTAGCTCAGGATGACCTAAGCCACTCTAACTATAAGCTTTATCAAAAAGGAAATTTTTAAGCCTGGCCTTCAAAGTAAACAGAGTGTCTGCCTCACGGACTAAAGCTGGGAGCTGGTTCCACAGGAGAGGAGCCTGATAACTAAAAGATCTGCCTCCCATTTTACTTTTAGAGATCCTAGGAACTACAAGTAAACCTGCAGTCTGAGAGCGAAGTGCTCTTTTAGGAACATATGGAACAATTAGATCTCTGATGTATGATGGAGCTTGATTATTAAGGGCTTTGTATGTAAGAAGAAGGATCTTAAATTCTATTCTGGATTTAACAGGGAGCCAATGAAGGGAAGCTAAAACAGGAGAAATGTGATCTCTCTTTTTAATATTCATCAGAACTCTTGCTGCCGCATTTTGGATCAACTGAAGGCTTTTAATGGCATTTTGTGGACTTCCTGATAGTAAAGAATTACAGTAGTCCAGCCTTGAGGTAACAAATGCATGGACTAGTTTCTCAGCATCACTCCTGGACAGGATGTTTCTAATTTTAGCAATATTCCGGAGGTGAAAGAAATAAATCCTAGAAACCTGTTTAATATGGGATTTAAATGTCAAGTCTTGGTCAAAAATAACGCCGAGGTTCTTTACGTTATTACTGGGGGCCAATTTAATGCCATCCAGATGAAGTGATTGACTAATCAGTTTCTGTTTAAGAACTTCTGGTCCAAAGACAGCAACTTCTGTCTTGTCAGAATTTAAAAGCAAAAAGTTTAGGGTCATCCATGCTTTTATGTCTTCCAGACATGCCTGTAATCTACCTAACTGACTGGGTTCATCAGGATTTATGGATAAATATAGTTGTGTATCATCGGCATAGCTGTGGAAATTTATCCCATGCTGTCTAATGATTCTACCAATTGGAAGCATATATATGGTGAGAAGAATTGGTCCAAGGACAGAACCCTGTGGAACTCCACAAGTAACCCTTGAGAGTGAAGATGATTTATCATTTAGATGAACAAACTGGAATCTATCAGACAAATATGATTTAAACCAGCCTAGTGCTGTTCCTTTGATCCCTGCAACATACTCAAGCCTTTCTAAGAGAATATTATGATCGACTGTGTCAAAAGCAGCACTGAGATCTAACAAAACCAGAACAGACACCAGTCCATTATCTGAGGCCATGAGAATATCATTAGTAACCTTCACCAGTGCTGTTTCAGTGCTATGATGAGCTCTAAAACCTGACTGAAACTCTTCAAACAGCTCGTTACTGTTTAGATGTTCACAGACTTGATTAGCAACTATTTTCTCAAGGACTTTGGATAAGAAAGGAAGGTTAGATATAGGTCTGTAATTCACTAAGTCATCTTGATCAAGGGAAGGTTTCTTGAGTAAAGGTTTAATTACAGCTATTTTAAATTCCTGTGGTACGTATCCGTTTACTAAGGATAGATTCATCATATCCAAAATGGGGCCAGGAACCAAATGGAACACTTCTTTAAATAATTTGGTTGAGATTGGGTCCAAAATACAAGTTGAAGGTTTAGATGAGGCTAATATTTTTGATAATTCTGAAAGCTCGACTGAATCAAAACAGCCTAAGCAATACTGAGGTTCTACAGTTCTTTCCGATACTGACTCATTTACTGAGGAAGAAGTAATCATGTTTGGGAGGGTGCCAATGATTTTATTTTTAATAAAATTTATTTTATTTATGAAGAATCTCATAAAATCATCACTGCTAAGAGCTGGGGGAATAGTTTGCTCAACAGAGCTATGACTCTGTGTAAGTTTGGCAACTGTACTAAAAAGAAACCTAGGATTGTTTTTATTCGCCTCTATTAATGATGAAAAATATGCTGTTCTAGCTTGTCGAAGGGTCTTTTTATACAGCAGTAGACTGTTATTCCAGGTTAAATAGGAATCCTCTAGATGTGTAGAGCGCCATTTTCTCTCCAACTTCCTAGTATTCTGCTTTAAAGTACGCAACTCTGCGTTAAACCAAGGAGTCAGCCTCCTATGGCTAGCCACTTTCTTTTTTAATGGGGCTACACTATCTAATGCCAAACGCAATGAGGACGTAACGCTGTGAACCAGACCATCAATTTCTGAAGGGTTAGAGATAGAATTGCTGCCATCCACTGTGTTACTCTGAGACACTGAGGAAAGTAAGAATGGTACAGATTCTTTAAAAATTGTTACAGCATTGTCTGATAAAGTTCTACTATAATGAAATTTTCTTTCAGATTTAAGATGGTCAGTTAAAGTAAATTCAAAAGTTATCAAGAAGTGGTCAGACAGGACCGGGTTATGTGGGTGGACTGTTATTTCCTCACACTCAATACCGTATGTCAGTACAAGGTCCAAAGTGTGTTTACCTGAGTGGGTCGATCCCTGTACTTTTTGAGTAAAGCCAATTGAGTCTAAAATAGCATTAAAGGCTGCATTTAGGCTATCACTTTCAGTATCCACATGAATATTGATGTCCCCCACTATAATAACCCTATCAGTATTTAATACTATATCAGATAAAAAATGTGAGATCTGATCCAAGAATTGAGAGTAAGGGCCTGGTGGACGATACAAAACCACAAACAAAAATGGTCTTAATGTTTTGCAACTTGGATGAGGAAAATTAAGGGTTAGATGCTCAAAAGAACTGTAGCTGTCAATTGGTCTGGGACTAATTAGTAAATCAGAACGGAAAATGGCTGCAACTCCTCCTCCTCGCCCAGTATTTCTAGGAATGTGAAAATTTAAATGACTGGAAGGAGTTGACTCATTTATACTGACATAATCCTCCTGCTGCAACCAGGTTTCTGTGAGACAAAGGAAATCAATGTGATTATCACAAATCAAGTCATTTACTAACAAAGTCTTTGAGGAGAGAGATCTTATGTTTAATAAACCACATTTAATAGATTTATTTTCAGTCAAAGTTGTATTTATTTTTATGAGATTTCCATAATTTGCTTTTGTTGGCTTAACTTTTAATCCATTTAATTTTGGCCGTGGGCAAGACACTGTTTCTATAGGGTAATGGGTGGGTAACAGTACAGAAGCAGCAGAGAGGTGGGTTAAACTACGACTCTGCTTCCTGGTCTGGACCCTGGGTTGTCAGTGTTTTGGAGGATTAATAAATTCGGCCATATTCCTAGAAAGAAGAGCTGCTCCATCCAAAGTGGGATGGATGCCGTCTCTCCGGATCAGACCAGGTTTTCCCCAAAAAGTTATCCAGTTATCAATGTAGCCCACATCGTTTGCAGGACACCACCTAGACAACCATTGATGGAATGACAGCATGCGGCTAAACATGTCGTCACTGGTCCGATCAGGCAGGGGACCAGAAAAGATTACCGAGTCTGACATTGTTTTGGCAAACTTACACACGACGCAACACTAATTTTAGTGACCTCCGATTGGCGTAACCGGGTGTCATTACCGCCAGCGTGAATAACAATCTTACTGTATTTACGCTTATCTTTAGCCAGCAGTTTCAGGTTGGATTTGATGTCGCCCGTTCTGGCCCCTGGCAAGCATTTTATGGTCAATGGTGTCTCTAATGCCACGTTTCTGACTATGGAGCTGCCAATTACCAGGGCCGGCTTCTCAGCGGGTGTGTCGCTGAGCGGGGAAAATCTGTTAGAAACGCGGACCGGTTGGTGGTGGCCCGGGGGCTGGGTCCTAGAACTATGCTTCCTACGTACAGTCACCCAGCCGCCTAGAGGTCCCGGCTGCGCGGGCTCTACCGGAGGACAGCTAGGGGGTTCTATCCTTGTTGGCTCCGCGCTGGCTAATGGGCTTCGGCTATCTGCTGGTTTTTCAACAGCGCGGAGCCGTGCTTCTAATTCTGATACCCTTGCCTCCAAAGCTACAAAAATATTACATTTATTACAGTTACCATTATCACTAAAGGAGGCAGGGAAGTAACTAAACATCTGACAGAGAGAGCAAGAGAGAAGAGAAGAGTTAGAGACAGGAGAAAGAAGAGTAGCCATAGCCGCAATGAAACTAAGCTAACTGAGCTAGCGAGACCTTCCACCCAAAGAAAAACTGTGTGAAACACGAGGAGTTCCCAAAACGTAAAGTACACCACCACAAAATGTGTGTTTTAGTGTGATTGTGTGTTAAAATAACTTAGAAAAGCCTCAGCACAGAGAAAATAAGATCAATTCAAGAGCATTTGAACACCAAAACAGCTCCACGGAGCACAGCAGTGACAACAGGAAATGACGCAATGACATATCTCATCTTCCTCTATGAGGAGGCACGTCATTGATATTTTTCAATGTGCTTTGAACTTTATGCCATAATCCAAATTATATATCACAAGCAGGGGTTGTGTAAACTGAACATTTTCCATATTTGACCATAAAAAAAAAACTGTGATAGATAAATCTGAATTTTGACAGATTATGCTACACATCCATGAACACTTGGTGCAGACGCGTGGACATTTTAAACTTTACTCACAAAGTTGAGGTGACTGAATCAATCAAAAAAAGATTCCCATTAAAGCATCTGAGCATTGTTTCAGATTTAGACCCCATACCTAATGCATTGTGCAATCCAGGAGCTGACAGTGTGTTGAAAAGTGACGGAGGCTTTGAAGCGCTTCTGGAACTGCACTGGACATAAAGCGACAGATCTCCGCGGCTTACCACTGATGCAAAACGCATCAGGATTTCCTTCCTCTTAATCGACCAGAAGGACCGTTCAGAGAGTCTTGCTGAATTCTGATCACTTCAAT
This sequence comes from Valencia hispanica, assembly GCA_963556495.2. NCBI lineage: Eukaryota > Metazoa > Chordata > Actinopteri > Cyprinodontiformes > Valenciidae > Valencia > Valencia hispanica. Next base: position 11,287,701 of record OY747704.1, read on the forward strand.
TGGATAAATGTTCCCTCATTTCAAAACTTGGTGCTTAAAGTGGTGCTTGGTATTCCAGTGTCCAGTATGGCAGCGGAGTGTGGATTCAGCCACAATAATGCACAAGCCGGAGTGCAGTTCAGCTTCTTGTGAAAAGTTTAGGCCACAGCAGGTGAAATGTTCACAATTATTAAATGTAGCCTATCAATCTGCTCGATGTGTGCACGATGTGGATTCTCTGTTCAGTTTGTTCAGGTCGAATACTATTTAGAATCAATACAAATGAAATACTACTGATTATCTCATTATTATCATTTAAAAAATTGACGGATAAAAATAGGTTATGACCAGATTTTTTTTTTTTACCTCGTCAGTCAAAATAACCAACAACAAAAAATGTTAGACCTCTGATCACACGTTTTTAGTCTAAAGCCATTGTTGGAGTGAACAGACTAATATTTCAAGCTTAACAGGTTTTCAGTGTTTGGGAACTCCCCAAAAATATTTGACATTTGTCTTTCTCCCAGTAACCTTCCCCTAAATTTCCACTACTTTTGTTTTGGTTTAATTTCTATCTGTAGCTTTCTAGTGTCTGTTCATATAGATTTTACTGTTCAGAGTCATATTCAAGTGGACAGAATTCGCAAGTGGTCCTTGACAGGATTCCTATTTGTTTTTAGTTACTCATTCAATGCTATTGAACCCTGTAGCCTGCGCTTCCACTGAGCTAACAAACTAGGGGATTTTGATCTTTAAAAAAATTTTTTACTATAAACAGGAAGTATCTTATTTCTACACACAGGTGAAAAATCTGTGAATTACCCTACTTCCCCTTTCTAAAAAACATGTTCTCAAAATCTTCAAAACTTTTCAAGTTATAGATCCAACATCCAGCAGTTTGTTTAGAAAAATGGATCAAGACAATAGGCAAAAGGTTATAACAGCTTTCATTAACTCAAGAGCAAATGAATCAGGCACAGCACATACTTTATTCAAAATAAAGCATGAAGAAAAATCACTTTTCAGAAAGAGATGAAAAGCAAATATTTTTTCCTATCCTAGATGGTTGCAGTCAATGCTCCAGGGTTTTTCCCCCACTGGCTCCTCTGCTCCTAAACCTGTTCCTTTTCAGGCTGGCTGCAAAACTCTGGCAGATGTTCATTATTTTACCTCTGGTGGTTGCAATCATAGTTTCTTATTTTGCTGTGTGTTTATCATTTTCCAGTGGTTAAATTTGTGTTCCTGGATCTTGAGTCTCTTTCTAGAATGCACAGTACCTTATTACTATTTAATATCTATGTTCCCGCTAGCCCAGATTACAACAAGCAATAAGACAAGTTATCTTAACTATGCAGATGTTACTCTACTTTACATTATGTCTCCAGGTGACTGTGAAGCCATCCAAATGCTAAGCAAATAAATTGAGCAAATCAGTTCATTGATGTGCCATCATTTTCTCCAGCTCAATATAAACAAAACAGAAGGAATTATTTTTGGACTTCAAGAGGAACCTTAAAGAGCCAGCACACAGCTTCAGTTAAAACAGCTGGAAACTACTGATCAGGCCAGAAATCTAGGTAAATGTAGTGATGGTGACTCAGACCTGAACCTCCAGGGTCACATAAAGGCAATCACAAGGTCAGCCTTCTATCACCAGAAGAACATTTCTAGGATGAAAGGACTGATATTGCAACAGGTCTTCGAAAAACTCATCCATTCGTTTATCTTTAGTCAGATTGTTTACTGCAATAGCGTCTTCACAGGTCTGCCTAAAAAGTCAGACAGCTGGAGCTGATCCAGAATGGTGCCGCTCGTGTTCCTCACTAGAACCAGGAAAGTAGAGCACATCACCCCAGTTCTAAAGTCCTTACACTGGGTCCCTGTAGCTCAGAGAATAGACTTCAAAATACTCCTACTAGTTTATAAATCATAGAATGACTGAGCACCAAAGTATGTTGAAGATCTGTTATCATTAAACCAACCCACCAGACCACTCAGGTCCTCTAATTCCCGTCTACTCTACATCCCTTGAATCGGAACCAAACATGGAGAAGCAGCTTTAAGTTTCTATGCTCCTCTTATATTGAGCAAACTTCCAGATAACTGCAAAGCTGCTAAAACACTGAGTTCCTTTAAATCAAGGCTAAAAACCCATCTGTTTAGAGCTGCCTTTGATTAATTGATTAATAACAACTGGAATGTCATAACGGTTGTATGTTTTAATGTTCTAATGTCTTCAATGTTGTATTTTCTAATTTTATTGTTTTATTGTTGCTTTTATTTTTTCCTGTAACAAAGTGGATTAAAATGATATTTATTCACCACTTGTCCCTTCAATATAATGGATTCCATCTTTGGTCATTCCTAGTGCTTTAGTTTAAATCTTGTAACCATAACTTTGCCTAGTTTTCTATCCCAGGTTTGTTTGTGGTGGCATTATGTTGCAGGTTAAAGCATATGTTTTGAAGTTTATACTACTGGGACATTAGTTGTTTTGAAATTTTCTTCTGGTAAAAAGCCATGTACTTGGTAAATTATTTCTGTTTTTTGGGGGCTTTTTTGCACGTCATCACCATTGTTTGTCCCTTTGTTCAGGTTTTATATCCAGAACAGGTGTATGGGAGGGGCCGGCCCAGCACTTCCTGTTTGTATAGCTACATGGCAGTTGATTGGATCACTGGAGACATCTAGTACTTTTCTTTTCAAAGTAACCTTTTGAGTTGTATTGTATGACGTGTTTTGTTTTGTATAGTTGTATAGTTGTGTAGATTAGTTTGCTAATTAATGTAATTCCTGTTTCTATGTTTGGAGCTTTGTTGTTTGATTACCTGTATTTCAATAGAGTTCCAGCTGTGCTGTTTAAAGTTTGTGTAAAGTCAGTAAAATTGTGGCAATAAGGGAGAAGGATGGATTAAATAAAGAACTAGGGGAATACTTTCACCCAGAAGAAACTTATAAAAGTCTGCTGATGCTGTCTTTTTACCACCTTCTGAGACATTCATGCTACACTATCTCACATTTCCCCTTATCATGTAAAACATCTTGAATTCCTTTGTTGTTTAAAGTGTGCTATACAAATAAATTTGCCTTGCCTTACCATTTGCAGCGGTCATCCTGGATTGATCAGTGCCTCTCTCTCCTACTCTTAAACAGAAAAAAAACAAGTGGGACAACAGACAAATGATTCAGGTCATAAATTATCTTGGACCTTAATTTACTTTGCTCTTCCTCTTGATAGAGAAAACTTTCCCCAAGAACCCAGGAAGGAGAAATAACCTAATCTTTACATTAAATTACATTTAAAGAGGTTTTTTTCTACTGTAGGTCCAGCGGTTCTTGTGGTAATTAATAGTAGCCTCTCCGCTGGTGTGGTTCCCAACCACCTGAAACATGCTGTAGTGCAAATTTTAATAAAAAACCCTGGTCTTGATTCTACTGCAATGTCTAGTTATAGGCCTATTTCCAAACTCTCTTTTATTTCTAAGGTATTAGAGAAAGTTGTATATTTGCAGTTAATTGAGTTTTTGCAAGAAAACAATATTTTTGAAAAAATTCAGTCCGGTTTTAAGCCTGTGCATAGCACAGAATCTGCATTACTCCGAGTTTTTAATGATATTCTTTTAGCTACTGATTCTGGAGACTATGTAGTCCTAGTTTTGTTGGATTTAACTGCTGCATTTGACACCGTGGACCACAGCATCCTCATATCCCGTTTAGAAAACCTCATTGGTATTAGAGGCACTGCCTTGGACTGGTTCATTTCTTAGCTCACTGAAAGATTGTTCTGTGTCACTATAAGGTTTCACATCTTCTTTCGCTTCTCTCTTGTGTGGGGTTCCTCAGGGATCAGTTCTTGGCCCTTTGTTGTTTTTATTGTATTTATTGCCACTTGGCTCAATTCGTCGGAAATATGGATGTTTTTTCCATTTTTATGCTGATGACACTTAACGCTTAAGTGTGGGGATTCCTGTTCTTTTAAATCCCCGTTGGAATGTCTGGAGGAAGTCAGAGTCTGGATGTCCTCTAGTTTCCTTCTTTTCAATGACAAAAAGACTGAAGTCATACTTTTTAGTCCTAGTGCTTTTTGTCAACCTTGTTCCATTGACCATGGCTCATTATATATGCACTTAAAATCTACAGTGACCAACCTGGGAGTAAAAGTGGACAGTGATTTTACTTTTGACAGGCAGATCAGTGCAGTGATAAAATCTAGTTTTTAATCAGCTGAGATTGCCAAGGTTAAGCATATGCTTTAACAACAAGATTTTGAAACAGTAATTCATGCTTTTATTACATCACGCCTTGATAACTGTAATTCATTGTACCTTGGTCTCTCCCAGTCCAACCTCTCTCGTCTCCAGTTGGTTCAGAATGCGGCTGCAAGTCTTTTAATTCAATTTTTCAATTCAGTTTATTTATATAGCGCCAATTCACAACAGATGTCATCTCAAGGCACTTAACAAGAAGTCATTTCAATACAATTATACAAACATTCCAATCAGTTAAAAAGTTTCCTATTTAAGGAATCCCAGCAGATTGCGTCAGTCATTGGCGTGAGGTTGGGCAGATTTCCAACCACAGCAATCCTTCAGCAATCCCTCATGCTGAGCAAGCATGTAGCGACAGTGGAGAGGAAAAACTCCCCTTTAACAGGAAGAAACCTCCAACAGAACCAGGCTCAGTAGAGAAGACAGAGCAGAACACAGAAGGAACAGAAGATCCGATATAAGAGAACTTTCTATGTTACAGAAAGTAAAAAGTTGATAACAGGACACAGTGGATGTTCAGTTACTGAGAGGATCATCCCAGTCGATGCCCCCCGTCCAACAGGGCATTGCAGCCAAGCAGGATACCAGACCAGGTATATCTTCGATGGGGAGAAAAACACTGAGAGAAAACAAAGTTAACAGTCGAAATAACAAAATGTACTGTAATACAACTGGAGAGTCGTAGGAGAAAAGGAAGTAGCAGAGTGAAGAAAATTGGTAAGTCTGTCCTCCAGCAGTCTAAGCCTATAGCAGCATAACTACAGAGATAGCTCAGGATGACCTTAGCCACTCTAACTATAAGCTTTATCAAAAAGGAAAGTTTTAAGCCTGGCCTTAAAAGTAAACAGAGTGTCTGCCTCACGGACTAAAGCTGGGAGCTGGTTCCACAGGAGAGGAGCCTGATAACTAAAAGATCTGCCTCCCATTCTACTTTTAGAGATCCTAGGAACTACAAGTAAACCTGCAGTCTGAGAGCGAAGGGCTCTGTTAGGAACATATGGAACAATTAGATCTCTGATGTATGATGGAGCTTGATTATTAAGGGCTTTGTATGTAAGAAGAAGGATCTTAAATTCTATTCTGGATTTAACAGGGAGCCAATGAAGGGAAGCTAAAACAGGAGAAATGTGATCTCTCTTTTTAATATTCATCAAAACTCTTTAACTGGTACAAAGAAGCAAGAACACATCAATCCAGTTTTAGCCTTACTGCCTGGCTGCCTGTTCATTTTAGGGTTCATTTTAAAGTGATTTTATTTGTTTATAAATCTTTACATGGTGTTTCCCCACCCTATTTATCAGCGCTTTTAAAAGTACATACCCCCTCTTGGTCCCTGAGATCAGCAGATCAGCTGTTCCTCGAAGTACCCAGGACAAAACGCAAGCTTAGAGGGGACAGAGCTTTTTCATTGCAGTTCCTAAACTCTGGAACTCGTTACCAGCACAGATTAGGCAAGCTTCCTCACAGTTCATTTTTTAAAGTCTTTTAAAAATCTACTTTTTTATTCTAGCGTTCAGCTCAGTATGAGAGCTTTTTAATGGGTTTCTTTGGTTATATTGTTTTTTATTATATGCACCTGCAGTTGTACTGCAGTGAATCTTTGTACTTTTTATTTAATTATTTACGTTATTGTTACCCTGTGTAAAGCACTTTGGTCAAGTTCTATTGTAAAGTGCTATATAAATAAAGTTGACTTGGCTTGGGTTGGCTCCATACTGTAGTTTCTCATTGTCTGTATTTTGGACAAAACTAATTCTTTAAACATGATTATATTGGGCTGACACAATAGCAGTGTCTGCATTCTTCTAAATAAAATCCAATATATACAGCATAACCTGAAATGCTTTAACATGTAACTTTCCTGTGAATCACTAAACTAAAATTTGTCTCAGCAATGCTTGAGAACTCATCACCCAACTTCTGGCATATTTGAAGATATATTCTTGGCCAGCAGGACTAAACTACATTAATCACTAAATTCCTGCCTCAGAAACAGCAGCTTTTCTTTAGGATCAGTGTCCAAGGATTGGCCTTGCAGCTGTATAGTGTTAAATCTTTTTGAAATTGAGATGCTGCTCACTTACTGGTGCGTTTGAGGTGACTGTCTTCAACCACCTTCCGGACATTTCTTCAGCATAAAATATGACCTCTTCAAACATACTGTATTGGTGCATTCAAATTTATCCAGGTTCAGGATCATGAGATAAATAGGCCTGATGTCATAGTATGAGATGCATCCCCATATCATCCCAATATCACGATGCCTTATCCACCATGCTTCTGTGTACTGTAGCTTGAATTTAGTGTTTGCAGTCTTCGGGAAGACCGTCTGTGGCACCTACACCGCCCTCCCCTTGCATATTTTTTCAGTTACCAAGAATATGCAGCATGCATGTCATGAACGTTTGGTTTTCTGCTACTCTGCTACATCTATTGGTAAAAGGTAAACCATTTGCCATTCAGACAAACCAGTTAGAATATTAGTCATTTGCCATCATTTGCCATTTAGAATATGATTTGTACCAAAAACAGTGAATGATCTTTTTAGTGATGTTTAAGTCCTATTATTTTGAACACATTTATTTGTATGTTTGACTTATTAAACCAAGTAGTGTAATATGAAGGTTTATAATGTAATAGTGTTTTGTAGATTCAACCACCAGCAGCAGCAGCGGCAGCAGCTATGAAGTGGGAAGTTTGGCATGTTTTTGTATTACTACTCTTTGAACTGGAGACTGTTAGAATTTTAATTCCTACTGTGAGCGATGCGGATGATGAATAACAAAGTTGTGTTGTGTGCTCCTCATTTAAAAAGTCACACTTCTAAAAATGTACACACACAGTTGAGCAAGCACTCAGCAATAAGCTCCATGTATAGTGACCACAACCTCATAGCACTTCATGCTTTGACCTCGATGTGGCCAAAAACATGCCATAGCACATACCTATGTGCAACTCTGTTACATTAGTTTCCTATTATTGTGTTTGTGTTTGTCTTGTCTTGGAAGGAAAGGCTTACTTATAGAAGTTGTAATTAAAAGAATAACAGCATTTAGGTGAAGAAGAAGAAAACACAGTGACATTTGTTGTGGACTGGTGGTGCCGCAAACACAAAATACATTGAATTAAACATAAAATAATTGTGAGCTGAAATGAAGGTTTAATGTGATTTGAAAAAGCAACAAAAGCATAATCAACATCACTATGAGCAGCACAGAGTTAAAACAGACTCAGTGAAAGTCCCTTTGGGGCTATCATATGAATGTTTCTCACAGGGTGGACTTGCAGTTCTTTTATTTAAAACGTGAATGGCCCTTATGTGGGCAACACCCTAAAGTGATCTAAAAAGCTCACCAGTTTTGTGCAGAGAGTCTCTGAAGGCTGCCTGTGCATGATAACTTCGGGACGTGTTTGAACAGTGAAGACTGGGACCGTCCCATGCAGACAATGAGCTATGTACCTGCATGGGGGCTTGTTTGCCATTTATCGCCTGTGTTCCAGCTGCATGAAGGAGATAAAAAAAAAAAAACAGCTGCATCCAGCTGCTCCTGCTGATTGAGGCATTGAGGTTTCAGTTCTCAATGGGGCTCTGTGACATCACATCACATGTTCAGTGAATACAGATGTTAGTTCATCTAGTGGTTTCATTGTAACAGACATCCATATAAACCAAAATCTGCTTCAACTATTTAAGGTCTACTTAAATAAAGGTGTGTTTCGTATGACATTTATTGGATAACACTTCTCAGTTTCCTCTGCATTGTAAATAGATGTAAAGCAGAAAATGAAAGCTACGAAAGGCAGAATTTTTTTCCCCCAATAATAAATATGCTGGGTGAGAGATGTGGGATCAGTTGAGCAACTATTTATTAGTCACAAGAGAACTCTTTGTTGCAGTCCTTTGTGTGTGTGTGTGTGTGTGTGTGTGTTTGATAATTTTTTTTTTATTACCCTTATTTCCGATTTTAGCACAAAATAAATGTGTTTCCTGTTTAATCTTGCGTTTTGGGTTAAGTTTGACACTTGTAATGTTCTAATAACTTTTTTATTTCTGTATTATTATTACACTTGTGATTGTGTCCCATCAGTTCTTCATCCTATATAGAGTTTTAGATTTTATTGTTGAAGAATTATCAGTGATTATTTCGCTTCCTTTAGCTAACTCTAGTGATCTAAAATTTAAAACCTGTAAAAAAAAAGCCTTACATAAATATACACACGGGTCAAACTGAATTAAATTACACTACAGTGTCAATTAATGCCTTAAATCTAATCTATTAAGCTAATACCAACATGTAGGCATATATATGTAATGTTTTTTCAAGGCTTAGTTAAAAACCTGGGGGGGGGTTGTTTTGTTTTTTAGCTTAACTAACTTTTGTCAGGCCGTGGGTGTTTAGTTGGATGCAATTTGAGATGGCAGAGAGAAAAAGGCTATCTGAGTTCAACGCTAGAGAAGAACTGGGTAGGTGCGGAAATCCCCATAGTTGGCACCGGGAATCCCACGAACAGCTCTTAACGAAGTAGCAGAGAGAGACAAGCAGCTGGTCGAGTCGAGCTGAGACAAAACGAAAGTTGAACGGTGTAACACCGCGGGCTGTGGGGAAAGTGAAGGGAAAGCTGAGTTAGCCGGTCTTAGGGGCGTTTCTCTTACTGTTTTTATTTCATTCGTTAGTTCCAAACCGCAAGACGAGTATGCGCCTTTTCCTGTTTTTATAAACTTGACTTTAGTCGACCTTTAAATGTTCGAGACGCAGTGACAGCTCTGACTCCAACACAGCCTGAGACGCGACAGAAATGGTAAGTAAATAGTTGCCTACTGAGGGTAGTAAAAGTAGTAGTAGTAGTAGCAAAGTAAAGGCTAAGCACTTTTCTTTTTTCTGATGAGACTTGGGGGACGTTTGTTTCGATGACATGCTGGTTAGAATGTCTTCGAACTCTTTCAGTACGGGGGGCGAAGTCCTTAAAGTAGTGTGGGCTGATAAGATCAACTAAATCCACAGACGTGAGCAATGTGAGCTGAAGTTAATACGTTTTTTTGTTTTCAAATAAAAGTGCCATAGCTTGAGTTGTTACAATTTGAATACTACAATCTTATGAAATACAGATAGATATAAACTAAATGTATACATATGATTTAAAGCTAATGTCATGTGCTGATTGTGTTTCACTAACAGTAAAAACAGGCTGGTCAATAAGGCATGAGTTTCCTCTGTAGAGTTTTACACAATACAAATGGTTTAAACCGGACCCTGAAGCGGAAAAATAAGCTGATCATTTCTTCCTTGTGTGAATTCGGGCTGATGACATCACAAGAGGCACAATAATCGAGCTGATCACCGGGCATCAGTAAACACATCACTTTTGATATAGATTCTACAGCCAAGATTCTCAGACTGTGGCGCACGTTCCAGCTATATAAATAAACTGAATTGAACTGAAATTCTAGTGTCATGTAAGTTTAGCTTGCCTAAGCAATGTCTCTTTCTGACTGCTTAGCAATGGAATTGTATCAAAAGCATGCAAATGAAGAGGGAGCGAAAATGAAAATGAATATGCATTATGCCATCTGCGATTTCACCAGGGCCGTATATGCATGGAAGCCTTTCAGTTCCCTTTTTTTTTTCTTTACATAGATTATGTAGCGATTTACAATGAAGCAGCAAAACAAAAACAGAAACTGACCATGACATCTTCTTAGATAACAATCTACATCTGATGTGAGTCTGACTGATTTTCTAAAAGTCTATCTAATAGCTTTAAATCTTGAGTTACTGTTGCCCATCCGTTGTCACAGGTATGACTTTATCCTGAAAACACAAAGTTAAAACTGGTCATACCTGTTTTACTAGCTTAGACACGTGGAAGGGAGTGAGGGAAGGTAGGGCAGGAAGGGAGCAAAGAAGGGAAGCTGGACTGGGCAGCGGTTCCTGTGTTACAATGCTGGCAGTCCAGCATTAAACAGGCGCTTTTGTTGGGCAGGCTCTGCTGTGCCCAGAGTGAGATAAAAGCACACATACATCACTCAGCAGCAGATGTTGATGCGAAGCACATTTAACTCGATCCATCACCCAGATGACAGGCTGTTATTGGAGCGTGGCAGTTAAAATGAGAACCACAACGGACCGAACTGAGATGCCGTGTGCGTCGGTATGCGTCTCTGACTGCTGGTTTCCTGTTCCCGTTACCTTGTCAGATTGTGCTTTCCGTTCACGGCTCTGAGGGCAAATGTGAAGGAGACAGCAGACAGGAAACAAATAACTCTTTTCTCGAAATATCCTGCTTTGGCCCACATGTTGTTTTTCTAGATTAATCTGTTGATAAAATGTATTCATCCTGGAAGTTCACCTTCATTTTAGTTTTAACATCTGATAAGTTCTTGCTTTTTGCTTTCTTTGAGGTTTCCCTCACTGCTGAGCAAAAATGTATTTTAAAAGGGGAAAAAAACTATTTTAGAAGTTTTTAAAGTATTTACAAACTAATAAAGTTACAAATTAATAATTAATAATAAGAATTCTTAACACAATTTATCTGTTGGTACGGCTCCCTTTCACTTAAAAATAAAAACAGACTGCATTGGATTGTAAAATAGTGCATAAAGACATTGTAGGTATTAACCTGAATGACCTATCAGCCTTGTAAAAACAACCTGGTCCTTACAAAGGCTTGCTCTATCCATCAGGACCAGAACCAGCCTTTACTGCATGACTTCCACCTGCTTCCATCAGGGCGTAGATACATTCTGCCAAGATGCAGAATGTATCTCTGCTGCTGTTGTCCAGTTAAATAAGATGTTTCTCTTTTTTTCATGTTTAGAGCGAATCATGTTTGATTGTGGGGTTGTTGTTGATCTTCTCTCTTTTTTCTCTTTTTTTTTTACTTCTGGCTGCACAACAAATTGCCCCACGGGGACAATAAAGAATCCTTGAACCTTAAGATAACAATGAGACATTTTTTCAGGTATCGTTTCCATATATCGACAAACACTGTCATCAAACGGTGTTCACAACCCTTCACTTTTTACACTTTTTTTGTTGGATTACAAACTGACTGCAAAACAGATCAGAGTTTTTTCTTAAGTATTCACACCCATAGAAAGTCTGGGCTCTGGGTGAGTCAATCAAGGGCATTCATAGACTCCTCCTGAAGCCACTTTTTGTTATCTTAGCTGTGTGATCTGGGCCCTCATCATGATGGAAGGTGAATTGTTGCCTTAATATGAGTCCCGGAGCCCTCTGGAGCCGGTTTTCTTGGGTAATGTCTTAGCTATTTGACTATCACCCTATCATCTATGCAGACGAGTCATCCAGTTCCTGCCAAAACCGCATGATGGTGCCGCCACCAAGCTTCACATAAAGATTAATGCCACCTAAAAGATGAGCAGTGTATGTTTTTCTCCTGAAAGAATAGCTTAGGCCAAAGAAATACTTATTTTCCCCAGTTTAGGAAATGTAGTTTTACCTTTACCTTTTAGAAAAATACAAACAGGTTGTCATGTGCCTTTTATTGAGGAGCAGCTTCGCTCTGGTCCCTCTACAAAAAAGGCCTGATTGGTGTAGTGCCTGAGTAGTAGTTGACCTTCTGCATCTTCCTCACACTCTATAAGGCACTGTTTCTCAACTTTTTTCAGCTGATGCTCCCCTAAGTCATGTTGAAATCCCTTACTGCCCCACAAGGTCCCATGCAGACAAACACAAAGTTTTCTGATACGAAGACCACCATTTAATCAATGCAAATTTTCAATTGGCAGAATTAACAGATTTCAAATTCAATGGTACACAACTGTCTTGGGAAACAACAGCAACAAAAAAACAAATCAGTCTTGAGTTTGTAACATTTTGAACAAATATGCAATTAACATTAAAAAACATCTACCATCAAAATAGTTGCCCAGAGAAGAGTCATCAGGCCTGGGAATATATTAGTGAGACCCTTGTCCCTGGTGGTTTTTTTATGGATGGACAGAGATGTTAACTTGAGCTTGAGTGCACCTGAGGCTATCAAATTTAGCCCGTTTCTGTATTTTGATTGCATGTATAGCACTTGGCTAAATGCCCTGCTCAACAGGATAGGAATGGGACATTTGACCTGGCACATTGGGTGTTGTGTATTTGTGGGTGAAGGAATAAACCTGTACCGAAGATAGTTCACGTTGTTCTGACAACACTTTTTCTTTGTCTAAGCCGTTGTCTGTTTTAAAGTCCTCTTTCATTAGCGCCCAACATTAGCATGCAACCGCCCTCTTCAGTGCCAAAAAACTTTCAATGCCCACTAATATAGTCTGAATGCCCACTGGGGGGTGCTACAGCCCCCGTTGAGGAACCATGCTATAAGGGAAAAATGGAGCCACCTTAGTGTCTATAGAGTGCTTGGTCACCTTGCTGGCTAAGTCCCTTCTTCTCTGATTTCTCAGTTTGGTTAGGAGTTCTAGATAGGTGGTTCCAAACTCCTGCAACTTGATTAGGGCCCCGCTGTGGTAAATAAAGTACAGACAGTACATATAAGAGCAGAAACTGAGTAAAGAAGGCAAAACTATTGTCTGTAGACCTCTGTCATGACATAATTAAAGAATACTAAAAAAGAAAAAATGGCCCCCAAAAGTATTGTGGTCGTAATTATTTAAAATCAGTGGGACCATCCCCTGGAAATGGGGGGATGACCCAGAATGACCAAGAATCCAATTGCTATTGTTTCCTTGTGGACATAAAGCTTTCCACAAGGTCAGTCATTAATAACATTCCACCAATTGGGAATTTTTTGTATAGTGGTCAGATAGAAGCCACTCATTACTAAAAGGCACATGGTTGCCTGGTGCATTATTGCCTTAAAGCACCTTTGAGATTGTCAGATCGGTAGAAACAGAATTCAAGGGGGGCAATTCCTGCTGCTTCTACAGAATAGCAATGGTGTGGAAATTAAGATACTGGATTGAAGCTTTTGGTATTAAAAACATTTGCACATCTTCCTAAAAAGCTGTATTTTTCCTTCCATTATGAGATGCTGTGTGTTGATATCAGAGGACATAAATATGACAAATGTGGAAAAAAAAGGAAGGGGCATGAGTACTTTTTTTGGTGGCACTGAAGCTGACTTTCACAGCAGATCTGAGTGCCAGATCCGTTGTTTACCCCAAAACATAAGGAACGTCACAACTTGTGTATGAGCTCAGTTCTACCACAAATACCCATTATCATGTTGCATCAACTGAAAAGCTGTTCTAAATGACCGAATAAATTCCTATCTGTCTCTGCTGGCGATGTGTTACAGGAGGACGGCAACACCCGGCTGCAGCAGACGCAGGCGGAGGTGGAGGAGGTGAAGGGGATAATGCTGGACAACTTTAAAAAAGCTGAAGAAAGATCTGGCAAACTGAACGACCTGGAGCAGCAGGCTGAAGATCTGCTGGAGAAGGTAGCTGTAGGAGACGCCGTCCGACTGGAAAAAACATCATGGCTACAACAAGATCGTTTGTGTTGCCTTATGAAAGGGTCAAGGAGGGTGCCTTATGAAAGGGTCAAGGAGGGGTTCTTTTTATCATGATTTACAGAAGTAAATTTCTCATGGGATTAATACGATGTAATATTGATGTCTATAAATATGCCGTAGGTGGAGCTGGGAGGGAAAAGAAATTTATAATTTACATCCTGATTGTGTTAAATGGTGCTATGTTTAGAAAGGTATTTCCTATTGTTTGCTAAGATGAATGAATCAGGCTGGTCTCCCTGGGTACGACAGAGAGATTCCAGGACATGCCACGAGGCCAGTCTACGTCCGGGGTTCGAAGGGCAGGTCACATCATTCCCACGTTGCCCTGCTGCTCAGTGTTACATGACACTCTGTGTCTGAGCTCCTAGAACACAAAAACAGCAGAAAAAAAGCAGAAGATGGATTTTTAAGCTTATGAAATACCTATGATCCTGATTCACGCTGATGGTGACTTGCAAAAGTGATTGCAGCCCTTGAACTTTTTCACATCTTGTCATGTTACGACCACAAGCCTCAAGAAAGCTCAGGAACATGGGGCTTGTATTTGTATTCAGCCCCCTTTACTCTGGTACCACTGAATAAAATCCAGGGCCTTCTCAAGCCAAACATGGCAAACAACCCTAAGCTTGACCTCCAAACACCATCACCAGTGTCAAACATGGGGGTGGCAGCATCATGTTGTGATTTTTTTTATTTCTTCAACAGGGGCAGGGAAAGCTAGCTAGTGTTGATACGAGGAGCTAAATACAGGACAATCATGAAATCAGACCCGTTACAAGACTTTAGACTGGAGGTTCACATTCCTGCAGGACAATGACTCTAAGCACACAGCCAGGTTTTTGATAGAATAGGTTAAATCAAAGCATTTTCTTGTGTTAACAGGGCCCAGTCAAAGTAAACCTAAACCTGCTATACTTATCAGATTTATATTTGTACATTTTGAAAACCATGGAGTATTTCCCTTCCACTTTACAATTATACACTACTCTGTTTTGGTCCAGCTATAAAATCCCAAATGTTGTCAAGGAAACCCAACAAAAAGTTCCTCGGGTGTGGATACTTTTGCAAGGCACTGTGACATTTGGGATGCAACAAACTAACAAAACACATCTTAAAAAACTTTAGCTTTTACAGATGTTGTTTTACTGTAATTGTGTCACATTAATGACGTTCAGACATGGCTCAGGTATTCACTGGCTGTTTGCTATGACAAAAGCTGATCTTTTGTCCCCACATAAACTACAAATCTGTAAGGAGCCAAATTCTCTTTCACATCACTGTACTTAACACGCATTTCTGTCCAGTCTCAAGCATGTGGCGAAAAATCCTGCATTAACCATGACTCAGGCGTGTATGGACAAGTCTGGAAGAAAATTAGCCCAAAAATGACCAATGTATGAATGACTGAATGCTATAGCTTTAACAACAGCTATCTTTGCAAAGTGTCCTCATGACTGAGTGTCGAAGCTCTGTATTAACTTCAGAGAAGTCGATTTAGGCTGAAACTTTCCTGTCCTTGTTTGTCCGTTCCTGACCCACATAATGTGACAGTGTGCCTCTTGAATATAAATAAATCCCCACGGTGCTCACATCTGCTTTCTCATCCCGCTGGAAAAACGCTTAACTGTTTACACAGATCGGCAATCCAATGTGTGAACATCATGTCCCTGTTATTGACCTCAGTAGTCATGTGAGCCTGCTTTAGTAAGGGGTTTCTTTAATATTAAAAGCAGAAAATGCTTGACAAATGTTCTCCTCATTAAGTTCTTCTTTCAAACTAACAGTCACACTTGCTTCAGTAACAGTCAGTGCTTCTTAACGACTGTAGACAGGGATTGTGATGTAGAAAGATCTCTTTGAAGATGAAGATGAACATACTCCATCACTTATGATCTTAAAGCCGGATATCAATAAGTACCAAGGTGAGGGAATCTATTTTAATATGTTTTTTTTCTGTTTTTTTTTTCCTTCCAGGGTAAAGTTTTTGAAAAAAAATCCAACAAGTTGAAGCAGCAGAAGAAAGTGGCCAACAAGAAGATGAAATTCGTGTTCATCGGCATCGGAGTGGTGGCAGGACTCGTCATCTTGGGACTTATAATCTTTGCTATTGTAGGATAGCATGAAAAACAACAGCCCCCTGGTAGCTGAAAGGAGAAAATATGAGCTGAAGGACAGTTAACGAGTAAAGATCCTAGAAATGACCAGCTGTATGCATGGGACTCAGTTGCACAATGTTTTATATTTTACTTAGAGATATTTATGAAAATATTTTCCCACTCTTCCCTCTTTCACATCTTCTATTGATATGGTACAATTTATTGCTTTCTTGGATTTCCATCCCAGTTAAACCTCTTCCTAACCAAAAAGGAAAAGCAGTTTACATTTGGACTGACCGCTTTCAAGAGAATTTTGTCTGTAAGATCTTACTTTCATAAGAATCTCTTAAGGTAGCACCACCCATATCTGTAAGCCAAGGCTTTACACCTATTCATCTGCAGAGATCATTTGTCGTCTCCTCTTGTTGAAATCATTTTAAGAAGAATTCAGTGGATGCCAGAAGACAGAATATGCCATAACTTATGCATGTTTAGGAAATTCTAATTTGGGGATATGAACAAGAGGACTTGCGACTTCGAATTTCAGCTGTAAAAATGGCTGCATATTAAATATTCATTTATGTTTGTTCTTGTTTTTTTTTGGGTTTGATTATATTATATTTAATATAAATATTAGTAGTAATAGTAATAGTTTTACTATTGCACTACATTTGCATGTAAGGAAAAAGCATTTATCACAAAATACATTAATTTAAAAACGTAGATAAACAGCAGCCCCTGGTGGTTCATATGTTTACTACAAGGAGCCACTTATAATTATTATTTTCTTCAACATTTGTACAGGTGTAATTAGTCTTTTTAAAGTCATAATCATAACTCTGTTTGGTGCCATGCAAACAACATACTGGTTGTTGTACACAATGTTAGCCTAATGAGGACATTTAAAATATTTTATATTAAAATGCAATGAAAAAGAGATAGATTCTGAATCTGAGTTTTCAGCCAAGTGGTAAGTTACAAGGTCTTTCAGAGGGACAACGCTGCAGAGGGAGTTGGAAGTGACTGCCTTAGAGATTAAATATGTTTATACTGATGTATCTGTGGAGATAAAGTGTGTTTTTGCCTATACTGTGGGAAAACATGGGGTTTATAGCTGTTTATAACCTGCATTGTCGTGGAGCTAACAGCAAACAATGGCTTATATTTTCTCTTGAAACAATGTCACGGTTGACGAGGTTAGCCATGTTTTCAAAATTGAATCTATTTAAGCTCGGTATATCCCTTACGTCTTTCCTGACAATAACTTATATTTCCGATTAACCCAGTTCAGTGGGACTTCCAGTAACATTATTGAGTTTGTTTGGAACTCCAGTCTAAAATATGTAGCTAAACATTGTATATAAAACACTTTTTTCTATATTTTATTAGCAGATAGATCCCTTATTTTAATTACTTTTTTAATTCACTATACATAGATTTGATCTTCTGGGACAAATCCTTGCTGACTTCTATTTACCTGCTTTCTTTCAGAGAACTTATGCAAGGTTTATTTTAAGAAGTGAAGATCGGAAGAGTTTTTTGGCCATGAGTGAAATTTAAATGGTCTGATCTTAGTCACTCAAAATTGCCTGAAGGTGTGAGTATTTATGATTATTTGATGTGTGTCTATGCTGGTTGGCCCTTTGATATAATACTGATCAGTTCAGAAATTACACAGGGGATAGGTATCAGCAGCCCCACAACCCTGCAAACATAATCAAACTTTCTTTATAAAGCACTTTTCATACAAAAAAATGCAGTTCAAAGTGCTTTACAGAATAAAAATTACCCCACATCTGTCAACCTCCCTCCCCTAACAAGTTTAAGCATGAACACATTTATACCTCCTCCCCCCCGATCCTATCCCCATATGCGGACACACTCAGGAGCAACATTAAAAGGACATTAAAATAGACAATGAAATGGACACTGAGCCGAGTACAGATGAGCCAGGTTAGGTAAGGAAACGCCATTAGGGGAGCCATCTGCACCGGCAGCAGCAGATCGACAGCAGCTGCTGAGTCACTGACCCTGGGGGTCTAAAGGAGAGGAGGGCGAGACCCTGACCTCCAACCAGGCACTACCTGGAGAGCACCCAGGCAGCCACAGCTGACCACCGCTCCAGAGGCAGACGGCTCCCACAGAGGAAACACTGGAACAACGTGTCTATTTATTTATTATCTGTGTAAAACAACAGGATAACATGTTAAGATAGATAGATAGATAGATAGATAGATAGATAGATAGATAGATAGATAGATAGATAGATAGATAGATAGATAGATAGATAGATAGATAGATAGATAGATAGATCGGACGGACGGACGGACGGACAGATAGATTTAACAGGATAAACACAAGACCAAGTAGTAAAACACTGATCAATAAAAGCAAGTTAAACATGAAAAGCTAATGCATTCTATGCAGCCCTGAGGTCCTCTGGCAGCCTGTTCCAGAGGTGAGGGCCATAATACTGGAAAGACGCCTCACCATGAGTGTGTGTCCTGACTTTTAGGATGACAACAAAATGGCGTCCAGAGGAGCTGAGAGACCGCCAAGGTTCATACGATAAAGCAGTTCAGAGAGAGAAGAAAGCCCATGACCATTTACTCACTTAAAAACCATCCTAAAACATCCGGGGAGCCAATGCAGTGAGTTTAAGACTGGTGTAATGTGTTCCCGCCTCCTGGTCTTCGTCAGGACACGTGCTGCTGAATTTTGTAGAAGCTGTGAACCTGATATACTCTTTTTGGGAAGACCAGAAAGCAGGGCATTACAGGAGTAAATTCTACTCATGATAAAAGCATGCATCAGTGTCTCTGTGTTGGCCCGAGAGAGAATGGGGCGGACCCTGGCAATGTTCTTTGGTTGATAAAAAAACTACTTTAGTAATATTTATAATGTGAGGGATAAAAGTCAGCTCAGAGTCAAAAGACACGCCCAGGTTCTTCACTTGTAAAGAAGGATTAAAAGATAGTGATCGTAGTTTTGGTAAAAGTTTCTCTCTCTGAGTCTCAGGACCAATTACTAAAACTTCAGTTTTGTCCTGATTGAGCTGGAGAAAGTCTTCTGCCATCCAGGATTTGATGTCTAAAATGCAGTTAAAAAGTGCTTCCATTGGCTGTGTGTCATCAGGAGACATGGAGATGTACAACTGTGTATCGTCAGCATAACTGTGAAAGTTAACTCCATGTCTTCTGATGACACTGCCAAGAGGAAGCACTAACTCCATCCTCAGTCCTCTCCTTGTGAAGGTCCCCAACACTTTTGAATGGCCTTTTCCTGACAATCATCTCCAGGCGGCGGTCATCCCTGCTGCTTGTGCACCTTTTTCTTCCACACTTTTGCCATCCACATTACTTTCTATTAATTTGCTTTGAGACAGCACTTTTGAAACATCCAGTTTCTTTTGCAATGACCTTTTGAGGCCTTCCCTCCTCATGGAGGGGGTCAATGATGGTTTTCTGCACAACTGTCAGGTCAGCAGTCTTCCCCGTGATTGTGATTCCTACTGAACCGGACTGAGAGACCATTTAAAGGCTCAGGAACCCTTTGCAGGTGTTTTGGATTAATTAGCTGATTAGAGTGTGACACTTTGAGCTTAAAATATTGAACCTCTTCACAATATTTTAATTTTCTGAGATTTTGAATTTGGGGTTTTCATAAACTGTAAGCTGTAATCATCAAAATTATAAGAAATAAAGGCTTGAAATATCTCGCTCTGCCTTTAATGAGTCTAGTTTCACCTTTTAAGTTGAATTACTGAAATGAATGAACTTTTGCACGATATTCAAATTTTTCGAGTTTCACCTGTAGGGTCAGTATTTTAGAGATTGGATGTTACTGATACATGCACTGATTAAGTCTAGTCAAGTGACATGGTGTGAAAACAACTTATTCATCTTTTAATTATAATAAAACCACCAGAGGCCCAAGTAGAGAGGAACATCAGAATAGTGAAAGGAAGTTTGACCTATATCAAAATATCTTATCCACAAACCATTTCCGAGATTCCATAGTTCCTAACCAGATTCTACAACTTTATAGGGGGGTCAAACTCATTTTTGCTTCCGGCCACATCAAGATCATGAATGTCCTAAAAAGGACCGGTTGTGGCAAAATCTTTTGATAAAACTACCCATTAACAAACTGTTAAAGATATAAATAAATAGGTGTCTCTGCATTTGTTGAGTACTTCTTTGAGTTAAATATTACTTAACATATTTACACATTAATGTAATGTGAACTATTTAAATAAAACATTTGATTAGATTGATATATTTAAGCATGCAACTTATCTTGAAGGTTCATTTTATGTGGGCCACATTATACAAATGGCTATGGTGTGCCGGATTTGGCTTTCGCGGACTTGAGTTTGACACTTGTGGTCCTGATGCTCTGGACTGAGTCACACTTGAGACAGCTACTACTAGCTAAATGGACCCCTCTGCACAGTGAACAGGACCAGTAATGTAGAAAAACTGTTCTGTCTTGAGTGCAGATACTTTTTTGGAGTATGATTTGTGTGGGCAGGCTGCACAGTTGGTAGCACCGTTGCCTTGCAGCAAGAAGGTTTTGGTTTGAATCTCAGTTTTTCTGCATGGTTTTTGCATGTTCTCCCTGTGCATGCGTGGGTTCTCTCCGGGTACTCCGGCTTCGTCCCACAGTCCAAATACATGACTGTTAGGTGAACTGGTCTCTCTAAATTGCCCTTAGGTATGAGTGTGTGCGTGCATGGTTGTTTCTCCTGTGTGTCTGTGATGGACTGGCGACCTGTCCAGGGTGTACCCTGACTGCTGGAGATACGCACCATAGGATGGACGGGTACAGATAATGGATGGATGGATTTGTGTGTGCAGAGTGTGCAGAGTGAGAAGTAAAGGGAAGTCTTGAATCTCATTCATTCCAGATCAATTGACAAGTCTTCTGCAGTTAATTAATATGCTTTTGATCAGTGTGGATTAGCAGCACAGACTGAAACTGAAGCTGCAGAGTTTGAAAATCTGATTTCTGTCACAGCTCAAACTTTTGGTCATGGTGACAAACTGCAACGTAACCAAAAAAAAAAAAAAAAAAAAACAAGTGGAAAAGGGGCTGAATAGCACTTTGACCCGGAAGCTACATCAACAAGTTCTTCCTGTAACAAGACCGGCATTATGGCAGCGGACACGCAGGTTTGTGTGGCTGAATATTTAAATGCGGCATAAAAGCTTGGTGGCCGCTCATTACGTTCATGGGAAAGCAACATTTGAACAAACCGAGCTAGTCCTGACTGAACGCGTTATTAGCGTGCTTAGGCGTTTATGGAAGTCCGGTGGCAGAAGTTAGCAGCGGCTAGCTAGCAGGCTGTTAGCCTAGCGCTACGTGTAGCATCAGTAATGTGACTGCTGCTGACGACAAGCTGCTCCTGCTGTGTGAACACAGCTGTGGCCCTCTGCACTTCTAAACAAGTTTATCAGTGTCAACTCTGTTTTAAAACCTCTACAGATCAGAACTCCTAAACGTGTACAGTAAAGAAAATAATGTCTACAGTTAACTGAGTGACGCCTCCACAGAACTAAAACGGCCAATTATAAATAGAATTATTATAGGGTCAGCTGAGGCTTTTGGCCAGAACCGCGTTCAAGTGATTTACACAAACAGAGGCAACATGGGGAGATATTGTGTGGTATAAACCAGTGATGTTTCTCCTGGAACAAAACAACAAAAATTGTTGCACTCATAAGAAGAATGTTTTTCTTTCTTTTTGCAAGCTCAATCTTTAAGATCACATCATATTGTTACAGCACCTGTCCTGTTTTATTACTTTGTATCTAAAGTTTTCCTGAAAAGTTGCGGATGTTTGCGGAAAATCAAAAGGTGTATTAGGCTACCTGTTGAGTCATCATATAACGCAAGCCCATAACAATTTAGGACAATCTGTTAATCATTTGAAGTTCATGCCTAAGATTTAAATATACATCAATAGTTCCCATACTAGATTTCAATAATGTAGTTTTATTGCTTATATATGTATGCTCTTTTATTCATGAATTTTCTTTAAATAAATCTAAATTCGCTCAGTGATCTTATTTTATTTTTCATGTTTTTGTCATCTCTGGCTATGTTATTTTGATATTATGCAGTGACAAGAATCTATGATTATGGATGCACCAATCAGTCAGCAAGAGATTGGAATCAGCCCTTAATCTTGGATCAACAGAACAAGTGGACAACAAAAAAAACAATCACATTATGTCCTGTAGAATGAAGGCATCATCACATAGATCTCGGTATTTTCCACGTGTAAACACCAGACCGCATCATGTGCTTTGATTCACTTTCGTCAGATAAAGTTTGGATCTTTCATGTCTTAATTGGGATAATGGTGTAATCCCCGCACTTTCTTTTGTATTCACAGCTATTCTCCCTCATCAAGGAAACTGCCACCCATGTTTTTTTTTCTCTTTTATGTCTTGTAGTTCTTAAAAGAAATAATAATAATAAAAATCTGAATTGGTTAACCACAGAATTGGCAGGTCAAGACATAAGGGAACCCAAAAGTCAATATCAGCCTGGAAAAGTCTGATAATTGTCCATCTATTCTTCTTTTCTTTGGGTTTACTAAAAGTGTAAGACACCATATAGAGCAAAGCTTTATCTGTGGCCATGTTTCCCAGCCCTGGTCCTCAAGGCACACTGCCCTGCATGTTAATCAGCCATCAGGTGAGGGGAAACATCTAAAACATGCAGGGCAGTGTGCCTTGAGGAGCAGGGTTGAAAAACATTGATCAATGGGTGCTTTTACAATCCCTTTTGAATACAGTGCTTTGGGGGTGAGGTTTTGATTTTTCTTCACTGAAATTCTTCAGTAGAGGCCCGAAACAAATCACACAGAACTTTATAGACGAGTAAATAATCAGCATAATTAATTGTTATTCTCCGGGGTACATTTTTATTATTAGTTAAAGTTCTGTGGTGATGAATTAGACTTTTTATCTCATGCTTTAAATCTTTTATGTATTCTTTGTGGTGTAGGGTTTTTTTGGTAGCTGGGTAGACATTAGTTCATATGTTTAACAAAAAACCCAGAACTTTCACCTGCCTTTTAAAAAATCTCCAGTTTAACTCACCCAGCTTCTGAGCAATTCTTAAACCATTTCGTATCTACATTTCACCATTCTGTCCCAACCTACTTTCAGTATATATAGCATGTAAACAAACCATTTCATATCTTTGTACATAACATCAGTTTAAAACTCTGTATTGCACCGTAATTGCATGGCTTGAACTTCTAGTTCCTGTTTGAGCAGTTTGAACTCTTATAAAGTCTGGATAATAAATTATGTTGACGTTTATGCTTTAAACTGTTGGTTTGGCAGGGGTTTGAATGGAAGTTTGTGTTCAGTTGGCTCTAGTTTGGTTAACAAATAATGTAGTGTGTCCTCACTAGGCACAACTAAATATCTGATTGCCACTCTTTCAGCCGTCATATAGAAATCAGCTGAAACGAGGGACCAGCACGGTCCCTTAGGTCAGCAGAGCAGCATCTACTCCCAAGTTCCCAAAGCCAGATAAAAAGGCCGTGGCAGCCGCGCTTTTTCAGTCTGTGGTCCTTCACTCTGGAATTGTATTCCGCTTCCAGTAAGGCTGTCGCCAACCCTTGGACACTTTAAGTCACGACTCAAAACGTACTTTTATTCTTTAGCTTTTCCTTCGACATAATTTCATTTGATCTATTTTATATTTTATTGCCGTTTAAATTGATTTTATTCTTTTTTATCTATTGATTATTATCTTATTTTTTATCTGTATATGTCTGTTTTGAAATGTGCAGCGCCTTGGTCAGCTCTCATGCTGTCATAAAGTGTGCTTTATAAATAAACTTGGTTTGGTAGTCTTTTAGTGTGTTCTCCAAGTCTTTTGAAACTAAATACTCTAAAGGTTGTGTATTGTGTCCACCTGCTTAAGATGAACTTGTGTTTGGAGAACTGTGCAGGAAACTCGGCATATTGTGTTTCAAGACCGTGGATCTCTCAGCTGTCTTTGTCTCTCCTAAAATTGTCCGTCAGCCTTAATTGTTGATGTGATTCTCTCTTCAGGTTTCAGACACCCTGAAGAGATTTGCTGTAAAAGTGACTACAGCCAGCGTTAAGGAGCGCAAGGAGATTTACGGCGATCTGAAACAGTGTCTGAAGGGTAAAGGTGAGGACATTTGTGTGCTTTCGTTCGCTTTTCTTTGTTTTAATGTGTCAGTAAGAAATTATTTGTATATTTTGTTTTAGAGTTGCCAGAGCCTACTGTCAAAGGATTGTGCAAGCTCTTCTGCCTCACCCCACACAGATATCGGTAGGTTTGTGTTGTCACCTCCATAAACCAAACCAAAACCGTGATTATTTTTTATGCCGTGCTTTTTATTTATTTATTCGTGCTTTTGTGTTTTATTTTTCTTCTGCGTTGTTTAGAGATGCTGCATCACGCAGAGAGCTGCTCTCTGTCATTGGCCAGCTGGCTGAAAGTCAGCCTGATGTCCTGGTGGCCGGGCTCCTCCAGGGCCTTCTGAACTGTGGAGTCATCAGCAAAAATGGGGAGCCAAGGTAGGCCCCACATTTAGTTCTCATCGGTCATTGATCTTTTACTGTTGGAGAGCCTGATTGTTTCCCTTTAATTGGTGCCACAATTGTAATGAAAATGTATCTTCGAATTGAGCAGCAAAGTATGTAGGTTGAACCCATGAAACATTTCTTATATTGATGAGAATCTGAAGTTAGCCTAACAGCGACAAATAAACCGTCTGTATTGTCAGAATTATATTTAAGATTTTCTCCAATGTTTGTTCTAGAAGATAATCAACCAATATTAGTAAGGTAAAAATATGATTAAATGTAGTTAACTTTCTGCGGTTTAGTGACAGAAAATGTCACTTCTTTATGTCACTGGTGTCCTGAAGATATTTTAATTTTATTTTAAATGGGGATGTTGGCTGGCTATGATTTTTTTTTCGTGCTGTAATAGCCATACAGTTAACTAAAAATTTATACTTTTTTATCCTTACAATGATCACAATAAATACCACAAAATATATTGATAACACTTTTAAGTTCGATATGACCCCTATTCCCACCAGAGTTCAGGACGGCGGGCAGGCCATTCCATCCTCACCACTCCAAAATCCTGTAGGTAGCCTCTGATGAAGCCCGCTGTGTGGGGGCGAGTGTGGACATCTTGGAAGATAGTTTGGCCCTTATGAATGGAGATTGCCTCTGGCTGCAGGATGTTATCCCTATCTCTGTTGCATTGATGTTGCCTCCAGTGACGCCCAGCCTTGTTTTCCCATTGAAAGAGATTCCGCCCCACACCATCACACTTCCTCCACCGTAGGCTGTTAGCCATTGGCAGAGTGTATCGGCAAGTAACTCAGTTCTGCTGCTCAGCCCAAGCATTTTCTTACAAATGTGGCACAATTTAAAGGGTAATAAACAGTTTTTTGGTTATTTTTTTCACCAAGAAGCATTGTTGCGTCAAATAAATAATCGAACGACTACATATTGATAGAGATATAGTTAAATTGAGCAACACAAATATGGCAAGAAATAAATTTTTGCTGTTGCTGCCAATTTTTTTCTCATGCTTGGTTTATTTATTTTGCAGCAAAAGCAGCGGGTCTGGTGCCTTTATAGGCTTGTCTTGGACATGCCTTTTAATTCCTAAAGTGTTTTCAACTCCAGAGAAAAGAGAAGGACCCATCTGGAAGAAAATGGTCAGGGGTGTTTTTGTTATTGTTGTCGTGTCTAACCTTAAATAACTGAATGTTGGCACTGATGTACTTTTCGGTACATTGAGACAGGTTTTAAATGTTGGTGTTGAAAGGACTGACCGTGTAATCTGCTCTCATGTGCTGAAGGTGGAGGTTCAGAGCCTTCTAGTGGCTGAGGTGGTCGGTGGAGCCAAAACCACAGCGAAGAAATCAAGCCTCAAGAATCTCTGTCACCTCTGGGAAGAAGTGAGTGAGCTTTTTTTTTTTTGGTCCTATATTTATATCTAACTGAAATAGTTAAACATCTGGGCAAAGGTCTCCAGTTATGGTAAAATCAGACTTCAAACCATGATGGTCCAGGCAGACTCTGTTGGACTGTGTACTGAAATGTTCTTTACTATAATTTAAACTCTCACCTTTTTGATGAGCTAGAACAGTGTTTTCCAACCCTGGTCGTCAATGCATGTTTTAGATGTTCCCTGCTTTAACACGCCTGCTTCAGATGGTAAATGGCCTGCATTTGTATTGCTGATATAGCTGCGCTTTTTCAATCGGAGGACCACGAAGTGCTTTACACTACATTCAGTCATTCACTATTTGAAATTTTTACCGCAAATACTGATGTCAAAAAGTGTAATTGCTAAAACCTCGGAAAGGAAGGAACAGGAAGTCATGTTAATAAAATCAGCTGTCCTAGTGTCCTAGAACACATCACCTCTTTTCTGAAGTCACTACACTGGCTCCCAGTGCCTCAGAGAATAGACTTTAAAATGCTTTTATTTTAAATCATTGAATGGCTTAGCAACAAAATCCATTAAAGATCTGTTGTCATTGTATCAACCTTCCAGACCACTAAGGTTCTGGTTCAAGTCTACTCTGCATCTCCAGAGTCAGAACCAAACATGGAGAAGCAGCATTCAGTTTTTATGCTGCATTAATCTGAAACAAACTTCCAGAAAACTGCAAAACTACTGAAACATTGAGTACCTTTAAATCAAGGCTAAAAACCCACGTGTTTAGGGCTGCCTTTGATCAATAATCACTGGAACATTATTGTTTCTACTCTGGATTGCTGCTTTTTCATCACTTCTCTTTATTGTGTCACTGTAATCTCCTTTTTTATGTTTGCTTATTTTTATGTTTTCATCATGTAAAGCTCTTTGAACTGCCTCGTTGCTGAAATGTGCTATACTAATAAATCTGACTTGACTAGTCAATTTCCTATTGTTGCTCCTATTATTCCATTTTGTAATAGGTTAACTGAAGAAGGATGAAAAATACCAAAAGTCGCAGAACAAAACTTCCACACACTTTCTAACTTAACAGGGAAGTTTATTGATTCCACTTTTTTTCCAGATTCTAATCTGGCAAATCTCTGAAAACCACCAGATATTTGCTGCTAGTGAACAAGCACGACTAGTTAGGAAGGGTTGTCTGGAGAAGGTTTTTCTTATGTCAAAAACAAAAACTGCAGCGCTGCAACACTCAGTACCAGCTGTCATGGATGCCGGTGGACAGGTTATGATTTGTGTGTGTTTTGTAGCAGCAGGGCTTGGTCCCCTTGTTGTCACTGACTGGACCATAAACTCCTCTGTATACCAAACTATCAAGGGTCAAATGTGAAGCACTCAGTTCCAGAGCAAGTTATTTCCTAAGCAGCGTAATGCAGCAGGGCGGTGACCTTAAACAGAAGATCACATTTGCAGCAGAATAACTGAAAAAGAAAACAACTATGGTGTTTCGATGGCCCAGTCAAAGTCCACACCTTAACCTAATTTAAATGCTGTGGTTTGCACCAGTTAATCTAATGAGTTTGGTGTTGAGGCAATACAAGACAAGTGCTGTTATCTGTTTGGAGTTTGAAATTGAGTGAGAGGGTTGCATTCTTGATTGAGATGTGGTTGTCCGCAGCATGCCTGTTTTGATTTAGAACCCACTGGTGGAATTTTCCAGTGGCTGAAAGGCTGCTTACAACAACAGTTCTTATGTAAGAAATAATAAATTGTGATCACTGATCTTTATCTGTGTAACAATCAGAAGAATGTTGGACTTATTTCACTTTTTTTTGTGTGTGTGTCTCTCCCAGAACCCTGGACTGGTTGATCACTACATCAGTACTCTGCTGACTCTGGACCAGAGCCCTACAACTCTGCCCATTCTGGGGGTGTGTTTGGACTTCTGCACTGCTCAGAAGGACAAAACCGCAATGGATAAACATAAGGTGAGATGATTTACCAGTAATCTGTATCTTGCCAAATAGTTATTGTCTTTAAAATCAACAGCTGTCTGTCTCAAATGTTTTACAGAACGCTCTGTTGGACCTTTACATAAAATCAGTCCTAATGAGCAAAACGAAACCACAGCAACACATTTTGGACAAGAGCGGCTCCTTATTGCGTCACGTCACCCACTCTGAGTTCAAGGAGCTACTGCTGCCCGCCCTGCAGAAAACGATGCTCCGCAGTCCAGAGAACGCCATGCAGAGTGAGACTCCTGTTGTCTTTGATGGCCTTTAATCATACTGTGTAGAAACCTGTACAGCCAGTAAGGATGCTGTTCATGTCTCCGCAGCCGTTTCCTGTCTGCTGTCCGCTGTAACTCTAGATCTGAGTCAATATGCCATGGATATCGGAAAGGCCATAGCAAGTAAGACCCTAGTTGACTCTCAGTTGATTCAGACTCGCTTAATGTTTGAGGATAAAAATAAACCCCATGGTAGGCTAAACACAATGATTGGGGTTGATTTAGTGTCTTGTCTTGTGTTTTAGGCCAGCTGAAGGCAAATAATGCCCAACTGATGGAGGAAGCTGTCAAGGCCATGCAGAACTTGGTCCAGCAGTGCAGTGACGCCACTGCAGTGCAGGACATCGTCACTCACCTGTTCAAGATCCTTGGAGGTGAGCGTTATATTTCTCACTCAAATTGGGATAGTTTCTAAACTTGGTTTGGCTCGGCTGGCTCAATGTGTTGATCTTATGGTTGCAGGGTCTGAAGGAAAGCTCACAGTTGTTGCCCAGAAAATGAACGTGTTGTCAGGTGAGAAGTCCTAAGTGTGCATTTGTTTACAATAAAATTCAAAAATAACACAAATACAAGATCCAAACTTTGATTGAAGTATGTTTATTTAGGAATAGGAAACTTTTTAACTGATTAGAATGTTTTTATAAATGTATTGAAATGACTTCTTGTAAAGCGCCTTGAGATGACATCTGTTGTGAATCGTCGCTATATAAATAAATTGAATTGAATTATTTATCTCTAGATCTCTCTAGATCGTCCAGTGTCCAGCATTCTATTTTAAAGGGGACATATGCAAGGGAGGGGTTTGACAGATGAGAGGGGGAGTTTGATAGATGAAGGGTGGTTATATGCAAATTCTGCTTGTTGTGACATCACAATAAGGCACTTTTTAAAATTGGCTTGCAGAAGCACGAGATCTGACAGCAAAAAAAAAAAGAAAATTAGTGGATGGTTTTTATTCATGTTTTGAGTGTTTATAGAGGCAGCAGAGACCCAAATTGTAACACAAAAGGATTAAAGTGAAATTTGCATAATATGTCGCCTGTAATGTTCTTTCCGCTTTAGATTTTCTATAGGATTTAGGTCTGGGGACTGAGATGGCCATAGACAAAGGTTAACTTTGTGTCCAGGGAACTACTTTTGTGTCAATTTGTTGAATTATCTTTGCTCATTATCCTGCTGAAAGACCAATTTCAGTTTACTGATAGATCCCAACAGATTTTGAATAAAATCTCAGAGTTAATACAACTTTGCACTCTTAGCAAGGTTCCCAGGGACTTTGGAATAGAACCAGGCCCGCAGCATCACTGATCCACCACCATAGTTTGAACAGTGGACACGAGGTGTTTTTATCATTATTCGTTTCTGGCCCAAACCACCTGCAGTCTTTGTTGCTGAAAGCTCAATGATGTGATGATTTAGTGTTGTCTGACCAAAGCACACAGTTCATGTAAAACTCACAGTAGTGTTTAGCAAACTCCACATGTTTATGTTTGTGATGGTCAGGCGGAAAATGGCTGATGTCCCTCTTCAGAGCAATTCTCTGCTCAGTGAGCTTTGGCCATATTTTTTACTTTACTTTTTACTACCATGCTGCTCACTATGCCAGCCCGGTGGCCTGTTGCTGCTTCTGTGAGCTTATGTTGTCACTTCAAATCTATCACTGGGGGATATGGAAAATAAAAATAAAAATGCTTTAGTTGCATTTATTTTAAAGCTTTTATTTGAGGCCTTGGCTGCAAGTATCACTGGTTATGTTCCTACTCAATCAATGTACTGCAAGTAAAGGTTGGAATCGTTCATGCTGGAAGGAAACGTGGTTTATTTGAGGGTTTTTTTATTCAACTTTTACCATTTTACAAATTTGTCCCAGTCTGTAAATGAGAGCAGATATTTTTGTCCCCTAAGGAATTGCAAGCTGCAGCCATCACGCAGTATCAGGAACCTCCAGTCAGACTCTCAGCTCTGCAGTCACTGTGATGTTCATCCCATACTTACAACAAGAAGGTATGACTGCTCTACATGTTACGTTCTATCAAAAGCTCACGTCAGTCGAATGTTTTGCTAATGGAAACTCATTAAGTGATTACCTTGATATATCCCAGTCTTGAGTAAACTTAATTTGTTTCTGCTTAGTTCATGAGGGCACCTTGGTACATGCAGTGTCTGTGCTGTCTCAGTGGAGCAGTCGGCTCATGGTGGAAGTTCCTGCTGCTCTGCTGGACTGGTTTAAGAAAGCCTTTACTCTGAAGACCTCCACTTCTGCAGTTCGCCACGCCTACCTTCAGACCATGCTAGGGGCCTTTAAAGGTAAGTCCAACTGAGGTTGCAGATCCTTCAGCCATTGCCAGATCTCATCTGATATATTTTATCGCCTCTGTTCTCAGGTGACACTTTGGCCCAATCCTCAGAACTCATACCCCTGTTACTCCAAGCAGTTGAGAAAGCTGCAGCGCAAAACTCCCAGCATGCTCTGCTCGCGGAGGGTGTAGCCCCTTCGGTTCTGTTGAGTCGACTTGCTCTGCTTGAGACACAAACAGGTGAGACTTCAGTTTCTGTCACGACCCTTTTAAAGAAATTTCAAGATGATTCAAGACCAAAGAGGATTTAAACTGATGGAGATGTCTTTTCTTCATAGAGGCTAAATTCACCAGCTTTTGGAACCTGATCTTAGATGAAAGGAAACCATTATTCACTACAGAGAAGTTCCTCTCTCAAGGCAGTGAAGAGAGTAAGGACTCTAAAGTATGCAGCATTTGAAATATGTGAAATAATCATGACGTATAGAAAGAGTTGTTTCTATTTGTCTGTGTCTGTAGCTCTGCTCACGGTGCTGCAGCTCTGTGAGAGGCTGTTTCTGGACCATGCTCACCGGCTGAACACCAGCAAATCACAGTGAGTCTGTCTCTACATAGCTGTGGTCGGAAGTTTACATCCAATCATCATGGCCTTGATTGTCATACTTCATTGTCGCCACCCAAAAGAAATGTCCACTCTAATATTTCGTTAGACCGCTTTCACCTTTGGTTACGGCTCCCATTCACTGTGGCGTTGTTTCGATAAGCTTCTGCAGATTTTTTTCCCTCCAGTGTTGCATTCATTTTTCACCAAGATCTTGTGTTGATGCTGGGGAGTCCAGCCACCACAGAAAGCTTTCTCCAGCACATCCCAAAGATTCTCAGTTGAGTTAAGGTTCAGACTCTTTTGTGGCCAATCCATGTGTGAAAATAATTGACCAGGCCTGTCACGATAACAAATTTTGCTGAACGCTAAATTGCCCCAGAAATTATTGCGCTAAACAATAATATCGTTTTAAAACGATTTTTAATTAATGTAATAATAATGCATTTATATCCTCTGAACAATAAATATAATTTAATTTTTAAGAAACATTTCATACTGTAACTGGAATACATTTTTGGCATCCAATATAAATTAACATAGCAACTGAAACAATAAAAAAATGGATGAACTCTGTAAACAATATTGCCCTTTAAAAAATATTAATCACTTGGCTCAGGCAAGAAAAAAGAGGCAAAACTACCAGTTAGGAGTTTTGTAAACAAAAAGTGGAAACTAACAACAAAAACACTTTGAATAAAAATGTTTATGAACTGTTGCTGGTATTTCCAGTGAATGGGACTAGAGATGGAAATTAGCCCTGGTTATAATCTCGTGTATTTACATATGCTAAAACATGTGTCCCATAATAACCATTGTACCTATAAAAATAAAGTTACTACAAAAAAACATTCAATTTTACTTTCCTCCAGTCTCTGTTAGAAATAGGGAGACACACGAGGAAAACAAACAAGCATGCAAACAAAAGTTGTGAAAAATTAGCGATTGATTTATTCTTAAATGTGACAGATCCAATGATTGCTATTGCTTCCTGAAACACTCTTTCACAATTTGAGCCTGATTAATCCTGGCATTGTCATCTTGGAATATTGTCAGGGAAGAAAAAATGTCTATTGATGTAATAACCTTTCCAATTATGATGGATGGTGCATAGTGCAAACAATTCTAAAAAGTAAATGTATATGTCAGTGGAAGGTGTTTAGGTCAGCTCTGCGCAGATGAATTACTGAGTTTTCGGGGCAATGACAGAGGTCTGTCCAATAGTTCAAGCTGTTTACGAAGGTTTTTGAAATACCAAATACAGGTGGAACATTACGGTTCTCTTCTGACTGGGTAAAAACACTCCTTATAATTGTGATGAGTTTTGCTCCTCATGTTCCTCTGCTCGGCAGGATGTATCATCACGCCACAGTTGCAGTGCTGTTGTCTAGGAGCTGGCGTGTGAGGAAGAGGGCGCAGCAAACCATCAGGAAGCTGCTCTCCTCTCTGGGCGGATCCAGTCTTGCTCACGGCCTTCTAGGAGAACTACGGGCTGTTATTAACAAACACAAAGTAAGAATAGAAGTTATCTGTTCACCCACCAAGAGAAAATATCAAACATATTGGCACTTTTCAGGATGGTTTATGGTCCCGTTGTTGTCAAATGGTCAGGTTCTGCCCCAGGACGTCCTGGTGTCCGAGTCAGGAGAGTTGACAGAGCTTGGTCGCAGCTACATTCCCCCTCGTGTCCTGCTGGATGGGTTGTGTGTGGTTTGCTCAGCTGCCAGCCAGTGGGGAGATCCGACTGAAGCAGAGAATATGGCCATGGAGACCCTCATCCTTACTTATCATCCTTCTATAGGTATGGGAATAAATTCCTCTCAAGATGATGTCATTAATAACGTTGGAGATTTGTAGGAACACTGGATTGTAGGGCTGTAAAGTCCTACCCGACTGGTCGACTTATTGGTCGATGCGTTCTAAGTCGACCAACATTCTGATTGGTCGATTTTATGCCGTGTTAATTTTTGAAATTTGATTGGACAAGAGACATTCCATGAGAGCTGATCGGTGCTGATGTTAGAGTAGGCTACAACAGCGCTGCCTCTCGTGTGATATTGCTTTAACAGTCTACAGGGAGATCGAAAAACGTCCACGTTATTCAACGTGCTGTGGCTTCAGTGCTTAATTTGTAAATCATTAGGTGCCGGAACGCAAAGTACATGACAGCGCAGGCATGACCAGAGACGCACACAGGTCCCGGAACGCAGTAAATGATAACGGAAAAAAAAACGTGTAAAAGCATGATGTGGGCCTTACAGGCCTGAATGTTTAAAATATTGTAATGTTCTCCGATAGATGCAGACAATGGTTGTAATCGAAAGCTTTAATGCCAACTGCTGTTGGCCGCAATCACGCCATACAAAACAGTAATCAAAAGAACTATCACATAAACCGGTTGTCTGTCTAGCTCCATTTACAGACACACACCAGTTCCCCGCGCGCACTCCCCCCGCGCGCAGCCTGCAGAACAGTGCTGGATTTGGTCTGTTTTTTTTTCTTTTCTTTTTTGCTTAATGCGCAATTGTGCAGTGCCCACAGTCTTTGTTTTGAGCCCAATGCACGGCTTTATTCCGTTTGTACTTGTCTTGATCTGGCATGTTTAATAAAGATCATTGTCCCTGAATTGCCTTGCCGTTTAGTGCAATTGCAGTAATCATGGCATATAATATTGCGCAGATGCACATAATGCTGAATGCTGTCAGATTAGTCGATTTTTGGTCGGAATTTCAGGGTTTCAGTCGACCAAGAATTTCTTTGGTTGATTACAGCCCTACTGGATTGATCCTGTTCTCGTGTTTCTCCCGTTCAGTCAACGCTCGCCCTGGCTTGTGGCCTGTCCTGCTCTCCTCCATGAAGATAAAAGCTGAAGAACTTATTGAAAAGAACCTTGAGGCAATCCTGCCACAGCTGCTGGAGGTCAATGCTGACAGCCAGGTAGTGAGTTCAAACTCTTCCTCTTAATTTTTTAATAATACATACAGTATATTAGCATAAGACGGATGCAACTGTGTAGCCTTATAAATCTTTTATTTTATTTACAGTTAAACACAGACATTTTAGTGCATAAATATTTGGTCACAGGTTGCTGTTTTTTTTTTAAAGGCGGTGAAAAATGCAGTCGGTGCCCTCAGCGTCATCTCACCAAACAAACTGTTGCCACGGGTGATGAGTCACGTCGTCGAAGGTCTTGCTCAGTCCGCTCTTCTCCAAGTCACCAGGGAGGAGTACGCCATCATGCAGACCCCTGATGGAGAACTGTACGACAACGGCATCATCCAGAGGTAACGCACAGCCTTTCTCTCCAAGCTGGATTCTCTGAGGCTTCCTGCACAGCTGCTTGGTGTTCATGTACGCCTCCCTTCCCGTCTGCAGTGCCCAGAAGGAAAACACCAAGAAGGTGAACATGAAGAGAGAAAACAAAGCCTACTCCTACAAGGAACAGATCATTGAAATGGAGTTACAGGAGGTACGGTTAACCTATTACAAAGTCTATTAGGTTGTCTTAGAAAATGTGTATTAACCTTGCTTACCTCCATCTGTTTAATTCTGCAGGAGATGAAGAAGAAAAAAGGTATCAAGGATGAAGTGCAGTTAACCAGCAAACAGAAGGAAATGATTCAAGTCCAGCTGGAGAAAGAGTCAGCTGTTCGCAAAAGACTTCAAGGGGTACAGTCCATAGTTCACAAAAAAACCTAATAAATAATATTTAGGCAAGGCAATTTTATTTGTATAGCACACTTTCAACAACAAGGTAATTCAAGGTGCTTTACATGAATTAGGAATAGGGCTGGGCGATATGGCTTAAAAATAAAATCTATGATTTGTGTGATGCCAAATCCAATTTCCCATTTTTAATAGATTTTCTTTTCTTCTCCCTTTCTATTCCTGAAAAGAAATGTAAAATGATAGAAAATATTTTTAAAACTTGCTTTTATTTTAATCATCCTTTCTGGGAGTTCACTTGAATTCAAAGTCCAAACAAATGCCCACTGTAAAACATGAAGGTAGACCTTGGGCAGGCTCACATCACTTTGAACTACTGAAACCCTTGGAGTTTCATTGGTGAAATTATTTTCCGATTTTCTCGATTTATCCAAAAATGAAATCTTCATAAACAGAAAAATCGATTAATTGATGTAATCGATTTATCGCCCAGTCCTAATTAGGAATTTAAAAGAATTCCTACTTTTCCTCCTTGTTTTTTAACTTCTAATCTTGAACCTTGTGTTCTCTCCAGATGGATGTGGAGCTGCAGAGTGTGGTAGGTCTGCTGGAGGCCACTCTTAAAGCAGGACCAGCTCAGATCACCAGAGAACTCCCCGCCGTCCTTCAGGTCCTGTTGCCCCTCCTCCACTCCCCTCTAGCTGCTCCACGCATCCAGCAGGTCTTCTTGGACATCGGAGTGTGCCTCATGCCCAAAAACCTTCACTACCTGGGTACGAGGACTGCTCTAATGAATGTGGCTCTGTTCCTGAGGGCTCGGCTCACACTCACTTCTTTATTAATTTCTCCTTCCAGCTGTTCTTGTGGGTCATGTGACTTTACGGCTGCTGAAGCCTGAGTGCGATCTGGACCAGGCTTGGGTCGAAGAGGACCTGGACACAGCAGCCCACCGCACCGTGCTGCTGTTGTATGACCACACTATCCCACAGAAAGAAGGCAAGGCTGCAGGTAAGCATGTTTACAGGTAGAGCTGGGTCTAAACAGGATTTTATCTGTACTGCTAACTATATCAGTTGAAACAACAGCAGTCTTTGTGATTGAAAAGCAAAACACAATTACACAATACAATATATGAACTACAAAACATCACCAGACTAAAGTTTTTGCATCTTTCTGGTGCTTTTTATTTAAAAAAGTTCAACAGAAATAGTCAGAGTTTAAGAAACATACATATTGTACTGTTAATGCCATAGCAGAGCCTTCTGATCTGTATGATTTCAATCGATTTAGTTGATTTTAGCTGGTAAAGTTGCCATACATGTGGCCCTCTTCTGCCATCCTCAGGAGATATTTCAGAACAGCAGGTATCTTTATTTGATGGCACATGGACACAAACATAAAAGTCAAGCATCAAAGCTGCAGTATGCCACTGTCTCACATCCGATTTTGGATTTTTTTAAAATCATAACAGCCTTGTGTAAACTCAGCGCTAACTTTTATTCTGTGTTAATTATTATGGAGGAATTGTATGATGACTGTTATAGGTATCAGGTTGATATTTTTACACAGTGGGTTGTGCAATTCAACAAATTCAAAAAATCATATTGATTAAATTATTATAATCATTAAGATATGGTTATGATACAATATTTTTTTCCAAATTCAGCTATCCCATGGCTTCTATCATACAAAAAATACAGCTGCAATAATCCACTGTAAAATTCAGAATATCTCCGATCTTTATAGTGATATTCACGATGCAATAACAATAACTTCCTTTCTGTCCGTGTGATGCGACCTGCTCAGCCGAGGCTCAGGTCTCCCTCCTACCTTAATTTAATTACCCTCTTTTTAGTGGAAAAAATGTCTGCATTTTGAAAGATAGAATTCAGAAAAATCTAAACAAAGCAAACCCTACTCTTTATTTTACTCTTGAATTGGAGTTCATGTCGTTTTTATGTTGCAGTGAACCATTTTGCCTTGAGTCCGACCTCTTAAAGTTAATAATAATTCACCTAATCTATTCTTTAACCCTTTCATTCATGAAGGTCACTGTCGAACAGCTGTTTTCTGACGTGAGGGGTTCTACTGTGTCCTGCCATCCAATCTACTGGCAGACTGGTGCAAGTGCACAAAAAACTTCATAAACGCATGGCCAGCAGTAAGCCCAAAAGGCAAAACCCGAAAATAATATATCAGTTCTTCCCATAGACTCTATATATAAGATGGATGGAGCCTCTGTGACGTCACCCGTAGGTTTCTGAAGAGCTGAATTGAAGCCCTGTGGGCGGTTCCCACCACCGCCATCTTGGCCACGTCACGTGTCTCATCACTCCTGGAAAATACAAAAAATGGGCAGAGAGGTAGAGCTAAGAGCGGGGCTGTGAGGGTGGGGGCAGATGATTAAGACCTATCTAGCTCTGAGCTGGTGTAGCTAGAAGCTAACCGAAGCTAACGGAGGTTGGTGGGCGCTTTTAGCCAGAAAACCACGTTTGAGCGACTCTGCTACCCCTCTGCCTTCTAGTCAGATTCAATCATTTTATCAAATAAAATCATGAAGCCTTTCACTTAAACAGTGAATTTTAATTAAAACAAGTTTTAATAATCAATATGTGAAGTAAAGAGAAAATGTGATCATTTTAATACATTTTTGACAAGCAGCGTTATTTTAAATGCACAGCAGTAATATAATTTTACTTACTGAAAAAAATGGAGCAGAGACTTTTTGGATGGTCTGTTAGCGCAATCGATACCACAGCAAGTCATTTTTGTCCAATAAGAGCACGATTAACATTCAAACACGGATAAACATAATGGACGCAACTGATGGTGGAGTTCAGAGAAACGAAATGTTGTGAGGGTTTCACTGGAGCAAGGAGGGGAGAGCAAGCTGCTAGCCACCATCGCTAGCATTGACAGCTCATCTGACCTGACCTGTCAATCAAATGCACACGCCATTTTGAAATAGGATTTGAAAAACATTTTCAAATCACAGTATTTAATAATCATAATAAATACAATTTGCAATTCTTCTTTAGTATTTCAATTTAAAATGTGTAATTACAAAATGCTTTTTAAAATTTGTCTTTTTTTGTACGGATGAATTGTTGAATTTGAAATTATATTTAGCTATCTATATTTTTAATTCACAATTAAGCACTCATCGTCAAAATGCTGTATTGCTTTTCCAATGACCCCCGTAGTCCTCCATAGCTGGGGGAGTTTGCCTCTTGGTTCTTCCATAGTAACAGCTAAGGACTAATACAATTGTTGAAGTAAATTTTAGATTTAAAAAAATCATCTGGTAATTAAGTGGACATCATGCATCAAGGGGTATATTTGAACTGGAATTTTGACCAATATTGAGCTGACCTATAGAAAATATTTCAACCTGTTACCTAATGAAAAGAAGCCTACCAACTGTCCCTTTTTGATTTCACCATCAGATGTAGCTCCACTGGCTGCTCCTGCCTTCTCCTTCTGCTTCCCTCTCCTCAACGCTATGCTCGGGGAGTCTTCAGGCAGCACCGAGGAGATGGAGAGCATGATGACCAGAGCCCTGCAGGTCATCAACGTGCACTCCCAACTACGGGCCAGCACGGACAGTGATGACATGACAATAGATGAGGTAGATACATGCATCCGTTCCATTCTGTCTTATCTGTTAGTTGTTGCATTATGTATTGTTATAGTGGACAAAAACATTTGAGTAGTGTATATATTAATGACATAAACCCTTATTGAAGATGTTTGCCAACCTAAACATTGTAGTTTTAGATCAGTACTTGTATTTTGGGGGCTCCGACTGTCATAAATACCTTTTAAGTTCTGTGTTAAATCTCTTTCTGTTTACACAGTTAATTAATATTTTTATCATATCACTACCTTTTGGGTAAGCATTTCCTTTAAACAATGTGCATAAACGGTGTTATCTCTGTGTTTACAGACTAATGAAAGCCCCGGTGTGCTTTTTGTTTTCTTTTAGAACGGGCCTGAACTCCTTCCACGTGTAAACATGTTGCTGCTGCTGACCAGGATAATTTCTACATCTACCCCAAGACTCCAGGTAAATGAGTTAATGGACAAATTGAACAACAGATTTCCTTCTGGTGGTGAGAGACATTCCCCTCTTTTCGTTTCAGGTGTTGGCCTCTCAGTGCCTCACAGCGCTGTGTGCTAGTGCAGGAGGAGGAGACGGCTGCACCGTAGCTGAGCAGCCAGAGATAGACGTCCTGCTCAACGCCCTGCTTTCTCCCTGCTTCTCTGTCCGAGATGCTGCTCTCAGGGTGAGCTTTGAAATACGAAATGATAATAAGTGTTGGCTTGTCATCCAATAAAACGGTATCATTGTAAAGGTATGAACAGGTTTTGAAGTTTTTGCACTTAAAGGACATTGTGATAGAATAGCTACTTGGACAAACGTGGTAGTAAATCATATGATCTTTTTGTGTGAAGGGGTTGGTGGAGATGGAGTTTGCGCTGCCTACAGACAGCACAGAGAGCAGCGGGATGAGTTTGCTGCGCAGGCTTTGGGTTGCCAGGTTTGATGTTGAAGAGGAAGGGCGAGCCTTGGCTGAAAAGTATGTAAAAGAAGGACTTTTCATTCCTTTTTGATG
This sequence comes from Valencia hispanica, assembly GCA_963556495.2. Taxonomy (NCBI): domain Eukaryota; kingdom Metazoa; phylum Chordata; class Actinopteri; order Cyprinodontiformes; family Valenciidae; genus Valencia; species Valencia hispanica. Next base: position 11,326,969 of record OY747704.1, read on the forward strand.
CTCATGTTTGTTGCTCGAACAAAGTAAAAACTGTCATGCGGTTTAACTTCAGCTAATTCCTTTCTGACAGGTTAACCATGCTCTCAGCATGTTTGCTGTCTAATTTAAATTGATCCTTCCGCCTTTTTCCCATGTAGAATAAGCATCCTTTTGATATAAAATGCAATTTTTGCACCTTGAAATAAATAGTTTTGATTCTACAATTCCGCAAAAGTGTTTATCTTGTTCCCTTCAGACTTTGGGAGTCTCTGGGCTTAGAGCTGGTCCCTGAGCTCTGCTCCCTACTGATTGGGGACATCACTCACCACGAGGAGGCCATCCGTACTGCAGCAGCAGAAGCTCTGTCAAGTGCTGTGTCCCAGTACAGAGAGCAGTCTGCCTCAGTGCTCGGCCAGCTCACCGAGCTCTACCATCAGAAACTTTATGTGAGATTTCTTTTCCTACCACTGGTTGAAATAGCGAAACTTGAACAAAATCAAATAAAGTGTTGTTTTTCTGTCTACAGAGGCCGCCTCCAGTCCTGGACGCTCTGGGAAGAGTGATCTCAGAGTCTCCACCTGACCAGTGGGAGGCCAGGTAGGAGAGCTGCAGAAATGCTGTCAATGTACAGAGCTTAACAAAAGTATTGATGCCACTTTAACTTTTGCATTTTGCTGTGTTACAACTACAATCTTCAATGTACTTTACTGGGATTTTAGGGTGTGAAGTGGAATTAATGGATGGATGCATACACAAAATGGAAATAAACAATCTGAAAAGAGTGGCTTGTAGTTTTATTCATACCTCACAAGTTGATACTTTGACCACCTCCCACTATGTAAAAAATGTTTGGATGGAGAACTAGTGTGAACATTAGTTATCAAGTCTTACCACAAATTTTCAATTGGATTTAAGTCTAGACTTTGATTAGACACTTCTGAAACATGAATGCCATTGTAGCTTTGACCATATGGTGTTAGTACATGGTCCTGTTTGAATTTGAACTTTATTAAGTCTTACACAGCCTTCAACAGGTTTTAATCCAGGATTGCCCTCCCTCCCAATTCATTCCAATCCATCTACTATAACCAGTGTCCTGGTTAGATGCCATAGTTATGGTTGGGGAAAAAAGGCTTCCCCACAGCATGATGCTGCCACCAACACACACAGCAAAATTTCAAAGCGTGTTTTCTTTTCATTCCACTTTACAGTTATGCATTACTTTTTCTTAGTCATATAAAATCCTTTTGAAAAATATTGAAGTTTCTGGTTGGAGTTCGACTAAATGTGGAAAAGTTCAGTGGATATGATATAATTCTTTTGTGAGGCACTGACAGAATCGTTCCTATTTGTTTTCAACAGGTGTGGCCTTGCCCTGGCTCTGAACAAGCTCTCCCAGTACCTGGATGAATCTCAGGTCACCCCTCTCTTCCTTTTCTTTGTCCCCGACGCCCTGAATGACCGCCACACTGAGGTGCGGCGCTGCATGCTGGACGCCGCCCTCTCAGCACTGAACACACACGGAAAGGTACTGCTGAGTTGTGCAGCCATGTTTAGTATCTGCCGAGCGCGCTATCTAACGTACCAGTTTTCTGTGTCAGGATAATGTAAGCTCCCTGCTGCCAGTGTTTGAGGAGTTTCTGAAGAATGCCCCGCAGGATGCCAGCTACGACTCTGTGCGTCAGAGTGTAGTTATTCTCATGGGATCTCTGGCCAAACATCTGGATAAAAATGACCCAAAGGTCAAACCCATTGTGGCCAAGCTTATAAGTGCTCTCTCCACACCGTCCCAGCAGGTAAACAATTTCTCCTGCATCCAAGCTGTCCAGTCAAATGATTTAGGCTAAGTATTACAGGTCCTGAATGGCAGCAGTCATATCTCTGTTTTTAAATACCTTTTTTTGGTTTACAATAATGTAACATTTTCTAAATTATTTTATGTAAATTATCTTCCAACTCTAGGTCCAGGAATCTGTGGCCGGCTGCTTGCCTCCTTTGGTCCCCGCTATCAAGGAAGATGCAGCAGGAATTGTACGAAATCTGCTGCAGCTGCTGCTGGAGAGCGACAAATACGCAGAGAGGAAAGGAGCAGCTTACGGACTGGCTGGACTGGTCAAAGGTCTCGGCATCCTAGCACTCAAACAACAGGACATCATGACCACGCTAACTGATGCCATCCAGGACAAGAAGAACTTCAGACGAAGGGAAGGTCAGAAAACAGCTTGGTTCTCTGTCTGCAGACGTTCAGCCCAGTATGTCCTTGTTAATGACCTTAAACACTCATGAGTTTTGTTTGCTTCCTAGGGGATACGATTCAAAAAACATTAAGCAGACTGTTGAATTATTGGTTTTATAGGTGTATTGGAGTACTCAAAAAATGTGATTAAATTTCAATTATTTTAAGTATAATGGATTTAAGATCTGCAGCATGCAACCAAGACACAAAAACGGAGGTTAAATATAAATAGGAGGTTAGTGTGTTAATCAGCATTCACCAGTGAATAAAAATTTATCCCTTTTGTCTTAGTTATCTTTCCGTCTTGCACAATGTCAAGATTCATCTAAATCCAGGTCCCTTTGTTATGCTCTTTTCTTTTCAGCTCATCCCACAGGTTTTCTATAGGGTTTAGATGTGGGAACTTAAAATAGGCTTTATTTTGTTTCTGCTGAACCATTTCTGTGTCTATTCGGTCATATGTTTTGGATCATTATCCTGTTGAAAGACCCAGTAATGACTAATTTTTTCACTGTCACTGGTAGAGTCCACCAGATATTTAGTAAAAATGCACTGGGAATAAGGGTCAGCTCCTCTAAAGCTGACGCTGTGGTTCTTCAGGTTAGGCAGTCAGTTTCTGCCTCTAGTTGAGGAGTTCATATACAGTGGCTTGCAAAAGTATTTGGCTCCCTTGAACTTTTCCACATTTTGTCACATTACAGCCACAAGCATGAATCAATTTTATTGGAATTCCACGTGAAAGACCAATACAAAGTGGTGTACACGTGAGAAGTGGAACGAAAATCCTACATGATTCCAAACATTTTTTACAAATAAATAACTGAAAAGTGGGGTGTGCGTAATTATTCAGCCCCCTGAGTCAATACTTTGTAGAACCACCTTTTGCTGCAATTCCAGCTGCCAGTCTTTTAGGGTATGTCTCTACCAGTTTTGCACATCTAGAGACTAGAAATTCTTGCCCATTCTTCTTTGCAAAACAGCTCCAGCTCAGTCAGATTAGATGGACAGCGTTTGTGAACAGCAGCTTTCAGATCTTGCCACAGATTCTCAATTGGATTTAGATCTGGACTTTGACTGGGCCATTCTAACACATGGATATGTTTTGTTTTAAACCATTCCATTGTTGCCCTGGCTTTATGTTTAGGGTCGTTGTCCTGCTGGAAGGTGAACCTCCGCCCCAGTCTCAAGTCTTTTGCAGACTCCAAGAGGTTTTCTTCCAAGATTGCCCTGTATTTGGCTCCATCCATCTTCTCATCAACTCTGACCAGCTTCCCTGTCCCTGCTGAAGAGAAGCAACCCCAGAGCATGATGCTGCCACCACCATATTTGACAGTGGGGATTAAGTGATGTGCAGTGTTAGTTTTCCGCCACAAATAGCGTTTTGCATTTTGGCCCAAAAGTTCCATTTTGGTCTCATCTGACCAGAGCACCTTCTTCCACATGTTTGCTGTGTCCCCCACATGGCTTGTGCCAAACTGCAAACGGGACTTCTTAAGCCGCGTTCACACCGGTCAGCGCGTCCAGGCGTCAAATCGCTCAAACGGACGAAAGTCGACGCTTTAAAATTAAAACCCAGCTGCTTGCACACTTGTGGTCTGCGTCGGCGCGTCAGGGCATCAGTGCGTCACGTCATTACGTCAGCGTGCGGGCGTGGATTTGTCTGTTGCTAGTTGTTTACAACATGGCGGATCTTGTCGAGAGAGTGGCTTGGGCTTTAATTAATGAAGCCACACAACGTTGAAAGTTAAAAGAAATATATTTAACTGCTTACCTGGCACTCCAATATCCTCCGATATCTTCCTCCAAATCAGATCCGATCTCTTCCTGTCTTTGTAAAAAGACGAAGACGGGTCATACAGTTCACGGACATTACATACAGCGACGATCAGTTTGTCCTCCATCTTGAATAAAAAAATTGCCGATTCCCCCATGGAAGGAGTTACTACGTCAGTACAACGAGTCGCTCTGATTGGTTGACGCCGCGCGTCTGCTGCCCGAAAGTTCAATTTTCCGAACTTGAGCAGCTGATGCCAGCTGCGCCGACGCGCGCGACTTGCTGCTTGGCAGTTTGACGCCCACTAGATGCGTAGATACCATAGACTTGCATGTAATCTAGCTGCCCTGCTGCCTGGACGCGCTGACTGGTGTGAACGCGGCTTTATGGTTTTCCTTTAACAATGGCTTTCTTCTTGCCACTCTTCCATAACGGTCAACTTTGTGCAGTGCACGACTAATAGTTGTCCCTAGGACAGATTCCCCCACCTGAGCTGTAGATCTCGGCAGCTCGTCCAGAGTCACCATGGGCCTCTTAGCTGCATTTCTGATCAGCGCTCTCCTTGTTCGGCCTGTGAGTTTAGGTGGACGGCCTTGTCTTGGTAGGTTTACAGTTGTGCCATACTCCTTCCATTTCTGAATGATCACTTGAACAGTGCTCTGTGGGATGTTCAAGGCTTGGGAAATCTTTTTGTAGCCTAAGCCTGCTTTAAATTCCTCAATAACTTTATCCCTGACCTGTCTGGTGTGTTCTTTGGACTTCATGGTGTTGTTGCTCCCAACATTCTCTTAGACAACCTCTGAGGCCGTCACAGGGCAGCTGTATTTGTACTGACATTAGATTACACACAGCTGCACTCTATTTAGTCATTAGCACTCATCAGGCAATGTCTATGGGCAACTGACTGCACTCAGACCAAAGGGGGCTGAATAATTATGCACACCCCACTTTTCAGTTATTATTTGTAAGAAATGTTTGGAATCATGTAGGATTTTCGTTCCACTTCTCACGTGTACACCACTTTGTATTGGTCTTTCATATGGAATTCCAATAAAATTGATCCATGTTTGTGGCTGTAATGTGACAAAATGTGGAAAAGTTCAAGGGGGCCGAATACTTTTGCGAGCCACTGTAGGGCTGGGCAATAAATAGATTATATCGATATATCGGATTTTCTATTTATGAACATTGAATTTTGGAAAATCAAGAAAAAAAAATAAAAAATTAAATATTCAGTTAAATTGACTTTAAAAGGATAGTCGGGGGGTACCAACCTTTATGCCATCAGTTAAAATAAAACTATAATTGCTGGGTCTATATATCTCCACTGTGTATGCAGATACAGTTTCCCTAACCCTAATCTCAGGCCTGAAACATTCTCTGCAGAAGCTCTGCATTACATGTGCCTTCAGGAACACATGACGGAGATGATTTGCATACTGAAAATGATGTTGTTGCAGGAGCCCTGTTCGCCTTTGAGATGTTGTGCAACATGCTGGGGAAGCTGTTTGAGCCATACGTGGTCCATGTGCTGCCACACCTCTTGCTCTGCTTTGGAGATGGAAATCAGTATGTTAGAGAGGTAAGTGGCCACTTTGTCGGATCTGATCTAACCAAGCTGATACAGTGAACAAATAAAGATTGGAGGGTGTTAGAATTCAGAAGTGAAGCAGAGTAAGTAACATTTTTGGACACATCGCTTTGTAGCTTATGTGTTTTTAATATAGCAAAAAATGTGTCAGGCAAAAATCATTAAAAATGTATGAGTAGTCAGTAACTTTGTTGTGTTAAGAGAACAGGTCTTGTCCCATTAACAAATCATATGCTGTATCTGCAGTCTGTTCTACATTGCTGTCACACCTACAGTTGCAAAACATCTTAAGCAGACTTTAATTTCCTTGCAACTCAGTTAAGAAATACCTCATTTTTTTATTGCATGTGATCCTTAAGGATTTCTTGCTTATTAATTGTTTTTACCCTCGGATTGTTGCTCATCCCAGGCTGCAGATGACTGTGCCAAGGCTGTGATGAGGAACCTGAGTGCCCATGGGGTGAAGCTGGTCCTCCCCTCTCTGCTAGTGGCCCTGGAGGAGGAGTCATGGAGGACAAAAGCAGGTAAGATGCACAGGAGGTTTACATCCTGGGTATTATGTGGTTAAGTATTGCTTTCAAGGAAACAAAAAAAATAATAGAATAATATTTAGAGAGTAGAAAAGAGAAATCCTTAATAGTCCCACATTTTATACACATTTCACCTGGCAAATAAACACTGTTATGTTAAACCCTCTTTCATTTCTAATGGTTTTGTTATTAAAATATTCTGGTTTTTACCAGTAAAAAAAAAAAAAGTTATTTTAATCTATTGTCAAGTGTACAAGAACACAGGAAAGATTCACATTTGGCGATTGGTAATGCAGCTCTTAGTCGATCACGTCTGTGTTGCTTGCAGGCTCGGTGGAGTTGTTGGGTGCCATGGCCTACTGTGCACCCAAACAGCTATCCTCCTGCCTGCCCAGCATCGTCCCCAAACTGACGGAGGTGCTGACTGACTCCCACGTCAAGGTGCAGAAGGCTGGCCAGCAGGCCCTCCGACAGATCGGCTCCGTCATTCGCAACCCGGAAATCTTGGGTAAGTGCTCACATTCATCTGACAAAGCTACCACCTCAAAGAGCCTGTTTGATCCCCATCTCATTATCCCAAAAATTAAAATAAGTATTTTATGTAAAGTTTTTGAAGAGAAATGCTTTACAAAGTGGCGATCAGAAATTGGCCACACAGATCAGTTCATCTCTAACCGGTATTGAACTCCAAGAATTAAGATTAAGGACTGAAGTTTCTGTTTATCCAGCTATTACTCCAATCCTGTTGGACGCCCTCACCGATCCATCCAAGAGGACCCAGACGTGCCTGCAGACATTGCTGGACACCAAGTTTGTACACTTTATCGATGCTCCCTCTTTGGCCCTCATCATGCCTATCGTCCAGAGAGCCTTTCAAGATCGCTCCACTGACACTCGCAAGATGGCCGCACAGATTATCGGCAACATGTACTCTCTCACTGACCAGAAGGTTTGTAGCTTTAACTCTATATTTATCTTCAAGATGATTTATTGTGAAAATGTGTGTGATGTGTTAGATGATGTGTTGTACAACGTACAGGATCTGTCACCCTACCTGCCAAGTGTCATTCCTGGACTGAAGGCGTCTCTGCTGGACCCAGTGCCTGAGGTGTGTTTAGTGAACGTAAACGGCATGAAATTACTAATATTGACCGATGTCTTCTCTGTATGAAATGTAAGCATCACCATCTTCTCCCCTGTCCAGGTGCGTACAGTCTCAGCCAAGGCTCTGGGTGCCATGGTTAAGGGGATGGGAGAATCCTGCTTTGACGACCTGCTGCCTTGGCTCATGGAGACTTTGGCATCCGAGCAGAGCTCCGTAGACCGCTCTGGAGCTGCACAAGGTCAGTTGTCTTCCTCTTTATCTGTACGAGTCTCGTCACTCATCTGTGTCAGTGATTGAGTGTTTCGATGGTCCTCTCAGGTCTTGCTGAGGTAATGGCTGGACTGGGAGTAGAGAAGCTGGATAAGCTGATGCCAGACGTGGTCCAGACTGCCAGCAAGGTGGACATCGCTTCTCACGTCAGAGACGGTTATATCATGATGTTCATCTATCTGCCTCTAACGTTCGGAGACAAGTTTACCCCCTATGTCGGACCCATCATCCCCTGCATTCTCAAGGTACTGTCTGCTCAGAAAGTTTTTATTTTTCATCTCTTTTAGTATGAGTAGATTTTTTTTAGAATTTTTAGTATTTAGAGAAGCTGAATATTAAATTGCCTTTTCCTCTGATTCTGTCTTTAAGGCTCTGGCTGATGAGAATGAGTATGTGAGAGACACGGCCCTGCGAGCCGGCCAGCGAATCATCAGCATGTACGCTGAGACCGCCATCGCTCTGCTGCTTCCTGAGCTGGAACAAGGCCTGTTTGACGACTTGTGGAGAATCAGGTCTGAACATAACACACAGTGATTCATAGCTGTGGTATATATGTGTATGTGTGTGTGTGTGTGTGTATGTATATATCAGTACTGTGCAAAAGTTTTAGGCAGGTGTGAAAAAATGCTATAATGCAAGATTCATTCATTGCTTTTAAATATCAATCAAATATTGCGATTTATCGGCGTATTGATATTTTATGTTAGTATGTATGTATGTATGTCTATAAATATACAGATAATTGGAAGTGCTTTTGTTGGTTTATAGGTTCAGTTCAGTCCAGCTGCTGGGAGACCTGCTGTTCCATATTTCTGGAGTCACGGGAAAGATGACCACAGAGACGGCCTCAGAGGACGACAACTTTGGCACTGCCGCATCCAATAAAGTTAGTAGATATTTCCCTCATAATTCCACTGCAGATTGATAGCGATATATTTACATGCCATTACAGAAGTATGGCGTTGGTTAGTATTTGGATTATATGTTGCTCCGCTTTGTCCTTCCTCCTCTTAGGCTATCATTTCTGCTTTGGGAGCTGAACGACGGAACCGCGTGCTGTCAGGCCTCTACATGGGCCGCTCTGACACCCAACTGGTGGTCCGACAGGCTTCTCTTCACGTGTGGAAGATCGTCGTATCAAACACTCCCCGGACTTTGAGAGAGATCCTCCCAACCCTGTTCTCTCTCCTGCTTGGTTTCTTGGCTTCAACCTGCCCCGACAAGAGAACGGTATTGTTTCATATGAATCAGCAAAGCATGCTGTTTTTGTGACGCCTGTTTGAGGCCGTCTCCGTTGTCCGAATCATCCCACAAAGTGTTGTTTACCCTGCTACTGTGGATCTTAGATTGCCGCACGGACGCTTGGCGATCTTGTGAGGAAGCTGGGAGAGAAGATCCTCCCAGAGATCATTCCCATCCTGGAGGACGGACTGCGCTCGGACAAGAGCGACGAGAGGCAAGGCGTCTGCATTGGGCTCAGCGAGATCATGAAGTCCACTAGCAAAGATGCGGTACTTTAACACATGCATGAAGAAGGAAAAGATTAAAACGTGGTTTAAGTATTGGGATATATGTGAAACATAACTCAGTTGATGTTGTTTCTTCAACAGGTGCTTGTCTTCTCTGAGTCGCTGGTCCCAACTGTGAGGAAGGCTCTCTGCGACCCCCTAGAGGAGGTCAGAGAGGCTGCAGCCAAAACCTTTGAGCAGCTCCACGCAACCATCGGTCACCAGGCCCTGGACGACATCCTGCCTACCCTGTTAAAACAGCTGGTGAACAAAGGGACAATTGTTAAATCCAAAAGACCATTTTAGACCATTTTAGATCTCCTTTATTATATTTTCTCTTTTCCCAGGATGATGAGGAAACAGCCGAGTTTGCTTTGGATGGACTGAAGCAAGTCATGGCGGTGAAGAGCCGCTCTGTGCTGCCGTATTTGGTTCCAAAGGTGAGACATCTGTCAGTTTTTCAGTTCAGTCGTGGACGCTGCCTCTGTGATTAAAGTCGTTTTCCTCTGCTGTGTCTTTCAGCTGACTGCTCCCCCTGTGAATACCCGCGTGTTGGCCTTCCTTTCTGCTGTGGCAGGAGATGCTCTGACGCGTCACCTCGGCGTCATCCTACCCGCCCTCCTCTCTTCACTTAAAGTGAAGCTTGGAACAGAGGAGGAAGCCCAGGTAGCTCCAGCATTTATTTACTCTTAGTTTGTGGACCTGTTTGTTCTGTCTTTATAATCAATTGGTAGGTGAGCACAAGTTATGTATAATGTTCAGCTTTATTAATGTAAATGATCACTTGAGTGATAAGCTACAGGTGGCTCCTGATAAATAGGAATATTATTGAAAGCTTAAAATATTTGTTGTTCAATAAAAAATTTGAACTCATGTAGTCTATATACGCAGAGATATATATTTCAACTCTTTATTTCTGTAAATGTTGATTATTATGCCTTACGGCTAATGAAAACTATTTGTTTTCCCCCCCAAAAAATTAAGACATTACATTAGACCAAAAAGGATTTTTTTGTGATCCTCCACTAAGAGGGTAAGTCAAAAAGCTCATGGCTAAAGAGGCTTACTGTTCAAACGGGGTTAAATTCAATCATATTATTGCAAAGTTGAGTGGAGGGAAAAAGTGTATTCGAAAAGCAACATGAATAGCTACAGTCTTCAAAGGACTGTGAAATAAAACCCATTCAAGAAGGGGAGATAAAGTATTTTATCGAGTCCAAAGTAAGCCCTGTTGCACCAGGAAGTTGATTCTTCCCTCTGCTGACAAGCTTCATGGAGATGCTGACCTGCCTACATGGCCAAAGGTAGCAACACCTGCTTTAATGACCAGGGTATCACTGTGCTTGATTGACCAGCAAACTGGCCTGACCTGAACCCCACAGTAAATCTATGAAGTGTTTTAAAGAGTAAGATGAGAAACAGCAGAATCAACAATTGAGACAAGCTGAAAGCTGCTGTTAAAGCAACCTGGACTTCCAGTACACCTCAGCAAAACCACAGGCTGGTCTCCTCCCTGCCACTCAGCATTGATGCAGCAGTTTATGCAAAAGATCGCCTAACCAAGTATTGAGGCTATACATTGTTTAACTCACTGAAATGTTTTTATTAAAAGTCCATTAGACTTGTGGAATAATATTCTTTTTTAGTTTAGTTTTTTTTAGTTCTCTTTAGCCCTAAGCTATAATCATCAAATTTAACTAAATGCTTACAATATATGTGAGTTCATATAAGCTTCACTTATCTGCTCATATATTAATTTGATTACCTGCACCTGTTTACCTGAGAGGAAAATCGTGTTTGTAATATTGATTTGTTTAAACAGAGGTAAAACAAGAAAACTAAACTAAACTCAAGTTCAAATTGCTAATGACTATTTAGCTGACAATGCCTCTATAAAATTGATCTTGTACAGAACTGCATAAAGTCAACCAGTTTTACAATTTAAATCGGACCTAAATGTTTTATTTAAGAGCACCAAGCACAGCACAGCTGTTTATTATTTTAGATTGTTGGTTTTCTTGTACTCTCAGTTGTGCTGATCAGTATGGGTTTTTTTTTTGTGTGTGTGTATGTTTTAGTATGTTCAGTTTTTTTGCCCTAGTTTTCTGTTGGCTTATTATTGTCTTTTAAAATGCAAGATCCAGCTACTTTCCAGCTATTTCTTTACTTTGCTGATCTGGTTTTTTTATTGAAATGGTTTTGAAAAGATGGTTGTATTTTTTCTGACATTGATTGGGATTATTCCACCAACATTAAATAGTTTAATAAATTTGTATCCAGAAGCTTCGAAGCTTTAAACAATGTAAAAAAGGACTTGTCTTTTGGTTCAGGAATTGTGCAGCTGTCAGGCTGTGATCCTCTCTGTGGAGGATGAAGCGGGTCAGAGGATCATTATCGAAGACCTGCTGGAGGCCACTCGAGGCGCCGACCCCGGCCTCAGGCAGGCCGCCATCACCATCCTCAACGCTTATTTTGCTCGCACTCGCCTGGATTACAGCGCTCACATACGCACTCTGCTGTCAGGCCTCATCCGCCTCCTAAACGACTCGAACCCAGAGGTCCTATCACAGAGCTGGGACACCATCAACTCCATCACCAAGGTCTGTTGATGGGAAATTTACATTACAAAGTATGCTGTAAATATAGCTTGTGTAATAAGAATGTTAACGCTTTCTGAATTCAAAAGCGAGAATGTGGTGTTTGCTCTGTAGAAACTGGATGCTAGCAGTCAGCTGGCACTAATCGATGACCTGCATCGTGACATTAAAGCAGTTGCTGCTGACGTGAAGGGTCAGCACCTGCCTGGTTTCTGTCTCCCCAAGAAGGTAAGAAGAAAGCTCCTAACACCGCAAAAACATTGTGTTGGCCTCCAAGCTTTGGTTCTGTTCTGTTTCGAAATACTTTGTATGCCTCTTCCATCGGAATGAAGAGAACAAATGGCTGCTAGACAGGGCAACATGGAGTTTATTCCTCAAAAGTGAAAATTAAGTAAAATGTTAATAAAATCTTAGGAATATTAGAAAATGACAAAAAAAAGCCACATCTCACTTTCTGTAGGCTTTAGTTAGTCAGTTTATTACAGTACAGTTTAAAAAAATCCCAAAGTACTACTACTACAAAGAGAGCATAAAACAAACCAGAAGTCTCAAAAATGTAATTAAGTTAGATGAGGCCAAGATGGAGATGTTTAAGCCATAGTGCAAAATACCATGAAAACCTGACACAGCATGTCAACATAAGCACCTTGTACCAATAATCAAGCACAGACTAGGAAGTTTGATGATTAGGGTTTTCTTTAAAAACCAAGAAACCTTTTCAGTCGCTGATTTCTTAAAGCAGTCCTGCTGATCTAAATGGTGCAAGAAAGTGGTAAAAGTTTATATCTCAAACCCATCTTTACGCTCTGGCGGTGCCCTAAAGAGAGCTGTTCATAAACAAATACCCAAAACCACAAACTGTGGCTCAGAAACTGCATAGGTCCACACAGACCATAATTACTTCCGGTTATTTCTGCTAATCATTGAGTCTAAGTTTTATACATTGTTTCTGACTTTAGGCTTGGCTTTTGTTAAATATTCACACAAAGCAAGATGTAGTATTTTCTCATATTAAAATCTTCTGTTATCCTTTTATTTACTTGCTTAGGAAACATAATTGACTTTATTTAATGTTATAGACTTGAATGGTTTCTCGAAAAACCTAAAGAGAAGAAAGAAGAAAATAATTAACAGAAAGTTTTTGAGGGAAAATGCTTAAATTTTCTCTTTTTGTTTAACACAGGGTGTGACATGTATCCTGTCGGTCTTGAGAGAAGGTGTCCTCACAGGCAGCCCTGAGCAGAAAGAAGAGGCAGCTAAAGCCTTAGGTGGCGTTATCAGACTGACCTCTCCGGAAGCCCTGCGGCCGTCAGTAGTAAACATTACAGGACCTCTTATTCGCATCCTGGGAGATCGCTTTGCCTGGACAGTGAAGACAGCTCTGCTGGAGACTCTCACCCTGCTGCTAGCAAAGGTCCAAGGCTTCATAGCTGCTGAACAACCCAATCGAATCACCAAAGTTTGTGATGGATGTCTAATCTGCTGTGTTATTACTTCAACAGGTGGGCATCGCCCTGAAGCCCTTCCTACCACAGCTGCAGACCACCTTCCTGAAGGCCCTGCAGGATTCCAGCCGTGGGGTGAGACTGAGGGCCGCCGAGGCTCTGGGTCAGCTGGTCTCCATCCACACCAAGGTTGACCCACTCTTCACGGAGCAACTCTCAGCTATCCGCAATGCTGAGGACTCTGGAGTCAGGTCAGCCAACAAGTCAGAACTAGTGTTAGGACATTTTTCCCTTCATGTAACTTTGATATTAGATTTGTGCCATATTATAGCATCCACAATAGAACGTTTCTGTATTTTCATCTTAGACAGTTGAAACTTCAGAAGAAAAAAACCCACTTTTTTTCTTTATTGTCAAACACCAAATCAGAGTGAACTTTTTGGGTTAATAAATATTAACATATTTTTCTATTTGTTAAAAATCAGTATAAAGAAAAAGAAATTATGTATTTCTTTATTTTCCTCAAAGTCAGAAGTGCACCTACACTTCCTTAGTATTTGGTAGAATTGCCCTGAAACTGTTTCACTTGATTCAAACGTTTCAGGTTTCCTTCCACAAGCTTTCTACAATAGATTGGTGGAATCTTGGCCCACTCCTCTTGACAGAACTGGTGGGACTGGGTCAGGTTTGGAGGCACTCGCCTTTTCAGTACTGCCCACAAATTTTCTATGGAATTGAGATCAGGGCTTTGTGATGGGCCCTCCAATACCTTGACTTTGTTGTCCTTAAAGCCACTTCATAACTGATCTGGAGGTCAGTTTGGGGTCATTTATTTATGGCCCTATGATTCATATAAAAACTGTTCCACGGAACTCTGACATAAGCTAAAAGACCACATCACAGAGATCAGAATACTTCATATTTGTCACTCATAATTGCCAAGTTCGATCTGAAAAACGAAGCTATTATATAATCATATGAAGATATGTAAAGAAAGACTGCTCTGGAAATTCCAATTTAACATTGATTATAGTCATTTCTTATCTCTTAAGTGATCTACCGATTATTTAGAAATCTAGCCTCGCCTTAAAACAACTGCCTGGCAGCAGGTGGTAACACAGCTATTATTTGGCTTAGCAGCTACTTTAAAACTAGCATTTAAAAGCTAATTCAAGTACCAGTGCACTAAATGAAAAGCAGTTAGCAGTTTCACATCAGTTCACCCTGAGTTAATGCATGCCACTATTTTATAGCTACGTGTTACCATTTTGTCTCTTCCTGCTTCTATTTTGTACCCACTACCACATTTGTACCTAACCATTTCTTTCTCTTTGTTGATTTATTTGAGCAATTTCCTTCTTATAGTTTTTTATACAAATTCACATTGATATGTTGTAAAAAGAACTCAAAAGGAGTAGGTTGAAGCAAGAAAGCGTATGTGCACCTACCCCAAATTCAATGCATTTGACATTCATGTATATATTCATCTCATATTTGTACAATTTGACATTATATTGACATTGAGTATGTTAAATTTGTCTCCCAAAATTTGCTAGATACAAACACTTTACAATACGCTGTACCACACAACGTGATTGTTGCATTTTATACAGTACAACATTGCACACAACACCGTATGTGTGCCAGTACCCAGACACACATACAGCTACTGCATACAAGGGCCTGTTTGGCAGCCTGTAATAAGAAAACATCCAGTAACATGCCATTTGTATAGCAGTATTGGTAACAGCAAAAACAAGTGGTAACAACATCGTTATAACTAAAGGTATTCATAGAAATAAAGCCAAGTAATAACAGATTAAATTAATTTTAGAATTAATGACTAGTTGTAATTATAAAGGTGTGCATTTGAATTTTAGTTTATTCCTCTTTTTCGTTTGGTATTAAATATGAATTTCTAAGATAAATATACTTCAGCATGAAATAAGATTTACCAATGATTAAAAGAACATGACTCCTGATCAAGCTAAAAGAACCACATTTCCTTGCTGTTGACCTCAGGAAGGAAAAACGATTAGCTAGATTTAGTATCTGTCAAAGCAGGTGGCTTGTGGCTCCTTTTCTGTCATTTTTGGTGCAAAACTACAAAGTTTTAAAGTGGCAAAATGACAATTTCAAGAACACAATATCTTAGGGTGTATTCAGACCTGCACTGTTTGGTCCACTTTAAATGGACCAGGGTTCGTTGGACCTTTTATGACCTTTTAACGAATCCTGGTGCGGATCAGAGAACTGGACCGAGACCAACTTTTTTAGGTGGTCTCGGTCCGCTTCCAAACGGTCTCTGGTGGGGTTCGCTTCAGGTGTGAATACAAACCACTGTTGATCCGAACCAACTCCAGGACACATGTGCCTTTTTGGACTAAACAAGCCACCGTAGCAAGGTAAGTTCATAACTGGTCCTTCGTCTTCTGTTTTGCCACGGTGCTGCGAGCATGTCATGGGTCAGGGCACGCAGAGCACATCGTCTCCTTCGGGTTACTGCACGCATTCCCCGACGCCTTTCCAAAATACGAAACAGCGTCGCGAAACCTGCGTTGAATGAGCTGCTCTTGACACTCAATGTGATTTTGCAGCTCCAATAACAAAAGAAATATGCAGAGCAGCATAGAGCTTCCATGTTTTCCTCCATTTCCGGGTCTGCGCTGTGTGCCGCCGTAGTCATTGCTGTCCAATGGCCGCATCGATCGTCACACGCGTGGGTGTGTTTACAAAATATAGCTTACTTGCAAAAAGTACAGTGTGAATGCGAACCGCACCATCCGAAACAAATTAAGTCCGCTTTTGGTCCGGACCAAACAAGCGGACCAAAGGACTTTTCTGGTCTGAATACACCCTTAGAAAGCAGCTACCTCCTTACACAGAATCAAAACAAACTTTGTAGCACAAGGAAATGATGGGAGACATAGATGAGACAACAGCAGCTTCACATGTGGTCTAAAAGTAAACAAAGCAATCTGTAGGTTCAGGCTATATGTACGGTACTTATGTGTTTTAGTTGTAAACATTTTCCTTCTGGCAGGTACAGTCATGCTAAAAAAAAAAAAGGAACTCCCTCGATCAACTCCAGGGGTTTAACTCAGCATTTCTGTTTTTCATTATTTTAATCTAAAGATTGTTACTGCTGCAATCTATTCTTAATATGTCATGATCTAAGTTTAGGGATTAGTGTCCACACCTAATCCGTATCAATTTGAGTTGAGTCTAAAATTTAAAAAGGCTAAACAACCTGATAAAGAAGGCTGGTTCTGTTCTTGGGACAACTGTGGAAAATCTGGAGATGATAATGCAAAGAAGGATTCTTCATGAAATCAAAAAAATTATGGACAACCCTGAGCATCCTCTTCATGAGACAGTCATACAACAACAGAGCGTCTTCAGTCGGAGACTTCTTCAGTTTCACTGCAATACAGACAGAAATCCTTCCTGCCCACAGCCATCATCATCTACAACAACTCCTTAAAGAATTAATTATATGAGCTATACCAACACTTAATTTCCCTCTGGGATCAATAAAGTATTTTTGAATTGAATAGAATAGAATTGAAAACCTACAAACATAAATAAAAATGGTGTTAATAACTCCTCCGCTGCGACATTTGACACTTTTCCCTGAATGTCTTCAGCTCGAGCCAGAAATATACTTTACGTCATAGTTATATTTTTATGTGTTGACTGATGAATAGATATGTGCGGAATCAAACTTATTAAGGTTAACCTAAAAATGTCTCTTGCATCATTCCTCCACCAGAGAGCTTTGACAAATTCAGTTTTCTATTACTGCTCTGTGCATCTGCATGTGTGTGTTTTGGGAGATCATTTTGAAAGTTAGTCAAAACACACTTGCCAACATAACTTTAAAGCTTTCTGTATATTCACATTATTCGTTTGGCTACATGTGTTTTTAGGGAAACTATGCTCCAAGCTTTGAGGTTTGTCATCCAGGGGGCCGGATCAAAGGTGGACCCAGCCATTCGCAAGAACATCACTACCACATTACTGGGCATGCTGGGACACGACGAGGTATGACAACATGAACAGATGTCTTGAGGCATTAAGCAAAGCCAAACGTATTAAATCTGTGGCTGCAGTCGCTACTGTACACAGTGAGAAATACTCAAATGAAGACGGCAGACACTTATAGGAGCTGCTGCAGAGGAATGCTCTGTGGAGTCGTTTTCTCTGTGATCACAGTAGAAAAAAACGGAAGTCGAACAGAGGATGTGGTTTTCTGAGTAGGTGGTTTTGACTCTTCATGTCTCTTTGTAACACAGAACCTCTTTCTGTCTGGCTTTCTGCTCTGTATGTGCGTGTGTGTAGGATGCAACTCGAATGGCCTCGGCAGGCTGCATTGGTGAGCTGTGCGCCTTCCTGTCAGAGGAGGAGCTAAAGAGTGTGTTACTTCAACATGTCTTAGGTTTGTATTTATTCACAAGCTTCATTTCTTTTTCTCATTTTGCCATATTATAATCACAAGCATCACTGTTTCCTTTTTATGTGACAAACAATAGTGCATAAATGTGAAGTGAAATGGCAGATGAGTGATGTAGGGTTTTAATGTTTGCTCGTTCATTCAACATAGCTCAAGCTCGGTGGGATTGGATCGGAAGCATATCTTAACATAATTTTGTAAGTTTTAGCACAGATTCTCAGTAGGATTTAGGACAGTGGGATTTGACTGGGACATTCTAATATCCATTTCCTTCCGCTTATCCGGGATTGGGTTGTGGAGACAGTAGCTTAAGCAGGGAGACCCAGACTTCCCTTTCCCCAGCCACTTGGACCTGCTCCTTCCTCTGGACCCAGAACACCTCACCAGGGAGGCATCCAGGTGTCATTCTAAACAGATGCCCGAGCCACCTCAACTGACTCCTCTTGATGCGGAGGACCAGCAGCTCTACTCTGAGCCCCTCACGGATGACCGATAATGTATAAATATGTATGGATGAATATACCTTGATCTCATCCCTTCCATTGTAGCTCTGAACGAATGTTTAGGGTTGTTGTCTCCCTGGAAGGTGAACCTCGGTCTCAAGTTTTCGAAGCCTCTAGCAGGTTTTCTTGGCCCATTTTAAGCTCCACCCCTCTGACCAGCTTCCTTGTCCCTGATGAAGAAAGGTATCCCAATACCATGATGCTGCCATTACAGCTAATAGCTGTCCAATCAACAGATTTTTTTGGATGGCGCTGTACATTATCTTTAGAAAGTCTTTATATGTTAGTATCAGCAAAGAAAAAACACAGAGTACCATGTTGCCCAAAACAACTTGGCTGCTCTGTGTGCATAAACAGAGGTAAGCTCATGTTTCTCTGGCTCCCTTCAGCGGATGTGTCTGGCGTGGACTGGATGGTGCGTCATGGTCGTAGCCTGGCCCTGGCTATAGCCGTGAAGTCTGCTCCTGAGAAGCTGTGCGGGAAGGATTACTGTGAGACTGTGACCGAGACGGTTTTAACCAACGCCACTGCTGACAGGGTGAGCACAAAGCAGACGCATGGCCTCTAAAGATTTAAACCTTGTAGCAAAACTCTTATGACCTTTATGGGTTTCCATAACTGAGGTGATTCCCCCTCCAGATTCCCATCGCTACCAGTGGGATCAGAGCTTTGGGATTTCTGATGAGGCATCATCTCAGGACAGAGGGAGGCAGTAGTGTTTCACAGCGCACCATCACACAGTTGGTTAAGGTGAGAGAAAGGGAACCCTTCCCATTCAGCTGTTAATCATGTTCACTTCCCTTTTTTTTGTCCTGCAGGTGAGGAAAAGTGAGAAGTGGGTGAACAGAAACAATATTGCCTGAGTGACTGTACATTACAGTGTTGGGAAAAGATTCAGCACAGGTTATCTATAGGGTGGAAAAAGTTGATTTACCACATTAGAATTAGTTAAATTAAGTTGCCTCTAATCACAACCAGGGAATCCTGTTCAATCGTTTTTTTAAACAAAAACGTAGGTGCTTTGGGTTCTGTTGCTTGTTTAATGTACAAGACTTTTTGTTTAATTAAACTGACGTCAGTTTTGAAGAGATCTGAAAGGATAAATCACAAGATTTATGGCTGTGGTGTAACTGGCTCTAGTTCACCAGTTTATTGGAAACTGATAATGTTACCATCTCATACACTGACTTCTACTTCCCGATGTCAGCTGTAGTTTTGCTGATGCAATTAATTTATTTTATTCAGCTTGTTTAAGTCAAGTTTTTGTTACTTCCAGTTCGAAAGAAACCCGTTGGTATATATAAAGGATAACTTTATGATAATTTAACGTTGTGGCCCCTAGGCATGGGCCAGTAAGGGCAGATATATCTCAATATCCTGATGTTTACAGAACAATGTAAGACGTGATAAATATAACAAAATATATTAACTAATAAAAAGCAACAATTGTCTCCACAATGTTATTACAATTGATTATTATAGTATCAATAATGTTAACTCTAACAAAAGCAGAATATAAACACTTGCTAAATTCAATATTATAGTAGTTTTTAGATGTGTATTGCATTCAATATTGTATATTTTTAAATTATAAAGTAACACAAGTAGAAAAAGCTGATATTAACTGTTTATTTAGTCAGGCTATCTGCTCCAGTAGCCAGTCTGCAGTCAGGTGTTTGTCAGCTTTTATTCGCCTACTTTGGTTTTAAGACATCCTTTTTTTCCTGATTAAGAGTTATTGCGACCATCACTCAGGAGGTAGGAATTTGTCTTGTAACCGTAGGGTTGCCAGTTCGAACCCTCGCTTTGTCCCTCTCAGTCGTTGTCATCAGGAGAGACAATTCACCCTCCTTGCCTACTGGTGGCGCCAGTGTACGACAGCCTCTTCAAGTTTAACTCTTTGCTTGAACACAAAAAGAAAGGAATAGTTCCAGGTTCATAAAACTTTGGGATACCAGAACAATAAAAGTTGTCTTTTCTGAGTCTTTGACAAGTAATTGTTCAATGCCATCTAAACACTGGTGTCATTAAACTTGAGCAGATGCAACAATAAATGCAAATCTGTACTCTAAAATTTAAATACAAAAAAATTAATAAAATTCTGCTGTCAAAAATAAAATAATTTACCGGTAAGTGGACAGTTGCTTAGAGTAAACAATTGCCTAAGATGAAGGGTGCCAATAAAAAAATGTTGGGTTTCTTTTAAAGTATGTAAACATTATAACATGTAAATAAAGATATTAATGAACTTAGAGGTGCAAATTCAAAAGTAGAAATTTACAGTAATTTACTTACTACCTTACTTTAGCCTATGCTTTGACTCAACATAAGCAGGACAATAAACCCAAACTGAACTCTCAACCCTGCATCACCTCATAAACCACATCATTTTTTGTATGCATCTTATTGGTTCAAACGCTGCATTCTGAGCATCAATATGCAAAATGAAATGATACTGGAATAAATACAAAAGGAGAAAAAAATTTCCACAAATCCTATAAGCTGATTAGGACTGTCTTTTGTCTTTTTGACCAACGAGGTCAAAATAATCCCGTCATAATCTAATTTTACCTGTCATTTTTTAAAATAATAATACAACATATTAAATAGTATTTATTTTAATTAATATTCAAGCTGAACAGAGAATCTGCATTGTGCCATCATACATCAAGCAGATTACATTCAACTTTTTCTCCACAGTGACCAACCCCACTAACTACATTTTAAAAATACAATTAAACGATCGAACAGTTAACCTGCTGGGGCCTGAACGCACAGTCTCACCACTTGATCTTGTTCTGGAGGCTGAATCCGCACTCTGCTGCCGAACTGGAGACTGACAAGCCCCTTTTCAGCCAAAGTGTTGAAATAAGGGAACCATCCTCCAATTGAAGAGGTCAGGAGTTGGAAAGACTCTCTGAACAAGGCGTTTCCTGAACTGCAAGCCTTGCTTCAGTGGAAGGAACATCACGCAGCATCCAGCTTTTGCACTAGTGGTTGGCACAAGACTGGGCTCTTTGAAGCGCGTCTGTGATCAGCCACACCGCTCACAGACACGCTGTCAGCTCCCGGATGAGTACGGGGTACAGGCCTCAGACAACGCTCAGCTACTCTCATGGGAATCTTTTTTTATGTATAGTTTCAGTTACCTGTACTCCGTGCCGTGCGTAAAATAGAAAATGTCTGCACCAACTGGTCAGGGAATGTGAATTGTAATGTCATAATTATGTTTTGTCAATCGACTAACATTTGTGTTTTACTACAATATTGCATGGGGTACAAAATAATTTATCTCCACTTTCATGTAAAGAATGAGGAAACTGTAGGCTATAGCACAGTCCTTGGTACAGCTTTTTGTTGGCAAATGCCACATATTTCACTCGTTCCCTCTCACATAAGAAACAGGATATGTGATGCCGTCAGATATGAGATGATAAGGAGTATCGTAACTGGTAAAACATGCGTTCAAATAATCCGATAAAATTGCCAGATGTGCAGAATTCGTAAGGATTGGCTTAATTTGTGTTTAATAGTTGCAATCGCAACACAAAAACTGATGTCAAATCATATCTTATGAGTTTGTTGTAGTTTTTTTTTGTGTGTGTGTGAGACATGTTTTGACCGTGTGACACCCCCCCCCCCCTCCCTCCAGTGTCTTCAGAACCAATCCAGTGACATCAGACTGGTGTCAGAGCGAGTGCTGTGGTGGGTATTCAAAGACCCAGCAACTCCCTCTATGGAGGCCAGCCTGATCAAGCCGCTGCTGAAGAGTCTGTTGGACAACACGAAGGACAAGAACACCACAGTCCGAGCCCAGAGTGAACACACCATCGTCAACCTGCTGCGACTGCGCCAAGGAGAGGAAACCATGCAGGTGGGTCTCCTGTATTACGGCTGGTTATTACACATGAATGGGATCTCTGCCTCAAGTTAACTTTAACCCTTTCCTTTTTTCTGCTCAACAGAGTATTACTGCCATTCTGGACTCTGCAAGTAACGAACTGCTGTCAGAGTGTCACCGCCGTTCACTGAAGAAAATTGCCAGCCTGCCAGACTCCAATGAGGAGATTGATGAAACCATCCTAACATGATGGAGCAGGACTTGATTAAAAAAAAAGTCAGCTAAACCATGACTGACACAGTGAAGAAATCCTGAGTGTATGAGAACCCCAAACACACTCAACACACATGCTCAGCTTGAACCAGCATGGTAGGAGGAGGAGACGGGTTGAGTTTTGACCGAGTTTTGACTTTCTTGAATCCCCTGCGAATATTTTCGTTTTCTCTCACTTTACAACTTTGTTTTAGCGGCCTTTCAGCCTAATTTCTTACTTGTTTCTTTTATCTTGTGCCTAACGGATTATGTACCAAATACGTTGGGAAGACACAATGCCAAATCTTTTTTGATATACCAGTGTTCTGCTACTACTTTTACCAAATTGATTTGAAGCATTTAAGATGCAATTGTAAAGAAAGCCACCCCTGTCTTTAATTTTATTTGGACTTGGCATGTGGGAGATGTTTGGGGGAAAACAACCTCTTATAAGACAAATCATTCTTATCAGTGATACTGTTGTAAAAAAGCAAAACCGAATAAAAACTGATTTCATAATGTGTGGGAGATATCAACAAGGTTATTTTCTGTCCGAGGTCAGTGGGGTTAAAACTTTAGAGTTCTAGGTAGAGAAAATGTATTTCTGTCTATACATGTGAGCAATATATGCACCACATACAACACAGTTATCCACTGTCTACATAAGTATATCCTGCAGGGTCACAGAGCAGCTGGTGGCCAGTCCGTTACAGGGGGGGGGGAAGCAAATATTTGCTAATTACTATTAATCTTTTATTTGTCTTTGGAAAATAAGTAATTTAATTGTAAGCAAAAGCTAAAACAAAATCTTATTAAATGAAGGATTGTAAAAGATGCTTTCTGAGGAAATGAGACACTTTGCTCCCTAATGCCCAATATTACCTGCTTTAGCAGGTAAGTAGGAAATTAAGTGAAACTTGTTGCCATCTCCCAGTCTGTTTAGCTTAGCAAACTATCATCTAGCTATGAAACACTGCAGTTCATGTATTCCAGATAAAATCTAAGAACTGCTTCCTGATAAGGTAGCTAAAATAATCAATCTGGTGATATTACACCAGTGGTTTCTCAGACTTGTTAAACAAGTACCACCTTATTAAAAACCATATTTTCCCAAATAGTATCAGACTACCAACATGTTTCACAACAGAAGTTAGACTTTTTACCTTTTTGTCACAAAGGGAAAGGTAATGGGAGACACCACAATTGATTTCGTTAACTCTTTAGTTACATTTAATTATGACAGGATTAATGTAGCATTAAGTTTCCCTGATTAAAATTCGTTGCATTTCATTTTATACTAAATACAACATTCTAAGATATACATTTCAACATGTCTTTATGGAATATTTTTAATTAATAAAATAAAAGAAGACCAAATAGATTGCTTACTCTTGGACTGACTCAGATGCTCCACATCTTGTTTGTCTTCTGCGTGCTGGAGCTGGAGCCTGCGCAGTGAGACCGGGTCGCACTTGGGTGCAGCTCCGCTAGAGAAGGAAGCAGAGTTTCCGGCTGTTTGCAGCGGAGCAAGAGGATTGCTGACGCCGCGAAACCCCGAGAAAAACGCCACCGGCTCGGGGGGCTAATAGTTTCAAGCTTCGGTTGTCTCCTTTTTAATTATCAGGGGATCTGGGGGCAGGTAAATTTTCTCCGAGACAGGGGGGGGGACCTGAGCAACAAGCCAAGCAAAGAAGCGGCACAAGGCGGAGGTTAGCTACCAGCTACCGGCATGGCAAGGGACTACGATTACCTCTTCAAGCTGCTCATCATCGGCGACAGCGGTAAGCCGAAGCCGGGGATGCGGGACGGGAAGTAGGCCTTGTCCGGTTTTTTTTAAATATTTTTTTCTTTACCTGAGAAGAGGGGAAACATACTGCGATGTTCTTCTGCACATTCCCATGACGCGTTAATTGTGTTTAATTTTATAGCCTTAAAGCGAAAACAATGAGGGAAATGTACACATCCGCCATGTTTCTGTGGCACTGACAGGGCGGAGGTTGTGTGTGTGTGTCCAGACTGGGTATGTCAGGCCGGATGCCGCCTCCACATCTTCTGAGGTGGTCTCACGAACGTTTCGGATGTTGTTCGGTAGTTAGTGGGGCATTTAATGTACCTCCATAACAATATCCACCATTTGACCCTAATAACTTCACCAGGGCTGTCTTATGTCAGTCTCATTTGGGCTCTTGGCTGTATCTGATGTTAGCCGAAGCTAAGCTAACATCTCTGTTTCATGCTTGGTCTATGTAAATAACCATTTCTTGGCATTTTTGTGTTTTTGTTGACTAAAAAGCTGCTTTTATGTGTCTTATGTCTCGTGTAATGTTGACAAAGTTACGGGAAGTTGTTGTAATGATTTAGTTTGGGTACCTGGTTGGCATGGAAGTCTCAGCTCTCTGATTGTGGAAGAGTTCAGCACTGCCTCTCAGCAGTCAAACCCAAAACTGAAGTGAGAATAACTAAGTGAGCAGTGTTAACACAAGTGTCACCAGTTAGGTGCAGTCAGCTGCATATGTTTTCATAACCCAGGCAAGAGAGAAGCTCCCAGCCACAGCTGAGTGGTGTGCTGGGGTGGTTAGAGCTACTCCTTCAGCACTTGTGTGACTTTGTAATTCAACTCCACCTTCTTTAGTCTCATCCTGCTGGAGTTCTGATTTTGTTTGTCGGGGGAGGGGGGGAATAATCTTTGCTTTCACTGACAGCTCCAATCCTGGCACCACTAACCCATCAGCTGGCCAGTCAGAGTGCAGAACAAGGCAGTGGTGCAACTCCTCCAGGTCATCTCACACAGGCTCCAGTGTCCCTCCAGCTGTGCTTCAACTGTGTGCTGTTTTGCTCCGATTTTTTGGGGGGGAAACTTGTTCTCATCTCTTGGGGCTCAGCAGTAGGAAAATAAAATTTTACTTCATCAACTCAGTCTCCCAACATAGGCGGAAGTTGTCTTCACCTGTTGTTGTTGTTACATGTCTGCTGATTAGGCTTGGGCAGGTTACCGGTATTAGGGATGGACTAATCAATCTGTTGGTGATCAGAAGGTAAAATAATGTCAGAACTCCATTAGCTCAGCCCTTAAACTGGAAATCAGTTATTCACCTGATTCGTGGATCTCAACAGATCTCCAAGGCTTTTAAAATATTGAAAATATTCATTTGTGCCATTCCTATGACTTAGTCATTTTATTAAACAAAGGAGTAAAGTGATCAGAGTTAAATCTGGCTCGATGGACAACTGAGTAACCTGACTGTGCCATTCCTCCACTTGTTGCTGTGCACAGCAGGTCAGCTGGCTGAAAAAAAAAAGACTATTACTCCCATACTTACAGACATAAATAACCAATTAGTCTTTTTGAAAGTATTTCCAATCGCAAATAAGAAGAAAAGAATCCCTGACATTCAGGGTGTTACTAAATATTTGCCACCTATCAGTTTTATTAACCTCACAAAGTTTTAAAACTATGGCTTTAAATCAGCTGGCAGTGGAGTACAGTTTGCTTATGCAATGATCTTGCTTATGTTACATGTAATTCTGGCAAATATTTCATTATATATGTGCGTTACTTACTGTAAATCATCGTAAGGCCCAACAAACTGACAGTGTCGCTGTTTTTGGTGAGCCTATTCTAGTCAGAAAGTGATTTATTCTTTTTTTTTTTTTGTCTGACGGCTGGTGTTTTTTTGAAACTCTCCTTTGAAGCTTTAGCTATTGTTAGTCTGAACAAAACTCTGCGCTGTAGAGATCACAGGAGCCTGTGACCAATCAAATATTAGACGAGGACAACAACAACACAAAAAGCAGGCTGGGAAGGAGAGGCTGAGCCTCCATTCGGAGCCATAAAGACGATCTGCTGAAGACAAAACAGTGTCCCTGCTCAACACATCTTTTTGTCTTCCTTTTCTTTTCCATCGGTTTACCTAGTGATAAGTTTTTCTTTATATTTTCTCTGTTCCTTTAACAGCTGCCTATCCAGCTGCTTTTGGTTGCTTTACTTTAGCTAATCTAACTGAGCTCGTGAGGTGTACGTATAACTTGACTGCACTTCTTTTAGAAAAGTCTTAATCCATAGATACATACATGTTAGAGCTACAGTTGCCATTCCCTTTTCTTGCTCTGTCGTCATCACATGATTTTGTCTATGATATAATGGGAGAACTTGACATTGAACTCCTAGTTGCTCCTGTAGGTTGCAAAAAACTTCCCAAAACTTCTGAGACAGGTGTTAGGCATGTACTTTAGACAAGCAAGTATTTTTTGTTTTAGGAATCTGCTGTACTCTAAACTTCTTCCTGTGCTTGTTTCTTTCTCAGGAGTGGGAAAAAGCAGTCTCCTTTTGCGATTCGCAGACAATACATTTTCAGGTTTGTGGTCTCACCTCTGCTGAGATGTACAGTGCCAATCTAAAGTACTCATACCCCCCTTTTTCATAAATGTTCACATTACAACCAGAAACCTTAATTGTTTTCTGGGGGATTTTCATGTGATGGACCAACACAAAGTGGCGCATAAGCGAACGGGAAGGAATACGTAATATGGTTTGCAACATTTGGTCCAGCTGCTTTCAGAATCATCCTTATTAGCTAATAGCGTCCATCTTAGTGTGAGTGCAGCCGTTCCATGAAGGCATCAGAGGTTTGTTAGAAAACATTATTGAACAAACTGCATCATGAAGACCGAGGAAACCAGCCGACAGGTCAAGGAGAAAGTGGTGGAGACGTTTAAAACGGAGTTAGGAAATAAAACAACATGCCGAGCTTTAAATATTTTTTTTTATCCATCCTCTGAAAATGGAAAGACTGTACACCCTCCAGGACACGGTTGTATTTATCAGAAAAGCAGCCAAGAGGCACTGGTAAATGTGGAGGAGCTGCAAAGACCCACAGCTCAAGTGGGTGCAAGGTGTGGTGTGCTCAACAGTTTTTGTCTTCTTTGGAAGAGTGAGAAAGAAAGAAAGTCATGTTTGCAGCCACCAGCTATGTATGCAGACATGCAGAATGCCCTATGTGACGGGAAACCTGAATAGAAATACACATCCCCATTTTTAGTTGTTTATTTGTTAAGCTTGAAAACCCTTCATCATTTCCCTTCCAATTCAGAGTTCTGCACTTCTTAGTGTTGGTTTATTGCATACAATTCCCATTTAAAAACAGTGAAGCTTGTGGATGCAGTGTGACAAAATATGGAAAACGTCAGGAGGTATGAATACTTTAGCAATATTTCCCACATCTGTACTTGCTGCTCCCTACATCCGTCTTCGTTGCTCTCTACAGGTAGCTACATCACCACAATAGGCGTGGACTTTAAGATCCGGACAGTGGTCCTCAACGGGGAGAAGGTGAAGCTGCAGATTTGGGACACAGCAGGCCAGGAACGTTTTCGCACCATCACCTCCACGTGAGTAGAGCAACTTGCCACATTCCATGGTGCCGATTAAAGCTGAAGCCATGGGGTTTGTGGTCGTCAAATGAGATATTATATGAGAGAGCAGTTAGCCTTCAACAAGTTGAAGTTTGCGCTTCACTGTGAAACTGGGTGGGATTCCCCACAGATCCTAATTACAGATGTAAGAGCGAGGCTCCTAGATGTGTACTGCAGTGCTGTGTAACGGTAACAGCTGCACTTACACTTTTTCTTCCTTTACTGCTCTACTAACAGCATTTAGATCAGATAAAAAGAGCATGTAGATCATGAAGGACAACAGTTTATTCACAGGTACTCTAATTTAATTTGTCTTGACTAAATCATGTTGTGAATGAAAATCCGATACATCCCCGTAATGTAAGGGTAGATGACAATAAAGCAGAAACTCTGTTTATTTTTGGTCAATAAATGCATCAGCCAACAACATTACAGTGGACACCCACCTATTGGTAATTCAGTATTTGCTGATTCACCTGTTTGCAGGTTTTTTCAAAAAATATTAGAAAGAATGGCAGCTTGGGAAGTTGAAATACGTTGGTGCAAAGCTACTTGACATGCCATTGGCTGGCATTTTACAAAGCAGCCAACACAGGAGCGCCATTCATTTTTCTTGGCACTGATTGGCTGTAACACCAGGAGCAGAGATAAGGAAGACCGTGAATATTAGCTTCTGTTGTACTGCCAAAAAGGTTTACACCGTGTGTATTTATGCATATTAAGATATATTTGGTTTTAGATAGGCAGTTATGAGCGTCTTCAGAGGGGATCGTAAGTATTCACGAATTTCAGCTATTCACGGGCGGTTGTGGTCCCTAACCTCACGAATAATATTAATATTTTAGGCGTGATCGTCCCCTCCCCCCCCAATCAACATGGCTTTGAGCTGCAGTGTTAAGTGTTTAGTTCTCCATTAATTAGAATAATTTGGTAGCAAACTGAACCCCAGTGACTATACCGTTGCAGGACTGCATTGATTCATGGGACAGAATGAGCTCAGGAAGGCAAGGCATCCAGAACATTTCAACTGATTAACATATCCTTGGTAATGAAGGTGATTTTAGACTTTGTTGCCTCATTGTACAATGTGTTCAGTGTGCTGTTGCTGTTGCCTACCTAAATATCTTTCGTCAGTGAGCCTGAGTTCAGCGTTTATGACCGGTATCAGCTATAAAACAGAAACTATGGACTCTGTAATTTACAGCAGTTGACTCTGGGGTTGGGCAGTAATTATTCAACATTGTTCAGGCTTACTTGAAAGTACTTCCTGTGTGGTGTTATTATCTACGCTTATAATGTCACTACATTACATGTCAATTTAACGCTTTATAATGGATTTTAAACTTTGTTTACTGTTTATTAAGACATTGTGGAACAAAGTGATAGAATACATTAACAGATAGGCGCAAGAAAGTAAAGGTTTTCAAGTTTCTGTAAGGTTAGGGAATCAACATCTCTTTATGTTGCAGCAGGCTGCCAACTTTCCAGCTGAAGACCTGTTGCAAAATGAGCATTTGCTTACAGAGTGACTGTGCCACAGTGGGCCACCTTTGTGTACTTGTAGGTTTGATTCCTGCACCAGATGTTGAAGGCCCCCAAGTTACCTACCCATCTGTGCCTGTGTATAAAGTATGCTCATGAGCAACTGGAAATGAGTCTGTGTGTATATTTAGTAAAAGCGACGTATAAGTTCAGTCCATTTACCACACAGAATGCAGAACCGGCTTTGTTAGATGTTATCTTCATGAATCACAGGCTTTTTATTTCTTTCCCTTCAGCTTACACTGCTTCTCTCTTCACATCTTCTACAGCAGCTACACAAAATTTGCAGGAGTTTTTAAAATGATGCAATATATTTTCGCCTTGATATGTCTGGCCTATAAAACTTACAGAAAGATAATAAAGGCACCTACGTTTTTATTTGAAACAAACTAGAGTTGCACTGATCTGAAGTTTTTGCCTGTTTCCTAGTCTTTGTTTTTTAAAGCTTTGTCCTGCTAATACTGATTTCACTTTAAGTGATATAATGTAAGGACACTTAAAAACAGCATTCTAAGGGTGTTTTCACACTTGAGAGGTTTAGTCTGCTTAAAAAACACTTGTTTGTTCCCTTCCACCTCTCGGTGCGGTACGTTTGTGTAGATGTGAAAACGGCAAACACACAATAGTGTGTAGACCAAAGCAACTGTGACGGTACGGTTCCAACTGAACTCCAGAGTGGATCGTTTGTGTTGTGAATGTGATCTGACACAGCTACCAAGTTTATGCTGCAAGCTTGAGCCAAATATATTCCCGTAGCTAGATATCTGTTGCATTGTTGGAAACACCAGTCCTCATCTTTTAGATGTCACTGGTCCACCACACATGAATCAAATGGTGGAATTAGCTCCTCAGTGTGTAGACAAGTTCTCCAGAGTCCTGCTAATGACCTAATTGTTTGATTCAGTTGTTGATGCAGTGATGCATCTAAGACGCATCAACAACTGGAGTTTGACACCTGTGGACTAGAGTAAGCAAACAAATAAAGGCCATGCTTCTTTTTCAAAAGCATGGAGCCTTATGCAACTTTCAAGACATGTTTTCAGCATCCATAATCATTTTTGTCTGAAATAGTTTCCAGAAAAAGACTGCACAGTTTGAGTGAGTGAACAGCCGACATGGCTCCATAGGCAGCAAAGTTTCCTTCTTTCAGTTTCCAAGGACTCCATTTTAAATGTTTCAGTGGGAATAAAAATGTCTCGTTTTCAGTCTTCTTCTCTGTGTTTAAACTATCCGATTGCTGTCATTCACAGCGTACATTGGTAAATCAGACCAAGAAGATGTAGCATCATCATGGCAGAGTGACTTTACAGCTGTGAACAAGATGTAGCTGTAGGGAAAATGATACCGCTAGACAACACGAATGGGAGCAAAATAAAAGCTAACAAAGTGATCATTTCAGATGAAAATAAACAACTTGTTTAAATTAAGCCTATCAAATTTGCAGCAGTTTTAGTGATGTAAAACTGCACACATATAGTTGCTTTTTGGATACCCTGGTATACCCCTCTAGCACTCTAGAGAGGCACATAGCTTGTAAGTTTAATTAAAATCAATTTGCATATAAATTAGGGCTCAACAATATTAGATTAAATCTTGCGATGGCAATAATATTGGTTAATATTACAGTGAAGATATCAGGTGCGATATCTCTATTTTCTCCTTTACTCTTTTTCTCAGATGTGTTTCCATGACCCTATGACCTTGAGCATTTTGAGCAAAGTATTAGTGTCCAGTGTGGGACTCTGCTGCAAAATGCAAAGCTCATTAGACCTTAGAATATATTATCGCAGTGTAAGGGACACTGCAGGATTCCTGACTTCTTGTCCCTTTGGGAGAGATTGCACCCATCAGTTATCCCAAACCAGTTGGTAATGCGTAGTAGGACTGCTCTCGTGTGGACAAGCAGGAATTCAACTTTTCCTGAAGGAATAGTCATGAGGCAGTGCGGATGTTTCAGCCCCTGAGGAGTATTACCGTCCCAGTTTAACAGGGCTGCTGCCGGTTCTGCAGGAATCCTTCCGTTGAACAGGAGGCCTGTTCAGGCTGATACTTACTCGAGCTGAAGTGGAGTGTTGTGGTGCCTCATTACGTCGTAAATGAATTTTAGTGTGGACATTAACTGTAGGCCCTGACCTGCTAGGACCACTCAGGCAGAATAATATGAGGAGGCAGCCATCTGTAAAACGTGGTGCGGACGCAAGACGAGCCAAACTGAGGATAGTTACCATTTCAATGTTTTTAAGAGATAGAAATATAATAAGTTTTCTGAAGAATGCAAGTAAAGGCAGGGACAATGATGGAAAGGAAAGAACTAAGATTATGGGCATAAGGAAGTCCCAAAGTCCAAGTCCGACTCACACCAAGGCCATGTGGGTACAATGTTAGACTGCTTGGACACTGGAGAACCTTTGATTGGTAGTTATTATTTGGCGCTGTGTGTACGGTAATTCTGGTCCACCAACCTGCTGTTGGGACATTTGGAACAAAATCCAATAACGAAACAGTATCCCCGTACTGTCACACCAAGCACAAACGTGCACAAGAAGGCTGACAAAAGCTTCTTTGTGTGTTTGATGCTCCCTCGTCTGAGCCACAAACACTCGCCTCCTAAATATTGGACTTTTGAGGCTGCATTTAGGTAGGGAGCACTGGCACTTTTAACTTTTTTTAATTTATCGCTGCAGGTTGATATCACTCAAATTGAGATTTGTCCCCACCTTCTGGACACCAGCCACAGTTTATCAAAAAGGGACTGAGCCAGCTTTGTCTTTTGGCACCACTATTAAACATGTGTAAAATATGCTCAGCTCACAGTTTTTCTATAGGATTTAGGTCTGCGTGTTGAGAGGGTTGATTTTTTTGTATCTTGGGAACAATTTCTTCCTAGTTTGACCATATACTTTGGCTTATTATCCTGTTGAATGACCTAACAATAAGCAATTCTTAGATTACAAAACAATATATATATATATATATATATATATATATATATATATATATATATAAAAATCCTGGTATTTCAAAGAGGTTATGTAGTCATGAACTCTAAAAAGGTTCCCAGGGCCTTTGGAAGAGAAGCAGGCCCACAGCATCACAGATCCTCCACCTTATACAAGTGGGCATGCGGTCATTACTGCATGTTCAACATTAGGTTTTTTACATGAAACCCAACTTGAGTGTTTGCTGAACAGCTCAATCTTATTCTGATCTGACCAAAACAAGGCAAGGCAATTTTATTTGTATAGCACACTTTCAACAACAATGTAATTCAAGGTGCTTTACATGATTGGGGGATACAAATTTAAAAACAGCAATAAAGTATAAAACACACACAATATATGACATGTAAAAACATAACTCAAAAGTAGACATGAATTTAGGATAAAGTAAAAACAGCAATAAAGCATGAAACATACACAAAACATATGATACTTGAAAGCATTACTCAAAGGCAGATCTAAACAGATGGGTTTTTAGTCGTGACTTAAAAGAACTCAGTGTCTCAGCAGCTTTGCAGTTGTCTGGAAGTTTGTTCCAGATTAGAGGAGCATAGAAACTGAAAGCTGTTTCTCCATGTTTGGTTCTAATTCTAGGGATGTTGAGTAGACTGGAATTAGAGGACCTGATGGGTTTGGGGGGGTTGGTATAGTGACAGTACAGACCCTTTCCAAAAAATTAGAATATCATGGAAAAGTGTATTTATTTCCATAATTCCATTCAAATGTTAAACTTCCATAGATTATAGATTCAGGGCCCACAGCTTAAACGATTCAAAGTATTTAGTTTATTTTTCACATAATTTGAGCATAAAACATACAAAAAACAGGAATTAATAAAATTAGAATACTGTAAAGAAATCAACATTTACTTCTTAGTTTTTGCAGAAAAAAGAAAGAAATTAGGATCACATCAAACAAATCAAAATGTGGTACTTTCAATCAATAGGTCAATCATCAATACTTGGTACGGAACCCTTTTGTCTTAATCACTGCCTCGTGGCATTGAGGCATCAGTCTGTGGCATTGCCTGAGAGTTATGCAAGCCCAGATTTCCTGTCAGCTCTTCTTTGTTTTTGGGTCTGGTGCCCCTCATTTTACTCTTGATAATACCCCATAGATTCTCAATGGGGTTTAGGTCCGGCGAGTTGGCTGTCCAGTCAAGCACTGTGATGACATGGGCATCAAACCAGGTTTTGGTGCTTCTGGCGGTATGGGCAGGGGCCAGGTCCTGCTGGAAGATGAAATCTGCATCTCCATACAGATCCTCAGCAGAAGGAATCATGAAGTCCTCTAAAACATTCTGGTAGACTGATGCGGTGACCTTTGATTTAAGAAAGCAGTTTACCAACACCTGCATCGGACATTGCACTCCATGACTGACTGTAGATATTTCACACTGGACCTAAAGGAGCTTGGGTTCTGTTCCTCACCTGTCTTCCTCCAAACCCTTGGAGGAAGACAGGTCCAGTCAGTCCAGTCCTTCTTCAACAACAGTCCAGTTGAGATGCGTCTGAATGTGGTGGTTTTTGAAGCTGTGACTCCCGCCTCATTCCACTCTTTCTGGATCTCTGCCAGATTCATGAATCTTCTCTGTTTGATAATCCGCTGAAGCCCACGGTCAGCTCTTCTGTTGGTGCATCTTCTCCTGCCACATTTTGCCCTTCCACTAGACTTTCCATTGATATGCTTGGACACAGCACTCTGTGAACAGCCAGCCTCCTTAGCTATGAAATTTTGTGCCTTACCCATCCTATGGAGGGTATCGATCATGGTCTTCTGGCCAGTTGTCAACTCTGCAGTCTTCCCCACATTAAACCTAACTGAGACAATTGAACCAAAGTGAAGCAATTTAATGACACCTGGGAAAACCTGTGCCAGGTGCTTTATGTTTCGTAGACGAGTAGTGTGTGACACTCAGTTTAAAACATTCATGCCCAATACAATTTAGCCTGATTTCTTCACAGTATTCAAATTTTTTGAATTCCTGTTTTTTGTGAGTTTTATGAGCTGGAAGCCCAAACTAAATACTTGAAATAGTTTAAGTTGTGGGCCCTGAATCTATAATCTATGGAAGTTTAACGCTGAATGGAATTATGGAAATAAACGTTTCCATGATATTCAAATTTTTTGGAAAGGGTCTGTGGATCTTCAAGATACTTTGGCATTAGGCCATTCAATAATTTATAGATTAGTAAAAATATTTTAAAGTATATTCTCTGAGCTAGTGTCAGGACTTTATAACTGGGGTGATGTGCTCTACTTTCCTGGTTCTAGTGGTTCTGTATCAGCTGCAGCTGCCTAATTAACTTTTTAGGCAGAGCTGTGAAGATGCTGTTGCAGTAATTAATCCAATTAAAGATAAACGCATGGATGAGTTTTTTCTAGGTCCTGTTGCAACATCAGTCCTTTAATTCTAGAAATGTCCTTCATGTGATAGAACGCTGACCTTGTTATTGCCTTTATGTGACCCTGGAGGTTCAGGTCTGAGTCCATTACTACACCTAGGTTACGAACCTGATCAGTAGTTTCTAGCTGTATTAATTGAAGCTGTGTGCTGACTCTTAATCGTTCCTCCTTGGGTCCAAAAATTATCACTTCAGTTTTGTTTCTATTCAGCTGGAGAAAGTTATGGCACGTCCAACGATTTATTTGGTCAATGCATTTATTTAGGGTTTGAATGGGTTCAGAGTCACCTGGTGACATTGTAATGTAAAGCTGAGTGTCATCCGCGTAGTTATGGTAGCTAATGTTATTGGTTGCTATAATCTTGCGTAGTGGGAGCATGTAGATATTAAATAAGAGGGGCCCCAGGATGGAGCCCTGGGGCACCCTGCATGTGATTTTTGTTCGTTCTGATGAAAAGTTTCCTATTGAAACATAGAAGTTCCTGTTCTTTAGGTAAGACTCAAACCAGCCAAGTAATGTACCAGAAAGTCCGACCCAGCTCTCCAGTCATTCCAGTAATATATCATGATCAACAGTGTCAATTGCTGCACCGAGGTCCAACAGAACCAGCACTGTGGTTCTACCACAGTCTGTATTTATGTGGATGTCATTGAATACTTTGACGAGGGCAGTCTCTGTGCTGTGGTGAGCACGGAAACCAGACTGAAAAACATCAAAACGGTTTGTCATTGTTATGAAGCTATTTAACTGCTGAAACACAGCTTTTTCAATAATCTTACTGATGAATGGAAGATTAGAGATCGGCCTGTAGTTCTGCATTAACGTGTTGTCCAGATTTTTCTTCTTTGGCAGTGGTTTAATAACTGCTGTTTTTAAAGCCTGGGGGAAGACACCTGACAGTAGGGATGAGTTCACTATTTGAACAAGATCAGACCCAATAACAGGAAGAATTTTCTTTTGAAAAGCTGTAGGTAGGATATCAAGACAGTAAGAGGAGGAGCTTAATTGGATAATGATTTTTTCAAGGCTGTTCTGCTTGGAATTCAGACATTTTCTCTACATTGTTGTTGATTTGGGATGGCACTGGTTGTGGGTTCGATATTGAGGTACAGATTGACCGTCTAATTGTTAGAATCTTTTCAGTGAAAAAGCTGGCAAATTCATGGCAGGCCCTCATAGAGTTTAGTTCAGGGGCTACTGTCACTAAAGGATTAGTTAGTCTTTCCACTGTTGCAAATAGGGTCCTTGCATTATTATTATTTCTGTTGATGATTTCAGAAAAGAACGATTCCCTAGCTTCTTTTATAGTTAGCTGATATCTATTTAGTCTCTCTTTGTAGATCTCACAGTAAACCTAGACCGTAAGCTGTAATTAAAAGCTGAAATAGTGGCTCAACATTTCATCTAAAGACATAATCCAACTGTTAGTCATACAGATGCCTTTGTAACCCCTTTGCCAACTTTCGTAGTGTTGATGTGTTCAACATGAATGCTCACCGCCTTATTGTGTCCCTTTTTTCTTCTTCAGATACTACAGAGGAACGCATGGGGTCATAGTGGTTTATGACGTCACGAGCGCAGAGTCCTTCGTCAACGTCAAACGATGGTTACATGAAATCAACCAGAACTGTGACGACGTGTGCCGAATATTAGGTGGGTTTCCTTTTGCAGTGTTTAAGAAGGCCAAGCTGTTTGTACAACTACCATACATGCCTGTCTGAATGCAGAATGGTTCCCAGAGAGACGGCAAAGCCATGTTTCAACAGCCGGATAATGCTTTGTTTCTATGTTTTAGTGGGAAACAAAAACGACGACCCCAGCTCGAAGGTGGTCGAGACGACTGACGCTCAGAAGTTTGCAGAACAGATGGGAATCAGCCTGTTTGAGACGAGCGCAAAAGAGAATATCAATGTTGAAGAGGTAAGGTAACAACCTCTGGCAGTGGGACTGATTCAGAAGGTAGAGATTACTTGCAGATTTCTTTTGTTTCTGCAAAATTTGAGAGACTTTATTGACCTAGAAGTACTGTCTTTTGTAAATCTATTTCAGAAACGATGCATTTTATTGGGATTTTATAATATAGTCCAACACAAAGAAGTTCACAATTGTGAAATGAAAGGAGAAGATGTATGGTTTTAAAAGTTTATTACGCAAATACCGTGCTACTTAGTATCTGGGGTATGTCAAATCAGACTAACATCAACACCTAAACAGACCTAAGTATTTGTTTATTGAAAATCATATTGTCATTGCAACATTGTCAAGAAACATTATGTATCGAGCGTTTTTCTCATTTTGGACAGCCCGACTCTGTTTACTAGTTAGATGACCTTTGAAGCTTGCATTGCCTTATATTTAGGGGTGTCTGAGTAAAAGGGATTGAATACATATGCCTGCCATACTTTAATAAATAAATAAATATATATATATATACCTGATTATCATTTCCCTTTCACTTCATAATTAGGGATCAGTTTGTGTTGGTCTGTCACATAAAAACCCTATTATAGTAATTGCAGTTTAAACATTGTTGTCAGGTACTGTAATTAATATACATTATTTTTGTGGATAATGTAAATTAGAATAGAAAAGAAACATCCTTTGTCTCTCTGAGGGAAAATTCGGGTGTAACAGCAGCCAAGTGACAGGCAAACAGAATTAAGAATAACAATAGTGTACTGTACAAAATTACAACACTAAAGTACAGTAAAGTACAGTTATTAAAAATACAAATGGCATATTCAGATTTGAGAATTGTGCAACTGAGCAGGATAATTTAAAAATATTTACAGAATTATCAAATATTCAAACTCCATCAGTCCTTTTCCAAAATTGAAATGAGAAAAAAAAAAGTCCATTCAACATCGTAATGTTATGATGTTGCATTTCTCTTCTTTGTTCACAGATGTTCAACTGCATCACAGAGCTGGTGTTAAGAGCCAAGAAGGAGGTGTTGTTGAAGCAGCACCAGCAGCAGCAGAACGACGTGGTCAAACTCACCCGGAACAGTAAACGAAAGAAAAAGTGCTGCTAGCAAACTGATCCCTGAGAGGCCGGAGGCATCTTCTCTCTGCACACTCATACACCACACGATGGGACTCAGAGCATCTAAATTAAAGAGCAGATATAGATTTAATGAATATACGGTAAAAGAGAAAAAAATAAATGGAAATATGTCCCCTTTGGACAAACTAATCATGAAGACTAAAGAAAAAATGTACAGATTTTTTTTTTTTAATGTCAGATCAGGTTTTATTTGGAATGCATCAGGTGGCCACTGATTGACCTGAGCTCCTTCTTTGGTGAAGAATCTGAATCTGGTGCCTGATCGACACAATGCTCAGATTTCTATCTGCATAATCCCCATATTCGTCTATTAGTATCTCATCTCTCCTTCTCATTCCACTGCACACGGGACGCTCCGGGCCGAGGCTGGCTCCGCACCTGAGGGGGAGGACTCGCATTTTCTTTA
This sequence comes from Valencia hispanica, assembly GCA_963556495.2. Lineage (NCBI taxonomy): Eukaryota > Metazoa > Chordata > Actinopteri > Cyprinodontiformes > Valenciidae > Valencia > Valencia hispanica. The sequence goes on from OY747704.1 coordinate 11,364,884, forward strand.
CACTTTTTATTTTAATTTTATTTGAATAGTCCTGTTTTTGTTTGGTTTTGTGGATGGAGCGAGGACTTTGTGCGTGGCTGCGAAGAAAGAAGGTCTCGGCACCTCTCATTTAAGTGCATATGTTTCATTCGCCTGTATTTACTGCGGGCTCACGCCAACAGATCACGACCATCTCGGTTTCATTGTGTTTGACCCAATGAGGAACCAAATCCAATGATGAACTTGATTAGCAGACACATTTAGCAGTTAACCTAAAGGACTGGGCCGGTGTTTTCTCATGTAATGTTTTTTTTTCCCCTGTATTTTGCCAAGCTCCCTCTCCTTAATCATCTAACTTCCAGTAGTGCTGAGCCAATGTTAACTGATTTCATGTTTACCATGACTTTGTTTATTTTACATGCAGCAGAGCAGTTGAACTACTCCTGGAGCGCTTATTGCACTGTTTACTGCAGTCTTACTATCCTTTCAGTTTGCTTTAAACCTTTTTCCTAAATCTCTTTTTTTTTTTTTTTTTTTAAAGATACTGCCAATATTATAAAACAAAGAAAAATATATATATATATTCAGAGCTCAGCAGAACCTCTCATTGGACTGTTGCCATAGTGGCCCTCGGCTGGCCAAGATACCGGGTGAATCAACGTCTGATGGGAACCTGTTGAGTCCTCAGGAAGTGCTCCCTCCTCCTCCTGTGTTTCTGCTGCCACTAGCCTTGAGTTCCCTCAGCACCCACATATCAGCACCTCTCACAGCGATGGACTCGCCATCTGCAAGTGAAGAAACTGGCATTGTGGTCACCTCTACTTCAGAGCAGACTGGTTTCTCTTTTCTTTTTGTTTTAGTTTTTTTTTTTTTTTGGGGGGGGGGGGTATATAACAGATCTGTAAAAGTAATGAAATGCATTCAGCAGAAGAACTGACTGTTCTCACCATGCAGAATATTGTTAACAGTGACTAATATTTCACGTCCTCTGTCATGTTTTGAGCTCTGTCACCACCCCACAACCTGTTCAAACTGAAGTTTCAGCAGTCAGTCAGTGTTTTCAGCGTCCACGATGACTGCATGGCTGACTGTGGGACCCTAATGGAAATGTACTGCAGTACTGGATCCCTGTGTCTGGACCTGACTCATGTGTACCACCAGAGGCTGAAGCAGCATACCGCATCTATCACTGACATTTATGTTGTTTTTTTTTAATTGGGAGAGCTTTATTGCAGCTGGAGGAGGAAGTGCTGTGGAAGTGTCTGTATTCTGAGCGGGTTTTGTTGGGTTTGGGATCCTGATTCACGCTAAGACCTGAAGGGGCCTAAAGATGCCATCAGGAATCCCACACTTTGATTTCTCTCTATGTGTGCATAGGTTACACACATAGTATATAGTGTGTGTGTATGTATGTGTGTGTATATATATATATGTATGTATATATATATACAAATATATACAAATGTGTGTTTATTTGCAATATAGAACATAGACACATAATTAGCACACCAAACTGTGCATGTGGTACACATGCCTCCTGTGCTGTGGTTATAAAACACACTCGTCAGCTGTGGTTTGCTGTACACTGGAGAAATTAAGATGTATTATTCAATTTTCCCGACATGAATTAAATCAGTAAAAAAAACGTTTTAAAGAAATAAATATTTGACACAGAATGACTGATCTTGGTTCCAAGTTCATTTTAGGATGTGTCTGAATTTTGTGAATAAAATTGTAAAGGTGTTAAAAAGTTTGAACTGGTGTTTAGACTGATTTTGATCCCTGACCAAAAATATTAATAATGGCGCACTGGTCTTGAAGGTTGTTCACTAAGTTTAACCATTTAACAAAGTATACTGATGTGACAAACTTTAATATAACAGCAGGACATTCTGGCTCTGTAAAAGATGCTGCAAAAACAGCTGCCAGATCGGTTTTGGAACATGGAACATTTTAGTAGGTAGCATTTTGGACATATCTGATCAGAGCACCTTCTTCCACATGTTTGTTGTTTCCTCTAATTGACTCCTCCCATATTGCAAATTATAAGGCTTTCTTGATAGGTTTGAAGTTGTGCGATTCTTTTTCATGAAAATGTGTTTACAATTCTGAGGCCTTTAGAGAAAAGCTGGATAAATAGCCTACTGACATTAGAGTACACACTGGTGGGCAGTTAACTAATTAGGTGAGTTTTGGATGCAAATGGTTGCACTGGATTTTATTTACGCTTATTACGTGACACAGACGCGTTCCCATAACAGCGTAAAATATTGCGTAATGACTAAAACGCCGTTTTTTACGCGCGAAACGATTTCACACGTCCTGCAAACTGAGACACTGTCCCGCATTGTTACTAACAGGCTCCCGTTTTGTGTTTAAATCCAGCATTTAAACTTTGTGGTGAAGACGGTGAGGGCTGTCAATCAAACGAGGAGGTGGGACATTAATGCTGCCTGGTGCGGAGTGCGTTCACCAACCACAAAGAAAAGAAACAAGGGAGATATCGGGCAGAGCCGCGGCGGAAAAAAAGAAAAATAACTTACAAGGATTTACTCTCAAAGAGGCTTTGGTGATGTTTCAAACAGGTAATATTTTTGTGTCTCACGCCAGGGAATAAGATGTGAAATGGCACAGAAAATGCGAGAGTCACAAAAACTGGGTTGCTCAAAAGGAGTTTTCCCAGTGAATGTACAGCCCTAGGAAGATTCTAACACAGACAAGGTAGCTGCCCAAATGACAAATGTCTATCACACTCTGCAAGTCTCCCCGTCATACAAGTCAGGACCGCTTACATCGGTCCTGCTTCCAGACTCCGAACTGGCAATCTCTATTTGAATTTCATAAACACTGCTCAAAATAATAAAGGGAACCCTAAAATAACACATTCTAGATCTGAATGGATCAAATATTCTTATTAAATGCATTGTTCTTTACATAGAATCTGCTGACAACAAAATCACACAAAAATGATCAATGGAAATCAAATCTATCAACCCATGGAGGTCTGGATTTGGAGTCGCACTCAAAATTAAAGTGATGAGGTAGCGGATGGTCTCCTGAGTCAGGAGACCATCCGCTACCTCATCAGGAGCATCATATCAGGAGTCCTGAGGGATCTCCTCCCAGACCTGGACTAAAACATCCGCCAACTCCTGGACAGTGTGGTGCTACGTGGCGTTGGTGGATGGAGCAAGACATGATGTCCCAGATGTGCTCAATTGGTTTCAGGTCTGGAGAATGGGCGGGCCAGTCCATAGCATCAATGCCTTCCTCTTGAAGGAAGTGCTGACACACTCCAGCCACATGAGGTCTAGCATTGTCTTGCATTAGGAGGAACCCAGGGCCAACCGCACCAGCATATGGTCTCACAAGGGGTCTGGGGATTTCATCTCGGTACCTAATGGCAGTCAGGCTATCTCTGGTGAGCACATGAAGGGCTGTAACCCCCCCCCCAAAGAAATGCCACCCCACACCATTACTGACCCACTGCCAAATTGGTCATGCTGGAGGATGTTGCAGGCTGCAGAGCGTTTTCCACAGCGTCTCCAGACTGTCACATAAGTGCTCAGTGTGAATCTGCTTTCATCTGTGAAGAGCACAGGGCCCCAGTGGCGAATTTACCAATCTTGGTGTTCTGTGGCAAATGCCAAACGTCCTGCACGTTGTTGGGCTGTAAGCACAACCCCCACCTATGGACGTTGGGCCCTCATACCACCCACTTGAGCAGACACACCAACATTTGTGGCCTGATGGAGGTCATTTTGCAGGGCTCTGGCAGTGCTCCTCCTGTTCCTCTTTGCACAAATGCGGAGGTAGCGGTCCTGCTGCTGAGTTGTTGCCCTCCTATGGCCTCCTCCACGTCACCTGATGTACTGGCCAGAAGTGTGATTGACTTGGAGTTACATTGTGTTGTTTAAGTGTTCCCTTTATTATTTTGAGCCGTATATATACATATATATTTGTGTTCAAAATAATAGCAGTCCCACATCACTAGCAAGATAAATCACTGTTTTTGATGTGAATCTGAATTTCAACTTCTACACTGCTAGTAAGTTTCTAGGTTTATTAAAGGTATAGAAAACCAACAGACCCAACAGGCATGACGTGCATGCTGCTGATTCTGTGAAACGGAATAATTTACTGAAAGGGGCGTGTTCAAATAAATAGCAGTGCCAAGTTCTATTAGTGAGGTCTTTGATTATGTGAAAGAAACTGGTGGGAAACAGGTGGCCCTTATTTAAGGATCAAGGCAACTGACACTACATATGCTGGCTGTGCATTTGTCCTTGAAAAACAGAGTAAAATGAGTCCATCAAGACACTGTTCAGAAGAAGAGCGTTCTTTGATTAAGAAATTAATAAAAGATGAGAAAACCTATAAGGAAGAACAGAAAATGATAGGCTGTTCAGCTAAAATGATATCAACCGCTTTAAAATTGCAGCCAAAACCAGAAAGGCGAGGAAGAAAAAGAAAAAACGACTATTCGAATGGATCGGAGAATAACCAAAATGGCAAAGGCTCAGCCAATGATCAGCTCCATGAGGATCAAAGAAGATCTCAGATTGCCTGTGAGTACTGTAACAATCAGACGACGTCTATGTGAAGCCAAGCTACCAGCAAGAAGCTCCCGCAAGGTCCCATTGTTAAAAAAAAAAATACATGTGCTGAAGCGGTTACAATTTGCCAAAGTACACATTGACAGTCTAAAAGGATATGGCGCAATATCTTGTGGACTGATGAGAGTAAGATTGTGATTTTTGGGTCTAAGGGCCACAGACGTCCTGCAAATACTGAATTCAAGCCACAGTACACAGTAAAGACAGTGAAGCATGGTGGTCCAAGCATCATGATATGGGGATGTTTCTAGTACTACGGTGTTGGTCCTATTTATCGCATACCAGGGATCATGGGTCAGTATGAGTACATCAGAATACTGGAAGAAGTCATGTTGCCGTATGGTGAAGAGGAAATGCCCTTGAAATGGGTGTTTCAACAAGACAATGAACCCAAACAGACCAGCAAGCAAGTAACATCATGGTTCCAGACAAACAGAATTCAAGTAATGAAGGCGGGCCCCAACCTCACCCCAATGACTGACGCAATCTGCTGGGATTCCTTAAATAGGAAACTTTTTAACTGATTGGAATGTTTGTATAAATGTATTGAAATGACTTCTTGTTAAGTGCCTTGAGATGACATCTGTTGTGAATTGGCGCTATATAAATAAACTGAATTGAAAAAGTGGCCAGCGCAATCCCCGGACCTTAATGCCATAGTAAATTTGTGGGCTGACATAAAGAATGCTGTTCATGGAGCAAAACCAAGAAATGCAGAGGAATTGTGGAACGTAGTGCAATCGTCCTGGGCTGCAATACCTGTTGACCGGTGCCAGAAGTTGGTCGACTCCATGTACCACAGATGTGAAGCATTTACCAGAAACCGTGGTTATGCTACTAAATATTAAGTTATGATTCTCAGGAAAGTTGAATCTTCAAGCATCTATTCAATTCAATTCAATTCAGTTTATTTATATAGCGCCAATTCACAACAGATGTCATCTCAAGGCACTTAACAAGAAGTCATTTCAATACATTTATACAAACATTCCAATCAGTTAAAAAGTTTCCTATTTATGGAATCCCAGCAGATTGCGTCAGTCATTGGCGTCAGGTTGGGCCCCGTTGATGCAGACTTTCCAACCAAAGCAATCCTTCAGCAATCCCTCATACTGAGCAAGCATGTAGCGACGGTGGAGAGGAAAAACTCCCCTTTAACAGGAAGAAACCTCCAACAGAACCAGGCTCATTAGGAGCGGCCATCTGCCACGACCGTCTGGGGGTTTGAGAAGACAGAGCAGAAACACAGAAGGAACAGAAGATCTGATATAAGAGAACTTTCTATGTTACTGGGAGCATCATCCCAGTCGATGCCCCCCGTCCAACAGGGCATTGCAGCCAAGCAGGATACCAGACCAGGTATATCTTCTATGGAGAGAAAAACACTGAGAGAAAACAAAGTTAACAGTCGAAATAACAGAATGTACTGTAATACAACTGGAGAGTCGTAGGAGAAAAGGAAGTAGCAGAGTGAAGAAAATTGGTAAGTCTGTCCTCCAGCAGTCTAAGCCTATAGCAGCATAACTACAGAGATAGCTCAGGATGACCTTAGCCACTCTAACTATAAGCTTTATCAAAAAGGAAAGTTTTAACCCTGGCCTTAAAAGTAAACAGAGTGTCTGCCTCACGGACTAAAGCTGGGAGCTGGTTCCATAGGAGAGGAGCCTGATAACTAAAAGATCTGCCTCCCATTCTACTTTTAGAAATCTTAGGAACTACAAGTAAACCTGCAGTCTGAGAGCGAAGGGCTCTGTTAGGAACATATGGAACAATTAGATCTCTGATGTATGATGGAGCTTGATTATTAAGGGCTTTGTATGTAAGAAGAAGGATCTTAAATTCTATTCTGGATTTAACAGGGAGCCAATGAAGGGAAGCTAAAACAGGAAAAATGTGATCTCTCTTTTTAATATTCATCAGAACTCTTGCTGCCGCATTTTGGATCAACTGAAGGCTTTTAATGGCATTTTGTGGACTACCTGATAGTAAAGAATTACAGTAGTCCAGCCTTGAGGTAACAAATGCATGGATTAGTTTCTCAGCATCACTCCTGGACAGGATGTTTCTAATTTTAGCAATATTCCGGAGGTGAAAGAAAGAAATCCTAGAAACCTGTTTAATATGGGATTTAAATGTCATGTCTCGGTCAAAAATAACGCCGAGGTTCTTTACGTTATTACTGGGGGCCAATTTAATGCCATCCAGATGAAGTGATTGACTAATCAGTTTCTGTTTAAGAACTTCTGGTCCAAAGACAACAACTTCTGTTTTGTCAGAATTTAATAGCAAAAAGTTTAGAGTCATCCATGTTTTTATGTCTTCCAGACATGCCTGTAATCTACCTAACTGACTGGGTTCATCAGGATTTATGGATAAATATAGTTGTGTATCATCTGCATAGCTGTGGAAATTTATCCCATGCTGTCTAATGATTCTACCAATTGGGAGCATATATATGGTGAACAGAATTGGTCCAAGCACAGAACCCTGTGGAACTCCACAAGTAACCCTTGAGAGTGAAGAAGATTTATCATTTAGATGAACAAACTGGAATCTATCAGACAAATATGATTTAAACCAGCCTAGTGCTGTTCTTTTGATCCCTGCAACATGTTCAAGCCTTTCTAAGAGAATATTATGATCGACTGTGTCAAAAGCAGCACTGAGATCTTACAAAACCAGAACAGACACCAGTCCATTATCTGAGGCCATGAGAATATCATCAGTAACCTTCACCAGTGCTGTTTCAGTGCTATGATGAGCTCTAAAACCTGACTGAAACTCTTCAAACAGCTCGTTACTGTTTAGATGCTCACAGACTTGATTAGCAACAATTTTCTCAAGGACTTTGGATAAGAAAGCAAGGTTAGATATAGGTCTGTAATTAACTAAGTCATCTTGATCAAGGGAAGGTTTCTTGAGTAAAGGTTTAATTACAGCTATTTTAAATTCCTGTGGTACGTATCCGTTTACTAAGGATAGATTCATCATATCCAAAATGGGGCCAGGAACCAAATGGAACACTTCTTTAAATAATCTCTTAGTCTATACAGTATATTTTTGAGTTTGTGAAGAAAGATGTCAACACTGCTATTTTTTTTTACATTATATTTCTTGACTTTCCGTAAAATATTATCAAATTCAGTTACATTTTCCAATTATTTTTCTTGCTTTGAAATAGAATGTGCAGTGTCCCCAATTAATTTGTGTTCATTAAAACACAATTTATTTGAAGAATTGTGAGGTTTACTCACCTTTTTAAACATACTTCTATTATTATGAACATTATATATATATATATATATATATATATATATATATATATATATATGTTGAGACTTTTTAAGACCTGCAGGATAGGGGCCTGTGAAGATCAGAATTTGAAATCCCTGATTTATATTAGACTTAGACTTCATACATTTAGAAACTCGTTGTTTGTAACAGAACATTTTGCTTTATTTTCTCAGGTCCAGCTATAGGCATATGGAAAGAGATAAAAGAACAGCAAGAATGGAAAGATCTCAAAATATTGAGAATTTCTTCACATCTTCTCTTTCATATGCTACACAGGTCCATCCACATGGTATTTAACCTCCAATCCTACTTTTAAGTTGAATATTGAAAGCCTGTAAAAACGAAATAATGATCCAGGGTAGTTAAGGTTGTGCAGAAAATGTTCTTCATTATTAATCCTGTCACTTGTGTAAGTGTTTCTCAAGATTCAAAACAATTCTTCATTGATTTGAAATGGAATCGTTCTCTCCCAAGATGTTTCTCCGACATCCAGGGGATGGACCTAGACAGCCACACTTGAAGATATCTCCTCGAACAGTACATGGTGAAAGGAAGAGGGCCTTCAACAAGACATGGTATTCACAGCACAAAATGGCTTGAATACTCACAGTCTCTCTCCATTGTTTTGCATGTAGGCACTTTTCCCTTCCAAATGCTTCTGTAACTCCTTTTACATCCCATGAAGTTGGAAGAAGGCAATGTGTAAAGATGGAGGTTTTAAGGTGCCTGAGAAATCTGAAGCTTATGTGAATGCCATGTATGCTTGGAGTTGAACGTCAGAAGGAAATTCTGACTGATTCATCTGTTCATGATGCTTTGGATAAGGTAGAGGAAAGTCGTATCTGTATATTAAAACTGTTGTCGAGGTGCTGCTCCTTACAGCTATGTAAAACCCATGACCCAATGCCGACAGAAGAGTAGCTTGTATGTTTGTGAACAAACACCCAATGGTTACAAAATTTTGTTTATTTTGTAACATCTGGCTGATTTACTTAATTATGCTGCTTGGTTTTTGTTCTTAGTGATAAAGATAATAATTTTTATCACATGTTGTTAATTGATCTTGATAGGAAAGATGACCAGATTTCTTCTTCCCTTGATGCGTCTGCTAAGCCACTCCTTCAAACCAGAGCTGTAGGCTTCCAAATCCTTATATTGGAGAGGCTGATTGTGAGATGTTCCACCTCTTATACCTTGTCTAGGGGTGTTTTTGGTTCGCCACAACATTTTTAAGAAACAAAGCCACTTTGTGCAACCAGATAGTTCCATTACGCCAATGTTTTTGGTTAATCAAATTAGGTACTTGTAAATATTGTGTGTAGGTTTTATCATCCGTAATTTTCAATTGTGACTGAACACCAATTCATGGTGGTTTTGCCTGTAGGAGGAGCTTCCTGTAAAAAGGCTCGGGTAGAAGATTCCTTTTTTTGTGTGGTTTCTGCAGTTTGTGCCTTATCAGGCACAGAACACTAGAGCTCCATAGCCAGGGGCCTAGTGCCACTTCTTATATTTTGTTTTAAGTTCAGTTTTATTACTTTGAAGACATTGGGAGTTATTTTGCACAGATTTTTGGTTTTTGCCTTTTTGTTCTCAACAATCCATCTGCACAATGCAATTTTTTCGAATTGAAGAGAAAAGTACAGTAAAATCACACCACCAGCTGAATCCTGAAGTCCTGAGTTCTCCTTCAACTGTTTGGTCAAATCAAAGACACGAGCTCTGCAGCTCGGCAAGGTACACCCAAATGTGGCTGTCTAACCAATGAGAGAGCTGGTTACATTCGAGGAGCAGCTGTGAATGTTTGAACTTGGTTTTCAGTGTGCTCAGGGACCAGGAGGGTCACTCGAATGCTAAAAGGAGAGGGTAAACCATTTAGGAAATGCAATTGCAAAAAGGATTTGAGAATGAGAGCTGGGAAGAGAAAACGGATGTAGAAAAGGGAATACCTTTTTAAATGTATGAAAAGAAAAGATATTTACAATCTCATTTATTAATTGTGTTATTTAAGTCTCCATTTTGAAATAGGATTTGAAAAACGTTTTCAAATCACAGTTTTTAATAATCAAATAATAAATACAATTTGCAATTCCTCTTTAGTATTTCAATTTAAAATGTATAATTACAAAATGCTTTTCAAATTTGTCTTTTTTTGGTATAAATTAATTGTTGAATTTGAAATTATATTTAACAATCTATATTTTTAATTCACAATTAAGCACTTGTCAAAAGGCTGTATTGCTTTTCCAATGACCCCCTTAGTCCTCCATACCTTCCTAGCTTGATACAGTTTATGTTTGAGGGCTTCAAAATAATCGTTGTGCAGACCAGCCAAACTTCAAACTGTTTACTCTAACAAAAAGCTCTTACTCCTGGGGCTTAATGCCTGTATACCCCTCATAATATCACGGTTTGTCTTGTTGAAAGCGCCTCTCTATCTCTGAACGCACATGGTCTAGAATGGGGTAAAATACTTCCTTCAATAATAACAAGATTTGATTCCATGGTACATTGCAATGCACATAAAACACATGTTTTGCTTACGTTGATCCTGGCTGCAACCCCACTGCATTTCCTTGACATTACAGATGCCCTATCCTATCCTTTTGGGTACTGAGAGGAACAGAGCAAGATCATGGAGCCCTGATGACTTTGTGGCACGTTTTGCCACCTGTCATCATAGCAGTCGTATCCAGCAGCCAATTATAGCAATTCATAAAGACAGTATTTACATGCAATTTTTTGTGTGTGTGTCAAAATCTTATTTGGTCAGTTTGTGATAAGATTATTTGCTTTTTCAGTTGTAGATAATTATGCTAAATATTACAGATAATTATGCAATTTTGCATGATCATTCAAAAATGTTATATTAGCCAATCAGATGTTCATTTTTAATGTTTAAAACTGTTTTTTCATGGTGAATAAACACTGACAAAGCTTCTGACTGTACCTTTTGTACTATTTCATTGCTGGGTCTCGAATTTTTGCACTGTAGTGGTTAAAACCTCACTCAAATAGGGGTTAAAAAAAGCATTCATCTGAACACTAAAACTTTTTCATCAGTAATACCCACTGCAGTCTGCTTATCGCTGTGGAGATGGAGTTGAAGATGCCATCATCCACCTACTTCAACCAACCCACTGTCATCTGGACAAAGTAGGCAGCACTGTGAGGATCATGTTCTTTGATTTCTCCAGTGCATTTAACACAATTCAGCCTGATTTGCTTTGTCAGAAACTCCTGAAGACACAGGTGGAGCCCTCAACAATCGCCTGGATCAATGACTAGCTGACCAACAGACCACAATTTGTGAGACTGAAGAATTGTGTGTCAAACCAGGTGGTCAGCAGCACAGGAGCACCACAGGGGACCGTACTCTCACCATTCCTTTTTACTCTGTACACCTCAGACTTCCAGTACAAATCAGAGACCTGTCATCTGCAGAAATACTCAGATGACTCTGCAATTGTTGGGTGTATCAGAGATGGACAAGAAGGTGAATACAGAGAGCTGGTGGACCGCTTTGTGACATGGTGTGGAAACAATCGTCTCACCTTGAATGTGAACAAAACAAAGGAGATGATTGTAGATTTCAGAAGAAACAGGGATAAGTCAAAAACGGTTTCCATCATGGGAGAAGAAGTGGAGGTGGTTGAGGAGTATAAATACCTCGGAGTTCACCTTGACAACAGACTGGACTGGAGGCGCAACAGTGAAGCCGTCTACAAGAAGGGACAGAGCAGACTGTACTTCTTGAGGAAGCTTAGGTTCTTCAAGGTTTGCAGCAAGATGCTGGATATCTTCTACAAGTCTGTTGTGGAGAGTGTAATTTCTTCAGCCGTCATCTGTTGGGGTAGCAGCATCAGAGCCAGGGATTTAAATTGGCTAAGCAACCTGACAAAGAACGCTGGTTCTGTTCTTGGGACAGCTATGGAACATCTGGAGATGATAATGCAAAGAAGGATTCTTCACAAAATCAAAAAAATTATGGTCAACCCTGAGCATCCTCTTCATGAGACAGTCATACAACAACAGAGCGTCTTCAGTTTGAGGCTTCTTCAGTTTCGCTGCAATACACACCGCCACAGGAAATCCTTCCTGCCCACAGCCATCATCATCTACAACAACTCCTTAAAGAATTAATTATATGAGCTATACCAACACTTAATTTCGCTCTGTGATCAATAAAGTATTTTTGAATTGAATTTGAATTGAATTTGAATAGATAATGATTAATAAAAGTGTACAATTGGCATTGTGCTTTGAGAGAAATTGATTTTATTTTGGATTACAGTAGCTACTTAAATTAGACTGAGTAAGAACAACATTTCTATAAGGTTATAGGCCATTTTTTCAAATTTTCTAGACATGCCACTAGGTAAGCCACAAAAGGCCATTGCAAACGAAACTCTGTTCCCAGAGTGGTGTATCTAAGCATATTTATAAAAAAGTATGGTAGGAAAAGGTATACCACCAACAGGCATAACCGCAGCTTTGAAAGGATTGTCAAGCAAAATCCATTCAAGTCAAGGGGTGGACAGAGGATGGAGTCAGTACATCATGAATCATATTCCTCATGTCAAGCCTGTCCTGAACCAGAGACAATATTAGAAGTGTCTCACCTGGGCTAAGGAGGAAAAAAACTGGACTGTTGCTCAACGGTCCAAAGTCCTCTTTTCAGATGAAAGTAAAGTTTGCATTTCATTTGGACATCAAAGGTTCCAGAGTCTGGAGGAAGCGTGGAGAGGCACAGAATCCATGTTGCTTGAAGCTAAGTGGGAAGTTTCCAAAGTCACTGATGATTTAGTGTGCCATGTCATCTGCTGGTGTTGGCCCACTGGGTTTTCTGAAGTCCACAGTCAGAGCAGTCATCTACTAGGCAATTTTAGAGCACTTCATGCTTCCTTCTGCTGACGATCTTTTGGAGATGCTGATTCTATTTTCCACCAGGGCTTGGCACCTGCCCACAATGCCAAAAGTACCAAAAGCTGGTTCAATGACAATGGGATTCCTACACTTGATTGGCCAGCAAACTGGCCTGACCAGAACCCCCATAGAGAATCTGTGGGTTATTGTCAACAGGAAGATGAAAGACAACAGACCCAATAATGCAGATGACCTGAAGGCAGCTATCAAAGCAACATGGGCTTTTATTACACCTCAGCAGAACCACAGCCTCCTCCATGTCATACTGCATTTATGCAGTAACTAATGCAAAAGGAGCCCCAACAAAGTATTGAGTGCATAGAAGCGAACATACTTTTCAGAAGCCTGACATTCCTGATTTAAATCACCCTTTTTTATATTGGTATTGGTAAATATGTCTGAAAACCATGCATAATTTTCCTTCCACTATACAATTTTGGTTCATTATATAAAATCCTAATTAAATACATTAACATGTGTGGCTGTAATGTGACAACATGGAAAAGTATTGGAGGTATGAATATGTTTGCAAGGCACTGTAAACTGATTTCCATTAGATCCGGTGATAAGAATGTCCACCGAGTCTGAACTTTTCCATGATATATTGGTGAAAATATTTTACTCTAAATTATGAATAGTCTTTTTTGAACTGCCAGAGACAAACGTGTTGAGCTTTTTTTCTACGTTTTTTTGTATAAACAAACCGTTTCTCCTTGCTGCAGGTATATCTAATTAACTGTTTTTGTAATTGGGCAGAAGGATTAAACGGATCAGCAGCTTCATTTGTCCAACTGTGGGAACCACAAACACAACACTTTCAGCTTAATTAAACTAAGACACGAGGATTGTAAAGAGTTTATTCGTACAAAAACAAGGATGCTAAGAAAATTGCATGATAAATATTTTGAATAGTTTGAAGTATTTTGTAACTAAAACAGTGCCGTTAGTCAGGGTTGAATGGAAGCACTCACGCGGAGTACAATGAGCCCACCGAAAGCACAAAATTCGAAAACAACATCAGACCGAGGAGAGACAAGTAACAGAAACGCACTCAATGGGATGTCTGTTTTTGCCACTGCCACACAAAATAAAATCTATGGTGGTGGAATCTGGGATGTCCAGTCAGACAGAGAGACACTGCACATGTTTTCAGATGGAGAATGAATTCATTCAGTCCGCAGTGGCAGAGATAAAGTCAACCAGGAAACAGCATTTACTTAAAAACAATGTCAGCTGAATCAAATAGGATAGTTTTATTTTGTAAAATGTGATATAAAACCAACAGAAAACTATAACGTTTGGTTCTTATAGGTCTTGTCCCAATACTGACTCCAACATGTTCTTTTTGTGTCGGCTTTTTAATGCTTTTATCAATATTAAAAATTGAATTGGCAACATAAAAACATTAACAGTGTGTGGACACGATCACCTCTACTAACCAATAGCCTATTACATTATGTTAAGAATTCCTGTTGGAGATAAAGCTACAGTTTTTTTTAAGTTGGGCTAATTTAGTCATTTCTCTTTATCTGAAAGAGAAACAGTGTCTGGTTTAGCAATGTAGCTTTTGGAGTAAACTGTCCTATTTAGACAATATTGATATAGGTAAATCTTATCAAATCTATCCCATGTAAGTAAATGCTTACACTAGTGATTAAACACTATTCTGAGCAAGCCCTGCAAATAATCTACTGCTTAATTTTCAAGACTTCTGTCTCTTGAAATGTCTCTTAAAGGGGATTATCTATGTTTGAATTTAAGCCATCTGAAATGTTTTTAAGTAGTTAATATCTTACCTGTAGTACATAAATCTTTCTCTGGCTTCATTTACTATAACATCCAGATTTTTTGATCCTGGAGGCTAAAGCTAGCAGCTAGGAGGAGCCAAGATTAAAGTCAAATCCTGACATCTTAAAACCACTTTTAATTCAAAAACACCATCAAGCTTTATTTGAATTGTCATCATTTGAACCTTTTAATCATTATCATGTTTAGTTTGGATGCTTATTTACAAAAACAGCTGTTGATTATCTACACTGATAATAGAGGTAGGAGGCAGTGTGGTGCTAAAGTCTTCCTACCCTCAGAGAGTGGAACATATAAACATTTCCAGTCAGTAGAACTTTCTGATATAAAGTTGAACAATATCACAACAGGTTTAGAGGACACTATTTCAATTTTTATACCTTGCTTTTCTATTGGGTAGTTGCATACTAGAAGGGCTTTACGTGTTCTGTTCTCAGTATAAGTTTCAAAGAGGAAGAGTTGGTGTTGCGCTGCCTCCTGTTTGTATATCCCTTGTAAACAACTATATGTGTCAATAAGCGTTCAATGCAAAGGTGACAGATTCATAAAAAAGTGTTTGCAAAACTGCTTCCAAGTTTTTGTAGCTGAACAGAGAGGGATAGAGATACAAGTCGGCTCTGGTCCTGGCTTCTCTCCAACTAGCTGTTAGCTTCAGTCTCTATAGGACCAAATGATCTCGATTTATGTCTACTGAAGACCCTGAGAGAGTTAGCTACTGCAGTTAAGATAAAATAAATTAAGATACATTTTTAACAAAACTTCAGTTCCAAAATCTTGAACCATCTTTAAATTCTATGTAATTGCCAATCATAAATTACCTGAAAATCACAGGCCCCATAAATAAACATGTTTGAACTTCAGGGCTGTTTATTTGTGCCAGTGAGCATGTGTGTTTGTGCTTAACTAAGCTAGCCTAGCT
The DNA here is from genome assembly GCA_963556495.2 of Valencia hispanica. Taxonomy (NCBI): domain Eukaryota; kingdom Metazoa; phylum Chordata; class Actinopteri; order Cyprinodontiformes; family Valenciidae; genus Valencia; species Valencia hispanica. The sequence continues at coordinate 11,380,421 of OY747704.1, forward strand.
TAGTTCTAAAACCAGAGAGACAGCTAGTCAGGCTTTAACTCTGAAGCATCAAAGCACTATAGCTTTATACTTTTGAATATGGGTGGTAACCTCACAGTGATGCTATTATACAAAGCCTAGCTAGCTGTTTCTATCCCTTTTCAAATCCCAGTCTTTGCTAAAATAGGACAAATTAAGCGCTAAGCTAAGCCTTGTTCGGCATCTGCTGTTTACATATGGAATCATTTAACTGCCAGAGCTAAGAAATAGATAGGCTACAGGAGCAATGTCTCGCTAAAATGAAAAAGTTATCATTGTAACACGATACAAAACTCATTAAAACAAGAAAGTTTCTCTTTACAACAAGATACAAAGCTCCATAAAACGTTTAGAGTTTTATATCGTATTAAAACAAGAATGTTTCTTGAGCCCCTTTATGCCATCAGGGGCTCCCTCTGACTCCATCTTCTAGACGACACTCAAACATCCCACAAGGTGTTGTCCTTTTACTGTTACAATCTTTCTCATTTAAATAAAAACATATTTTGGTTTCAACGAGATATAAATCAGATTATAACAAGACATAAAACTCGTTATAATGAGCTCCTGTATTTCCTAGCTCTGGCACTTAAACTCTTCAACATTTACAAACCATTACAGAGCGACAGAGAAGAACATTTAGATATGCAGACTTTTTAGAAAATATAATCTGTAGCTGTCAGTGGAACTTTTGTTCTTATGTTTTAGGTCCAGTGAATTGCACCATATTGGTGAGAAATTTGAATAAAACTGAAGTTTTATGAAATTTCTCTCGTGTGACAAAAAACTAGGAAAAAAAGAGAAAAAGAAAACAAAAGATGCCCGTTCCATCGAAGGACATGTAACAAGAAACAGCCGACAAATAACATTGTACAGATATATGTGTCTCTACAAAAAGATTTTCTGTCAAAAAAGTATGATTTTCTTATAAATATATCAGTTTCATCCAAACCTATTTGTCATTTTTATAAAAATCATTCTTTGGGTTGATCCTTCCCAACAACCAGCTGAGATGACGTGAAGACATCTGCATAGGTTTGCACAGCTTCATTAAACATGAGCTCAAACAAAGACAGACATGAGACATTAATGTGCCACACTGAAAATCATCCATGCTCAAAGATCTGAGCTAGCTTCATTCTGTTTCACCAATGGAGTCAGATATGTCCCCAAGTATGGAAGCCCGCAAGCTAAGAAATCAAAGTGCCTGTGAAGTATTGAAGCAAGAAGAATGGAGGTAGACCATCTCTATTAGGAGTGAATGGAAACCCTCACACCGAATGCTGACAAATGCACTCGAGTTTTAGTGGAGTTGTGGTACACTGACATGCCTTTTAACTAGTGGTGTTCATACTTATTCATATGATAAGTTCTAACTCCTCTGATGTAAGCTGATGTAAACGGTTGAAGAATTTGGTCAACTACGACTGACATCACAAAGACAACACTGAGCAGTGCCTTTTTCTTTACATGACGTCTATGATGTGAACGGTAAAAAAATAATACCACTAAGATAGATTTAAGGAGTTCTACCACCCCTACAGAGGTTTATTCATCTGTCAGGGACGGAGAGCTGAGTTTTTTTCCCCTCGAGATGATAACATCAAGGTGATAAATGCTCAAAAGATGAAAAATGTTTTATAAGAAATCTGCTTTTTTTTCTAGATACAAAAGATCTGGGCTTTTACAAAACAAGAGAATAATAGTTAAACCATTCGGGCAGTGCAGGAAAGTCCTAAAATGGGGTCCATTATAACGCAAATGGTGGAGTTTTATATTTTCAACTTCACTGAGAAATTATTAGTTCTCACATTTGCAGAGAAGAGGGCTTCAACATAGTGAAGTCTGGTTTTTCAAATGCTGGCCTCTATGAATGATTCACTGATGGTATTTACGGTATATTGGAAAAGTTTTCATCATCTGAAACTTAGCACAGAGTTGAAAAAAAATAACCAGCTGTGTCCGCTTACCACTGTGTAGTAACCTGTTACAGAATATTACAATTAGGCCTAATTAGTGTGAAACAAATATAGTATCTAATAATAAAAAATGAGAGGTCCACAAGATAAAAGCACATACTAAAATTAATAGGAATTTAGTCACTAAAATGTTTTAGAATTACCTTGAATAAAAATGAAATAAAGAAAATGAATTTTCAACAGATGAAAAGGAAAAATAATTAATATAAGTAGTTTTAATCATAAATGATAAAAAATTTATTTGTTTTAGTTTAAAATGGGAATTATGGAGATTTGATGACATGAATACATGAAAAGCAATTGACAGTTAATGTATAGTTTGATATAGAGCCTCAAATGGTGTCTGTAGATAGATTTGAATTAAATGAATGACTACATGATTTGTAAAAAAATAACTTTATAACTTACCAAGCTAACGGTTTATATTTAAATGTAAATGTAAAATGTTGGTATTTGTCGCTCCAGTGCTTTCAGGTTATCAAGCTTTGACTCCTTCAAACACAGCATACAATATACTTCATATTCATATAATATACTTCATTACTGCTGCCAGTGGTTTCAGTCTATGATTGAAATACTGGATTTCAAAAATCACGTTTTTCATGACAAATGTGACAAAGTAGCTGGTCATAAATAACTAATAAAAAAAAAAAATGTGTCCCAAAAGAAACTATAACAGGCCAGTTTTGGAAGGAGAATTGTTCATCATGAGGCTGACAGTCTTTAAGTTTTTTGTAGGCTGTTCACTGCCCTGCATTAAGGGGAATTGCACTGTAGAGAAAAGGAATCAATGCCTAAATTCTCAAGCCATAAATAGAGCATGTGGAATGAATAAACGGGCAAAAAATAAAATGAAAGCTTAAAGCAAGTGGCAATAATTGAACAAATGCCCAAATGTAGAACGTAACTAACAGTAGTAACAGACTGGTAATCAGAGCCTTATTTAAGACTTTGTAAGGCCTAAAATAGAAAGTCTTGTTTCTTCAGCTGTTTTGTATTAAAAAGGTTGTCTTTTTCTGTCTCTTAATCATGATAAATGTATGTTTTAGCAAACCAGAATACAATCCTAGTTTTAGTTGTATTTATATTCTAAACCTCAGTTTAAGATCTGTTGTAATCGAAACAACTAGCTAAAATGTTCAAATATGTTTGTTTAAGAAAAACGTTTCTTGAAATTTTATTTCAATAATTGCATTTTTAAAATGCTCATATTTCATCACCAAAATGGATGAATATTTATAAATATTTAATGGAAAATCCTCCTTTAATTTTCTTCAATTTTCTAATTCGCCTTTACCAGATATGTTGAACACACCAAGCTCCATTTTCCCCTGACAGATGAATAAACCTGAGAGACTCCCCATCATTGTGTGTACTAAGACGATCACTGCCAGCTTCTCTTCATACTCTGACTCTGAGCTCTACCATAATACGACACAGTTCTGTCTTTCCCCAGACTCCTTGGCCTGATACCTGGGATGCATACTGTACATGCTATAACTCTTAAACATTGTTTTCCACCTCTACAGAGTTGGCAGTGGGTTTTGTAGGCACTACAAGGAAACCTTTCTCTATGGAGGTAAACTTTGTGACCCTGTCCTGTTGTGTTGAGACCAGAAAGCAAGCACTCTTTGGGGTGGGGGGTGGGGAGATTGCTGACCCAAAGCCTCTGGGGAAGAGTTGATGTTTTCCTTCATTTCCATTCAGTAAGGAGCAGAGTAATGGGACAGATAAAGTGCAAAATTATCCTCACCCCCCTCCAACATCAGTGTGCACCACCGCCTGTCTTTGGCTGTGCTGTTACCTTTGGACACCCTCCATGTCCCTCACCTCGTCTGTCTCTGTGTGTCTCTGCTGTGCTTAAGGGCCAGTCCAACAGGGCTCAGTTCTTTTTGAAAAAAGAGAAAAGTCTCTTGTCCCGCTCAGCGATGCGGCGGGCTCGTCTTGGGGACTGACTCCTCGATGATCCTGACAGCGAGGCGTCGACCGAGCGCCACTCGTCCTGGTGCTTGTCCATCAGCTGCTGGTCAATCACTCTGTGCATATCGTCCTACAGCCAGAGACAGCAAAGTGAACGAGAGAAGAAGACGACAGACAAATATAAACACAGATAGCATCGGTGCCAGGGATGAGATATGAAAAGTTGGAGATGAGACTGGGCCTGTTCAAGTTAACTGCTTTATATATTTTGAAAAGAGATCGTTTGAACTTAATTTAGTATATTTCAAGAAATACTAACAAAGTCAAGATACATTGTGCTGAGTTCTGATGTAAAAGGTTAAGTTTAAAAGGAATGCAGACATTGGAAAAACTAAGCCCATCCTGGACTTATAATAGGGTTGCAAGTTTAATGCCGGCTGCTACAAGCTTTTCATCTGCGCAAGTCAATCCACATTTAGGCGTCTAATAAACATCCAAAACCAATTCTAGACCTCTAGAACTTTCACATTTGAACCAAAAATCTATCAAATTTAGCTTAGATGTCCAGGAATCAGAGTTTAGATGTATTTAAAAAAAAAAAGATGCTCACATGGTTAGTTCATATCCTTTTCATCATTTGACTGTCAGATTTTTCCTGTTGCAGTTTGAGGAGTTTGCATAAACACATTTTTCACAACCTAATAGATGCATAAAACCATATTTATATATTTCACATTTATAGGGTTCCTTATTTTACATGTTTATACTTAAAAATAAGTTTAACTATTATTAATTAGACTGAGTGGAGCTTTGCAGAACTTAATGCACAACCTTTAGCCACCAGAGGGCTCCGACAAGCTGCGACATCAAGCTAGAAATCTTTGCTTGCCCAATAAAAAAAAAAAAAAAACTCTAAAAAATAAAATCGAATTTTCCTACAACAGTGCCAGCTTATAAGTGAGGCAGCATAAATATAACCACGTGTCACTGAATTGTCATTGTCTATTTGATGCTCAGATGGGTCAGTTAAGATGACCACAGCCCAGTCTCTAAACTAGTTAAAGTGTTGCACTAGAGAGAGCCACATGGGAGGTGGAACATGAATGATGAAGACTTGGGATGGTTCTAGTAGCTTGAATGAGCATTTCTTCAGAGTCAGTTAACTTTGGCGTGAAATGACTCAGCATGGCATGGTCGGGTTAGAGCAGTGAGAGAGCGGGATGGTGCAGCTTAGGGCTCACCTCTAAGGCAGATGGGGGGGGGAGGTACCACGGGGGGGAAAGGGTGGTACTGAAGTTGAGAAAGGCCACTAGATCAGAAACCACAAGAGCCAAACAGTAAAGAGCCCTGAGGAGGCGAACTGTGGGCAGGGAGAAGAGAGGAAAGAGCTGCTGGTTACAGATGAGGGAGGGGGGGGGGAAGGAGACACAGGCAGACACATTAACATGTTTCCCTACTGTGCCCCATTACACACAGCAGGTAAACAGGTGTGTCTGCAAAGATTCTGTTAGCTGCTTTAAGTTAGGACGTACCAATACGAGAGAGACGTTAGAGGATGGGAACGTGGAAGTTTAGTCTCATTTCACTCAAATTGTGAATAAATGCACTTAAAGCGGCCTGAACAGGTTGAGTTACACTCCATAGACAAAACAGAGTTCGTTAAAAAAATTTTTTTTTTTAAAAAGCTGCTCCTTTGTTTGCTGCCCGTCCTCTCTCTGACCCACCTGCCAAGCCTCCAGCTGCTGTGACAGATTGAGTTTCTGCTGGATGGCGTCCAGAAGCTGGCTGTTTAGAGACATGATGTCTATTTTACATTTAGCCAGCTCCATTTCCACAGCTTTCTTCCTGCAACACACAGACACACATCACACAGACAGACATGAAAGCGTGACGATAGGCTTTCAGTACCTTTACATTTGCAAAGACGAAAGCACAAGCTGTTTGAAAATACGTTGGGAATCCGTACTTTTTACTTTTAGTCTCATTACAACATGTGATGAGACCAACACAAAGTAGTGCATAGTTGTGACGTAAAAGGAAAATATGCCACAAGTGTGGCATGCTGGGATAGCAACATCAGAGCCAGTCATTTAAAGGGGACATATTATGACTCTTTTTAAATAAGTTATAATAGGTCTATGGTCTGTACAAAACATCTTCATGAAGTTCTTTGCACAAAATCACTCTCACATAAAGCGATCTCACCAGCTCAATTCTTGACAATTCCACTCTCTTCCAGAATGAGCTGTTTAAAGGGCTCTGACACTGTTATGCAAATTCGAGGTCACAGACCACGCCCACCCATCTTGTTACTGGCCTGTGGGTTTGCAACACATGAGAATGGCTTGGAATTGAAATTGCTGGGTGGAGTTTGACGTGTGAGGGGCTGTTAAATGCAAATGGCGCTTATAGTGACATCACAAAAACGCAATTTTTTTTGCTGTCAAGATTTCTGATTGCACAAAATGTGCATAAGAAAATGCTTGGATGGTTTTTGTTCATGTTTGGAGTGTTTATAGAATCAGCAGAGATCCAAATGGTAACACAAAAGGATGAAAAAAGTTCAATTTGGATATGTCCCCTTTAAAAAGACTAAACAAGCTAATAAAGAAGGCTGCTTCTGTTCTGGGAACTCCTCTGGAACTTCTGGGGATCATTGTGCAAACACGGATTCTTCATAAAATAAAGAAGATTATGGACAATCATGAACATCATCTTCATGAGACTACCCTAAAAACATTCAGTCCAACAACAGTATTTGCAAACAGCAGTTGACCATTTATTAGTTAGGGTCTATCTGTATGTAAAGTCATTTCAATATAGATACAACTGCTCTGTAAACAGCACTGTTCAGTCCATGTATTACTACAGTATAATATGTTTTGTATGAGGTAATATACTTATCTAAAAACATTTCTGTTTTGGCTCCTTCATAGTTTTATCATCATGTGAATATTTTGTATCTTTTGCATTATATTTTTCACTACAACTGCCACTCAATTCCCTAAAGTAAAAATATATCATAGGCACCATCTTTGTTTTCAAAAATATTTAGTTTGCAGTAGAGTGGGGGCTTGTGCTCTAGATTTGTGAAGTTTGTCATGTTTAATGAAATAACACCTTTCTACTTCTCAGTTTTTCTACATCCATACACGAGCAAATGAATCCTTATTGTTATATCTTCATTGTCAGTTGTGTGTGTTCTTTGTTTGACCCTACTTGGCAATGGCGTCGTCTCTATCTCTGATGGCACTCTGGAGCCGCTCACTGGGTTCTCGGACATCTACCATCACCCTCACACGCTCGTTCTCTTCCCGCAGAGAGCAAATCTCAACGGAGAGCAGCGCCATCTGGAGGTTTCACAGGAGGGTGGAACATAGTTGAGAGATCAATGCTTTGTACATTCCAAACAGTTTGCAGGATTTGCTTTTGTGCAAAGAGTAGAAAGTGGGTTGCCCTGGTGGAGCGAAGGCAAGGCTGAAAACATCCTCCTATAAAATGAACATTAATGAGTTTCCCATCAACTCTGCTATTCTTGGACCTTAGATGGTGAGGCTTGATGTTTACATTCACTGGCAGTAATTCTTTAGAAGAACTACTGCAGAAGTTCTACTTCACAAAACTCTCTGAATAACGTCTAGAGATGCAACACGTGAAACTGTTAAGCTGAGCAGCAGAAGTAAGATACCTGATTGTGCAGCTGTAGCAGCTCCTCTTCATTGCTGCGTGTTTTGTGCTGCTCTGCCTCGTAAAGCTCTCTGACCTCCTGCAGTTCTTCCCCTAGCTTTCTCACCTGCTCCTCTAGGGCCTCCTCATCGCTGCGCCGCGAACCCTTTCAGGAGGAAACAAAAGCCATTTCACAACACACACTCAGGCGAGATGTTCAGCTCAGACGTCAACAGTGTGTTTTAAAGGAGTAAACGGAAATATTGGGAATTTTCTAAAAACAGAAGGGGTTGAAAACAGCCTTTTTTATAGCAAAAATTATATGTGGACAATGTCCAAAATTGTCCTGAACATCTAGGGCAAAATCAGGATGTATTTTGACTGAAAGCGAGATTCATATACTAAAAACAGAAAACAAAAAGACAGCACACTGTCTTTACCAGATGAGCTACACAACCACACAACTGAAAGTTTTCAAGTAACATATAGATTTAAGCCCAAAATTATTCACGCCCCTGGCAGATTTAGGTTTAAAGTAATCTCTGAAAATTGCCAAAAATAATTCCACTGAGTAAAAGTAAAATTAATGTTTTTGGAGTTGTGATTTGAATCTGATGGAGAATCTTCATGTTTCCTCTCAGTGTTTTTCTCTCCATAGAAGCTGACTGTGTTCTTTTCGGCTGTGATACTTTCTTGGAGAGGGGCATCAGCTGAGAAACTGCTTCCAACAACTAAACGTTCTCCCTCTCCTCCCATTGTTTACTGTCTTTAACATAGAAAGTACTCTTACATTAGTTCTTTTGTTCTTTCTGTGTATCTGCTCTGTCTTCCTGAACCCCCAGTCAGTTGTGGCAGATGGCCGCTTGTACTGAGCCTGGTTCTGGTTCTGCTGGAGGTTTCTTCTTGGTAAAGGGGAGTTTTTCCTCTCCACTGTCACTACATGCTTACTCAGTATGAGGGATTGCTGTGAAGTCAACAACAAAACGCAGCTGACTGTCTACTATCGCTACATGTTTGTCCGGGAGGAATGGATACTGCTATTCAATGACTTGATGCGATCTGCTGGGTTTCCTTTGACAGAAAACTTTTAAACTAATTGGAATAATGGACTGTTTAATAGGTGGGATCCATTGGAATGTATGTATGATTTGACTAAAATAAATAAATTGTCACAATACCAGTGAAAACATCCCAAAACCCTGTCAGTATAATCAGAACAATCCATTATATGTTAACCATCATTAGAATTGTAGAGAAGGACATAATGTTTAACATGCTATTTTTTAATAATAAACAAAAAACAGATATATTACAATTTTTTTAAATAATTAATACGTTGACATTGTTTTTTTTTGTCTTGTAAGAGATGAGTGTCATGGTTCATTACTGTTCTGTTTCCATCAATCAGTACGGTTCAGATATATAAATATGTTAATATTTATCAATATTTTCTGCATTTTCAGCTTTAAAAAAAAAAAAATATATATATATATATGGGTTGAAAACAGGGTCTGTTGCTCAATTGGAAGCAGTCAGATAGAGAAAAAAGCTACATTACAGGGACTGTTCAGGAGGTTTGAAGGTAGTCTCTGTTTTTTAATTATATATTTTTTTTATGAATGCAGAATTTTAGCGGAAAAACAAGCTCCTATACTTTACCGTTGACTCATTCCCATCCAGCAGATGCTGTGTTAACCTCCGTAGTTCTAACAGGCTGGTGTGAAGGCTCCCTGTAGGCACATCCTTGACTGAGGATGTCTCCGAGGACTCATCCATGGAAGAGTCAGTGGAGAGAGCTGAGTCAGTGACATCGTTTCCCCGGAGATGGGAACAGAGCGAGCGAACTTCGCAATAGGCCTCCCAGAGTTGTAGACGCAGCTGAACAGGAAGAGTTTAGATGTTAATGATCCGTGCTTTCAGCAGACATGTGTACACCAAGACTGGGCAAGCCAGGACCACCTGTTCCCTCTCCTGCTCCTGCTCCTCCTGCTCCATGCTCTGCTCTATCTCACACAGCAGGCTGGACGGGTGGGGGGTGAGAGTTTGAAGACTGTGCTCGTCCGTTAGCTCTGCCAACTTAGCCGTCAGCTGTCTGTGAGACGATTGGACCTCCCGAAGCTCCAAGTGGCTTTGTCGTAACTAGACATAATAGAGCAGTTAAAACGTTGGACTCGTTACTATCATCTATCTAAATAAAACTGTAATTGACTGTTGATGCAAAATAGTTGGAGAGGGAATTATACAAGCATGTATATAATATAACATTGCTGACAAAAGTTTTGAGGCTGACAGAAATCCTTTCCCCAAACTTTACCAAATAAGTCTTTATGGTGTTCTTCTGAGGATAGGCCAGTCGATTTTACTCATTCTATTTGAATTAGCAGAAAAGTTGCAATTAAAGTAACTATGGCTACCTCCAAGGAAAGCCGCATGGATTTTCCTTCTAGCAAGATTGCCTCCAAATCAACCATTTATCCTGTCATCAAGATCTTCAAGGAGAACTGTTGAACTGCTGAGAGGAAAGCGTTGTGGACGCTTTCCAGAAGGTCTAACAGTGCAAGGACCGTCTCCTAAAGAGCATACCTCTAAGGCAGGGGTTACCAGAGTCAGTCCTTGAAAGCTGCAGTCCGGAGAATATATTTATGTATCAAAGTTTTATAAATCTTTAAAATGATAGTGTGGTTCAATACTATGATTTACTGCTGGTGCTTCACAACATTTGTTATTCTTCCTGAGTCCGCCCTTCCTCCCATAGACACCTATGCATTTCACACTAAATTACTCCAAATTTTTTTGCCAGTAGAAACAGGCAAAATAGAAATTTGAGTTTCCGCCTTGTCGCCTGTCAATCAACTTGCATGCGCATCATGCAAACATGTGAAGATGGGCAGTCCACACAGGCCGCTACCATTAACAGTCGCCACATTGGAAGAGAGCATCAGTCAATAGCCCCTTTCAAACAGGCCATGAAAAACGGCAATTTTCCGGACTTTGTCTGTTTTGCTTTTGAGTCTGAAAACAATCTTCCAGACTTTGTCCAGATACCCTTTACCGGTAATTTTATGGATGAAGACCTAGTAACAAGAGCAGACTTTTCGCGGTATAGTGTTCGCATTTAGATTAGCAGGTAATGTTCCGGGAAAGCTGGAGGGGTGTGGGGCAAAGGGGAGAGGGCCAGGGAACGCGGTGAGCGCACGCATTGATGACGTATAAATGTCACTATTTTCCTTTCAGCTTCTTCATCGATGTCTCTTAAGCGTTCCCATCTGTGCAAAATTTCATACATCACAAAGACGAGCACTGCGAGTAGATCTGCTGTTTCGTCGACCATCTTTGCAATACTCCATTTGTTTGGGGAAATGACATGTAGGCTACACCCGCCACACTAAGTTAACGTCATATCCACATACAACCCCCCACTCCCCCTCACCCCCCGCCCACTCATCAGGATCCTCCGGTACATTTCTTGCTGTGTGAAAGCAGCCGAAAGGCAATGTTCTGGTAAAAAGTGGTGTATTTGAAAACACAACTCCGGTTAAAGACCGGATGGAATTGTCCGCAAATATTCCAGAACTTCTGTCTGAAAACGGCTATTGAGAAGTTGCTCACCTCTGTAATGTCCATAATAAAAATACACCACAGATGATGGGCGTGCACAATTGTTGAGGTGGGGATAGAGGGAGAGGGAGGAGGGAGTATGAGGGATGTTTTGGAAGGGGCCTGTGTACTTTGGATTCAAAAAATCTCTCTCTACCTCAAATACTCCGGACAGCAGCTTTAAGGGCTGGTAATGTGCATGTTTTAGTTCTTTCCCTGGTTCAACACACCTGGATCAAATGGTGGAACATTTGAATTGTTGAAGCAGAGACTCATCTAAAACTGGCAGGACACCGGCCATTGAGGACTGGAGTTTGACACCCCTGCTATAACGAATCAAGCTGCTACCTGTGCAGAGTTAGGTCAGGAATGGCAGCAGAGAGATGTGAGTCACTGAGATCTTTGGACGCTGGCCTTGTATTAAGACAATCAGTAAAGAGGTCACTTCCCTCCAAGAATTCTGCAGGATGTACTAAGAGTTCATGTCAAGTTATTTTCTCAGATGAAGCTCTCCTCGGCTTATTTTAACATCTGAAAAAGGGACTTTCCAGATAAGAAACTGTCAGGAAACTTTCATTACTTTAGTCATGCTGAAAACTGAATGACACATTGCAAGAACTTGATCTATTTTTCAATCAGTACTTGAAACGGTTAATATTAAACCTCACTGTACCAGAAACACATGTAACACAGTTACAAGTTTGTGAAAAACACATCTTGTCAGAATCAAAACTTTTGGTCACAACTGTTGAAGGAAAGTAAAAAGCTATAAAGACTGTTTTAATCTGGATTTACCTGAAGGTCCTTTTCGTGGCACTGTTTCTCAAGCACCAGCGTCCTCTCTCGGAGGTCATCCACCGTGTTCTGCAGCAGCTCGTTCTCCTCTATCATGGCGGTCACCCGACGCTCCAGCTCCATCTTCCTCTCCGACAGCATCTTAATCTAACATGTCAACACGGAGGTGGTTAGACGCTGTGCTGTGGAACATCGTGAGTTGAGTGGAGAAACTTGATTGCCCAGATTTGCTGCTCGCAGAAAACCAGCCATGGGGCTGATTAAAGGCTACGTTTGGTTGTTTTTTTTTCTACCTCTGAAGCGAGCTGGGCTCTTACACAAGATTAAAAAGTACTCCCACTGGTCTGAAGAATGTTTGTTGCCTAGCACGAGTGTGGGTGTTGGTTGCCACCCTCGTCCTCAGGAATGCTCTGGTATTCTTTAAGCATCTACACAAAGCTTGATATGAGCTTGTTCATTACCCTGCCAGTTCAATGCCCTTCTACTGAAGGCTTGCATAAAAACAGCTGTTTTCCCCTGTATCTGCCTGAGCAGCTTCCCTATTAAACAAACATCACATCTTGTTCGTTTTTTATCCCTGACCTACATCTGGTAACCTACTTCACAACACAGGCGCCTCAATGTGGATCAGTTGACTTTCTCCGCCATCAGAAGTTCTATGCTGTCACATTCTGGGTTTTACTTTAAAATCTGTGTTTTCACGTGAAACAGACTGAAGGCCATTAGTCTACAGCGCATGTCATATGAAGGCAAAGCCGTTGAAAAGTGGGAGCACCCAGACATTGCAGCATCTCAGCTAAATATAGAGCAGTAGCCTCTTCTCCCAATTATAGCGCAAGCTCTGCAGTCTGGGTGTTTTCTCGCCGCTCTGAAGAGCAGCAGCAGAAAAGCTGAACTCACAGAGCTCATCACCGACACACATATGACCCCGCCTCGCGCTCCTTTTAACATGTTTGCCATGAAAGATGAAAAAAAAAGACACCAAATGAGTATCATTATGACATTCGACCATCTACCTCACAGAAATATGAGGAGTGCTCCCTGTCATCACCAAAAAGAGAGTACTTTTTAAAGGGAACACTACAGACACATGCAGCATGCAGTCTGACGGAACCACTCACTTCTAGCCCTTGCTGCTCCAGCCGAGAGACAAGGAGGGGGAAGTAGTGACGCAGAGAGACAGAAATATTAGGATAAAGGAAGAAAAGATTACACTTCAGTAATAATCCCATTCTTGACTTGATACAACAGACACTTCCTGTATTGCTGTAAGCATGCGATATAAGGGATCATCCACACACAGAAAATTTTTATTATGATTGGAAACTTTAAAGCACACAGGCTGTACAATCTAAAGCATGAAAAAAATGATGGCACAAACATGTTCCATGTTGAACCGATGACAAGAATGTCTGTGACATGTAGAAACTTTTTGATTTTTTAGCAAACAGACCGCTAAGATATTTAGAATTTGGGTTTATTGTTAAGCAAACATGTATCATACAGTGAATTTTAATCAGCAACTCTCATTTGAGATCCTCCAACAAATTAGCTGCTGACCAGAATCATTAGGTTTTACACAACACAAAAAACTCAAAAATAAAATTTTTCCAATCAGTAAAAGCACCACATGTGAGCACTAACAGGTTGCTGTTAAATAAAACTAATCTTCTTGAGGAAGCCGTTACTGAGAGAAGAGTCATTTAGCTGTATCATTGAGGTGTTTCAAAAGAAAGTCAGAGGAACACCAAGACAATATTTCATCAGAAGCATGTCTGCTTTTCGTTCAGGCTGCTACAACAGGGAGTTAGATGCTGGAGGTATTACAGTAACGTAGTTCTGTTTTATCCTGGAGTTTCATTCGGTCTATTATGGAACATGCTGGATTAGGAAACACTGGTGGTCCAATACAGACTTGCTCTCTCTCATGCACTTGGTGTGACTCCGCCTCTGGTTCTAATGTAAATAATTCAGCTTTATCTAGGGTCGGGGCAGCAGCCTAAGCAGAGAGGCCCAGACTTCCATCTCCCTAGAAACATGGGCAGTTTTTCTCTTTCAGGTTAGGTTAGAATCTGCTGTTATTTGAAATATATAGAAATGTGAAGATATGAACAAATTAATGCCTGTGTGCCATAAATTGCTGGATTCAAGTACATCTGTATTTTTGTAGGAATGCAGAAAGACAGTTTTGTTGGGTATATCTGTTTTTAGAGGAATCATTGTTTTATTTAATGACAAAAACATCTTATTGATTAGGCAGTTACATTTTTAATGTATCCAGAAAGCACAAAAAATATTCATTTTTTAATATTTACTACATAGTAAGGAACATAATGGATTTGTGAAAGAATGAACAAGAATAATTAAGAATACATTTTGTTACTTTGATTTTTTTCCCCCTCAACTTTGTATGACATATAACAAGTGTTGTGAATTGTATAGATTAGGCAAAAAATAAGCATTGGCTTCCGCCTATTCTTTTTTTGGTTACAGTGTTTGTTAGATTATTTTGTGAGATGAACATCCTTTAAGTTTTTTTATTGTAAATTGTAACTGAAAATAAGATGAACGTAGCTAAAGCTAAACATCTATGATCAGAAATCCTCCCTGAAAACCTCTGATCTGAGCATCTCTTATTTGTGCACAGGAATCTCTTTATGAACCACATGCTCAGAGTAAGTACGTTTCAAATCTCACTAATTGTGTATAAAATGGTGAGTGCACATGAAATGATCCAGAGATTGGCTGACCTCAGCCTGTAGAGTCTCTAGTCGTGTCATGTGCTGGCTTGTAGACATGCTCTTCTCCCTGAAGTCGTCCCGTAATGAATGGACCTGAGTGGACAGCTGCTTCTCCACCTTTGCAGCCTGGACGAGGACAGAAAGACATGACATGGCAGATACTCAGTTTACCGCTAAATAAGACCCTTAACAAACAAAGCTTTGCAAAGTGATAGCAAAAATAATTTTAATTATGCGGATCCAGCTGTCATTAACAGCTTATTGCATTACCTCTTCCGACCAGACTACAACTTTCTCTGTATACACACACATTCATGTTACACAGATTTTTTACAGTGATCAGTTTGTTCCAAAAAAAGGGGGGGGGGGGATTGATTGCTGGATCAAACCCAGGATGAGTCATGGTCCTTATTAAAAGCATCTAACAGAAAAGCAATGCAGCAGCAGAATCATTGTCACCACAGCTTTTTGGCCAGGTGGGATTGGGCCACATAGAGCTGCACGCAGGAAGTGACTGCTTGCTTTGTCACAACTGCCATGGCAACTGTATTTCCTAAATAGGGCCCATTTTAACAGCTATCTAGGCTTAATGTAAAATGACTTTGCTAAGGCGTTGAAAAAAGCAAAATGCTGATTTTAAACACTTTCCATCTGTTAGGTTTTTTTTAACCGTCCTATGAAGGCTGCATTTCTAACTTCATACATGAACGTGAGCCACACCAGCTAGGAGGCACGACAAACTGCTGCAGCTTTCTGAGACGTTCAAAGCAACCTGAGGTGGCTCTACAGCTGCCCATGTGGCCGCATCTACCCACTTCATTTAAGTTCCGTCTTATTGTGACACTGGTTCAGGTCTGTAAGAAATCTAAAGGGATTCACAGACAACTACATGCAGCTAACATAGTTTAGGGCAAATAAATTGAGGCGTTAAGTCCACAGCAGGTGAACTATTTGTATTTTTGGTGCAATTGTTTAATTTCATACTTCATATGTAGTTCTCTGTTTAGCTTGTTTGGCTTGAATGTTATTTAAAATAAACCAAAAAATAAATACTATTGGATATGTTATAATCTAAAAGATTGATGGATAAAAATAGATTATGAGCGGATTTCTTTAAAATGACGGACAACAAAAATGTCTAGTGCAACCTCTGGTGGAGACAGAAGGTAAAGACATGCAGCAAATGACCCTAGACTGGGAATTAAACCCAGAACAATCGCTTTGAGCTCTATAGTTTCTAAACATGGTCCACCCACTCTACCAACTGAGCCACCCATTTGCATGTTTTTAATCCCAGTGCTTGCCAGACAGAAAGCCAAGTTGTTCGGTAAGATAACATCTTCTGAGTTCAGACTTCATGCACATTGTGCTGGAAAATCACAAGTATTTATTTAAGGTGATGCACAGCATTTATGTGTTGTACGAGAGGTGAATGTCCACTGAAACAAATCGAATGGAAAATTTCAAACAGGAATAGAAACAGATGCAAAGCAGTCACATTTCTGAACACAATCGTTCTCACTGTCAAAGCACGATAATGTCTCAGAGTCAATGTTGAAAATGTCTTCTGGATTATTGTTTACTAATGCCAGCTGGATTCCTCTGCTTCTTGTGATGTCATTGACCCAAATGCACACAAAGCAGAATTAGCCTTTTGTTGTTTGTGTGCTTTTTAAAGATTTGCATCTTGTGAAATGGTGCAACAGAAATCCACACTTCATTTCCCAGCTCTGTTTTTATTGTTTGTGTACATTGTCCGCAGGGGGAAAAAATACGCTGATGTATCTTTAAAAATAAAGAGGGGCTTAAGAGGGGATTTGCATGTCTCTCACTCTGTAGTTTAAAAAACATCTTAAATTATTCAAGAAATCTGGAAAACCTGGTAAAGTGCAGGAGGAGAAGGACAAGCTCTGATCCTTGATCCCTTAGAAGTTATTGCAGAAAGAACTGTCAGTCATCAGAAGCTGCTATAACTGCATGGACAGAACTAAGGCAAAAAGTGTCCTTTAGATTATGGTTCTGTTTTCCAATGTGATTTAGAAGTTTTCCTGCTGGTATCATCCTGTGTTCTTTCTTTCTCTCTTTACCTAATGTTTACTACTGGATCAGTGGATTTGATGCATGTGTGGTTCAGTGGCTAATTGCACCAATCAAATACTTTGTCTCATTACTTTCCTTAATTTTTGCCTGTTTGTCTGCAAATTGTGTATGAGTATTTTGCATGGTAGACTCTGCTTGTGCTGAATCTATCTGGCACAGTAAGTTCTATTGATCATTTTCTGGTGCTATAAGGTTCCAAACCACTTCAACTCCAGTCACAAGCCTGGAAAATTTCAATGCAAACCCACATTTTGCACAGGTCAGAGGTGTGATGCTCCAAAGGAGAACCAGATATGATAACCCAGTTAAAACAAGACCCAGTGTAGGAATGTGTAGTTTGTGCCAAACCCTAAATCACTATTTTGTATCATCATAAGATCATGGCTGTAATTCACGCTACATTTAGAGGGACAGATGTGCACTTTAAATCATGCTGTGCAGCTAGTGGAGGCCAGTGCAGCAACAGGTCAGGTCACCATAGTAACATGGCATCTGACCTACTGGCCCAGTAAGCAGACTGAGTAGAGATTGTAGTGGTAAAACGTCACAGTTGACCTCAGACTTGCATGTAGTCTCTTAATCTCTGGACAAATTGCTCAGATTCCAGATTATCAGTGAAACGTGCCAAACAAGGACAAAAGCAGACTGCAAGAAAGGAATCCAAAGCGTTCAGGCTCTGACATTATCAGAGCAAACCGTGTCAGTTCCCTCCGAGGCTGCCGGACCTGACTCATGCATCAAGGGTCTGAGGTGACGCAGCCTTGCATTCAAACGATCTGTATTATGGTACCATTCCCATGGTAACACCACAACTTGCATGTCACGCTGGTTGTCATAGCAACCACAGAGAAGAGGAATTGGTGGAGCTGCGACTTGCCGGTCTGGTTGTTTTACCGAGTCACAATCAGACAGTCCCGCCTGGTTTGAACCTGTCGGGGACGGACAACCCCACGTTCTAACTGCTGCCGGTCACAACAGCTGGGCCTGACAATCACAATCATGAGAGCAACACTTTCCACTGGTGGGATGCAGATGCTCTGTTCTGAAACCTGGACAGATTCCCTCTGACAGCAGGCTGTGGAAGCAGCGGTGATAAAATCCTCTTTGAGTTTATTGAGACTGAACACAAGATATAAATCAAAGTTGCCACATTTAGTCATGTCTTGTCATGCGCCCATGTCTGGAGTCAAGGTATCCACAATATTCCTTGTTGCACTTTCTGTGGCAGTGACCTTTGCTCACATTAATCAGACAAAGAAAAGGGGAAGACATGCAGCAAAGGTCTTAAATTAAGAAATACATTTTCTTTTTTGTCTATCTGGATGATTTCACATTTCTCGACATGTCCCTATGAAGCTTAGACAGGACTACTTGTTGGGCTGGTTATGGCTATATCTTCAATCAGAGAACACGCATCTTGTGGCTTCAGCTGGTGCATGTTCAGCAAACACTCAAAGTGAGAAAGGATCATTCCTGCATTCAGGGAATTGTTTTTCCATCTGTTACCAACTAACAGGAAATCAAGAAAAAGCTGCCAGCTGCCAGCCTCTTGGAGCAAACTCCCAGTGGCCTTCGACGGCTCCCAGCAAAATAAAAGTTAGCACACTCTCTGACTCCCTGACTGTCTTATCTTGCTCATGTCCAAAGCTGGGCCTTTCACTCCCACCTTGTTTTCAGCTGCATGCCTGAACTGTTCTCACCACATGGCCTTATAACTGTCCTACAGTAACCCTGTTGATGCTCCTTAGAGCTTTTCAAAATTACTGTATATCAGAGAATAAAGTATACATTCCTAGCTAAAATAGATTTTAAAGAAACAGAAGTGACAAAATGAACTCACAGTGTACGACTAAGTTCCAGTAATGGACTGTCTGTACTATATTGCTAAGATGCACACATAGTTTTCAGCTATTACAGTTACAATAATGCAGTAAGCCTTGTGACAAGAGACAGTGAAGTAACATCAGCAATTTTGCAGTAATAGGTGATGAGTGGAGCAGTTTATCAATTACATTTTAAATCCAACAGAACATTAGTCATCATACCGTCCCTTAGGTTACAAGTTTTTTTTTTGATGACGAGCCAAAGAAAGTGACCATATTTTTTTCTGCTGTAGTGTTGGGCCACCCAAAAGTGTTGCTGTGCACTGATGATCAGCAGGCTTAAAGAAGACTCTAGCACTTTCCCTTGATTCCAAATAAATGATTGCTTGTTTGGAAATATTTCTTGAAATAAAAAAAACACAACAGACAGAAATTATGTGATAGCTAAAAGAGCCCCATCCATCTTTAATGTGAAAGTCACACTGCTTTACCTTTTTTAAACATTTGGCTAGGTCAAATTGGTATGTCTGATTTAGCAACTGATGGCAGGCTGGCTACAGAAGCAGATAGCCTGACTAATTACCCAGCTAATATAAGCTTGTGTTTACTTGTGTTACTCTATATATAGCAGCAAATAGGGGTAATATTCTGAGCATTAAGCCAATTTACTTGAAAACCACAATTAAATTTACTGGGTATTTCTTCTAAGTTTTTGCTTGAGTTTATGTAACTAAATAAAAACACAAATGAAGATATGTTCGATAAAGTTATTAGTTATAATAATCGTATAATCATACACTAATTTTTGTTTTAAACATATGCAACTATACAAACGTATATGGTTTTCCATCGATTGACACAGAGACCAGCACACACTTATGCACACTCTCTGGAATAATTAGATCTTCCGTGTGTTAAATATAAGTCATGGCTTTAATCAAACAGCAATAACAGTACCAAGTATGCATGTGATTTCTTGTCATTTTTTTCTTTTCTAACTTGTACTCCAGTCCATCTTGCCCTGGCCACTGTTGTGAAAGCTGATTAATCTCAATAAATTTCCTGGTTATAGAAATGAAGAAAAATACACCCTTCTTCTTCTTTAGATGAATCAACACTACCTGCTGTGATCAATTAATCAAAGTGCAGATTGGAGAGATTCTAGCTGATAATTATATGCATGTGTTGACACTGTCATTCCAGACTACAGATTTTCAACCCAGATGTACATCTTTACAACTATTTAATCTAATTAATCTCTTTTTTAATTGCACCTAATGATTGCTGAGAAAAGCCTTCACCTTGTGATATTTTCATCTAAATTCCATACATTATTGTGGCAGAACAAATATATAACAACAAAGTGGCTTTATGAAGTCCTTTATGGTTTTTAACAGACTTGAACAGATGCAGTCCCAGCCATTTACATTTCTCTGTTTTTGAGACTAGTCAGAGTGCTAACTGCAACTTTGGCTTTGAGCATGCGTGATTTGTTAGCATTCTGGACTCAGTGGGGTAAATATCTGTTCTGAGTGAGTCCAGCGGGACCTGGATGGGCAGAGCTGTTGTGCACGGACTTGCTTCCTGCTGTGAGCGCTCTGAGATGGAGAGCCGTCTGATCACCGCTGCTCAGTGAGAGTAGCAAGGATACGTGCTTCACAAAAAAGTCTCAGATAACCGCCTAAAGAGTCACCAGACTTGTCACTAGTCGCTTATTTTGAAGAAGAATTGCTAGAGGGGTCCAAAAACTCACAAAATAAAGCGACAAAGTCACGAAGTTGACAACACTGTCTGCAACTCAGCGCTCATCCTCACTCCAGTTGCCCTCTCCACCACAACGGAAGCATCAGGTCATGATAAGCAGGCCTAATGACAGTTTTTTTTTTGTTTTTAGTATTTGTTTTTTAACGAGCTCAGAATTGGTGTCTGAGTACCAAGTAGAAGCCCAACAGATTTACTTTCACAAGCGGAGCAGTACAGCTTTTGCTATAGTACTCCACTTGATATATGTGTGAAAAATCTTTATTATGAATTGCTGGGGGTTTTATTTCCTGATGTTATGGACCTGGACGTGGAAAATTAAGGGGAAGAAAGAAAGAAGATGAAGAAGAGAGGTAGGAAACAAAAAGTCATGAGAGAGGGTGAGTTGAAAATACAAGAGAGGAAGGGGAACGAAGAAAACAGAGGAAAACATTGAAGTCTGCCTCCATACCCAAAGGACGGCAGAGAGAGGGGAAAAAACAAAACAAATGCCACGCGCCACCACCACCCTGGGCCAATCCCCACCGCCAACATCCCAGCGCCCCACCCCTGCCCCACGTCACGGCGCCCCACCGATAGCCCCAGCGGACGGACGGCATCCCCAGGCCGAGCTCAGCCAGCACCTGAACACCAAGTTGTACCAGCTCCCGAGTCCTGATCCCACGCAACGCAGAGCGCACAGACCAGGCATCCAACAAAGGCCAGGGCCGGTCCAACACGCCAATGAACCGACCACGCACGGTGCGCACAGAACAGGTGATTGAACGAGCAGAGACGCTGGATCCGTATCCCGCCGAGCCACCGAGCAGGCACCACCCAACAATCCCAAACCTGGCACCCCTAAAAGAGGTGCCCCAACCAACCAAAGGAAGATATCGGCCCAGCGCATCGGCCGACCGACACACCGCCCCCCCCCAGGCACACCCCAGGTCCGAACCGGATTGACCACCGGCGCACCAGTAGGCAGGGGCATCCGTCACTGGTGGGGAGTGACGGAGGGGAAATAGGCCCCCCATTAAATGTAAGGCCTGAGGTGTGCCAGGCGAGAGGGCAGCCCAAAACCCAACCTAACAGGCAGACAAAGACATACAGACACAGTCATACGTTCCCTCCCTCTTAAACACATACATTCTCACTAACTCACCGAGACACCCAATAAGTGATGCTGTACCCTCACTCACACACCCCATACACACTTCATGCTCCCAGGTCCAGGTACCGATGCCCCAGTAGAGCCACCAGCCCCCAAACCCGGGAGATGGACCCCCTACCTTCTAGGACGGAGACAAGCAGACCGCCAAGGGCCCTGTTTTTTAAATGGATTTTATTTCAAGGCAACTCGCATGTAGAAACAGTAAAATTAAAGATTAAAAATTAGATTAATGCGATTAAAAAACATAGCGCCTCAAATGGCTGCAATTCATTAATCACAATTAATGCGATAATTTGACACCCCTAATTATAACTACATCTCACCCATGGGATAAACCAACACAAAGTACTGCATAATTGTAAAGTGAAAGGAGAATGTAACATGTTTGTTCATCTCTTTTTACATGTAAAAATCTGAAAAGTGATATGTGCATTTGTATTCAGCTCTTTTTACTCCGATACCCCTAAATAAAATTCTGTGCACCCTGTTACCTTGGGAAAACACCTAATTAGTAAACAGAGTCCCCCTGTGTGTAATTTAATCTCAATATGAATACAGTTGTTCTAGAAAGGTCTCAGAGGTTTCCTAAGAATATTAAGCATAGTTTATATTTATTCGTCTGCAGAGGTGCGGAGACATGCAGCGCCATTATCCGTCGACCGGCACGCAGGCATAGATGAGAGTAGAGCCCAGTTTTTTAACTATCCATCAAACACAATGGTGAGTGCACATCTGTGATTGGTCAGCCCAACATCAGCCAAAGATCTTTCACCAGAACTGTGCTATATAGTTGATGTCATTAGTAGTCAATGCAGCTTTTGGGAACAGGATGGTTTATATTCCAAGGCCAGTTTATCTAATCTGGTCTTTTGGTGATTTTGAACACCAGGTGGTGTAGAGGAAAAACAAAACAGACCGCTGTGTTGGTTTGTTCATATGTGTATTTAGAGTATTCAATGAGCTGCACTTCTAGTAAAAAGCTTTCCAGCTTAATCAAAAGTCGCTCTCTGTCGGTCATTGCTCCTTGAGTGGATGTCCGTTTACAAGCTGAAGTATATAAACTGTCGTCGACCAGAAACGTCACTGCAATGGTAGGCAGACCTGCCAGAAATGGTCTGCATCCCCTGCTGTCCTGGCGGAGAATTGCTTTGCAACACTGACACACCAACAGACAAGGATAAAAGGAAGGAGTCTCCTTCAATACATCTGTGCGTGTGGGTGCAAACTTGCTGATGGAGAAGTACAGTATAAAGTAGGCCTTAGAGAACAAAAGTCATCATGAAGACCAAGGACCACAGTAGACAGGTCAGCGAGAAAGCTGTGGGGAAGTTTATTGCCAGGTTAGGTATATCCCAAACTTTGAATATCTCACAAAGCTATGTTCCATCCATCATTTAAAAATGGCATGAGTGTGGCACAATTGCATTTCTACCCATCATCCTACAATGATAAAGCAAGTAGAGAAACACCCAAAAGGCCTATGGTAACACTGTAGGAGCTGCATAGATCCACAACCAAGCCCAGGTGGGAGAATCTGTCTAGGGCATTAGTCACACACTCCACAAATCAAATCAAGGAGTGGCAAGAGAAAGACCATATTTGTAAGAAAGTTTGAAAGAAAGTTCCCTACAAGCCATGTTGAAACACATGAAAGAAGGTGATCTGGTAAGATGAGACATTTAACTCATGGTCATTTAAAAAACTAGGTACAGAAGCAAACGAACATGACACATGATTCCTATTTTGAAAGGATAGCTGGTCAGAGTTTATGGAAAAATAGATGAAGCTACATACAGGAGAATTCGGAAGAAAAGCTGTTTTTGTAAAAGACTTTCCACAGGAAAGCCAACCCTAAACATAAAACCACCACGGCTACATTGTACGGGTTTAAACAAAACCAAAGCTATTTTATAAATGTGCAACTGTAACAGCAAAAAACGTGCTTCTACAAATCATTGATAGAGTATAAATGTATGCTACTTTCCAGACTTCTTTTTAGGATTTGTTATGTATCTTCCATTTTACAATTATGCACTCCTTTATGTGTGCCTGTCATATAAAGTCTCTATAAAAGGCATAGACGTTTGTACAAATGTAAACGAACAACTGTAGATTTAATACTTACACAAAATCTTTCCACCTAAAAAGATACATACAAGAAAAAAAAAGACTTTTCTAGAATTTAATTTACTAATCATGTAAATGCTGAATTAATTTGCAACTCTTTGGACAATATAGCAATTTATCTGAATAAAATCAATGCATTCATTCAGACTTCAGACAAACAGTTTTACAGGACACAGGACAAATACATTTACTCCCACTTAAAATGACTCAAATTACACACATGTACATGATTTCAACATCATTACTCAACATATCGAAGGAGGTCTTCCCTATTCAAACCTCCAACATTCATTTTGGTGGTCTAACTCGAAATGAAAAGAACACCATGGTGAGATCAGGAAAGTCCATGAGTCTGGTAAGGGATTTAAAGAGGTTTCAAAACAATCTGCCATTCTAATGTATGGAAAATAATCTACAAGTAGAAGAGACTATATGAGTGGAAATGCGCCTATGCAGAACATCAATGTGTGGAACTTCAAGAACCAACACTGAAACTACAGCCAATATGCTCAGGTCTGGCCATTCAAGCAAGTTCATCCTGAGAGCAAATGGAAAAATATTAAAATAAGTTTCCAAAAACTCTAAAACGTGGTGACTAGACCTACAGCAGGTTCTCTTGATGTGAATGTACATGTCTATAAAATCGAAAAAAAGAGAGAAGCGGTTAAATTTTCACTAAAGGTGCACAAAAAGGAAACATTTGGATGAAATACATCACACCATAAGTGCCCCATAAAGAAACAAGATAAAAACCTGGACTTCTAGAATAATGTTCTTTGGACAGCTGAGGCCAAAACTGAATTACTTGGACACAACAGGGGATATCTGACACAAGAGACCATTGGTAAAAAAAATAGCTGAAGCAGAACCTGACACGGCAACATGACAATGACCCAAAACACACCAGTAAATTCACAAAGGCCCGGCTGAGAAATAAGAAACGGTAAGACCTGCGCCAAGTCAAAACCCAGACCATAATCTTTTTGAGCTGTGGGGGCACTTGAAACTTGAGTGAAGAAAAACTTGCAGACTGATGTCAGAAGCTGTTAGATGGCTACATGAAGCATGTGTTACTTCTGCTAAAGGGGGTATGGCTAGGGTGTCCTAACTTTTTATCATCAATTAGGAAACACTTTTTTGTTTGTATATTTTGCTTAATGGGGAAGACCGGCAAATTTTTGCAATTAACTCACTTTCTTATTCTAGAGATAAAAAAACACACACCCTGCAGTCATCCGTGCTGCTTGTGGACCTTTTTCTTCCACACTTTTCGCTTCCACATAACTTTCTATTAATGTGCTTTGATACAGCACTTTGGGAACATCCAACTTCTTTTGCAATGACCTTTTTAGGCTATGGAGGATGTATATGATGGTTTTCTGCACAACTGTCAGATCAGCAGTCTTCCATGATTGTGATTCCTACTGAACCAGACTGAGAGACAATTTAAAGGCTCAGGAACCCTTTTTAGATGTTTTGGATTAATTAGCTGCTTAGGGTGTGACACTTTGAGAGTCAAATATTGAACCTTTTCACAAAAATTTGAATTTTGGGTTTTCATATGCTGCAAGCCATAATCATCAAAATTATAACAAATAAAGGCATGAAATATCTCAGGCTTTGAAGTTGAATTACTATAATAAATTGATTTTTGCACAATATTCTAATATTGTGAGTTTCACCTGCATATGAAGACCATCTTAGAATGTGGAGGATGGGTGAAGAAGTCTGTTCAGTTTTTGTTTCAGATCCAAATCAGTTTGTGTTCAAACTGAGGCTCTGTAGATTTTTTTTTCTTATTTTATGCTTGCTTCCATTCATTTTCATTAAAATAAACACACAATTTGTGCATGTGCTGGCTACTATTTAGAAACACAGAATGTAGCTGTAGTTTCTGTTTTTCCATCAACACTAAATTCAGGTCAATACCAAACAGAAGCAGTTGAAGCTGAGGACTCTATGCAGGGAGTTCACAAGTTCTCTTTAGGATTTTTATAAAGAATGCCAGACAGGGTTAACAAGAGACTTTACAGCATCATTTGAAGTGGAACAATCTTAATATCATCAAAAAGTCAATAGGCAAAAGAGGAAGGTCAGATGTAAATAGCAGGAGGTCTCTGGTGGCTTCACAACTGGAAGGTCCCTCAGGGTAGTCTAGCACTCCGTGTATTTAGACTGACTGTGTAACCTGTTAGTATTACTTAGTCACAGCCCGTTGCTTAGTAATGAGCTCGTACAGAGAGGGAGAGGCGAAAGAAACAAGAAAGAAATGAATAAAATGAAAGCAAGAGCAGTGGTGCTGACCTTATTTTCTCTATTACCCTGCAGGTTTCCCCTCATCAGTCCAGCTCCCTGAATCATGGGATCTGAATCGATGCATTCAATTAGCTGGCACCCATTCCAGTGAGTTACAGAGACCACACCCCACCAATCACAACACTCCACCGGGGAAATCTTTCTAAATTCCAACAACTAGCTTTGAACTAAATTAAACATTTAATTATGTCAAGTGCTTGCTTTTGCAACAATCCGCAGCTAAAAAAAGCCCCCCCCCAAGCATAATCTTATGAGGTGATGGCGTTATTATTACTGGTTGGGGGGGGTGGGTGACTAAATCGGATTAAGATGTGACGAGATAGATACTCTTCACATCAGCAAACCAGGGGTTAAACCTTTATTTTCACACAAAGCTGGAGGTACCCAGCTGCATTTCACACACACACACACACACACACACACACACACACACACACACACACACACACACACAAGCGCACTTTTTTTTCAAAGGGCTCACAGCTGACAAGGTTATCAAAGAACCTCTGTATTGAGCTCTGGGGCATTTTTTTTACATAGAAAAAACTACAAAGTTGCTGTCTAGTTTGAAATTAATCTGTGCAGACTTTTTTTAATTTAATTAATTAATAATTAATGTTTATGCAGTGTATTTCACAGACAATCCCAGCAGCATTCCTGCTCCTTGGGAACAAGGAATCACCATGACATCAAGCATGTCTCTCTAAGTTACCAACGACAATCAGTGTTTAATAGTAGTTGTTGGAGATAAGTGTGAACATGCCTGTGTCAACGTTCACCTTCATAAAAGCAGCAGACACAGAACTTTTGTCATGGATGACAGAGAAATTCTGAGTTTATGGCCTTTTAATGACATGTTCTCTGTAATTCTGTCTCAAGGAGATGGCATGTTTGTTTTGACAGCTTTACAACTAAACACATATGTCATTCAAAATGTACTGCATTTATTTTTCTAAATAGGGAGGTAGCTTTGAACGCATGTGTT
Organism: Valencia hispanica; assembly: GCA_963556495.2. Classification (NCBI taxonomy): domain Eukaryota; kingdom Metazoa; phylum Chordata; class Actinopteri; order Cyprinodontiformes; family Valenciidae; genus Valencia; species Valencia hispanica. The sequence goes on from OY747704.1 coordinate 11,407,402, forward strand.
GAATTATTACTGTAACCTATAGTTGTATGACAATAACAGCAAGTAAAATAAAAGATGTTTATTTCTCATTTCTTTTGTACAACAATTATACGTGGAAATGTCACATTGGTGACAGCTGTATATGACACAACTCTACGACAACAATCCACAGGGCCTTGAAAAAGTATTCAAAGTTCAGACTTAATTGTATTTTGTCAAGGTGCAACCACAAGCATCACTGTTTTTCATTGGGGATTTTATGTGGCAGACCAACCCAATGTAGTGCATCATTGTGAACTGCCACACATAATGGCAACAATGGCTTTAATTTGCCCACTAATACATAAAGGACAAAGCTGTGAAGCGCACAACCAATAGTTTTAGTTTCAGCGTATTCTCCCACCTGAGCTCTGGATCTCAGCCGCTCCTCCAGAATGACAATGGACCCCTTGGCTGATTCTATGATTAATGTGCTCCTTGCCTAACCTCTCCGTTTAGTTAGACAGCCCTGTCTTGAATATTTGTACCAAACCTTTTTAGTACAGACCATTTGGATCGACACACATGTGTTATGAACCAACGCAGTTGTTTCAAACTTGTACACATGAGGCACGTTTCTACAAATACATTGTTACAACCAAACAGCATGACTTAACCAAAGTTCCTGCCCAGCATCTCCACCAGGCCCTTTCTGAGTACACACTCCAAGACTGGGACTGGTTGGTTCCTGAAATGGCCCCAAAAACGATCCCGTCGGGCCTGCCCAATGTGGTTAGGACACGCGCATTACATAAAGGTCTGGTAAAATTACCTTGTTGTTCTGATAGTGGACACGCCTATGTAGAACATCAATGTGTGGAACTCCAAGAACCAACACTGAAAGAAAGCAGAGAGGACTCAAAGCTAGCACTAAAATCTGCTATTTGGTTTACAATTAAGGTTCTGTAACGATGTAGAAAGTAATTTGGACCAAACCAAAGCTTTATCTCAGCATTTTTCTGCAGCGATAAGGTTCATGGCACTTAATTAGTTAATTTATCACCTGAAACAACTTCAGGCACAATGTAAGAAACACTGGTGCACAGAAAAAAATTTGAAAGTCCAAAGTCAGCTGCTTGCATCATCTGACCAACCCCAAACGCTGTCAGAGTCACCGAGCCTGGATTCCATCTTCCTAACAGGTGCATTCAATGGTGCATGGTGTATTCAAGTACAAATCCTGGACTGGATTGTCTATATATCGAAACAAGTCCAAAATAATTTATTATTTTTTCATTACTATTACATAAGCACATTCATTGTACACTTAACCTTTATTAATTGACCAAATCAAATCAAATCTCTAGTCAGTTCTATACCGGCCACTTTTTGCAATGTTCGAATACCAGTGCCTCTCTATTACGAGATTATTATGAAATATTGGACAAATTTGTGAAGATGAACAAACTGAGACGTCATTTTTGAGACATCGGACTCTGGATATAAAGATAAGCCAGTTGATTTGTTCAAAGGACAACTTAAAATTTGCCATGTAAAAAAAGGATCATTACTCCAGCAGCATTTTTCTGTACAGGCTCAGCTGGAACTCAGAGTTGCAGTGTGAAAAGAGCACACATTAGCTGAGGACTGAATATTTCCATTTGCTGTTGAGATGATTTCAACTATTATTGGGATTTCGTCATGAAACGGTATGATTGTGAGACGGCAGGCTGACAAAGTGCATACTGCAGGTAGATGGAGCGATGAGATCAGAGCCTTCATGGAGGAAGGTCACATACTTGGCAGTTTTAAAATGACAAATTCCTCCTGAAAGTGAAATAACTGACACGTTTCAGAAACTCAAAGTGGCACCAACACACGTTCCCCATTAATAAATAATTTCTAAGAAAACTGGAGATTGAGGGGAATTACTGAGGGGAAATATGCAGTCATTGTTTGGATATTTTTTTGAGCTAGTTTTGTGGAGAAAGCTGTTTATTGTTGTGTTTTTTTGTCGTTGTTTTTTTTGGGGGGGGGTGCAAAATTTTTCCTATCTAGAAGGGTTTAACAAATAGATTCAATCAGATTACTGTCAAAAAATTTTACTTTCTGTTTTCTCTGCTGAATGAAGCGAAAATTAACGGTTAATTTTGTTTTGTTTCCCTTGACTATAATTTATCGAAAATGCACCTAACTATGACTTTAAAACTGAGGTACCTACCAAGTCCTGAATTCTTGTACGTACATGCCTGCTTTTCACTTTCAGAGGATGGATTGAACAGGGCTCTGGAAGATATTCCAAAATAGGGATATTGTTTTATAACCTAATATTGTGTTGAACTTCTCCAGACTTTGTATCCCTGACATGTTTGCTGTGTTCCTTGGTCTTCATGATGGTGTTTGTTACTTCTGCCAAGGAGGTTATGTTTTCACCAGGGTTTATTTGTCTGTTTGTCTGTTAGCAACATATAACTCAAAAAGTTGTAGATGGATTTTTATGGAGGAATTGTTGGACCAGGAATAAGTGATTAGATTTTGGGGGTGATCTGGATCACCGTCTGGGGGGGGGGGTCAAACGATTAAAAACTTTAATCTAATTAATCACAGGGTAGCTGTGAATTAATCTTGATTAATCACGATTAATTAGCATTCCTAAATATGACTGAAAAAGTACTCTTTTGGTGTAAATAAAGGACAAAACCAGAAGCTGTTGATCTTTTTTTAAGGAAATACACGATAGATGCATGGAACTTTTGTTTTGAACTCCACCATCACATTTAACCTATTCACCTTTTAGCCAGTTGCTAAGGCAAACTAACTGGTTAACATTTTCTGAATGTAAAGCTGACCGTTTCTTATTAGTTTTGGACAACCCTGAACATCCTCTTAATCGGACTACATCCTCCAACAACAGTGTCTTCAGTCAGAGGTTTCAGGGTTTCGCTGCAACACGGACTACTACATGAGATCCTCCCTGCCCACAGCCATCAGGATCTACAACAACTCCTTGAAGAATTAAATAGTATGAGCTACAACAACACTTAATTTCTCTTTGGGATCAATAAAGTATTTTTTAATTGAATTTTTCTGAATAATAGAGGGATTATTTCTTTCTCAACACTGCTATCTGCACGCAAATGGTTTTACACAAGACCTCTATATTACTCCCTTGTTCCCAGTTATTATTTGCAATTTTCTTGCAGCTGCAGTGTTGGTTACCTATGTTAGATGGTTTGTTAGCCAAGGCTTACCTGATGTAAAGTTATCACTGCAAATTGTTGCGTTTTTAATCATTTACTCGTTCCAATCGCTTCTTCTGATCGCTTGCAAAAAAGACGTCTTTTGTTTGCCTTGAAAGGGGCGAATCAATGGAATGCACGTTTGTTGTTTTCATCAAAGCGACCAACAGCACAAGATATAATCGCAATTTTTTTCAGCGTAGTGCACTCGGTTTAATGCAGTATATATATATATATATATATATATATATATATATATATATATATATATATATATATATATATATATATATTTATTTATTTTTTACTATAGGTGTGTGCCTGTGTCTCGTGCATTTGTAAGCTAAAACGTGTTTATTCTTCATTCAGGGAAGGTACTCCCTGTGGGTAGAGGATCTAGAAATTTTACTCAAGTAAGACTTGTGATACTTTTAAATAATTTTACTCAAGCAAAAGTAAAAAGTACAGTTCAGTAAAACTACTCCTAAACGTATTTTTTCCCCCAAAAGTTACTCAAGTAAATGTAACTGAGTAAATGTAACTAGTAACTACCACCTCTGTCTATCACATAAAACACCCAGCAAATACACATAACATCACATTACACCCACAAACTTTGTGGGTGTAATGTGATGTTATGTGAAAAATGCCCCAAGACTGAAAACCTATATATTTTAGTAATAATCTATACAATGAAAATGATTATGCATTCTTCCCAGACCAAAATGAAAGAACAATATCTTATGCTTGTTGTTTCAGGAGCTAATATATTAATAAGTGACCATTCTGACAGAAGGAAGTGTTCCTTTCCTGGTGTCAGCTGAGCAGATTGAGAAGCTCCACTGAGCTTCTTAGAGTGGATTAAATAAGAGCAGCTACAAACGTTAGCACTCTCAGTTCCATCAATCTTTCCCTTGCAGCCAGCCTTAGCTTACCCTGCAGTCTGTAAAGCATTTCCAGCCATAATATAGCTTCAACTTCTGGCCTAAATTTCTAGCTCAGCTCAAGCCTTTTACCTATTCATCTATCTCCAAATATCTTCATTTCAGCTCAGCTAGTCACAAAAACCTGCACTCAAATCACCTGTCAATAAGCAGAGGGCTGTTGCATAAGCGTGAGACCTGGAAGCCCTGCTTTTATATTTCAGAGCTGCCGTAATTCAGATGAAGGGAGAGAGATAAGCAGAACAGAGGTAGATTCACCCTGAGGGGTGATGAAAACTCACTTGGGTGAGCACCCTATGTCCTTGTAGCCAGGCAGACAGGAACTCAACAGACTGGCCCCAAGGAAACACACACGCACACGCACACACACACACACACACACACACACACACACACACACACACACACACACACACACACACACACACACACACACACACACACACACACACACACACACACACACACACACACACACACACACACACACACACTGACACACACACACTGACACACACACACACACAGAGTAGTGCTTCCGTAAGATTTGTGCCTTGACTGACTGGAAGGTCATTTAAGGAAGCATTAGGACCATGTGACCCACAAAACAAAGCCCCAGCTAATTAAATCTTCCTTGCAGATTTGCCCAGGTGGCCTAAAGCTGTAACGTCTAAAGCTCGTGGATGCACACAAACACACATGGACACTCCTCCTCACCCTACTGAGTTGCTCCAGCAGTCTGTGATTCTGTTCAGAGAGTTCGCTGATGGCCTTGGTCTTGTCCCTGTCCACCTCCCTCAGCTGTACCTGGTGGCGCTCCAGCTCATCCTGCAGATGCTGAACGTCCGTCTCCAGCTCGGCCACGCGGCCCTCCCACTCACCCTCTCGTCTTTCGAAGCGCCGCCGCAACTCGTGTTTCTCCTGCTCCAAGTGCTGAGTGTAGAGGAGTGGACAGGGATGTGACAAGGGTTATATTCTTTATTTGATATATGCATGCATCAAACAAATATGGATGGGAGTAGGGTTTCACTCACACTGTTCTGTTTCATAATTTTTTTTTTCTTGAGAAAGTTATTATTGCAACAAAGTGGTGGAAAAGTTCAGGAGAGCTAACTTTGATCTATTAAGTATGATTGCTATAAAAATTTTCATCGGAAAAATTACATTTAGTACTGGGCTTAAAAAAATATTACTTTAGCAAGAGCTGTTTTACTACAGTGGAAAACACTGCAAGAAACAAGGAACAGAACAGTAAGATAACACTATGGCTTTCAGTCTATTAGTTGTCTACTCTCATTGAAGCAGTTCAGAAAATACAGGGCATAGTAAAATAATTCATACTCCTGGAACTTTTCACATTTTGTTTTACTTACAATCACTAGGTTTTATGTAGTAGTACATGGTTTTAATTTTGCTACAGATATCTGAAAAGTAGGACACAGCGCATCACTCTGAAAACACCATTCTCGCAGTGACACATGGCGGTGGCAACATCATGCTTTGGTGATGCTTTTGTTCAACAAATAGAGTTGATGTAAAGATACAGAAACCCAAAAAAAACACGTTAGTGGCCGCATAAGACGACAGTGGTTCACCTTCTCCCAGTAGGGTATATAAGTAGGGTTTATAAGAATCACAAGCATGCTTGTGTTTTAGAGTGGCCCAGTCAAAGCCCACATCAGAGAATTGTGAAAATCACAAATTTGTTTTCTTCCACCTTTCAGTTTCTGCTACTTTGTGTTGCTCTATCACATAAAGTCTCAATAAAAATTCAAAGCTGTATTGTGACGAAATGTAAAATAAAGTGGAAAGGGTATGAACAGTTTCGCAAAGAACTGGAAAACAGTGGTTTAAGTCTGATGGTTTATATCCAGTACAGACAGTTCAGGTTTTTTTTTACTCATACTCTCTCAGTGTTTGTTGTTTTTTTTGTTTGCTTGTTTTTAAAAGAGGACAAAAGCACTGCACTAGAGTTAGTCAGAGCTTGATTGGGTGTTGTCATCATGGTTAGGTCTAAGGTAAGGTTAAACAAAATGGAATCTGAACCGTTTTCTTTTTTTGGAAAAAAGCCAACATGAAAAGAATAAATCGACGTGAATCAAAACAACACCTGGAAACTTTGTTGGGAGTTGTTAGAGTGGGATATCAAGAAAGAGAATAAGAGTTTGCAGCAGCGTTTTCCTCTGAGCTCATGTAAAAGGATGAATATGTGGATCAAAAGGCTGAACAGATGCTGGGTAGATACTACAGGCCCAGGACATAAACAGGATTAGTCTTTGTGGGTGTTTTTCTGAGCTTGTCGTTTAGCTCATGTGTAGCATTTTGAAAACAAGAGGAACTAAAACCCAGCCCCCACTTTGAAAATTAGATGTGAGATAAACAACCCTACATGGATTTAGTGTGCATGTGTCACCCTCATTTATGGACAGTGTACATCATTTTCCAGCTAAAAACAATTCCGGGTTTTTTTTATGACTACCCTTAAGTTGCTTTATATCACAAAACACCAAACTGACTGTAAAATTTTGATATTTCAGGGATAAACCAAACAATCTTCAATAGTTAGATTTCTTGTTTACCTCCAACTTCTCACAGAGATCTTTGTGCATCTTCTCATATTGCTTAGTCAAGTCTTGGTTTCTCTCAAGCAGCGCTTTACCAAGTTTAGCAGCTAAAACCAAGTCCTTTTCTTTTTGTCGGAAGAGCAACAACATGTCTGAGTTATGCCCCACTGCTGGCGTCTGCAGGTCCGCCAGCTCCTCGTCGACTCCCCGCTCCCTGGTGATCATGGCCAGTTCCTCCTCCAAGGCCGTGCCGAGGCCTCCGGAGCCGGCTTGCCGCGGCGGGTGGCCCTGAAAGCCGCCGGGCTCCTGAGCGCCGGGGCTGGCCGGCGGCTCCATGCAGTCGCTGTCCAGCTCTAGTGGTGCTGAAAACACGGAAGACGTCTGCAGGTCCAGGCAGAAAGCGGACATCGCCGCCCGGCGGAGAAGTCAACAGATGGGAGCCGACTTCACACTGGATGAACCCAGCCTGTTCCGATTCGCTCAGGCTGACCGCACCGGCACACAATCACCAATATATTCATTGTTTCCACTCGGTTTAATGCAGTATTTAGTTAAGTTGCTAGACTTCCAAGTTTCCTCACGTCCGTCTCTTCTCGTTATGCTACCAGCAGTGACTCCAGCTCTGATTGAATCCCAGAAAACACCGCCTCCTCTGCAGCTCACTCACTGGCTGTTTATGACTGGACATATGAAAGCATTCCTTTATCCCGGGATGAACCGCCTACACGATCCCTGCGCAGTGGTCGGTCGATGAGGGTCCATCTCGTCTCGGGGTCCAGGATCCCCCATAATTCTGAACCTGGTAGAGCAGGCACTTGCCAGCCAAACACGACAAGCGCGACCCCGATATCTCTCAATCCCTTCCCCGTTTTAGGTGCGCGTTCCCGTCACCGTTGTGACGGCAGCTGAAACCTGTCACAAACCGACCGCCTATTGGCTGAATATGATAGCGCCATATTTTGGTGCTTCTCTCACACCTCTATGACATCCAATAAACGAGCACGTGAGGAGGTAGATCGAGGGGCTGTTGTATGAAGGGATGCACCAAAAACTGTAGCTGTAAGAATATCAACGACATATCATATTAGACAAGCATATTTTATTTAATACACGTGCAAAATCAACAGCTCCAAGAAAGAGCAACCATGTTTTCACGTTTTGTTACAGGAGAAAACACTGCAAGAAACAAGGAACAGAACAGTAAGATAACACTATGGCTTTCAGTCTAGCAGTTATCTACTCTCATTGAAACAGGTATTCATATTCCTGGAACTTTTTCACATTTTGTGTAGTTACAATCACTACGTGTTATGTAATAGTACACACTTTTAATTTTCTTCAGATATCTAAAAAGTATGACACTGCGCATCACTCTGAAGGTTAGTTGCCTCCTGTTCAATGAAGTGGTCTTACAGAGAAACTAAAACAAAACAACAAAGAGAGGCAGTGCATGAAGGAGCTTTGGTCAGTTGGTTCACATGCTGTCCATTCTAGAGTCCATCAAGACCATTCAACAGGCTGCATAAAAAAGGCATGCTGCTGACGGTAAGAACAGAGACAAAAACAAAGAGAAAGAGGGAGGACAGTAGACAAAACAAATAACAGTCCCTGTGACTGATGTATATGGACCATTCTACCGAGTTGGTTGAAATTCAGAGTTGAAATTTCATTAAAATGTGTTTACTTTTTTATAAAAACTTGTACCAATGCACTAAGGGGAACATTTTAAGTAAAAGAACACTCAATTTTAATTTTGTATTTTCAAAATATGTCTTTATTCCTTAACGTTCCCAAATTTTCTCACTACCAAAACATTGGCTTCCATTCAGAATAAAATACTTAATTTTACCATTGCTTATTTAGTTTCATTTCCCACTGTGAAGGCTATTTTTCTAAAATTAATTTAAAAGGTTTTTACAACAAAATGAGTTTGAATGAATATTTTACAAATTTTACATAACATTTTTTTATGACTTAATCAAATCCGCATATCATCTTTCTCTGTAAAATGTCTAAATTTGATCATATTGCATTCAAAAAAATTTATAGATGAAATCAGACCAACATCTAAACAATCATTATCTCAAAATGTAGGTAGATACTGAAAGATCTTTTATTTTTTACAAAGTAACCTGTATTTTAATAGTGACTCCACTGTTTTGGTAGTGACTACAATGATGCGGTAGTGACCGTAATCCTTTCTGATTATTTTGTTTCTTGTAAATATAGGCCCATAACATAATTAATGTTAGAAAGGATAACATCACCCAAAGTGCATGACAGGTGTAGCCCACTGCTCCACAAAGCATCAAATGAGTGTCGAATGCAAATGACAAACTTCACATTTGTGTTTTCTGGCCATGGAGACTAGTCTGTATTTTTTGAGTAACCTGGCTGAGACAGCATTTCGAAATACATGTTTCTTCTTATAGCTTGGGGACTTATATTTTTCCTGAATATGGTGCACAAGCGTGTTATGAAAAACAAGGGTCTTTCTGACATCAGAGGGTAGTTTGTTCTTCGAGTTTTAGTTCTTGCGGAACTTTTTGACAGTTCTGTTGTTAACCTCAACTTCATCCTCTGAAACCCTTTTCTATACTTGTCCTCCTTCTTCAATGTTTTGATCTGCAGCTTTAATTTCTGTATTTTACTGTAGTTGTGTGTTCTTGCTGTTGCACTTTTTCGTCCTGAAAGCTTTCGCCTTGCTGTAGGTCCTGCTTTTAGCTCTGGTGTTGGCTCAGATATTAGCTCTGGAGTTTGGTCACCCTCACTGTAGGTGCTAGGTGGTGTAGAAGTCAGGCAAATCTTCTCAATCTCTCCCTGTATTTTCACAAATCTCCGGCGATCCTGTTGTCTTTTCATCCATTGTGCTCTGACCCTTTTTTCTCTCTTTCTGATAATTTATTTAAAAGTTTCAGCTTTCCTTCTTCTTTTCGTTTCTGATTTCTTTCTCTTTCCTTTTTTAAATATTCTTGATATTTCACTGGGTCATTCCTCAGTCCCTGAACTCCCTTGATCGCTCTGCCCCACTTTTTCTTTTTTTTGTAGGCATTTTTATGTTTTATTTCTTCCTGCGAAAATGCTGATGGATGGTACATCCATCCATCCATCATCCATCCGTCCATCTATCCATCCAAGATGGATGGTCCATCCATCCATCCATCCATCCATTTTCTTCCGCTTATCCGGAGTCAGGTCGCGGGGGCAACAGCTTAAGCAAAGAGACCCAGACTTCCTTCTCCCCAGCCACTTGGGCCAGCTCCTCGGGAGGAATCCCAAGTCGTTCCCAGGCCAGCCGAGAAACTTAGTCCCTCCAGCGTGTCCTGCGCCTTCCCCTGGGCCTCCTCCCGGTGGGACGTGTCCAGAACACCTCACCAGGGAGGCGTCCAGGATTCATCCTGACCAGATGCCCGAGCCACCTCAACTGATTCCTCTCGGAGGAGCAGCGGCTCTACTCTGAGCCCCCTCCGGATGACCGAGCTTCTCACCCTATCTCTAAGGGAGAGCCCAGACACTCTATGGAGGAAACTCATTTCAGCCGCTTGTATCCGTGATCTCGTTCTTTCGGTCGCCACCCATAGTTCGTGACCATAGATGAGGGTAGGAATGTAGATCGACTGGTAAATCGAGAGCTTCGCCTTTTGGCTCAGCTCTCTCTTCACCACAACAGACCGGTACAGCACCCACATAACTGCAGATGCCCCACCAATCCGTCTATCCATTTCCCCCTCCATTTTTCCCTCATTTGTAAACAAGACCCCCAGATACTTAAACTCCTCCACTTGGGGAAGGACCCCATCCCCGACCCTGAGAAGGCACCCCACCCTTTTCCGGGACAAGACCAAGGCCTCGGATTTGGCGGTGCCGATTCTCATCCCAGCCGCTTCACACTTGGCTGCGAACCGCTCCAGCGAAAGCTGGAGATCACTTTCCGATGAAGCCAACAGGACCACGTCATCTGCAAAAAGCATAGACCCGATCCTGAGGCCACCAAAAAGTTCCTCTCAACATCTTGGCTGCGCCTAGAAATCCAGTCTATAATAGTTATGAACAGGATTGGTGACAAAGGGCAACCTTGGCGGAGTCCAACTCTCACCGGATACAAGCCCAACTTACTGCCAGCAATGCGAACAAAACTCTGGCACCGGTCGTACAGGGACCTAACAGCCCGTATCAAGGGGCCCGGTACCCCATACTCCCGGAGTACCCCCCACAGGGCCCCCCGAGGGACACGGTCGAACGCCTTCTCTAAGTCCACAAAACACATGTAGACCCGTTGGGCAAACTCCCACGCACCCTCCAGGACCCTGCTGAGGGTGTAGAGCTAGTCCAGATTTCCATGGCCAGTTCGAAAACTGCATTGTTCATCCTGGATCCGAGGGGAAAATGCATGGTAAAACAGAAATAAGGATTATTGATGTTTGAAAAAAAGTTATGTATTTTTTATCTAGAAATGTTTGACAATAAACAATTTTGTCAATACCGAAACAATCAGGTCACAGCCGTAACATAACTATATGTCACGGTAGTGACATATAGTGACCGTTACGGTAGTGACTGTTCTAGCTAATTTTAAACAAAACTCAACAATGCTAAGCTAAAACCTGGGAGCAATCACAGATTTGAAAAGATGTTCATGAACAGAATCAAAACATTTATCAATGAAAAAAAAAAAACATTTTCACGGTAGCAGAAATAATGTATTCGGTAGTGAGAGTCTTTAAAAAAAACGCTTTGATTTTTGGACTTTGCAACACAGAACAACTGCTATACTCACCATGTGGCTATCAAAGAGAGGACGTCTGTCTTTATTGTTGGTGGAAATTTGGTGTGTGTGACTGACAAAAGGTTCCGCCTATGGGCTGAAACTCACATTGTTTCGGTAGTGACATGAAAACATGGGACAGTGTTTTTTACACATATTTCTTGAATTAATCAAAAAAACCAAAAATCTGTTTTAATATTTCAACATCCCTTTGGAAAAAAACAAAAAGATCCATTAATAAACATATCTTAGAAAAAAAGAAAAAATAATTTTTATCAAAATTTTATCTTTTGAAATTTAGGTGTTGGGACAGCCACTTCCCAATACAAAGTCAGATAAAGTGTATGATATTATACCTATTTAATTGAATGCTGTCATCATGAGTGCATGAGTTCCATGCCATTGGATTAAAAAGTTCATCATATGACATTATTAACCATCAAGGGTCTGAATATGTAATTGTTTTTGAATATGTGTTTTTTAGTATGGGACTGCAATTTCAACTAATTCGGTAGAATGGCTCATATAGATGGTGCCGAAGAGTCACTGACAATTCAAGAGATGTGTCTGAGGCCACAAAAGGGGGCTGGAAAATACTGAAGGAGCTGGCTGGGCACATTTTTAAGTCCTTCAATATCGAAACCAAAGTAAATGTAGCCCAAGCTTAAAGGTTAAAATGTCTCAATTTATTTGATTATCAATAACAGCTCAATAAGAAATGTTGTTAAAAACTACATTATTTACACATAAACATCCTCACCTACACCTAAAAAGCAAAATCCTGTATTCAAAGGATGATTTCCTTTATTAAGAGTCATATCTATCTAAACTGATCTGGCCTGAATATCTGTAATGAAACTAATGTTTTGCCTCAGTACCACCACCCACATCTATGCCAAGTTACTGCTGAGGAGACTCAAGAAATCACTTAAACAGAACCTGTCTGACAACAAGAAGTAGGCAAAAGATCTCCAAAAGTAACACATCATGACCCAATAAAATGAAATTCAACAACAGATGAGAAACCAAGTTAAGGACATCTGGCCAGTTGGGAAAGAGTCACAAAGTTGCATGGGTACAAAGCAACCACAGAGAGAGAGACATTAACCAGATAGAGAAAGCATGAAACAATGAGGAACTTTCCTGCAGTGGCCTGCTGAAATTGTTCTTAGAGTGTATTGACAAAATAATAACTGGAGCTAAGTAACAAAAAACAAACAAAAAAAAACAACCTACAAGCCAAAGCTCCTGACTGGTCTAGTAAAAGTCTAGACTCAAATCTGTTTAAGATGCAACAGTGTGACCTTGATGTTCCAGCGTGGGTAAGTTAGTGAAATTCTGCTAAGAAGAGTAGGTCAAAATACCTCCACAGTGACGTAGTATGCTCATTGCCAGTTATCTCAAACACCTCATATCAGTTGTGGCTGCCAATGCTGACAGAACCTTTATTAGATTAAGAGGGGAAATACTTTTTCAGATAGATTTGGATAGATAAAAAAAATAAAAAAATCCTAATTTTAAAACCGCAATCTATGTTGATTTTGTTTTTCTTGCCTGATATTAAAATAGATTTTTAATATCTGAAATATTTTGGTTTGATAAAAAAAAAAAGGAAAAACAAATAAAATCTATAAAGGGGAAAGAGTTTTTTTCTATATACTTTTAATGAGAAAAGCCAACAGACATGTCAAAGATATATTAATTGCTTGTCGTTTTGAATGATTGATTTTTTAAATTAGTTAAAGGGACCATATGCAACTTTTCCCCCAAAATAAACGTAACAATAGCCTTTTTATTTGACCATTTATGACTCAAACATCTCCTGATGAGCATACTGACACCTTGTCAGCTCACAGTGGGTGCACCTATAAGCCTGTATCCAATTCTTTCTATTTTCTGTCGGGTCGGATTTTCCCGCGCTGTCTGCGGATGTGACGTCAAGCGCGTTCATGTTAAATGTTTCAGATCACTCTGCCACCACCGCTAGTCAGCACTCGCAAGCAGTTAAATGGATTGTGCAAATACACAGAAGAGACCCAGGACAACTCTGACACCAAGAGTAACTCCACATAAGCCTAAGAAAGTTAAACCCCTGACAAGTGCCCGAAAAAGATAGAAGATCGAGAGCACGCCCTGCGAGATAGAGCAGAAAGGAAGAGCAGTTGCGTTTTTGGCCACATGGGGTCAGTCGCGAGTTTAAATTTCAGAAAATTGCATATAGCCCTTTTAATTTATTTTTTAGTGTAGAGTGCCTCACACTATCACAACAAACCACACAGTCACAAAGCTTGGCCCACAAACCTTGAGATAAAACCGGTGTAAGCTTTTCAAGTTTTTTCCAAAACGCAAACCTCTTACAATATGGCGCCAACGTTGCCGAACGATCCTGATGCGCATGCGGCTATCAATGTGTCTACATGCTCCAACACACCTGTTTCAGGTGATCAACTGAACACCCCCACCTGTCACTTTGTTCAGCTGAAACTTAGTAATGACTCATTGAATTCAGGTGTGCAGGAACAGGTAAAGATGTAGAACATACAGAGTTCCATGCCCAGAGCCCCGGAGTTGTGGACCCCTGGATATAAGTACGCCTGGGCACACAGCTATGTTATGCAGCTATAACAGACCCATTAGTGAAATGTAATAATTCGTGTGCTCCATATTAACTAGCGAGGGTATTGCTAGCATTAAGAAAATGCTAACATGATGAATACCATTCCAAAGTGTTTTAGCTGTATTGTCTTTAGAAAGTAGTGCAATGAGTTTACTAGGATCAGCTAAACATCTAGGAGCATAATCGTCATTATTCAATTTATAATCCTGTAAACAATATGTTTTTTTCTAATCGTATTTAGCCCAGGGTCGTATAAAAGTCCCTAAAGAACTCTGATTGCAGCCCAAGCGAAAAATAAAAACAAGATGCCGGAAATATTTTTGTTTAACAGAAATTACAAATACACGAACAGTATTTTAAGCTTTTTTCCTCACTTTAATGTTATCTATATTTATGAGAGTGGATAAAGCAGGTTTGATCAGCTACTACCAGCCTGATGTTTCAGTAAAATTAGACTAAAAATATCACTTTAGATATAGTCCATCGTCCCTTCATATATATATATATATATATATATATATATATATATATATATATATATATATATATATATATATATATATATACTTCAAATTGGTAAAATCATTACACAGCATGGGTTAAATCTCCACAGTTATGCTGATGATATGCAACTATATTTATCCATAAATCCTGAAGAATCCAATAGTTAGGTGGATTACAGGCATGTCTGGATGACATAAAAACATGGATGACTCTAAACTTTCTGCTTTAAATTCTAAAAAGACAGAAATTGTCGTCTTTGGACCAGAAGCTCTGAAAAAGAAACTGCTTAGTCAATCACTTCATCTGGATGGCATTAAACTGGCCTCCAGTAATAACTCAAAGAACCTCGGTGATATTTTTGTCCAAGACATGACATTAATTCAATTCAATTCAATTCAGTTTCAATTCAGTTTATTTATATAGCGCCAATTCACAACAGATGTCATCTCAAGGGACTTAACAAGAAGTCATTTCAATACATTTATACAAACATTCTAATCAGTTAAAAAGTTTCCTATTTAAGGAATCCCAGCAGATTGCGTCAGTCATTGGCGTGAGGTTGGGCCCCGTTGATGCAGACTTTCCAACCACAGCAATCCTTCAGCAATCCCTCATACTGAGCAAGCATGTAGCGACGGTGGAGAGGAAAAACTCCCCTTTAACAGGAAGAAACCTCCAACAGAACCAGGCTCAGTAGGAGCGGCCATCTGCCACGACCGTCTGGGGGTTTGAGAAGACAGAGCAGAAACACAGAAGGAACAGAAGATCTGATATAAGAGAACTTTCTTTGTCACAGGAAGTAAAAAGTTAATAACAGGACACAGTGGATGTTCAGTTACTGGGGGGATCATCCCAGTCGATGCCCCCCGTCCAACAGGGCATTGCAGCCAAGCAGGATACCAGGATACCAGACCAGGTATATCTTCTATGGAGAGAAAAAAACACTGAGAGAAAACAAAGTTAACAGTCGAAATAACAGAATGTACTGTAATACAACTGGAGAGTAGTAGGAGAAAAGGAAGTAGCAGAGTGAAGAAAATTGGTCAGTCTGTCCTCCAGCAGTCTAAGCCTATAGCAGCATAACTACAGAGATAGCTCAGGATGACCTTAGCCACTCTAACTATAAGCTTTATCAAAAAGGAAAGTTTTAAGCCTGGCCTTAAAAGTAAACAGAGTGTCTGCCTCACGGACTAAAGCTGGGAGCTAGTTCCACAGGAGAGGAGCCTGATAACTAAAAGATCTGCCTCCCATTCTACTTTTAGAAATCCTAGGAACTACAAGTAAACCTGCAGTCTGAGAGCGAAGGGCTCTGTTAGGAACATAAGGAACAATTAGATCTCTGATGTATGATGGAGCTTGATTATTAAGGGCTTTGTATGTAAGAAGAAGGATCTTAAATTCTATTCTGGATTTAACAGGGAGCCAATGAAGGGAAGCTAAAACAGGAGAAATGTGATCTCTCTTTTTAATGTTCATCAAAACTCTTGCTGCCGCATTTTGGATCAACTGAAGGCTTTTAATGGCATTTTGTGGACTACCCGATAGTAAAGAATTAGAGTAGTCCAGCCTTGAGGTAACAAATGCATGGACTAGTTTCTCAGCATCACTCCTGGACAGGATGTTTCTAATTTTAGCAATATTCCGGAGGTGAAAGAAAGAAATCCTAGAAACCTGTTTAATATGGGATTTAAATGTCAAGTCTCGGTCAAAAATAACGCCGAGGTTCTTTACGTTATTACTGGGGGCCAATTTAATGCCATCCAGATGAAGTGATTGACTAATCAGTTTCTGTTTAAGAACTTCTGGTCCAAAGACAGCAACTTCTGTTTTGTCAGAATTTAAAAGCAAAAAGTTTAGGGTCATCCATGTTTTTATGTCTTTCAGACATGCCTGTAATCTACCTAACTGACTGGGTTCATCAGGATTTATGGATAAATATAGTTGTGTATCATCTGCATAGCTGTGGAAATTTATCCCATGCTGTCTAATGATTCTACCAATTGGGAGCATATATATGGTGAACACAATTAAAATCTCATATTTAAGATGTTTGTAGGATTTCCTTCTTTCACCTCTGGAATATTGCTAAACTTAGAAACATCCTGTCCACGAGTGATGCTAAATAACTAGTTCATGCATTTGTTACTTCAAGGCTGGACTACTGTAATTCTTTAGTCTCAGGAAGTCCACAAAATGTAAATAAAAGCCTTCAGTTAACTCGATGTTAACTCAATGTTTTCTCACAGTGTTTTTCTCTCCATAGAAGCTACTCCTGGTCTGGCATTCAGCTTAGCTGTGATGGCTTGTTGGAGGGGGCTTCAGCTGGGATGATCCTCCCAGTAACTGAACGTACTTCGTGTCCTGTTATCAGCTTTTTACTTTCTTTAACATAGAAAGTACTCTTATATGCTATAACATGCTGCTCTGTCTTCTCAGACTCCAAGTCGGTTGTGGCAGATGACTGCTTGTACCAAGCCAGGTTCTGCAGTAGATTTATTCTAAATGGGAGTTTTTCCTCTCCACTGTTGCTACATGCTTGCTCAGCATGACGGATTGCTGTGAAGTCAACGACACAATGCAGGCAACGGTCTACTGTCGCTACATGTTCGTTCACGAGGAATGAATGCTGCAAGTCAATGACTCGATGCAATCTGCTGGGTTTCTTGGATAGAACATTTTTAAACTGATTGGAATGTATGTACAATTTAATTGAAATGACTTTCCTTGTAAAGTGCCTTAAGATTACATGTGTTGTCTGAATTAATGCTATATAAAATACTGAATTGAGTTACAAATGCACAACCCCTCTGGTGACGTCACATAGGCCAAGGCAACTGATCAATTCTTTTTAATTGATGAAACTCTTTGGGTTTTTCTACTGACGTATGTCCCCTCTTTTTAATTGTTTTTAAACAAATCCCATCCTTAGATGCATTCAATTTGTTTAAGAGGAATGTGTTCTGGCTGCATGCAGTGCCATTGCACTGCCACTGTTAGCAGAGGACGTATTGTGCACAGAAATAATATGTGAAGAAATTGAAACAGGAATATAAACAGTTTGGTTCTAATTAAAGTTCTAAAAATGTCATTGGCACTGTTTGCTTCAGCTGTACCATTAACAACAGTATCCATCACGGCTTGTGAGTTGTTGGAATCAAACTCTGGCTTAAAGAGATCGAACTCCTTGCAATTCAAATCCAACTTAAATGCCTTAGAATCTAATTTGAAATCTGTCAAAAATATCTCCTCCCTCTTGCTGTGATGCCATCAACCCAAATACTCATTCATTACTTATAATTGTTACTTTATTTCACCAGGAAACACCCATTGAGATTCAAAATATCATTCACAGAGTTGACCTGGAGATCACCACAAATAAAAAAAATATATTCAAAAGTAAAAAATTTATAATAATTAAAGAGTTTGTAAATTCTGCTGTAGAAGCCAGTACTATTTTACCCAGCTGTGTTTGTATTGTCAGTGTACAGTTGTTAGTGAAGAAATACATCACTTTGCAGTATATTTAAAAACTAATTATTACCCTAAAAAGTATTAGTATATATACTTGATATGTTATCTTAAATTACAGTCAGGTATGCATGAAGCCTGTTCACTACAAAGGTAATCTCAAGACACTTTACAAGACATACACCATACCATACTTTATTTATATAGCACTTTAAAAACAACACATGCCGGAACAAAGTGTTACACACAGCTCAACAACAACAAATTAATAGTGCAATTAATTTAAAAACAATAGAAGAGCAAGTCATTCAATGTCAGTCACTCACTGATTCAAAAGCCAATGAATAAAAATGAGTTTTCAAGCCTACAGTGAACTGGCTTGCCCAGGCAGTTCGGAGCCTTGACAGAAAAAAAAACAGATTACAGGACAGACAGTAGACATACTGCTATATGGACATAGTAAAAATACAAAGGTATATCAAAACAGAGACTATGGAATAAAAGGAGAATATATAGTTAAGATAAAAGATACCTAAACCTAAGAGAAGTTGCACAAATGTGCAACGAGGGGAGTTAAAGTGCAACAGACTTACTTTATCTGTTATTGTGCAGTTGGACTGCTGTAGGCACAAATAACCTGTGTCCCGTGTAGTTCTGATCTTCCTATGTAGAATTTTGCCATTGTTCTTCTTCTTCCTTCTGCTATTAACAAACTCCGGGAACACAGGATGTGTTGGATCCACTAGAATTGCAACCATCCTTTTGAAAATCAGCTGGGCTGCAAATGCCT